>OZ024732.1:54650226-55850226 GCA_964016875.1 Fallopia convolvulus
TAATTAATAAAAGATATCCCATAATACATATTATTCATAGACCGACTGTTTAAAGAATTCAATATATGACAAGCATAGTGTAAGTGCTGTAAAGAAAGTAAATGGAGTGCTCAAAGTAGTTGTGACAGATAGAGACAGTACTAACAGCACTAGATAATAGATATACTCCCTCCATTAATTAATCATTGTCGTTTTAAGAATTTTAGGACACACTAAGAAAGCCTGTAAATTTACTTAACTAGCATGGTCTTGCCTTGATTTATTGAAAGGTCAAATTTGAAAAAATATTGAAAAAATACGTAAAATGACAATGGTTAATTAACATAGGGAGTATTGCTCAAAGTAATGTTATTACTTCATTAACTTGTCACAGTGCACTAGTGCAGCCTTAATGCATCATGTGGGAGTAATGGAAACTAGTAGAAAGAACATCACATTAACTCAGTAAGTGAATATTTAACTATACTGCTACAACAAGCATAAGTGGATATCAAAGCCCAGCACAGTTGTTACATTCACTATACACTAGTAATGTATTACCTGCAAGATATTGAGAACAGCCTTGATGACATCTGGATTTTTTAGAACATCCACGCTTTGACGTGCTTGCCCAATTATTTCAGCCCATTTCTGCACAACCAGAAAGGAAGAGGAACACCCGTAAAAACATGATCCGATGGAGTCACCATGCTTGTGTTCACATGATAATAACTCACCTGATTTGGTAGCTCCATCAATCTCCGAAGATAATCATCCCTCTTTTGAGGGTCAGACTCTGCATGAATCATATGACCAACCTAAAATAGAGAAGCAAATTAGCAAGGAAAACAGGAAGTTTTCTTCAGGTAGATCACTATGGTTTTTGAGAAACAGAGGGGCATACAGATTCATAAAATGTATGAATTTGATGTGGTTCAAGATCTGCAACTGTTGTTGGAAGACCTGTTAGAAGCTCAGATACAAATGGCTCATTTTCTCCAACCTGTCAAACAATCAACAATTTAGGCCAAACTAATATAGACATTTTGATTATCAAGAGAGCAGCAAAGATGGATCAATAAACGAATATCACATATCCACTTTTCATAAATTTCCATCACTCAATAATTGCAAATAAAAGCACTAAACCAAAGCCATAAGTTGCAGGCCTGCAGTTTGTTTAACCCTCTTGCTAACAAATTTTCAAAATTACCTGGACAATCACAAATTTACGCTTGCACTTTTGTACAATTTTCAGGAACGTATCACATGCCATGTCCTGCAAGAAGCAAAAAATTGATCAAATCTGGCAAGTGCAAAACTAACATGGAAAAAAAACCTTTATAATTAGTTACATATCCCAGTCTTAAGAGGACAAACGGGATTAATCAAAGAAAAATAACCTGAACTCCTGGATGTGATTCATGCATAAACTCAAACAACTTATTGACAACAGTTTTTAGGAACTTCCAATGAGCTCTCAAGAATCTTGGATACTGCCCCACAACGTACCTGTAAACAGGGTATGTAATTGGTTGAAAATTCAAATAATAGAAACAGCAATTACAACTTGCAAGTTTAACCAAAGAAAATGAATCAAGCAAAATGGTATCTGTAAGAGGATGTTTTATATAGCTTCACAAGTTGAATGTATAAAAGTACAAAGAGAATTTATTAAAAGGATGGTCAGAGACCAAAATGAAAAATGAGATCTTACATAATGTTGCTTGCAATCACAGCTTTGTTATCTTTCCCTTTAGTGATTTCACATAAATTCAGCAAGTCACGTATGACCATTACCAAAAACCTATTTTCCTGCAGTCATAACACTTGAATTACAAAAAAAAAAGAAAAAGAAAAGAAAAGAAGAGACAACCAAGAGGCAAATGTTGAAGCATCAAAGACATGATATATAAATTGCCAGATTCAATTATTTAGTGGTTTCATCACATGTAAGAACAAAGTAGGTCAAGTTTTATGTCACGATGAATATATCAAACAAAACACCGAGGGACCTTAAACTATATATTAGTGACTGTGAATCACAAATTAACCTTTGTTTAGAAAAAAATATTTATGAAGACCTTAATGCTTAAAAAGTAATTACTTATTATGCATTACAAGGTCTGCATAAATATTTTTTTCACAACAAAGAAAAACTAACCCTTAATTATAAGGAGCTCAAATAGATCAATTTTTATCTTTTTTTAATAAGAGATTACATACTTTTGAACTTTGACAAAATTAAGCCTGACTTTGATAAGGTGCACCATGTGCCTAGGATCTAGGACCTCAAGTAATGCACTGCAATTTGCACCATTATTCACAAACGCCTCTGCACATTAATTATTTCTTACCAGCAAGGAAATGGGTAACGAAAAGATTCAGTGCCACCTAAACTAGACACATTTAAGGTAAAGTATGTTGCAATTTGCAAGACATTAATGAATGCCAAACCAGAATGTAGGATATGTTTCCCTTGTTTGTTTGAACTGTAATTTTGGTTTTGTCTTTTGGTTTTGTTTGTTTTGGTTTTATTTGTTTTGTTTGGTTTTGTGGTTTTGTTTTTACTTTTGCCTGTGCCTTCACACCCTTGGATCTAACAGAAACACCCCCTCGACTTGCTCGGAGGCATTGCGTAAATCCAGACCTTGCCTGACGAGATATACTAGGTAGTGTTTGTTTGTAAAGACCTTAGGCATGCATTTCTGCACGCATGCAGACGAGAACCATAGAATTTAGTCAGAAATGAATTCAAATAAATATCAGACAATACCATAAACAATTTTACATATGACAACACTTTATTGTGAAGTGAGGAAAGCTGCATGCCCTAAAACAACAATAACCGAAGTGAACAAGAAAAACTCAGTAGCAGGAAACTGATGTTTGTAGGTTACAAAGGATAAATTCGACTCAAGAAAATGTACCTGCTCCTCCAGCATCGATCCAGATATAGAACCTATTGCCCAGCACAATGTGTTCAAGTTATTCCAAGACCAGTCCTCACCATTTAGCTGCTTGCTTAACTTTCTAAGCATCTGATTTAGAAAAGTAAACACATCACGTATAATGTGTTGATTCTTATTGAAGGCAGCTACACAGCTAGCATTAGAAGCGTATACATTCATTTTGGTATACACATTCCAAATTTACTTGCTGAACACAATAATGATCACTAAGACAAAACTACATGTTAACAAACAAGATGGAAACAAAAGACAAAATCAAAGAATAAATACCTGCTTTTCAGTGTCTTCATGGTCCAGGTGTGTTAGATAGATAAGAGTTTCCCTCATAATCTGCAATTTAATATATATAAGCAACAGATGTTTTCAATGGAAAAAGGATATAGACAATATTCTCAAATAATACATTAAGATCTGCTAGAAAAAAAATGAAAATTTAATTGCTCTACATGGCCTTCGGAATTTGGAAACAATTTTCAGCAAACGAGTTGAAGATTTTAAGGCAACAGCAAGCTTGCAAGATTACAACCATGTTAATAAATCTAATTTTGCAAGCTGAAACCATTAACTTCAAATCATACTGTATAGCGGAATACTAAGTCCCTAGAAATTTAAAAATCTTATAAATGATCCCAAAATTAGTTTTTCTGCTGCAGTTCAAGCATCCAAATTTGATTGCTCATGATATACACAGTTACTAGTGAAGCTGTGCCAAGGCAATGGTAAATCCATGGGTGGTTAAGTCTTTCACGCCAAAGGAGGTAAACTCTGTCAAATGCAGGGAAACGTTTTTACAAGACACTAATGTGACGACGATTTCATTGTTTATACACATTCAAAAGCTTTCCATGCAACCTGTGACTAATAAAACCTGAGCAATACAGCATGATGATATCTTAACAATCTGTTAGTCACCCCTCCCCCCCCCCCCCCCCCCCTTTCCCCAAGCCACAATAGTTGTATATCTTCATAAACCAATATACATACTATGGTAGGATTTCTTGTGCTAGAAGTTATCACTTATCATCAAGAATCAGCATGGAAATAGATATTTATCAGAACACAAATAAGTCAGGTAGTAGTAGCAGAAATTCATCACCTTATATTGCACAAGAATATCATTATCCTTCATTGTCTCCCGAACAATATTCCCATTTTCATCTTCAACAATCAAAACCTCCTCTGGCTTTGCCATTCGGCAAATCATCAGCAGACGTAACTTTGACATAGTAGTAGCAAATAGTTGCCTTCGTTGCAGTAATTGTGATCCCATGCCATCAACCATTTCTGGGGGAAAAGGTGTCTGATAAATAGGAAAATAACAATACAAATGCAAAGAATCAATCAGCACAAATAGGGAGAGAAATCACATGTATGAAAAAAGAAAACATACATATCCAATTAGTTGGATCCAAATGAGAGCAGCACATATACTAAATGCACAATAGAGAAAGAAAGAAGAATTCCTAACATGGTAAGAAAAAATTAATTCCATCCGAAGATGACATGAACCTTCCAATGGGAAAATTCCAGGTAACATGGGTCACATGACTCACATGACCATGCTACTGACTTGACTCTCAAGTCTATCCAAATCAAAATAATACTTCCTCTTTTGTAAAAGTTCATTTACATGCACTAGAAATACCATAAACTTGATATATAAAAAAAAACTCTTTTTTCAACGAAATTCAAGCACATCATCCTATGAGCATCAAGGAATACAGCACACACCTGCAATCCCATCATGTTTGCAGTCACAGCAGGGTTGTCAACATTTTGATGAGCCTCAAAAAGTTCCAAAACCAGAGAGTTCCAGTAGTCCAAGCAAACCTGTTGAGATAAAGAAGTTAAACACAGCAGGTATATAAAAAGCAACATCCAATCATGAAAATGAAGCAAAAATCACCACCCAACCTTAAAGACCTCCGTGTCATCTACATATGAGATATTAATTAGATACTCAAGCCCCGTCAAGAGAGCAGCAACATTTTCCTGAGTAGATTCCAGGATTCGGATGTGAGACTGCACGAAAAGTAGGAGGCTGCATCAATCAGTAACAGCATTCGTAGCAATCCAACAGAAAACACTAGAGTATAGAAACAATGAATCTAGTATGATGCAGAGAAAAATAATAAAAAGAATCTTCTAGAACATGGTGAGAGTAGCCAGATGTATCATAAGCAAAACGTGATGACAAAATGATGAATAGAAATGCACAATCAATCCTGGGTGTAGAATAATTCACCTTAAAAAAAGTAGTGCAAAAAAGTGCCAGGTTCTGAATGAAAGCCTGCAATTAAGAGAAAGTGATTTAAGAAAAAATTGCAGCTGATTGTAAACCCATGTAAAACTGGCAACACAAGGCAAAAAGACCTGCTCATCTGTTGATCCACTTGCATATGCTTCAGGTATGTTTGTATTTGAGGGAAGGATATTCTGCATGACAGAGTAACATGCAGTACAATCGAGGATTACAAAGAAAATCTACTAGGAAACAAGATAATGACTGGAAGAGACATTACACAGGTGTATAAGAAGGATTTAAGTTATCTAAAAGGGCAAACGGCCCTCCAAAGCAAGTAGTATATATAGTTACCTGCAACTGAATCATGAATATGGTATACATTTTCACATACTGGACATTGTAGTAATCGCCAATAGACAACGCTGCAACCTGTTGAGAGTGCACAAAGAAAAGAACGCTTTTCTCATTTCCAAATCAAGTTTAGGAAAGAACAAAGAAACCCAATGGCACAGGTGATACCTCAGTTAAGCATTGAAGAGTTAGATTCCTGTATGCTGGTGCAGGAAAAAACTTCAAAAGAATTTCCAACTGCAAAATGAGTTTGACACGTCTTTAGTTTTACATAAAACAATCAAGAGCAGCTAAAATGTATTGCAAATAAATAAAACAAACAAAAAGTAATTCAGGAAGGGAAAAAACAGCTTAGAATGAACAAACCAGTGGTGATTCGAAGATATAGCCCACAGGAATCCATGAAAGGAACGCATGCAATGTGGCCAAAGTAGCTCGAATTAACTCAGCACGTTGAGATGCTGATAGTACATAGAGACATAACTCGTGAATGAGTTGAAATTCACTGCAAAGATAGCAAAAAAGACCAATTCGGACATTAAAATGGTGATAATTCATACTTATTTCAACAGCACAAGTGACAAAATTTAATAGTAGTAAAAAAACAGGAGCCAAAACTCATGGGTTCTGCAATCCACATATATTTCCATTAAAAATAGAGAAGGTTGTATGATGAAGATACTCATTATAACAACAGTGTTCATATAAGTGGGAAATAATCATGTAGGAAATATAAATCAATCAAAAAAACAGATGGTGCAAAAAGGGTAATACAGGAACTGCTTCTTAGGTGCAAGTGAGAATCTTATGGACAAGATGGTGCATTTTTTTTTTTATATTTACAATATACTTAGATTATATGTTGCCATGCAAGTTCACCACAATCACCAACCAATTGAAAAGCAGAGCCATCGTAAGAGATATTGTTCAAGCTCAAGTCTGGATTACCTATTTAGTGATTGTTTGAGCTCTTTGATCTTTAACTGTGTCATTTCTCCTCTAGAAAAATCAAAAACCTCTTCACTTAATAGCTGCATAGCAATGCCAAGTGTTACCCACATTCAAGATAGACATAATTCTTAAATAAATAGTCAAAAATAAAGAGAAGGCATTGAGATATACTTTCAATATAACCATGCAATTTTCACAAATAGTTTCACTTGTTTTGGCAGCTGCAACAAGGTCAGGGATAAAGCTCTGCCACTTAGCTGGCCAGTCATGCTTCAGGATCTGGTGAGTTCAGAAAAATATGACTATGTGAGAATGTAACAGCTCAAAGAAACATAAGAACATTATATTTCTAAGCTAAAAACACTAAAAAACAGTCACTGCCAACTCCAAGATGTTCCACGCAAGCACTTTAACTTCCTTGAAGAAAGTGTAAGTTACTTAAAAGAAAAAAGAATTGTACTAAACTTTGGTAACCAACAAGGCAACAAGTGAAACCTAGTCATGATTTTTAATGACGGATACAGACAAAGGCATCATTTATCCTTTATTTGGATAACAGATAATTTAGAGCATCCCTAGCAACAGCTTATCTCACACTTCAATATATGAAGAATATTTCACGTTAGGAATACGTTTACAAAAAAATGGCTTGACATACCTGGACTAGTATAACATTTAGTTTGTTGACATAAAGCCTTTCCTTCCTGAAAGAAGCCTCGTCTCTTGAAAGCTATGTAATGATTATCATACAAAGACCATTTCAGCTTAGGAAAACAAAAATAACAGACTACTGCAAGAGAACAGACACATTAGCACAACGCAAGTTTTTTTAGGAGAATCAGTATGTCCAAACCTGTACAATAACCTCAGAGATATAATTCCTCATTCCATCTCTTTGGGCAATAGGCAGTGCATTCCACCGATACTTAATGACACCTTCCAAAACCTAACAGTAAGTAATTGTAGGACACAAAGGAGTCAAATTTCTTAAGAACGAGATTGAATCGCGAGAACTTTTGAAAAACAGTTTAATCTTGCACAAATCCTCCGTGAAACCACCCAGCAATGTATCATATCTATCATTCAGGACACGAGGAACCATTTCTCATTGGGAGTACAGAAGACAAGATATGTACATAATACGCCACTAATAATGCGTCCAAGAAAAAATATCTATCTCACTAATTTCAGAAACATATCTAGACTTACAAATTAACTAGTGATTCACATGAGAAATTTGGATGATTACTACTACGTTATTTGATCAATTCTATTCGGATTGCAATTTGAATTTTGATTGGATTCTTAGTTGTCTTTAACCGTTGGTTGTTAACCAGCTTTCGGCATAGTTAAATAATACAACTGTAAACCGTTACAGATTTCCCAGATTCACCCCCAATCTCAATCACATAGCCCCAACCAACTCGAAAATCAGATCCTATAATTTCAATGCATTTGAACTAATACAATCTTAGAGGATAAGAAGATAGTCTCCGGGCAATCTTTACAAATCAATCAATTAAAAGATGTCAATTTACATCTAATAATTTGAAATTGTTGCGTCACAAACCTGCAAGGCGAAAAATTTTGTGTTCAGGTTCTGTGTATTCTGTAGAATGTGCACTACTTGGAGCCACATGTCAGGATTATTTTGCAAGTCCCTCAGAATCTGGTCTGCTGCTGCCCTCTGCATCATCAACATATAGATTAAGCATTGAAAGCAAAGACTGAACAATTAAACACTAGATCATCATGATTTGAAGAAATGTTATGAAATGAGCACTCTATTCCGTTGATGCAAAACACCGGCATTAAGAACAAAAACAGGACAGAAGACAAAAAGTGGTCTACAATAAAAACTCCCATTTATTGATTTAAATGCATCTAATTCTGGCTAAATTTTAGGATTCTTATTTATAGATTCATCAACCCTCCAAGAGAACTATTCCATTTGCACGTACAAAGGTCCCCAACAAAAGCTAAGAAATAATCTCAAAATTCCAATGTACTAAACTGCATTGTGTTTATGGGCTGATAAGCTCCACAAATTGATCTTTTCTCAGAGAAAGTCTTCTTTTTCATGTAAACCTCTGTCTCTTACTAATTAATTTGTTTGTAAATCCAAAAAGGAAATCATGCTGCTTTATGCGAAACACAAGAAAGGAAACATTTCATATATCATTTAAGAGTATTATCAAATTTTACAAAAGCCCAATACACTCCATCATGGTTACATCCTCTTATAAATAATCTCAATTCAAGATGACATTAATCATTCAGTGAAGGAGAGTTTTCGACAAAACTGCCAAGATCACGACATAACATCACCTATGAAATCATGACAGTAGTGCAATTAAGGCAACACAGCATCATCTTAAGCAAGTTATGGACCAATAGTAATAGGAAGCAGCAACTCAGCAATAGGAAGCAGCAACTCCATCTCCATTCAAAATGTGCACCAACTGAAAAACAATATCCCCTTTGAAACCGAACAAAAAAAATACTTGCTAACCAAGTCCAATTCAAACCTGATATATACACCCCAACACGGCAACACGCAATCCACAGGCACAAATAGTGCAAAACTAAACCACTAAACCCCCAATCAACTAAAACCACCCCCTACCCCCATCCGAACAAAAATTAACCAAAACATGAAAAACCCTAACGGAACAGTGAAGCACACTCGCCATCCCCAACCAAATCCTCAACGAAGCAAACCAAATTACAAAGTAGAAATCAGCAAAGCAATGTCAATACTAAACTCTACAACTCTTAACTCCCTCTCTCACAACCACAAAATATGCACTCCAACACAGTATAAAACAATTAAAAACTCAATCGTAACAAAACCCGACACTATTTACCTCTTCCCTAGATCCGGTGCCATAGAAAGCAGCGACGGTGGCGTCAAGAAGCGCCACATCAATCGGCTGGCTCAAATCTCTGAGCCTATCGGCCGCCATATCTGATCGAACAACAGCGAAAGCGTATAGAGAAAGAATCCACGGGAGCTTAGGTACGGATGAGAGAAAAGCAAACAGCTTGCGGACGCGAAAACCCTACAATGTACGGAGCAACCACGAGCAGCGAGGAAAAACCTAGATTTCTCGGCTGATTTAGCGGGATAGGAGATTGAGAAAGGGAGACGAGGACGAGACACGAATTACAAATATAGGGAAATTTAAAGGAGAAAGGAAAAAAAAAGGGGAAAAGACAGCTTCAAACTAAAGCACAGTTCGAGAGAGAGCTGAAAAGGGTTTTTTATTTTTTTGGGTTTTCTTGCTTTGAATTTTGAATTTTATTTTTGTATTTTTAATAAACGACGCTCCCTCCGCGGCGCGTTTAATAGGACATTCTAGAGAAGGTGAAGTAGGTTTTTGTTTTTAACGGGGTGGAAGCAGGTAACTTCGTAAAAAATGTGATTGGTACGAGTAAAAATTTACCCAAAATTCACCTTGGGCAAAATATTCTGTTGGAATGCCGACAATTTCACACCGCCTAGGCGCCTATGGACAAAAAAACAAGTAAAAAATATTACATGTCTATATGTAATTATTTGCCTACCATAATTTATTTAATAATGCAATTTTGTACTTATTTTGTAATATAAAAATATTTTTTTTATTTGATAAGGTTTAGGGTAGTCCAAGTAGTACTTGGATTCCAATTCTAAGAAAGAAGGGCAAACCGTCGGCCCAGTGGCGGATTTAGGGGGGGGCATGGGTGGGCATCTGCCCCCCCGTTCGCCGGAAAGTTTTGTAGGGATTAGGGAGAAGCCGTCGTGGCTGGGGGCACCGGGGCAGAGACTCACAGCGGGCCGGGGCAGTGGGCGGAGGGGCAACTGGGCAAGGGCGTGGCGTAGTCGGCACTCGACACTAGCGAGTTGGGCGGAGCCGGAGGCGCAGTCCAGTAGATCTGGAACTTGAAGTCTTGAAGAAAGAAAGGTTGAAGAAAGGGTGAAAGTTGAAACGCACCGTTTAGTTAAATGAAGATAATGGGCAATTTTTTATTATTTTTCTTTTAAAAATAAATTAAATGTGTTGACTGTTTACTATGTTGAAAGCAGAGACACACCTTTTTTTTTTTTTTTGGCCAGCTCATATTTGTTTCTCCTGTTACCAACCGGATAGAATATGCTATTTCTTTGTACGAGAAGTATATACATCCTATATACTTAATTTTAGTGGTAATTTATATATATACTATCTACTTAATTTCATATTTCCACAATTTGTTTTTTTTGTTAAATTCATTTATTTGTCAAAGACCATTATTCTTTTTTTTTTGTGCTGAAATGTATTTGGTCGTAAGTATTGTACTACAAATGTGCTTGTTGGCTGAATTAACATATAGTTTATTTGTTGCCGATTTTGAATCGTTTTAAAGTTTAGATATCCGTAAATGCTAATTGTCTCGTAGTAAGATGTCAAATGTAGTTTAATTTGTAAGTTTGTTCCTTTTTTTTTTATGTAAAACTATCTTTGGTATTATTAATGTACAATATTTTAACGTTTACACTAATTTGATTTGTCCGGAATTTTTTTTACTATTATGCTTGTTGAAAGCTTGCCCCCCCCCATCCAGTCGATCCTGGATTCGCCACTGCGTCGGCCCAAATGCTAGAACTTGAGACCTCTTAAACATGGGCAAGATGCTCAACCGTTGAGTAATGCGCACATGCGCTACAATATATAAAAGTACATAAAAATATTCATAAATAAGTTATCATTTCAATTATAAAATTTATTTTGTTGAATTATTTATTTAAGATTTTTTAAATTATTTTAAAAAATTTATGTTTATACAACAACACTATCTAATATAGTGGTATCAGAATCTTAGTTTAAAAAATACGCTTCAAGCATGTAAGGCGTAGGGGGTCGGCACCCCCACAAGGTAAAATAAGGCGGTATACAAAAGGGCTCGCGTTGAGGCACGGGAGGTGTACGCCTCTTGTAGATTAGGGTTTAATATGGATAAAAAAAGATTAAATGAAGTTAGATTTGTTGTTTTAAAGTGTCACGTTTAAAGCCACATATGTATAAATGAAATTTGAGTTAAAAAGCCTATAAAAAGCCCATAAATCTTAGTTCAACAACTCATAAATTTGAGTTGAAAAGCCCTTCAACCTTGAATCGCCATTAACCTTAGATTGTTTAGACCCCACTGGTCATCTCCATGCCATCAGCGCCATCAACCCATGCTTGTCATCTCTTTTCTTTTTGCTCACTTCTTTCTTCATCTTCTTCTCATCTCTTTTTCATATTCTTCACTTCTTTCTTCTTCTTCTCAACCCTTCTTCCTTTATTTAGGTAATTAGGTTGTTTTAGAGCTCTTTTTTATTTTCAGTTTTATAGGTAAATTACTAAATTCAATTTATTTTCAAAATTATACTATTATTTTAATTTTTTATGTAATGGTATACCTTACCTACAAAAGGCGTACGCAATGCGCTTGTAGCCTAGCCTCCATGGCTATTTATACATTGGAGTGTCTTGCGAATTTTGTTTGTGAAAACCTCGAATCTCTTTCTTTCGTTATCTTTCTTTCGTGTAAAAGTTTCGGGACGAAACTTTCATAAGTTGGGGTAGCATTATTTTAGATATAAATTAGTATTAGGTAGTATCTAGTAGGTGGGGTAGTATTTATATGCTTATGTCACGAGTATATTGGTATTGTTGGTTGAATTTGGAGGGTAGAAGGGTCTAATAATTATAGTTGAGTCGGGTTCATAAAACAAAGGTTGTTGATTCAAATGTTGTTGAGAGGTATTAAGGGTCGAACCTAATCTTTTCGTCATATATTCTATTAGGGAATCACATTCGCTCGCGCTCTTATTTTTCCGTCTCCTTCGAAGAATTCCTAGTTTCAAGGTAAGTCGTTTTTCGACTTGCTCGGTTCTTTTCTCCCTTGTTAGACTGCGTATCGATATTGTAGGACGGGTTTTGGGAATTAGTCCCGAATACCTTTTAAATTGTTTCGAGCTCCTTGTGTGTTGTGTGCGTTAATGATTTTAAATGTGTTTTATCGGAAAATATTTTGGAACGTTTTCTCTGTGTTGGTACCGTTTCCGACACGGCCCATCGTAGCTGGTGTTGAGGAAGAGTTGGCTACGTTGACCCGTGTGACTGGGAAAATCGTGCCCCTTCAAAACGAAAATTATTATCTGTGTGTTTTTGGCAAGTGCTCCAGTGGAGGCTTAGCCAGGGGTTAGAAGGGAGATTATGAAGTGGAGTGGGAGGGCCTGCCTCTGCACTCGGCGCGGTGATGAGCGCCTTGGAAGTCAGATTGTGGAAAAGGAGGAATTGCTTTGCTATGGGATTGTGATTGTAAACGCGTATGTGGCTCTGTGTGACTGATATAACTAATTTAGGTATTGGCCTTTAGAGTTATGATTGCGATTGTGGATTTGTATGCTGACTTTAGATAAATGGTTTCAAAGCGTTCTACAATTTCCGTATTCTTTCTAGCTTGGTAGATTAGACGCTGACCCTTCGGGAAACATTTTTCAGTTCCAGGTATGAACCAATGAGCCGTGCGGGAACCTAGGCAAGATGGCGGGCCGGAGCGGTAAAGAGCGCGTGTCATAGTGGGATTGGTTTATACTAGTTTATTTATAATAGTTAGAATATTGATTTTAATATTTGTTAGACAGAGTTGGTATTTTGTTTCGGTTATTATCTTTTTGGTTCAGATAGTTCAGTTTCAGTAGGCGTTGTGACGTATTTGAATATTTATAATTTTCGGGGATTCATGCACGATTACGTTTTCTAAGTTTTATTAAATAAAGGTTGGATGTTTTATTATGTTTTCTCGTCGTGCCCGCGTTGTAAGATCCTACAGTGTAGTTGTCAACCTAATTAATAGTACCTTGTAAGGTCTATTCCCTAGTAGCGCCTCGTCGGAAGACGGGGTGTTACAAAAACTATGGTCATAATGTAGGCACCACTCCTAAACGAGTCAAAGGATGGTTCAAAAAGAACCAATTGTGTGAAGGAAAAACAAACAAATAACTAAAAAGAAATAAAAACTGGATAGCACAAACGCACACACCCTATGAACATACAACAAAATAAAAGCTCACCACAACAAACTAAGACGACCTCCTACCCTATGAACTAGGAAAAGCAAAACCCACACACCCACCCACCCACCCACTTGCAAGTAAGTAGCCCTACCCCTTTTATATATGAATATTGTTCCTACATAAGATCCTATCTTGGACCATGTCCTATGTGAGAGTTAAGAAGGTAGAAAAATAATTATTTTTTTACGCATTACAAGGGTTTTAAAAAAATAAATATTTCATTAATGTTTTTTCTGTAAGGATAGTGTCTTAGTCTTAGTTTTCATTTTACTTTGTAAGATAATGTTTTTTTATATTTGTAATCATTTTCCTTTGTGAGGGAATTTTTTATACCACACTAGAATATTGACTTGGCAATAAAAAGACAAAAAAGGAAAATCCCTTTTTATACACTTGAGTTTATGTATTTTTTTTGGCGTTTAACAAAAAAAAATTCTTTTGTGCCTTTGAGGTTTTGACTTTCTCAATTGATATCTCTCTTCGGTTCAAATTGGTTAAATCCAAGACTGTCAAGGAGTTACTCACCCTTAATTTAGTAGGATTTGACTCTTACAACTCTCACACTCATAACCTTTTCTAAAATGTCTTATAATGTACATTCACTCTTCTAGTAATCCCGCCTAGGCACTAATAAGTCCCTTTCCGCCCAAGGCAACCTTTCGTTGATTGCACTTAAGTACACATTATAAGAAAACCAAAAACTCAAATAACCTAATGTTTTTTTTTTTGAATTGGTAGGGCATCCTTACGAATGAGGCTCAGGACCCCTCCATGCTTTAGAATCTGATTGTAATACCATGCTTTAGAATCTGATTGATATTACAACCGTGGTGTAGCTTCACAATCAAATCAGCCACAGAATTACATTCTCGAGGTATATGTTTGGTAATGACCACCTCGAACGACTGCAACATAACTAGAATATCCTCTATTAGCAACAACAACTCACCCATTTTGCACAATTGATCTCAGGATACTGCTCAAATATACAATGAATCGAAATGAACAAAAATCCATTTCATCCAAAGCAATATATACATCTAACACTTGCTACTACCATTCTCTGAAGATCTGTCGAGACACTTTATTCTCATTCAAAATCCGAGCTACCTCGTAAGAGTATGCAAGCTCTGATGTGACTATTCATACATGTCAAAAACTTGTAAGATATCAATCAACAAAATTTCCCTTGTTAGAATGAATAACTAAAATTGTAGTAACAAACAAAACAACAAATCTGAAGTCCAGCAACAGATTGAATGTAAAGCCCATGTCAATTTCAATTTACCCTTCTCACTTATCAGCAAGCTTTCTTCTCTGTTCATGCTCTGCAACTTTATAATCCACAACTTCCCTAAAAAGCTGCGGATCGAGCGTGCAATCTTTGCTACCATAAACAGCAGCTTGAACACTGGCCATAAGCTTTGCAATCTCGCGCCCAGAAAAGCCCTCGGTTTTAGCGGCTGCTTCCTTGAGTATCTCATCCGTGAGGCCCTTGATCTCTATTCTCTGCTGGTTTTGCTTCTTAAAGAAGGCTAATACGCGTTTCAGAAGGCTAGACTTGTCGCTTGCTCCAGCTTTAGCTATGTACTTGTCCAGGTAGAGTCTCAGCAGCTTAAACCGTTCTTCCTCTCCCGGTAATGGGAACTCAAGAACCTCGTCGATTCGGTCGGATACAGCTGAATCAAGATCGCCGGGGCGGTTGGTGGCAAGTGCAAGTACAATGTCTTTAGATTGATCACCAGTGCGAAAAAGAAGGGCGTTTAACGCGCTCCTCTGGGCTTCACTCATATAGGTTTTGTTACGCCTGCAAAAATCCGAGCACAAATAAGAGCATTGGCTTCATTTTTCAAGACCTAGACGAGACAAAGATTGTCATTCATTTGGCACAACTATTATAAATTTCATTAATTAAACTAAAATATTATATCTTCTAAATTTACAATTTATCAATATCAAACATCGCAACTCACCAATAATTATTGATTACTTAAAACTCTAAAATGATAAACATTTCTTGACAAGTTTAGAGGGCTAAAACGACATTCTTCTCTGTACAGAGGTAGTATCTGAAAATTCTGGTTGACAGATTGAGAACCATGTCTGACAATGTAATTTTCCTATATACTTATCCCCATATGTTTAAACGTGGCTGAAGAATAAATAATCGTCAAGGCACCAAAGTTCCAAAATTTATTACTCGCAAAGCCTCCAAAAGTGAGTGATAGTGAATGGGAAAACTTACTCGCATAGGAAGGCGTCAGCTTCATCAATGAACAACAACAAACCCCTATTGGACTTCTTTGCCCAGTCAAACAATTGGTGGATTTTAGTAACAGCTTGTGAGCCCAGCGGCGCTACATCTCCACCAGTCATCAAAGCGTAATCTAATCCCTGACAAGACAAAGCAAGTTTTTAAGTATGAAGATCAAGAACAATAGCTGAAGTTTAACATGCTAAAGCATTCCTTAGTCCTTTCACATGTAGAAAACTAGATCTGAAGTTTAAAATGACGTAACATCTACTATAATATTGTTATGGCCCTGTCCTATTACAAACTACCGCCAAAGAAGCTCTATTGTTTGTAGACAAGACAAGATTGCCTTTTACCAGGCCTTGATTCCAGAGGAGACAAAATTTCACCAAATCTTGAATATTGATGCAGATATGGGTCAACTGGGCATACAAAGCAAAAGATTAAGAGAGATAGAATCATACAGATTTACGAGCTAGCTCTCTTGCAGCCATTGTTTTCCCAGTTCCAGGAGGACCATAGAAGAGCATATTCCGGAATGGAGCTTGATGAGCTTTTGTATTTGCAGTTGCAGAGGACAGCTGTTCAATCCTCTTCTGCAATGAAGGATGTAAAATTACATCCCCAAACCCGTTTCCATTTTTAGAAGCAGATACTCCACCCGACCCTTTAAGCTTACTCAAAGAACTGGAGAAAAAGCCTGACCATGGGTACTTTCCCCGAGAGGACTCTCTTATCAGTGATGGTTGTCCCAGTATTCTGTCCACATAACTCCATACCACCTTGGCACCCTCTCTACAAAATTACAGTACAAATTATTCAGGATCTCAGACATAGTATTTACAGTTGCTAGGTTCCTCGTGTTTATGACACGATGCTTCTCTACAGACAACAATAAGAACTATGTTGAAGTTCATTCCTCCAGTAGTCATGCTACCCTCCTAAAAGGACAGTTTATTGCATCAAAATGAAAGCCAAAGACAACAGCATCTCCTTCAAAACATGAATCATCAGCTTCTAAGATCTAAAGCTCAAGCAAATTACTGTAGTATCACAGATGCACAATCCAAGGGTACATTGATTCAAGTTGGTAGGATCAAAGCCTCCATATAAGCAACTCAATTGCTTACAGATCGACATTTATTCAAGAAATGAAATCTCACAACTAATTTCAAATATTATTGATTAATTTTAAGTTCAAACAGCCAGATTATCTTCATTCTTGTGTAATCTAAAGCATCAACAGACTACGCAGAATGTTACCATAAAAGGCTATGCAAGTTATTAAGTTCAGTTGCTAATTTCAAAAGTTTGCCCCAGCCCCCAGCTTCACAAGGTAAATCATCACTTAACACTAGAGCACCTAAACTTTATTACTGTTACTAAAAACACTTCACGTCATCAATCTACTACTGAAGACACGTAGTATGGCGGCGAGGCAGAAAAATATATATATATATATCTCCTTAACGATCTGAGGTGTTTTACGATACACTCGTTCCAGAGCCATGCTTTTGGAACTCAAAATTTTTGGCTACCATTCTTCCATGTGAAGGAGTACAACTCTTAGTTAAACATTCAACGATAAAGACCATAAAAGAACAGCCTTATCACAAAAGTGCCGTGTAACATGTCATATCAGTAGCCTCATTTTGCACGCGATGAGATTTAAAAAAAAAATTAACGGCCGATGTATAATCTCACATACCTTGTTGTATATATTCCCGCAGCAATTGCAGTGACTCCACCAACTACTACAATCATCTTATTTTGATCCGTCAAGATAGCCCGTACACCACCTACAGAAAGTAAACAGCCTTTTTAGCCAAAAAGTTAACTACATACATATGTTTACAATGAACCATTTCCATTTTATAATCAAGCATGGTCAAATACTCTCAAACTCATAAAGGCAAACAAACACCATAAATCAGATAATCGAAAACATGTTCCATCTCAAATGAAAAAACAACTCTCCAGACCTAAATTCCAATCAAGTTTTGAGTATAAATTCAAAGTAAAACCATAGAATTAAGAACTGCAATACCTCCTATTTGGTCAAAGGTAGTGTTTATGACCTTAACCCACTTTTCTCTCTCAGCTTTTGCTTTTTGAAGACGCCTACGTCTGTCTACATCTTCGGTTAACCTTGCTTCGCGGGCATTTGCTTCAGCTTTTGCTATAGCCATCACTCTGTGAGTTTCACGCTCAATCTCCGCCTTCTCCTTTTCTGTTTGCCTACGCTGTGCTTGGATCTCCTCCTCAGTTGCACGTCTAATATGTTCCTGCCTCATTGCTGATTCCTCTTGCAGTTTTACAAGTTCTTGATTTCTTTGCCTCTGAAACTCATTTTCTGCCTGTGAACATAGAGCAGTTAGACCTTTCCCAGTACAGCACTTTACCCTGAGATAAACGTTGTATGACATCACATACCACCATCCTTTTTTTGGCTAGCTCATCTTCATTACGAGCCGTTTGGGATTTTATCTGAGCCTGTAGCTGAGCTAGCTTCTTTTGTTCCTCATATATCACCCTTTGCTTCTCCTGCACATGAACAAACAAATTAACTATAATCACCACCGACAAAAGTGAAGGAGGCATTACACACTCTTATCAGAAAAAATGTGATATCTATTATCTACTGAAATATGTGTAGGCAGTATCTATCTAGCAATATCTAAGTCCATCCACAAGCCAATAAATTTCTCTTAATTCAAATGAGGCTTCAAAACATTCCATAAATCAAGACATATCTTGCAAAAACCAACAAAATACATTGCATCTGTCAACTTACAAGTTCAGCATCGGTTTGCATTTTCTTAAGCTCTTGCACCTTCAATGCTATTTCTTGCTGTTTCGTCTCTTCCTTCTCCTTTATGGACTCAAACACCTACAATCAGAAAAGGAAATAACCACCAGCGTCCATTAAAGCCCTTAGTATTCACTATTCAGATTATCAGCTTTGTGGAACACAATGAATTGCATTTAAAATCAAGCCTACGATCAGAGCGTTGCTGTAAATTATGATTAATTTCTTTCATAACAATAGAAAAAATGAAAATGCATAACACTAGGATTAGGAAGGATTGAAGTAAAGAAGAAAAAGAAGAAAATACCTTCTTGGCATGAGAAGAGCTGACAATTCCGGAAAGAATCTTAGCGCCACTCTCCAATGCTTCAGGGTCAAAGCCAGCAGCAGTCGTCCTAGGGTTGTCATTGCGAGGCTTCCGGGGCCGAGGCTCCTCACCGGAAGGCTCTGCCGCCGGCGATTTGCCCGGAAGCTGAGACGCCGGCATCGGGACATTTAAGGGCGGCGAAGGCGAGGATGAGGAAGAAGAAGAGAACGGGGAGAAGTTGAACGGGCCATCGGCGTAGGCGCGGTCGATTCCTAGAGACGCCGAGGTTAGGGCTGAGAGCAGCGCAGTCGCACCAGCTCTGGCCGCCGCCATGGAGGGAGAAAATTGCTTGGAATTGGATGCTCTCAGAGGAGAATTGCAGATTTGAATGTGTCAGAACTGTGAGATTGCAAGTAGGAGGGTTTGAAATGGGGGAGAGGAAATTGGATTGGGAAACAAGTTAGGGTTCTACAGGTGACCATAGCCGGAGAGGAGGGTTTTAGTAGGGTTTGTGTTTTATGCACTTTTATGTGTGGGTTTGAGTTCTCTCTGTTACAAACGTGGACCGTTTTCTAGCCGAATTTTTAAGGTTTTATACGGATCTGGTCAAATGTATAAGACGACTTTTCCAACACTCCACGTTCATTCATGTAGCTCAGTGCTCGTATATTGGCTAATCCTGTATTAAATTTATTAAATTACATAAAATTAGAATACTCCGTATTAAATTGGACAATCTAAACAGAAGTTAAATTGGATATTCAAAATTACTTTTCACAAATTATTGCACCATCTTTAATCATTCCTCTATTGTTTACATCATTTCTTTATTGTTTGAAGCATTCTTACGCTAATCACTTGAAAATCGTCATTTGACTCATTTATATTTGTAATCTTTCCTCTGAGGGGAGTCTGAGGCTCTGAGCTATACATTGACATATAAAAATCATTTTAAGTGTACTATAAGATTTTGATAACATACCTTAACGTAACCTTATTAATACCCTTTTTGTTCCTTTAACTTCTTTGTCACTTTTTGAGGCTCTGAGCTATACATTGACGTAGCCTTACTAATACCCTTTAACTTCTTTGTCACCTTAACGTAACCTTATTACTTAAAACAGTTCAAATGTGATTGTACGGTACATAAATCGCTAATTATGAACTTGTTCAGGCGTGGGGGCTTGGTTTGATCTTCTGGCCATTGGTATACTTTTTCTAAAGGCAAGAACTCAACACCATCGAAATACTACGGCATGTCTATTAGATGACATTATTTCATTATGAAATGAATATGTACGCTCAAAATATTAAATATATGCGATTACTAAAATATTATAGCAAACTAACTGTTTTATATTTCAAGACTATCAATCCATCACATGGACGCCACTTGATTTCTTGATAAAAGTTGCTAGGTTTGTATGAATAACCGGAAATCCAAAATCGACTAAATACTGAATTGATTTAAAAGCTTATTCAAAGCCATGCTTGCCTGAATTTGCAGCAGGTATGTATACATCAATGACCTGAAGAAACTAACAAATGCATACACAAATGTGCCAAGATCAAACCACGTCAAAATCGATCATTATTCAACAGTTCACTTAAAATGACACAGGTAAAAGAGGGCAATAACAGTCAAAACTGCTTAAATGGCGAGCTGAACTGGTCAATTTGGGTGTGCTTTGGCAATTACAAGAACGCAAGTGTAATTTTTAGAAACTTCTCAGAATTCATATATATGACATCGAAGTATCAAACACAGAATGAACTTGCTACTTTGCTTGATTTCCGACAGCAATATAAAAATAAATCACCATACGTAGTGAGATAAAACCAAGATCACAACCAAGCTTGTTAAGTACTCCATTTTCCTACCAAAAGACAATCGTGAAGATCCCGATCTACTTGGGCGGGTACCCGAACCATCTGGCTCAGGAGCGATGGCCTCTGTCCAATTAACCGGAGGTGGTGGGGCCGGAAATTGTGGAGGCAGTATAAAAGAAGGTGGTGGAGGAGGAGTTTCAAGAGAAGGTGAAGGAGGAGACGCTTGCCAAGGTGGCAGAGGAGACGCTTGCTGAGGTGGCGGAGGTGGAGGGGCTGAATCGGGACTAGAAGGGCAAGAAACGGGGTTTGTGTCAACCAAGATACCGTCAATTCCATGGCACCGAACAGAGGAGCTGCTAACACAAAGATTTGGGCTTGTAAGCCTGACATTGTTCAAGAAGAAGCTCTTCCTACCATTATTAAGGATCTTAATCATGTAGTTTGAGGATGAAGAAGGGATTAGTGAGTTTGATGGGAAGTGCTGGAGGTGATCAAAGAGTAAAGCAGAAGGGATGGAGTGTCTAAGTAAGAAGTCAGAAACGGCGTTTTCTGGGATGGCGGTTTTTGACAGCATCCTGTCACTGGGCATCAAGAAGGTGACGTTGGGCGGGATTTTGTCTGGTGGGGACATGTTGATTAACAGCACGAACGTGAAGTAGTTGGCACGTTGCATCTCCTCTGTGGCTACAAGAAGATCATTTCTGCTTGCGCAGATGACTGATGGTGAGATGAGAAGGAATGCAAGAAGAGTTGATAAACTCAGGGAGCGGAAATTTGTTCCCATTTTACGGGGTTTGTTTAGGAATTTTTCGTGTGAGAGGGTTTTTATGAGGGCGGGCTTTCGGGGTATAGCTGGTTTGGTTATTGTTAAGGAGAGGGAAGAGTGGAGTTAGATGGGGCATGCAACTGGGAGTGGTATTTCAATAGCTGTTGAGTTCACAAGTAATGCATGATTTAGGAGCAAATCTTAAAATACTGAGAAAGACTTTATAAGTATAAAAAATATAGTAATTACTGCAGCTTTTTCAGGACTTGACATAGGTTTATACAAAGAAAAAGAAGAAAGAGTAACCTGAAGAAATTGTGTCTTTTGTATTGTCCTTCGCCCTGGGGTTGCACAAAGCATGACCTAACTGCATGATAACATCAAGAATGGCATTATTCATGATATAGTTTGTCTAAAATTCAACTAATCCAAGGATATAGGACTACTTAAGCTAAATTATTAATCGCTAACAGAATCAGTAAACTATATATGTATGTAATAGATAATATAAATTCTCTAAAGAAAACAGCATATTATCGCTGGTCCAACCACATATTTCGGCCCTGCCCCAGCTAGAAGAGACACACACACAGACACACAACAAAATTTCCAAGCACACTTGATAATTACGCACATTAACATGTTCTGTATGTCGGTTAAAAGACCACAATTTATTCTGTTCTGTACATGTATCATGTATGTATGAACAACTTTCTTATTTGATAGTAAAAGAGAGATTGCTGCCTATCAGTAGTAACAAAGTCACAGGCCTCTAATTGATGAAGTTGTGATCAGGCCGCCACCACTATAATCACAATAAGCAGGATGATCCCAAAGATTACCAACAGCAAACACACCTGCAATTCATATTGTCCAAGAAAAAGCATTTAGGAATCATATGATAACATAAAAGCTATCTTAAACATAATTATAATTAAGCAAATTCGATATTCGGCAATGTTCATTAGTTGTTAGCGACTCATTTCTTGAAGTTGCAAAATTTAATCTTGAGAAGGAAACTATGCAGTATCATATATTGCTCGTATGCTTATATAATTAACATTTCCAATTTAGATATAAACAATAGAGATTGTCTTAGCTATCATATGCAAGGATGAAATTTGGCTGGTCTACACCTAAGAAGATAGCCTTTTATGGATCTTATGAAGACAAAACGAGTCACACATCATCAACAAATATAAACATTTTGGGAAAAAAGAGAAACTTGAAAGGTATAGAAGCATTTACCAAGGAGGAGCCGGATTTTTGCGACTTTGAAGCTTTCACTAGTTGGGTAGCTCCTTGTTTTGTAGCAGCATGAGATCTCTCGATGTTGGAACTTATATCATCTGGAAGCAAGCACCGACTTCAAACCAGTTATTCTTGCAACTATGGCCAATTCCCAAATAAAAACATGAGATATATAAAGCATCCAGCTTACCAATCACAGCTCCTTGGTCATGGACTAACACAGCTAGATCTTTGAAAATCTCATTCACTTCACCTATCTGATGTTGAATTTCCTGTATACCTTGCAATCTTTCTTCAATAACAGCTTCATTAAAGATGATCTCATTTTCTACGAGTGCAACCCCTTGCCTGTGCAATGTACAACAGTATCTCTCAGACAGTATGTTCATGATATTTCAATTGAAGTTGAGATGCGGATCAGCCAAACAAGTACACAGTACATTGCCAAAGAGTTGACTGATGATAAAAAAGTGAAAAATGTCTAGGCAAGAATTAGATCACCTTCTAGATTCCATAAGAAGGGCTGCCTGCTGTTCGTGTACATGGGATGACTTTACCTCCAGACCCTCCTCGCTGTCATCATAGCTGTAGGATACACTTAAACATTTCAGTAAGTAGAAGATCTCTTTTGGTAAGCAAAGCTTCATAGCATAATGCTGAGAAACATAAAGCCCCTAAAAGGACTTAAAATGCCAAGGGAAACACACAATGTTGACAACCCTAAGTCTAATAATTGATGTTACAGACCATTTTCATATTATGGTTATTAGAATACCTTTGAGATTCCTTGGGAATAAAAGGAGCATAAGCAGTTTCTCTCTGAGCTGCTAGTCGTTGCGCCTTCTGAAATTCCTTAAGAACTGTTTGGAAGTCCTTTGCAAGCTTAGCATCAGCAATTTTTTTGCTAGCCTGCAATAGAAAAAGGTGAAATTTGTTAAATACTAGAAGCAAAAAGTTACAAAAATTTTAGGAGGGAAAAAGATGCAAGAGAACCGACTCATACTTACACTGACTTCGGAATGGAAGTCTGTTTCACTAGCTTCTTTGAGCTTTACTGAGGTATCTTTAACCAACTGTCCAATATGTAACCTTGTTTTATGCCTGTTGATTGCCAATTACATAGTTGATCATTAGTTTTTTTCTCAAAACCATAGTTGAACCTAGCCCATGACAACCTTACCTAAACCGTTTTGAGCGCTCCGATTGACTAGAAGAAACTACAGACCCTAACACGAGGATTCATTGATTCAATTAAAATTTGAGCATTTCAAATCTCTACTTTCTATTCTGTAGTCTCCACTTAATCCACCTATACAGAGATTCCATCCCACAATAGCATCACAATGGCAAGATCTGAAGGCTACATATTTTAACTTGCTAGTTATTTGTATTAAATGTACTCTAGAAAATAAGAGACTACGTTACCAATTACAAGCTAACTCATACATAAATAACCTTTTTGCATGCCACACGAGCAATTTTAACCTAGCATCAATTCAAGTTCAACAGAATATCCCAAAGAACCCTAATTACATAGAACCAAGCCATTCCGCCAAATATCTCGAAGATTCGCTCATCTAATATCAAAAATCAACAATCACGGCGGACAAACGGTGGGAGGATCAGTAATCGCACTCAGAAGACGCGTCGAAACCATGGCGTCCGGAATCACGTACAAATCAAAATTGAGGAAAGAAAGAAAAGGCAAAACTCACAATCTTTCGCGGAGTTCGAGAGTGTCTCTCGGGGTGCCAAGGGTGTTAACAAGGCGTTGGAAGGTGGAGACGGCGGTGTTGATCTGGAAAACGCCGGCGGCGACGGCTTGCGACAGGTCTTGCATTTTCCTTACGGCATCGCGAGGCTTGCCAGCCTCCAAATCCTGAAAACTCATTCTCCCTCTCCTTCTCCCTCTTTCTCTATGTGATCGAATGCGAAGATGATGAAGAAGAAAAGAGAGAGGGAGAGAGAGAAGAGCACGTAGGGGTAGGAGGAGGTGGAGCGGTGATGGGGGCACTCGGCGTTTGTCGAGAAGGCGGAATTTATTCGGGTGCCGGGCTTCGTTGTCCGCGTCGGGGATTTGTATTTATAGTCCGTCCATCTCAAGCGTAACGAATATCAAAACGACGCGTTTTGACGTGAAACAAAAGACTTGAAATAAAGCCCATCAAGTTTGTAAAAAAACAAAAAACGCAGCTTCTTCAAGCTCGTTCGATAAATCCATCAGCAAGTGAACGATTGAAGCCTTCGACGCCATCGTCGCTCGGTAAAAGCCGCCACGCCTCTGACCGCGATACCTCCGGTGTACCGCGCCGTGCTCCAACTCCACTGTAAGATTTCTTAGTTTTGGTCCTAAATTAAAATTAGATAATTTTAGGGTTTGAATGTAGATTAGCAAATTGAATTCGTCACTTAATTGTTGAATTCGGTTCGTTTATACTCAGTTGAATTGAAGCTAAGTGAATACTGATGTGGTATTGTTGCCTTTTGTCGATGGATTTGTTGGGTGTTCAGTTTCTTGGGCTTTGAGGTCAAATCTATGCAGCTATATGCATCCAATTTTCATTTTTTCAGCTCTCAAAGATCATGCCCTTAGTTTTGTATGCTCATATGAGATGATTTCTCTCTTCGGTTTGTGCTCATCCTTACAGAGGAAATTTTTGGGATGGAAAAAAATGGAAATTTGAGAATTTTGGGTAATGCAAGAACTTTACAGGCTTGTAGCTGAAGAGAAATGGAGTTCTGCTTAAATCTTGTTTGAAAACTTCATGTTTTATGTGTTTCTTGTCTGTAGGTTAGCCTTTGGTGTATGAGAAACTTAATGATTTGTAACATCTCCATTTGCTTTGTTACTTTTGTTGTTAATTCAGCAAACTGTCGAGATGTCAGTGAAAAGAAGGATTGTGGGTAAGGGTGAGCCAACGGCTGCTAACTACGCCTTTGGCCCTCATGAAGACGACATTATTATAAAGCACAGGCTTCTCACAAGAACTACGACAACAAGAGGGGAACCTCCATTGAAGAAGCTCCAGAAGAAGTTTACTTCTTTTGTTCTTGAGGTTGAGAAAGATGCAGAAAACTATAACGATTGTGAGAAACTTGCAAAAGCGTTTTTGCAGGAGCTTACCACTTTTGAAATTCCATTGCTCAAGACAAAAGCTGTAGTTGATGCCAACCTCAGGGAGAAGGAGAACTTTAACGAGTTAAAAGACGAGATAAATAGGCAGATTTCTCTCGTTCAGGTTGAGATTGAAGAACTAAAGAAGCAATTGGAAGAAAGTAAGATTGAGAGGCAGCACAAGGAGGAATGTGAGTCCATCAGGAAATTAATCGCCATGCAACCGCCGAGATCAAAGACACAGAATGCAATAACTGAGCTGGAGAAAGAGATTGCTGCTCTGGAAGCAGAAAACACATCTGGCTCAAGATTGCTAGAGCTTAGGAAGAAACAGTTTGCTCTCTTATTGCATGTGGTATGCCTAAATCATCTGTTTTCCTTCCCTGATCTCTATTTCTTTATTGTTGAATGTTGATCTTGGTCCTTATATTGTTCTGTTGTTATTTAAAGACCTAGTGTGCGTTTGGATTACATGAAATAGTACATTATCTTGTAGTATAATGCATTAAAGCTTGCATTATTATGAAAGAGATGCAAGGTAATACATTATTTGATGTAATCCAACTCACCTTATAGTCATAGTTCTGTGTATGTTGAGTGTTGATCTTGGTCCTTATATTGCATTCTTTGGTTCTTTATTAGTATTCTCAAAGTTTGGGAGGAGAACTTTTTCTTCCTTGTTTTTGAAAGGACATGCTGTTGCTATTTAAAGATTTCTTGTTTTGTAATGCAACTGAGTCTTGAGTCTCTTGACCTAGTTCTTCCTGTCAAAGGATCAGTTATATTGGAAACAGTTAGGGGTCATCTTTACTGAATTTTGGTGTTGGATTATAAATAGGTGGACGAGTTGCAGGCTACTATAGAGGATGAGCAGAGGAGTTTGGTAGAGGAGATGAGGATGAGTAACGCTGAAGAACACAAGAGCATTGCAGAAGATACAAATAGCAGTGCAGAAGCCATGGCTGTCGATTAGTGAGTTCAATTTTGTTGTTGTTACATCATATCCCTGCATTTTCCTTTTCACTTTAATGGTGATCAAACATGGCTATATCATGTCATTTAGCTACTCTAGTGACAGTGAGTTCAGATTTGAATTGAGTAGGCTGTATTATGTATTGCTTAAAAAAACTGGAACCACTTCCTTTTTGAAATTGCCAAGTGAAATCTACCCCTGGTGCGAAATTGAGTGTATGAATCATTGCATTTTTTTTCTGATTAGTGATCACTCATGCCCATATGTTATGAACAAAATATTGCTTTTGTTTTTCTCTATTACACTCTTTATACAAGCAACTCTGCTTCATTGCATATGTAATATGTTGCAGTTATAAGCTATCATTGCAGAATTTAGCCGTAGAATTGGTTTTTATTGTGCACTATGGCAAACTACATTGCAGTCAACTTTGCAATTGAACTGACAAAGCTTTGAAACAAACATCAGACAATAACACAAGATTCATCCATGATGGCTGAAGCTGAATTTACAGAAGCATTTGAAAAACCATAGTCAGATGACAAACCACACTAGAACAGCAAACAAAGAAGTTTGAACTTGGAACTCTTTGATATGCAACAAAGATCAGAGTTTCCATTTATTTGATCGTTCTAAACAGAATCAAACTTCATATCTAAAGTCAACCCTAGCAATTCATCAACAGATAGATGTTAGATACAGCTCATGACATTCATCTTCCAAAGAGCTGGACCTGAAATTAGCATTCATTTCCACCATCTTCTTCATCCTCCTTGCCATTGACAACATCCCACAAGAACTCAGTCAACATCTTCTCAAAACCAGGCACTTTGGCATAACCAGGAAAGTAGTTAATATCAATGATGAGATACCTATTCGCATCCCTCGAATCCCTGATCATGTCGAAGTTAAACAAGCGAAGCCCCAGCGCCTTCCTCATTCCTCTCGCCACATCCATCACAAACTCCATGGGAGGCAGCTCGGCAGCCTCCACCAGCTTCATTATCACGTCAGAGCACTCTGGATCCTTCTTGTTCAAGTTCGAGATCTGAGAGAATGCCAAAATGCTCTTCGATCCCCGCAACTCATCCTCGGAAACATCCGGCAGCGACCTCCTCTTCGCGCATTTCACATGGCGACCGGCTACATAGACCTTGAAGATCACCCCGCCATGGTTGACGAACTCTTGCAGAACAACAGGAGCCTTGAGCTGCTTCAATCCATCAGCGCTGAACACGAGCGACATGTCGTGGGAGTCGGAGCTCCCGTCCGCCGACACAGACTTCGCAATGAGGGGAAATTCGAGCCCTGAAGACTTCAGCAACAGCTCGGAATCGCTCAGTTTATCGGAATCGGAATCCTCCACGACGAGTTGTTTGGGAATCCCTAGGGTTAGCGATCGTGAGGAATTATTGAGACTAATCCGACTGACGACTTCGAGCATGGAGATTCGGTTGTGGAGCGGCTCGATCGAGTGCGGAGGGTCGACGACGGGGATGTTAGGGTTCGTGGCGATGAAATGGAGCAATTGCGAGGCCCAATCAGGTGATCGGAGCTTGTGGAGAATGCAATGGAAGGGGCCCTGGGAGGCGAGAGGCGTGTCAGGATCGATGGCGACGAGGTCGATGCCATGATCGGCGGCGTAAGCTACCAAGGAGGGTTGGATGAAGGTCTGGATCTTGCTCGGCGACAGCGCGTAGCCCACTCTGATCCGGGAAGAGGTGGTTGAGGGTGGTGATCCAAACGACATCATTTTGAATTGGGGGTTACGGCGGTGAAGGGAAGCACGATGCCGGTTGGGAACACGGCGGTGCTTACTTGGTCGATCGTGATGCCCAAGGCAGTTAAAATTTCCGCTTCAAATAAAAGAATAGGAAATTCTGGTTTTTATTTATTTTTTTTAAATCTTTTGGTCTGAAAAACTCAAATGGGCCAACCGAAGTGGGCTTTTTATAGAACAGTATTGGGCCTGTTAAATGTAATACAGTGAAGAGGGAAAAACAAACTTGGGAAAAATAAATGATGCGGTGTAACCGGGATAAGCGATCGATTAGGAGTGATAGGCTCGAAGAATCAATCGATGAATCACCGAGGGTAGGAAGGATTTGAGAATTCCTACCGAAGAGTGAATCACAAAGATATTGAGGTAGAGATAGAATCAGAGAGTTTAGGGATTGGAAGAGTGTTTGATTCATTCATAATCTGGAAGAGTTTTACAAGAGGCTTGCTTATGTAGCCAATCTACTGAACCGGAATCATAAAAGGTAAGACCCGACCGGGTTTACAACAGAAAAGCAAGAGACATAATATGCCTTGTAACACAAAACTTCTGCAAAAGATTTAGATCAAAAACAATTTCAACTTTGGAAATTAAAAAGAACATTAACTTATGGATCAAAAAGAGCATTGTAGAAGCCTTTACTTTTGTGCCCAAGCAAATGAAATTTCATGTCCTATGAAATACTTCACACACAATTTGGTGTCGGGCGGTTCGAGATCTGGAATTGAGAAGTGCCTCCACTTCAAAAGCGATTCGAAACCATCTTGGTAAATTCCTGACCTTTGTTGACTCCGTTTCAATGAATCACAACTTTGTATTGTTGGTTTGAGTTGCTATTGATGTTTCTAGGACACCGATGAGAGGCACAACAACAACAACAATTGTTTCAAGCTTTACTTGACAGTTTTCAATTCTTCATCTACATTCAATTGCATCCGATCAACAATGTCCTCACAACTACATTCAATCGATAGACCCCCTCGTGAAATGCGGTAAGAAACAACAACGATGTAATATTTGATCCAATTTCATATGTATTCTTCTCTTTTCAAAATCTGTCTTAAATTGGTTTATGCCTATTAATTAATGAATTATTTTTACCCTAAAAAAGAGCAAAAGCTATTATTTCTTTATTACAATCTTTATACATGATTTTTTTTAATGGATAATTGGATATGCTGCAATTTTTATTTATTGTTGCAGAATCTATCTTGGATATGGTTGTTAATGTGTGCACATTAATCCCCATATTTTAATCAGCAAATAGTACACATAAATTCTCGGTACAAGCATTGAAACGAACATCAGAAAATAACACAAGATTCATCCACATTTTGGAAACCATAATCAGGTGACAAAGTTTAAACAATTAAACATACAAACTTGGAACTCTTTGATTCTGGGACTCTTTGATTCTACAAAATTCGAAGTTTTATGTGATTTGGTTCAAGCAAACATCAGTTGACCTGTAATTAGCATTTAGCAGTTAATTCACCATTTTCTCCATCTTCATCCTCATCCTCCTCTTTCCCATTAACAACATCCAACAAGAATTCAGTCAACATTTTCTCAAAACCAGGCACTTTGGCATAACCAGGAAAGTAGTTAATATCTATAATGAAATACCTATTCTCATCCCTCGAATCCCTGATCATGTCGAAGTTGAACAAGCGAAGCCCCAGCGCCTTCCTCAACCCCTTCGCCACATCCATCACAAACTCCATGGGAGGCAGCTCGGCCGCATCCACAAGCTCCATTATCACGTCAGGGCACTCCGGATCCTTCTTGGAGAGATTCGAGATCTGAGAGAAGGTCAGAATCCCCTTCGATCCCCGCAATTCGTCCTCCGAAACGTCCGGCAACGACCTCCTCTTCACATACCTCACATGGCGGCCGGCGACGTACACCTTGAAGATCACGCCGCCATGCTTGACGAACTCTTGCAGGACAACCGGAGGCTTGAGCTCCTCCAATCCATCGGCGCTGAACACGAGCGACATCTCGTGAGAGTCGGAGGTTCCATGCGAGGACTCGGCCTTCGCGATGAGGGGAAATTCGAGCCCTAGCGACTTCAGCAACGACTCGGACTCGCTCAATCGATCGGAATCCTCTACGACAACCTGTTTAGGAACACCTAGGGTTAGCGATCGTGAAGAGGAATTGGTGAGAGTGATCCGATTCACGGCCTCGAGCATGGAGGTTCGGTTGTTGAGCGGCTCGATCGAGTGCGGGAGGTCGACGACGGGGAGATTAGGGTTGAGGGAGATGAAATGGAGCAATTCGGAGGTCCAATCGGGCGATCGGAGCTTGTGGAGAATGCAGTGGAAGGGGCCCTGGGAGGCGAGAGGCGTGTGAGGATCGATGGAGACGAACTCGATGCCGTTGTCGGCGGCGTAAGCTTCCATGGAAGGTTGGATGAAGGTCCCGATCTTCCCCGGCGATAGCGCGTAGCCTACTCGGATTCGGGAGGAGGTGGTGGTGGCTGAGAGTGGCGATCCAAACGACATCGTTTTGAGAGGTCGGTGGAGAAGGGAGGGACGATGTCGGTTGGTAACTCTGCGGAGAGCTCACTTTATCTGGTGAAGATGCCCAACAACCAAAGGGCAATTCGGGAATTTTATTCGGTGGTGGCTGAGAGTGGCGATCCAAACGACATCGTTTTGAGAGGTCGGTGGAGAAGGGAGAGAGGGACGGTGTCGGTTGGTAACTCTGCGGAGCTCACTTTATCCGGTGAAGATGCCCAACAACCAAAGGGCAATTCGGGAATTGTATTCGGTGGTGGGGCCCCTGAATGTGATGGTTCCTGAGCCGAAGACACTGACCAATTTGGGCTTTATGTAGAAACTGGAGAAATGGGCTTTGCATAGAACCTTGTTGGGCCTCTTATTGTAATACGATGGGAGTATTTAACTTATGGCCCCAAAATAGTACTACCTCTTATTGTAGTACGATATTGGGCCTCTTATTGTCATTTTAGTTCTATGAATAATGGACCTAAGAGTTGTGACGGCCTTGTTTCACTTTCACCCAAAAAGTCTTTTCTACCCAAAAACTATTTTTAATACTCTTGAAATTCGTGCAACTCTCTCTACTTTTTACATTTTTCAAGATGCTAAAAATCACTTTTCACCCAAAAAGGCATTTGTACTCACAAGTGAAACGCACCCCAACGGTTCCACCTAAAATTTTAGGGTTGAAACCCGGCACGAAAATCAGTAGGACAAAGAAATACTTAAAATTTCTTTGTGTCTTTATTTTTGTGTCAGTGGCTTTGTTTCTGAGTTTTATAGTATTTTTAGTGTTTTAATCGAACGAAGTCGAGCCAAATTTTGAATTGTTCCAGCTCAGCTTGGTTAAAAATAGGCGAGCTTGAGCTCAAATGCAAGCTTGTCCGAGTTCAAAATCTTATTTGAGCATGGTTCATTAAAATACTCACAGAGCTCGAGCTTAGCATACGATCATCTCATTTAATTTCTTTGTGAGACAAACTCGTGAATAACTCTTTTACATGATCATATATACAAGCACTGTTCTAAAAATCCCTTCTAGGCCCCGTCTAGGCCCCGCCTAGGCGCTGGAAGGTCCTAGCCCTCCTAGCCGTCCAAGCCGCCTAGGCACTCGTCTAGGACCGCCTAGGACACCGTTCAGGCCGTCTAGGCGTTAGGCGGTCCCTCTCCGCCCAGCATCCGCCTAGCGTTTTTTAGAACATTGTATACAAGTAAGTGAAACAAAAAGTTAAACTCTGTAGTTTGAGAGAACCCACCAAACTATGTAGTTTTACTTATTTATTATATAATATATAGTGGAGCTCATTCATGAACTTATAATTAATATAGTTTTATGGACGTATAATCGAGCTTGCTCGTATCATATAATCAAGCTCGTTCATGAACAAACAAGCTGAGTTTTCTTATGCTCGAGCTCAATTTATTTATCTTTCGAGCCTTAAAATTATGTGCAAGCACGACTCGTTTACAAATCGAGTTGAACATGAACAACACTCAACTAATTCGAACTCCGAATTAACCACGAACGACTTTGTTCATTTACATTCCTAGGCAGTTTAAGGCTTCACCTTTCTAGAGTTATTATCGGCAGCTTTTACGTAAATGTTTTTTCCTTTCATGTCTTTCTTATCGTGACTATTTTCCTTTTATCTATAGCTTCTAGTTTTATGTTCGTCGCCTTGCTATAAATCTTTTCGAGGTAAGGATGCATATATTATAATACTATACACTCGACCCCTACTAGCACGGATTACAATGGGTAGACCACACTGAAATTTCAATTATAATCTAGTTGAAATTCCCAAAATTCATTTCCTTTTTCCAATTGTCTTGTTTTGATGGGTGTTATACTTTTCGGCGAGGAATGTTTGTGTGGTTGATTCTGACGGGAGATGGTTGTGTGGCTGATACTTGGTTTGACGATGGCGTTTTCCATCGATGAGGTGTATTTGCCCTTGTGAAATTTGTGGTGATGTGACTTTATTTCCATCGCTGGTTTGTGTAGTTTCTTTGAACTCTGCTTAAAAGCTTGCTATAGTTTACTTAATGAAAAATAATTTTTGGAAAAAAAATATACTTTTCACATTTTCCAGCACAAAAATACAACTATCATTCACGTAATTCGAGATAAAAAGCATATTTTTTCCTAAAAATTACTATCTAATAAGTAAGTGTAACAAGCCCTAATTGATCTGTATGAAACAAGAACATGTACGAGCTTTTCGACTATTGGGTTCTTCGACCCACTTTGACGTTTTTTGGGGTTAGCCATGGGCTCTCTCTGTTGAGTGATACATTCCATAAATTTGCCTTTGTTGGGGATGTTGGTGTATGAGCTTGTTGGATCATTTGGCCCAACCTTTTCTTTTACCCAAACTTAATTTGTCCCCTAGGCTTTCCTTTGGCTTTTGGGCCTGGGTTTGTTTGGGTGTTATAGTTCGTATTTATTTTGACAGGTTGACTCGAGCATAGTTTGAACAATTCCGAATTTTGGCTCTAGAATTGGGCGTGGTACTTATGTGATTGACGCGACCACTTGGACGTTCTCGAGACTGTTGAAGATCCTTCATCCCGGTGGAGACAACATCAACAGTCCACTTCATAATATTGGTCAGCTTTTGATACAAATGCTAAAGACTTTGACCTTTGGCCCCTCGCGTCTTCTCTCACTTTCGTTCTATTGTTTTTTCGTTAGTTGTACCTCCTTATGTGTTTTGTTCAATTCTGTTTGTTTTTGTTTTCTTCATCTTTGTCTATTCTTGTCGGTTTTCCAACTACCGTTTACTCAACATCTCGATTTTACCTTGCCAATCTGGTAAATCGAATTCTTACCTAAAAAAATTATTGCGTTATTTTAATTTGGAGACTCAATTACATTTCTGATTTCTCGGATTGTACATCATCTTGCTCACCAAAATTTCAACAGAAAAAGTCCAACTTTGTACTTACATGTACTGATCGAACCACCCATCTTTGGTTGTTACTTGAATAAACTAATTTGATGGATATATATGCATATTGTATTATAGTGTATTACAATCATATAAATTCATATATAGCTACCTGACAAAAGGAAAGAGAATAACTAAGCATGAAATTCAGCTATTGGGTACATGAATATTTCAAGTAGATGCATTAATGGAGTACGTAATTTCTAATGGACCCATTTCGCCATGTGAGGGACAGACTTAGCTAGTTGTTTCCTTTTGCATGTTCAACTTGAAATCGATCGAAAATCATGTGGTTTATTATTATTGCCCAGATATATATATCCTACCAAAAAAATATATTATTGCCCAGATATCGCATTATTGGAGTTTTTTTAATTTTATTTTGTAATTAATTCATCAAGCCAATGTCGTTCAATAATGGATCGTATGGTGAGAGATTAATTACTTAGATTAATGTTGGATTAATTACTTGGAGTACATGCCATTTGGTCTCTCCATATATGCATGATTGCATTTAATTTTACACGGTGATTTGTAATTAATTCATATATATTTGATTTTGTGAAGAAAAATACGGTTTCATTAGCTTATGGATTTTTTTTAAATAAAAGGTAATTTATTCGATAAAATTGTCAAAAAGAAAAGATTACAACCTAGATCTAGGAATGTTATTAAATTTTAACACGCCATCTACGAGATTTTCTATAATTCTTGCCATCGACGAGCTTTTGAGATATTTTAGTCGTGGCCGAGTTTCCAGTCTCTTAACTGCAGCAAACTTGTTTGGTCAATTAAAATTTTACCTACTAAAAAAATCTACGAGTTTTTAGATATTTTAGTCGTGGTTTTTACGTACCAATTAAAAATGAATGGAATTTAACATTCCATTCGAAAAATGTAATGTAAAATATTTTTGTTCTTATTTCGGAAGAATTTAACTTTAAATATGTTTTATTTAGAATTATTTTAGATCCTTTTTATAAGAAAATAACTTAGCTATCATTTCAAAAAATTGTCAAATGTTGCCTCTATTTTCTTATTCGACAAATTTTGCTTCAATTGTATTAATATCTCAAGCTAGTCACTATGAAGAGGTAGGCAGAAATATACTGTGAGTCAACTTTATCATTATGATATATATTATCAAGTGAAAATATATATGTATCACATTCATTTCCATTTAAGTTAATAATGTGGGCATGTCCACTTCATCTGGTAGGTAAGATCATTCCATCAATTTTAAGGGTCATATATTGTTACCTTAAAGGTTAAAGCTACGCCGCGGTTATTTTATGAAATCGTGAATTGGTACAAAAGTAACAATTTCAAATGTTTCATTTGATTAAGAGTTGTCACCAAACTTGAAATCAATGAAGACAACATTTTAGCTTTGTGTAGTATCCTTCTTCCTCTTATTTTTTGTCTATGACTATTAAAAATTATCTTTCGGAAAATCAACATTGTAGTGGACCACGTCGTAAAAATGTTACTCTTTTTACCTTCTTCCAATTTTTACATCAATGAATTTTTTTTAAATATCATCTGCATAGCTGCTCTAGAATGACATATAAATCGTTAATTTATTCCCTAATTTCTTTTCTTTAAAAAAATCTATAAAAATTAAAACTCATATAGGTGCATTATGAATTTTGTAAAGCTTCTATTTAGTGGAAAACATAAACCCATTTTTTTTTTTTTGATCCGGTAAGATTTAGGATAGCCCAAGTACCACTTGGACTAGCCTAGAACACCCTTGAACGGGTGAGAACTGATACAATTCTAGAGAAATTAAAGTTTTTTGATTTCGTCACCGGTGGGTGTCGAACCTATGACCTTAGGATTCTTCTCCCAAGGCCCAACCGGCTCGACTGGGCTCCTCACCCAAAACATAAACCCATTTGGTATCTCTCCTCTAGATCTACTAATCGAATAAATAAAATATTTTCTCTCAAAAAAAAAGAATAAATAAAATATTTAAAGTTAGAATAATAAAATTCGATGGGTGTGTGTGGCCTTCCACTCGTCTTCTAATTTGCTCCAATAAAACATTATATAATTAGCCCTTTGGGCATACCTTTTCAATTTATTTTATAAAAAAATTCCTTATGGGATTTTCTTTGTATTTATGGATGATGTGAAGTACTGAACCCACACTTCCAGTCCCCAACTATATTACTATACTTGTTTGATTGCTGAAAATGTGGGAGGGTGATAAGATCCCAGGAATAGGTTATAAGTAGATAATTAATTCAATTTAATTAAGTTTAATTAATTTAAGTTGTTGATTACTGTTAGTTTAGGTGAAGTTAGTGGGTCAGCTTTTTAATTACTGTATTTTCTTTTATTAGCCTTAGGAATTGAGTCAATTAGTCTTTGCTTAATTTTAGTAGTTAGTTCCTAATACTTCTCCAACTAACATAGTGGATTAGTGGGTGGTTTCCTAGGCTAGTATTTACTATTTAACGTTGGTTTTGTTCTCAGTTGTAAAGGTCTGAATTCATTATTAATCAAAGAAAGAGTCGTAGGACTCTCTTCCTACAAATCGTTCCTCCTTGCTAGATTCTGGCATTGAGTGGTCCTATCATTTTGGTATCAGAGCAATCCGATCCAAGATGGTGGTTTCAACCCGTCACACACCCAACGACCCCGATCCTTCACAATTACCTCAGCCACCCACACTCCTCGATATTGCCCAACAGCTGACCGCCTTAACCTCTTGAATGGAGGTCCTGGATACGGTCGTCGCCAAGGTCGCAGTCCTGGAGGCAAATTCCCAGCCCATAGGGTCCAACCCTAACCTTGACGGTACCCCTGAAAGCTCACACCAAGGAGGCTCTAGGGTACGGGCAACCGTCAGCCACTTCGAAGGAACCAATAGAGATCGAAACCGGTCTCCTCATACCCCAGGGACAGATCGCACCCGTAACCGCTTTAGGGATGACTACGAAGACGATGAGGATGGTCGCCGGAGCTATCAAGCCGTCCATCGTCCTAGAGCGCGCCTCGATTTTCCGAAATTTGAAGGCGGGGATCCGCGAGGGTGGATTCTCCGGGCAGAGAAGTACTTTCGCTACTACGAAGTAGCGGACGACATGAAGGTTGAAGTCGCCGCGGTGTACTTAGAAGGCGACGCCCTGGATCTCTACGCTTGGGTCAATGGCAAGAGGGAGATCCTAGTGTGGGAAGATTTGATCCATGTGTTGCAAGAACACTATGGTCCTCCAGATTTCCAGATTCCCGACGAATCTCTATGCTCCATCAAACAAACCGGGACGGTGGCCGAATACCGAGCGGAATTCGCCAGGCGGGCAGCTAGGGTGAAGGACTGGCCAGAGTCCGCACTCCTGGGGGATTTTGTAGCCGGATTAAAGGACGAGTTGAAGGCTGAGGTCAGAATTCACTCACCCCGTTCGTTTTTTAAGGCTGCGTCCTTAGCCCTAGAGTTTGAGTCAAAGTTGGGCTCAGTCAAAAGTACCAAACCTACCCAGCCCACTTACAGGCCCAACTATAGCAATCCTCCACCATCTTTTCCACGTCCATCTACAAACCCAAATCAGACCACCATTCCAACCAATCGGCTTTCTGACGCCGAACGACAATCACGACGGGAGAAGGGACTTTGTTTCCGTTGTGGAGAAAAGTTCACCCCGGGCCACCAATGCAAACCCACCTTGTCTATCATGGAGTACGGTGGCGTAACTGAAGATGCCCTCGAGGAAGCTACAAATAGGCATGGACATGGGCCGGGCCGGAGAAGTAGGGCCCGGGACCGGCCCGGTATTGTACCGGGCTGGAGCGGGCCGGGCCCCGGGCTGGTCCGGGCTGATATATATAGGCCCGGTCCTTTATTAAATTTCCGGGCCGGGCCACAATTCCCCAACCCGGGCCCGGCCCATGGCCCAGGCGGGTTGGGCCCGTCTGGCCCGTCTGGCCCGTGGGTTGGCCCGGCCTGGCCATTTTGGCCCACAATTGCGGGCTGGGCCGGGCTGGCCCGCACTAATGGCCATCACTAGCTACAGATGCAGACCAATTCTACAATTCTAGTGCGGCAAGCGTGGAGGGCGAAGCTGAGATTTCGTTCCATCAAATCTTGGGCAAGACAGGTACGATGACTATGAAGCTTAGTGGGACACTGAACAATCGACCAGTCTTGGTCCTGGTGGATAGTGGCTCCACTCACAACTTTATTTCCGACAAGCTCGCCCAAGAACTTAAGTTGCCTACACAAGAGGTTCCAGGCTTTAGAGTCGCCATTGGCAATGGCGAAGCCATCCGCTGCAACAAGATCTGTTCTAATGTCGCTATCCAATTTCCGGGCCTTGTCATTACTCAGGACTATTATCCGTTCTCATTAGGTGACACCGAAGTAGTTTTGGGCATTAAATGGCTCGCCTCCTTGCGCACAGTCTTAGTCAATTGGAATGACATGTTCATCAGTTTCAAGTGCAATGGGAAACAATATACACTCAAAGGTGTCAAGCCGCCTCCCCAAGAGGAGCCTAGCTGGGAAATTCTTCCGACTTGAGGACAAGTCGGATTTTCAAGGGGGGTGCATTGATAAGATCCCAAGAATAGGCTATAAGTAGATAGTTAATTCAGTTTAATTAATTTAAGTCGTTGATTACTGTTAGTTTAGGTGAAGTTAGTGGGTCAGCTTTTTAATTACTGTATTTTCTTTTATTAGCCTTAGGAATTGAGTCAATTAGTCTTTGCTTAATTTCAGTAGTTAGTTCGTGACACTTCTCCAACTAACATAGTGGATTAGTGGGTGGTTTCCTAGGCTAGTATTTACTATTTAACGTTGGTCTTGTTCTCAGTTGTAAGGGTCTGAATTCATTATTAATCAAAGAAAGAGTCGTAGGACTGTCTTCCTACAAATCGTTCCTCCTTGCTAGATTCTGGCATTGAGTGGTCCTATCAGAGGGCGGTCAAGGGTCATACTCAACTAGTCACAACTACACAAGTTATAAACAATATGATACAAACTACTGTATATTTTTTATGTCCAAGGTTAAAAGTTCATAATGTCTCTCAATCCATACGGATTAATAACTAATTCTTGTTCCTCCTGACGACGTGTATGGAAAAAATTGAATTGGGAAGGTCGTCTCTAGCAACGGGCCTCTACAATACTTGGTTCGAACGTAACCCTGACTAATTGAACCGAGCGAGAGATAAAAAAAAAAAAAACTAATTCTTGTTTGCAGTTCGTGACTATCGCTAACCCAAAGTATTATAGTTCTAATAGTTCAAAGTAGAGGCATAGTAACAACTTTAAGACTAGGCAATAGGCATAATAACAACTTTAAGAATAGGCATAATCACAACATTAAGAATCCACTCAACCTGAATCAAAGCCAAGTATAGTAATACCTTTTGCAGCTTTAGCTACACAGACTATATTATTATATCATTAGATCTTACCTTATCAGTGTATATACCATTTTACCCGTATCTTGCTTGTACTGGCTCTGTACATCATCCAACCTTCATTCCAAGACAATTAACAAAACTGTTGATCGAACAGGTCAATCTCCAAGGGCAATTTCGTAACTTTGACCCTTCATTGCAGAACTCAGAACGACAGATCAGAAGAGAGCTCAAAATGAGGAGGAGAAAGAGACAGGAGATGTGCCTGTCACAACACAACACTCCATAGGAGAAGACATTAGAGAAGGCCAAAAAAAAAAAAAAATTGTGTTTTTTTATTTTTATGATTGGCATGGTTGATCATCATCACAAACTCTCATCCTACAATCTCTCCCTCTTTCCACACAGACTTGATTTTCTTTCCCCGGATTTCAATTGGGTTCTTCTGCAGTGTCTGCAATTCTGCAGGAGCCTCATTCTCTGCTCTTCCTCTGATCTTAATTTTGGAAATTGGAGATAGCATTTTTTTGTCAACTGATCTTCTGATCTTCTTGTTGGGTGGCCTGGCCATGTCTTCCAAGTCCAAGTAAGTACACTTTGTTTAGATCACATGATTGGCTTGCATTTTCCTTTGTGGTAGATCTACTGTCTAATTTCTGAGTCAAGTCAACTAGAGGAATTTGCTGATGTTGCTGAACTAGATGTTGCTGAACTCAGCCTACATTGCTCTGCAAGTGTTTGTAGAAATGCCTCTGAGAGGAAAGTGGTTTTTTTTCCATTGATCTGGAAATGGTGGTTTGAATTATGCTTTGAATTGATGAACAGATCTGGCTTTTCTGATTCTCCGGGCAACAAATCCACACCAGTAACCCCTAGAGTTGCTAAGCTTGGCAGGACGCCTTCGAAATCGGATGCCGATTCGCCTTCTCTTCTTCCTAATCCAAGGGTCTTGGTTGAAAGGTCATCTCGAACTATTACTACGAAATCCAGCATTGTTCGTCCTACCCACAGAGTTGCTACCTCACCAGAAGTAAGCAAATTTAGCTTCATGTTGAAGTTGTAATTAATTTGTTCTAAATTTGATCTAAAATGCTAGTTGTTTTATGTTTTCAAGGCAAAATATTAAGGTTGATTTGTTAGGATTTTTATTGGAAGTTGTTTTTTTGTTGACTATTTTTTCTTCAATTAATATATTTTTCAAATTGGAGACTGTAATAATATAATGGGGCGCATCCTCATGCTCATTGGCTTTTATACTATGCCTTTGAGATGGATTTAGTCCCTATATCAATTTTGGTGCATTCTAACTAGATTCAGTTATTATTGTCACATAGCTGAATTTCAGTTTTTCTTGGGTCTATCGGGCGTACCCCCTTTCCCTTGGGCAGGGGTACCCCCATCTTGATCCCCCGGATTCCGCTGTAGCAGAACCTCACTGGGTCAATGATGATGATGAAACTGGAGACTGTAATAAAGTATGAATTTAAAGATAACTTGTAGTAGTAAGTAGTACCTGGGTAATGAGCAAAGCTTGAATAATTTATGTCCCACTTGATCATGTTTTTGGGATCATTCTACTGTTTTTTAATGCATATTGTTGCTATATCAGATACCCCAATCGCGGATTCTGAAACCTTCGGAGCTACATGCACAATTAACAACTGCTCTAGATGAGTTGAACAAGGCGAATGAGAGGCTGCTTTTAGTTGAAAAGGAGAAAGCTCAGGCTCTCAGTGAGTTAGAGGAGGTGAGAAAATTGGCTGATGATGCTACTCAGAGACTTCAAGAGTCTCTGGTGGCTGATAAGCAAGCAGATGAGCATTCAGAGGTAGAGAAGTTATCGGAGCAGTCTGGGATTGAGATTGAGATCGAGGCGTTCAGGAAGAAAGAGGAAGAGTGGGCAAAAACAGTTCAAGAGATAAGAAATGAACATGCAATTGACCTTGCAGCTTTACTGTCCACTAATCAGGAGCTTCAAAGGGTTAAGCAGGAGTTGGCCATGGTTACTGGTGTTAAAATCCAAGCTCTTCATCATGCTGATGAGGCGACCAAGATTGCGGAAATCCATGCTGAGAAGATGGAGATTATGTCGGGTGAGTTGGTTCGGTTGAAGGGTTTGCTTGAGTCGGCGGTTGAGGCTGAAGCTGTTGAGAGGAAGAACGTGGTGGAGTTGAAGTCCGAGTTGGATTTTTTTAAGGAAGAGTTTGAGAGAGCCAAGGGCTTTGAGAAGAGCCTGGCTCAGAAAGAGGAGTTGTGTGAGCAGCTGGAGTTGGAGTTGGAATCTTTCAAGCAAGAGCTTCAAAAGGCGAAAGTTGCGGATGAGAGTCTATGTCGGAAAGAGGAATCTTTTGAGCAGGTGAAGTTGGAGTTGGAATCTCTGAAGCAAGAGCTTGAAAAGGCGAAAGGCTTTGAGGAGAAGCTGGCGTCTCATCAACAGCTGGAGTCCGAGTTGGAAATTCTCAAGAATGAGGTTGAGAAGGGCAAGGGGTTTGAGGAGATTCTTGCTCAAAAAGAGGAATCTTTGGTGAATCTGAAGTCGGAGTTAGGATCTCTCATGCAAGAGCTTCAAAAGGCGAAAGAATTTGAGGAGAGGATGTGCCAAAGAGAGGAATCGTATGAGCGGATGAAGTCAGAGTTAGAAATCCTCAAGCATGAGCTTGAAAGGACCCAAGGCTTTGAGGAGAGCATTGCTAAAAAAGAGGAATCTTTGGAGAATCTGAATTCGGAGGTGGAATCTCTCACGCGAGAGCTTGAAAAGGCCAAAGGCTTTGAAGAGAAACTGTTACAGAGAGAGGAAGCCTATCAACAGCTGAAGTCAAAATCAGATTTTCTTGAGGAGGGACTTGAAAAGGCCAAGGGCTTTGAGGAGAATGTTGCTCAAAAAGAAGAATCCTTGCAACAGATGAAGTCAGAGTTAGAATCTCTCAGGCAAGAGCTTGAAAAGGCCAGGTGCTTTGAGGAGAAGTTGACTCAGATGGATGAATCCTATCAACAACTGAAGTCAAAGTCAGAATTCCTTGAGCAGGAGCTTGAAAAGTCCAAGGGTTTTGAGGAGGATCTTGCTGAAAAGGAGAATTGCTTACAACAGATGAGATCAGAGTTAGAATTTCACAAGGAGAAACTGTCTCAGAGAGAGCAAACTCATCAACAACTCGAGTTGAAGTCGGAATTTCTTGAGCAGGAGCTTGAAAAGGCCAAGGGTTTTGAGGCGAATCTCGCTCTTAAGGAGGAATGCTTACAGAAAATGATGTCAGAATTAGAATCTCTCAGGGAAGAGCTTGAAAAGGCCAAAGAATTCGAGGAGAAGCTGTCTCAGAAAGAAGAATCCTATCAACGGCTGCAGTTGGAGTCGGAATTTCTCAAGCAGGAGCTCGAAAAAGCCAACAAGGGCTTTGAGGAAAATCTTGCTCAAAAGGAGGAATTCTTACAACAGATGATGTTAGAGTCAGAATCTCTCAAGCAAGAGCTGGAAAAGGCCAAAGTGGTATTTGAGGAGCAACTTTCTCAACAAGAGGATTCTTATCGAGAGTTGAAGTTGAAGTCAGAAGAGAATCTTGCTCGTAAGGAGGAATCCTTACAACAGATGGTGTTCGAGTCAGAATCTCTCAAGCAAGAGCTTGAACAGGCCAAACCGGTGTTTGAGGAGAAACTCTCTCAACATGAGGAATCTTATCAGCTGCTGAAGTTGAAGTCAGAAGTTCTCGAGCAGGAGCTTGAAAAAGCCAAGCTTTTTGAGGTGAATCTTGCTCAAAAGGAGGAGTGCTTACAACAGATGATGTTCGAGTCAGAATCTCTGGAGCAAGAGCTTGAAAAGGCCAAAGTGGTATTCAAGGAGAAACTCTCTCAACAGGAAGAATGTTATCAACAACTGAAGTTGAAATCAGAATTTACAGAGCAGGAGCTCGAAAAGGCCAAGGTTTTTGAGGTGATTCTTGCTCAAAAGGTGGAGTGCCTACACCAGATAATGTTAGAATCAGATTCTCTCAAGCAAGATCTTGAACAAGCTAAAGGGTTTGAAGAGAAGCTGTCTCAGAGAGAGGAATCCTATCAACAGCTGATGTTGAAGTCAGAATTACTCGAGCAGGAGCTCGAAAAGGCCAAAGTTTTTGAGGAGAGTCTTGCTCAAAAAGAGGAATACTTACAACAGGTGATGTCAGAGCTGGAATCTGTAAAGCAAGAGCTTGATCATGCCAAGAGTTTCGAGGAAAAGCTGTCTCAGAGTGAAGAATCGTATGAACAGCTGAATGTTGAGCTGGAAGCTCAGAGAATTGCAGTGTCGTATGCTCACAGTTTATTGGAAGAATGGAAACACAGATTTGAGGAGCTAGAGCTGCAGATTGAGGAATCCCGCGAATCAGAAAGATCTGCTTCGGAGTCTCTTGAGTTGGTTATGAAACAGTTAGAGGGAAACAGTCACTTACTTCAAGAACTAGAGTCTGAAATCAGTTCTCTCAAAGAGAAGGTATTGTTTTTGGAGACCACTCTTGCAACACAAAAAGAGGTTCTTGAAGAATCCGAACAACATCTTCAAAAAGAGCGCGAAGAAACTGAGTCGCTCAAGTTAGAGCTTGCAACCGTAAAGGAGGAAAATGTTCAGGCTTTGGAAAATGGGAAGCTTGCCACAGTCAGTATTCAAGATCTCTCAGAACAGAAGAACAAGCTTGTAAGTGAGCTAGAAATTTTGAGAGAAGATGAAGAGAAGAGCAAGACAGCCATGGAAAGCTTGACTTCAGCATTGCATGAGGTTTCTGCAGAGGCAAGGGAGGCCAAGGAGAAACTGGTATCAAGCCAAGCCGAGCACGAAGCCTTTGAGAAGCAAATAGAGGACCTGAAACTGATCTTGAAAGCAACAAGCGAGAAGTATGAATCCTTGCTCGATAATGCAAAGTGCGAAATTGACCGTCTCACCAGCTCCATCGACCAATCCAAATCGCAGTTTGAGAATCAAATAGAGGACATGAGGCTGGCCTTGAAGGAAACAAACGAGAAGTACGAAGCCCTGCATAACGACGCAAAGCGTGAGATCGATCTTTTGAAAGATACTAATGAACAGTTGAGCACTGATCACCAGAATGCCAAATCCGAGTGGGAGCAGAAAGAGGAGCAGCTTGTCAAATGTCTGAAAACAGCAGAAGACGAGAACAGAGCCTTGAAATCAGGCGTCGAAAAGCACGAAATCATGCTAGCTGATGCAAAGCGTGATATCGATCATCTCTCCAGAGTAATTGAGCAATCCAAGGTGGATCACGAGCGCTCCAAATCCGAGTGGCAACAAAGAGAGGTTGAGTTGTCGAACCTCGACGATGCAAAGGACGAGATAAAGCACCTTTCGAATATGATCGAGAAGTCGAAGATGGAGTACGAGAACTCCATAGCCGAGTGGGAGGAGAAAGAGATCAAGCTGATGAACTCGGTGAAAAGATCAGAGGAAGAGAAATCCTCAATGGAGAAAGAGATCATGAGACTAGTGAATCTGCTCAGAGAAATGGAGGAGAAGGCTCGATTCGCAAAGGAAGAAGGCTCTCAACTGAGAAACACACTCAAGGAAGCCATAACCGAGTCCACATTGCTAAGAGAAGCACTCGAAGAAGCCAAAACCCTAGATTTCGAGCAGATTCAGGACTCGAAGTCTCTCGAAGAAACCAGATCCAGGAAACAAAGCAAGGAAAACGGATTGATTTCCGATAGCGAGAGGGAATTCGAATTCCACGAAGAGAACGGCCAATTTCATCATTCCGAATCGAATGTGGTTCGAGAGAAGGGAGGAAGCAGTGTCGGAGATTCCGAATTCAAGATGTGGGAGAGCTGGAAGAGCGATGAAGGAGGATTCTCCATGGAGAGAGAAGGAGGAGAACACGAATCGTTTGATGACGATGATCTGGATTCGAAGGCTGAGAGCGTTGATCAGTTGAACGGATTGCATTCAGAGAGCAATCGAATCTCGCCATTGAATTCGCAGTCGCAGCAGCTGAAGAAGAAGAAGCCGCTGTACCGGAAGTTTGGGAATTTGCTCAAGAAGGGGATTGGCAATGGCGGCAACCAAAAGTAGAGGTTTTTATATTGTATTTCTTTATTTTATTTTATTATATTCTGTTATGAAAGATAAAATATTATTATTTTTGGTTTAGTTATAGGAATTATGGAAAAGGCTTTTTTTTTAATTTTTTGTATTCTTTATATGTTTTGTAAGTGTATCATTTCCTTATGTTGAGGAATTGAGGAGCCAGCTTCAATGTTGTGTATTCTACTTGCTACGTTAATCAGTTTCTTTGATGGCCAAATCATTGAAGAAAGCAATTACTTAATTTAAAAAAACAACCTTCTTTATATTATTATATATCACATTCATTGTAGTGTTAGACGGCTTTTTATATTAAAATCTTTTTATTAAATTGTGAATGGATATGTAGTATATGATGGTGTTATGAGCATGTGAGGAATCAAAATTGTATGACCAGTATTGTTTATAGAAATTATTATTCGTGCTTGTAAGATATAATTACCGAGTTAGATAGTAATTAATCTTGTATCATTGTATAACCTTGAAGATTGATCAATATTTATAAAAAGCATTAATGTCAAGGTTATCATGATCGGTATTCTAAGTCGGATCGTTGAGGGTCTTTTGTATCGGATCGTAAAATTGGATCACTGAATTGTAAGATCCTACATTATAACTAAAAGTATGCAAGGATAGCCTAATAGATTGTATCATAACTATAACCTAAAACGGAGGTTAAAAAATTATTAAACGACACATGTCATTTTTAGATTGGACCACATCACTTTTTTTTTAAAAAAATAATCTTTTATTTTTGGATATGATAAATTCTTATTCATGTCACTTTTAGATTGGACCACACCACCTTTTATTTTTTTTAAAAATAATCTTTTATTTTTGGATATGATAAATTCTTATCCATGTTTTTAGAATATAAGATAGAAAATCTCATTATTAAACAATCTTTTATTTTTGGATATGATAAATAGAAAGATCATTAAGTTATTTTTTATGCTATCATACAAATTCTAAAATATTTATTTAATTTTTAGATAGAATCATTTTTCAACTAAGATATCTTAATTGAATATTTGTCTTTGTAACCGTATAATACTAGCAATCTCCTTGCTATTGGTTATTATTATAATCCAATTATTTGTTACCTTATATGAAAAGATCTTGATTACTTATATGATAATTGCCTTATCTTTTTACGCAGATCATAACAAAAATTTATATTTAATCATTTACATTATTTTTTTCTCGGATAATATTATATTTAAAAATATTTTATTAATAATATTTTATTAAAAAAAACCGTACAAGGTACGAGAATACATACTAGTATTTTGTTATATATGAAGTAAGAAAATGATAAACATTATTAATTTGATTATTAAAAATACTGCAGAATGGATTAGTCAACTATTTTAATGAAAATGAGACGTTATCCTTGAAATTATTAATAATATATAGTCATAATTGTCATTTTATAGGATTGTAAGAATCGTTTGTAGGATCGTTAGAATCGTTTATAGGATCGTTAAAATCGTATGTAAAATCGGGATCAGATCGAGATTGTATTTTAAATCATTTAAGATCCCACTCAATAAGATCCTACTTAAAATCGTGCATATGCGAAAAAATCTTATATGGCTTATTGTGGAAGCGTCATGTGAAAATATTGAAATGGTGTAATGTGGTGGCTTTATTCTTTACTTATATATAAATTTAATAAGAATATGTGATTTTGTAGGGGTCTACTTTTACTTCATAAGGCCCATTAAGCCCAACACCAAATTAGAAACATGTACCCATTAGCATCAATATCTAACATGGCCCATTAGTAAAGTTGAAGGGAATGCATTGAGTTATGACATTTATTTGACTACTGAGGGTAGTTTTACTGGTTGTAAGATAGATTGTTACGTGTCAACAAGTGAGCAATACATGATGAGTATAGGTGACACATGTCCTCACTTCAAAGAGCCTTTTAAAACCCATCTAGGCTATAAAATGAGGAAAGATATGAAGGTTGAGAGGGCTTCATTTTCTGTCAAATGGGAGTTGAGCCAGAGTTTGTGTATGGTTTCAAATTGAATTCGAAAGATTACTATGAAATTATGAGGTAAACACATTGGTTATGGTGAACAAATCTTTTCAATAATTCAATTAATCTTCTAACAAAACCAAGATTGTCATTAACTATCTTTGACCCAATCTCAATTCTCAAATACCTCAATGAGGAGAATTTTTAAGAGATCAATTCATCAACACAAGAAAAGAATCTTAATATATATGGTTAAACCATGTTGTTTGAAAAGCTCGTGAAATATTTCAGTTATTTTACAAATAGATTAGTATTATATTTTACTTTGTTAAAAGCAGCTTGAAATCAAACGTAGTAATAGACAAAATGAACCATATCACCACAACACGGCTTCGAAAGAGCGTCTTTTTCGAATCCAAGCGACTCAACGTTTATTAGAACCCAAAGAAACGCAGAGTAGTACGCAATCTTCGTAATGGATCGCCACCTTCGGATGTTGCCTCTGAAGATCCTATATAGCTTGTTTCAAGTAGTTGTTATGAAATCTTGCAAATTGGTTAAGCTGCTTCAAGCACCCAAGGTCGTCGTACATGGTAGAGTCGTTGGATCAAAATATGGTCAAATAAGCAGGCAAGCATCCAATGGGAAAGTTTCCGGTCACAACGACTTGGACGGCGCCACGTGCAATGACTTTGTTGATTGCGTTTGCAATGGATTGAACCACTTGGGGGACCAGATTGAGGAAGTCTTCGACGTTAGGGTTTTCAAGAAGCGCGTAGTTGCCTACTTATCTCATTAGGAACAACGTGTTCTTGAATTTTTGTGTGTAACCGGTATTATTGGGGCAGATGATGAAGTTGAGATGGGCTCTGAACCATTCGAGTCGGATATCAAGAGAGCTGCTGGTGGCGGATTTTAGGTAGTTGGGGCCTTTGAGTACCGTGGCTCCGGCTACCGCGAAGTTGACACCTTGAGTGAAGTCAGGCGTTTTTCTTCAAGGCCTTTAAGAGAGGAAGGCCCAAATGCTTTTCCTAAACATTTGACCTAGTTTTTCGATTACTTAATTAAAATATAAAGTTAAAAATTGTTATAGTCTAAAGTTTATTTTGTATAATTATAAGCTTTTAGTTTTTGTTTTTAAAATACTTTAATGTTCTTATAATTGGTAGGATGATGGTATTTACATTTATTTTCACATGCAATCTTGTACTCAAGTGTTGTAGCTTAAATGGAATTACCAATTCATTAGAATATAAAGTAGTTATATATACATCACATTTCTTACCAAAGATTGAGCATATATGATTGGTTTGTAAGTATCTAGTGTGACTAAATACTAGTAGCAACTGCTGTTAACTATATATATATATATATATGCGCATGTAGCCATGTAGTAGGAACATATCTATGATAAAAGAACTTGTGATAAATGTGACAGAGCAAGAATTGTTTCGAAGGGGGTTGGATCTCGATCTTGGTCGTGTAGAGAGACTATTGTTTCGCTAGGCCCATCGCTATCTTATCAGCAGTTGGTAAAGTATTGCATGATTGAGGGAGGCAACGAATGTGCAAGGGCCGGAGGGAGGTAACTAGTCAAGAATTTGATAAATATTTAGGGATATTTACTTGTGATAGATGGGGGAGTCAGGATTGTTTAGAAGGGGGTCAGACCTTGATCGTGCTCGCAAAGAGCAATGCTTGTCGCGCTAAGCCATCCCTATATATGTTATCAACACTTGGTAAAGTAGTGCATGATCGAGGGAGGAAGAGAAAGTGCAAGGGTTAGAAGTAGGCAATTAATGAGTCAAGAACCCGATTGAAATTTAGGGATATCTAACAGTGAAATCACAAATATTAATTTGAAAAAAATATATTTTTTTAACTAAATTTAAAAGAATTTAATTAAAACCAGTCATTAAATTATTAAACGACATCATTCCAAAGCTCCGCTCGCCCATTCTAGCCACCTCCGACTCCAAAATTCAACTGGCCACCTGCCCACACCCTTTTGTTATCTTTATTAATTGATCTTGATTTACATACTTATCTCAAAACCAAAAAGAAAAGAAAAAAGAAGAAGGTTTATGGATGATTTGCAAATCATGTTGTACCCTATGGTTATCTTTTTTTTGGTTAAGCCCTATGGTTATTGTTAATTTCTTAGATTTTTCCACTTTATTTCTGTGATACAATTTGAATTATGTAGAGTAGGCAGCAAAGATCGAGCTCTATATTTCCTATTTAATTATAAATTTAATGCATTAAGTTGCATTAAATTACATTAAATAACTCATTTAGTATAATTTAAATAGCATTAAATAACCCATTTAATGTAATTAATGCATTAAATTTCGCGATCCGAATAACATATACTGTACAACATAAACATACACCAAATCGAGAGAGAACATAACTTTAAATTAACACATCCCCAAATTTCATCAGAGAAAATTGGGCACATATACAACGTACACACAGACAACGAAGTTAATAAAAAACACGCACAAACACACGACGAGGTAAAGATCGACCAAACCATGATCGATCCATTCAAGCAACAACAAACTTCAAATTAACTCTAGCAAGATCAACGACGACACAACAACAACAACAAAACACACATGGAAGACACTAATTCCAACTCAATTAACCAATAGGGCCAATTAATCCACTAATCAATTGTTGTCGTTAGCGGCGCTCGTACTTGCGAGCCCAAATATGTTTTCCGTTAACTTGAAACTTTGTAAGATAATGACCGTTGAGAACCCGATCCATATGATTGAGTGACCCAACGACCATCTTCGCGAATAGGGTTTGGGTATCTGGATCCCTCATCCCCATCTTCAACGACTCCACACAATCGTATCCAAATCTTGACGTGAAAAGTTGTAAAACCTCCCTCTCTAAAACGGGAAATCCCTGCGAGAATGTCAGGAATATCGTTCTCTCATCCTTCGGTGCCTGTTCATTATCATCAACAACATTGTCTGAGTATAGTTCCGCTATTGCATGCTCTGATACTTTGTGAAAGAATGAAAGAAATTAATTGGTTTCTTACATCGGAAATTATATGAAAATCTATCATACATAAACTCTTGAGTTAGTCCTCATATTGTCAATTGGTTTTATGATGAAATTTCACTGTTAGCCGGCTTTAAGACTTGACATCAAATATAACAGACATATTTAACAAGACATTTACACTTGAGAGGACGTGTGGAAAAATGAATGAAGTCATTTTCCGTCGGACTTTAATATATATGTACATCGAGTTAATTAGAATCTTTTCTTTTTCAGGCATGGAAATTTTAGGGCCAAAAATGTATACTTTCTCATCAGCTCAATTTCAAGCCGAATTGAGATTTATAAACCTTTTTCAGGTTTGCTATAATCACCATTATTAAACCGACTAATAAATTTTCATATTCAAATTAAAAAATCGTTTATAGTAAAAAAATTGTTATATATAAAGTGGAATTAAGATAAAAGCCATTTTTCATAGAAGAGAGTCTACTGGTTTATCTAAGTGATGGAATTGATTTCTATATAAAAAATTGGGTTTTATAGTATGTAATATTAAGTGTAACTATATTTTTGTTTTCAATTAAATTGGTTGGCTTAGTGATAGGAGGTTTGGGGAATGTTAGAAATTTCCGAGTTTGATATCCGTTTTTGCTCTTTCAAGTTAATTTTTTAAATTAGGTCAAATCGGTTGATGCAAAATTTATTTATTATTCTTACCCATTATAATTTACCACTCCTTTTCATTCAGAAATATTTTCTTTCTAATCAATTTTTTTCATTTGACAATAAACTTAACATACTTTAACATTTTTTTTTTCCGATATTCTCATTAATTAAAAATAATTCCGTAAATATCTCTATTAATATAAATGCGTGAGAGTTTTTATAGAAAACAGTGATTTCCATATAAACCATAACCTTCTTTAAATATTTACGAAAGTGTCATTATGTGCTTACACCTCTTGCTTATCTTCTCTGCCTTCGTCAAGGTATACATAATTCCGTATTTATATAATAAAAGGTATGTAAAAAATTATCAAAATTTAAATATTTAAATCAAATTATGTGACTTCAAATATGATATATATATATATATCTAAGCGAGTACTAAATACGGAGTATAGGTTTTTACATGAAGTGGAATTAAGATAAAACCATTTTTCTTAGAAGAGTGTGCCGCATGAAATTTTAACTACAATTTTAAATTTTATTGATTTTTTTCGAAATTATTTTGCGTACATGTGATGTTGGAAATTTTTAAATTCCATATTTGCTTCCACTTTTTTTATGTTAATTTTTCTAATTGGAACGAATTAATGGACACAAATCATTATTCGTTATTCTTATTAATTGGGTCAGGAAATTGTAATTCCCTACTAAATATAGATTTTTAGTCATAAAAAAACCTTCAGTAAATTAACTTTGATATATGATTTTATCACCTGTTGGCGGAGTTGCCAGCCCCAAATCCCAGAGAGCGGGATCTTACACCCGAGTGGGCGCGTGACGAGCTCGGCGGAGCCGAAGCTGGCGTGGCGCGGGCAGCCGATGACGACGGCGCCAAACACGTTCCGAAACTGGTGGGCCCGGGATCCCAACGCATGCAAAACGACGTCGCTGAACACCCATGGGCAAACGTTCTTGAACACCGACTTAATACAGTAAATCGCCGTGTACTTGTTGCGTGTGAAGTTGGCGAGCGACAGGTCAGCGTTGACCAGCCTGGCGGTGAGTGGGAGGCGGCCACCGCTTGACGGGGCCCCGATCCGCGACTCGAGGCAGTTGAGGCAGAGCACGGCCTCGTTGGCGAGCGCGTCGAGGACGCTGTCGGATTTGATGTCGGGTAGGGCTGACGCGATGCTGACGTGGCTTGGTGTGATCTCCTCGTCGAGCCACGACCAGAGGGCCATGACGAGGAGGCTCTCGGCCGGGTCGCGGCGGAGGGTGAAGATGAGGCGGGCGAGGGTGAGCCGGGAGGACACGTGGCTACGGTGGAGCTCGGCAAGGGTGATGGAGGCGGAAGCCATTGGGGGAGTTGAGAGGGAGTGAGTGAGGGATAGTGTGAGTGAGTGGTGGGTTGTTGGGCCATACTGTGGTGGGGCCGTATTTATAGTCCACCGTGGCATGGAGGGTTTCACACAGGGTGACGTGTAAGAGATTATCCCCTTAGTTGGTACCACACACGTGGCTGTTTCTTTCTGTGTTTTCTGTTATTAATTTCTTTTTAGTTTCTTTTTATTTTGCAAGTATTTTCTGTTGGGATAATCTAAGAGTTTTGGTAAGAATTTGACATATTTTACAAATTAAAAGATAGTGTTGCAATGAGAACGATAAAACGTGGAGATAAATATAAAAATTTTACGTGGTTCGCTAATAGGGTATTAAATTTTACGGGCTATTCTCCGTATGCTGACTACTTAGCCCATTTTTTTAATTAATAAAACTCCCTCTAGAGGGGACGGAGAGTGTCGTCTCTCCTTCTACCAAAAAAAATAGGGTATTAACTACGTCCACTTGTACGAAAAATAAATTCTTATAATGGAAGTGATAACATAAGAAATTATGACTTATGAAACTCTAATTAGATTATGGGTCGTATAAACCCAAAACATATCACGATAAATCCGCTAATACAAAACATAGCATACTGTTTTGGCAGGATAGCGCTTCCCCCTGGACCCTTGCGAGCGAGACCTACATCATGGAGAGCTGCCCCCGAACTCCGCCCCCTGTATTATCGGGAGCTCCGCCCACAAACCATTGACGAATATCGATTATCAACAGATTCAATACATATTAATACAATCAAGAAAATTTGGTAGACAAATATAGCCAAAAAATTATAAAAAAAATATTGCAGCAAACAAAACAAAGAAAAGAAATTATCACATGGTTTGAAGACTGATAGAAAACTCGTGAATGGTGAGTATGATACAACGATGGGTTAGTATTGAAGTAACAAAAAAAACGCATAATCAAGATTTCTGTAATTTAATGGGAGATTAATGCTGATTAGTGTATGAGTGAGGTACCATTTAATGATCTTTAATTAAGATTAACAAAAGAATAAATCATTTTATTTATTATTGCATAATTTATGCAATGCAAAAAGAAATGAGAACATTATTTGCAAATTGCAAGTGTTGTACAGCCTATAATAGTTTGTAAAAGATAATTATTAGATTGTTCATAGAGGACTGGATATATGCAAGGTAAACTGAAATGGAGGAAACTTCCAAGAAATAACAGCATTTTTTTCTTTTTACATATTTATTTTTACCCTTTTTCCTTAATTTACTTTGTTGGTCCGCATCTTTTCAAAATTTATTGACATGTGTTTAATGTATACGTTTTGTGTATATCTATAGTCATGCTTTCAGTTACAATGCAAGTCTATCACACAAATTAACAATTCAATTATGAACCTCATTCATAGGCAAAAGAAGTTATAGTCTTGCTTTCTACATTGTATTCTGTTTAATTAAATGAAATTCAAGTTAATATCATAGCCAAAAATTGATGTGCTATTTGATATTCCAAATGGTTCATGTTTATCTAAATTTTGTGATTTGTTCTAGATGATTTAAAGTAGTGTAAAAGTGTCTTAGTTTTTTTAAAAGGAGAGGCAGTACTCTTCGACTCTTCAAAGGAGAATTTTATTAATCATAAAAAAGGGGTTAAATAGTCAGTAATCGGGGATAGCCCGACCCCTAACATTATCAAATAACGGTAAATAAATCCCCTCCGACGGGGGCACATAATACATGAAATCCTAAAGTAAAGTTAAAAGCAATAGACGCAAACTGATTAGCAACATTGTTCGCTTCACTGTAAACATGGCAGAACTGGATGCTCCAACTCCTACAAATCAAACCTTGGCATTGAGTAACCAGACTGCAAAGCGAACGACTCTTACAAACACCTCCACTAATGAGATTAATAGCAAGTTGGGAATCAGATTCAAGAATTACCTATTTAAAACCTTTTCCCCAAGCAAGTTTGAGGCCACAAAAGATGCCCCAAAGTTCCACCTATAATCTATATAATTCCCTTATACTGTACTTGTAATCTATATATAATTCCCTTTTTAAAATAGGTAGCTTAATATTTATTAAAATATATATATTTTTAACTAAACTTATTTAGATATATAATTCCATTTTTAAAAACATATAATATATATTATAACTCTTCTCTGTAGGTACATTTCCATCATCTAGTTCTAATGTTTAGATACTCAAAACATAAGCTGAATGACAGAATAAGATAACAAGAAAATACTTAATTAAGGAACATTTGGGGTAAGTTATTCAAGATAAACAACATGCATAGTTGAATGAATATCACCAAAACCTGAACCCCTGAAAGGGTTGAAACTAGCAAAATTGAAATTAAAACTAAGCACCATTACACAACATCAAAAGATGACAGAATAACTTAGGAAAGCCTTCGATTGTATCTCTTCTACTACTCTTCAGCATCTTTACTCTTCTTCTTTTTCTTATCCTTCTTCTTCTCACTTCGGGTTGCATCATCATCAGCTGGTGTACTGTCATTTTCAACACCCTTGCTCTTCTTCTTCTTTTTCTTCTCAGATTTCTCATCATCTGAAGTTTTGGCTTCATCGCTTTCTTTATCCTTGTTTTTCTTCTTCTTCTTCTCGGATTTCTTCTCATCGGGAGATGCAGCTTCAGCCTCTTCCTCCTTCTTCTCCTTCTTTTTCTTTTTCTTCTCTGTCTTCTCAACCTCTACAGTTTCAGCATCCTCAACTTTAACCTTCTTAGCCCCATCAACATTAGGGCTATTGTCCAGTTCCTGCAACTTCCGCTTCTTTTTCTTCTCTTCCTTACCATCTTCCTTCACAATCACCTCACTCTCCACCCTGACTGGATCAGCAGCCGCTGCAAGCCTTGCTATCATTGAATCTCCACCCGTTGGAAGTACCACATTTCTAGCCCACTCAGCTGGAGTGTTCTCGTTAGGCTTCCCGTGTTTATCCAACTTCCCTTCTGCAACCAGCTTCTTCTTCATTGAAGCCCTCGGCCCCAATCCCCACTTCCTAGGATAAGTATCGCGATCCATAATCACCCTCTTGATCTTTGCAACAACACCGTGATCACAAGTAGCCATAACTGCAGTAGGCATCTCTGCAATACCCAATGCAATGGCCTCCCCCTTTGTAGTCATCAACACAACCTCTTCGCCAACGTCTATATCGTTCTCAAACCTAAGCAACCCCGGAATCATGAACTTGGCACCATAACAGATAGCATTCACAGCAGAATCCTTGACAACCAATCTCTTGTAACTAGTCAGCAACTTCTCCAGAGGCATGATAGCCCTCCTCAAGTAACTCTCATCCCTGTAATTGTCATACATCCACTGCGCATCAAGAACATCATGCATTGTCACCATGTTATCCTTCTCTCCCATAATACCAGACCTAACTCTCCTAAGCTCCTGCATATGAGCTCCCACGCCCAACAACAAGCCCAAATGCACACACATGGTCCTAACATAAGTACCCGCTTCGCAACTAATCCAGAAAACAACCAGATGCCTCTCTGCATCATACTCAAGCAGCTTGCTCTCATAAATAGTCCTAATCCTAAGCTGCCTCTTCACAGCAGAGATCAAAGGAGGCCTCTGGAAGACCGCACCAGTTAAAGTCTCAAGAGCCCTAGCTACCTTGGCCACATCAGGCACAGCAGAATGCAACCTAGCAACACAGACATACTCTTTTCCAGCACCTTGCTGGGATTTAACTAGCCTAGTGGCTCTATCGATGCAAACAATTAGATTACCAGTGACCTTAGGATCTAGAGTACCACTATGACCAGTCTTTTCGACTCTTAGAATGCGTTTAATCCAAGCAACAACTTCATGAGAGGAAGGATTAGAGGGCTTATCCAAGTTAAGAACACCATACTTGAGATACTCGACGAGTGGGCGCTTGAGAGGGGAGAAACCTGAGGGGATTGGCGTGTAGTGACCAGTGCGAACGTTGAGCTTGTCGTAGTTCTTCAGAAGGATCGGCCAATCGGAGGTATCGGTCGGCGGAGTGAAGCTCTGGGGCTTAATGAGGAAATCGCCGTTTGTGTTGGTGTCTGCGTCGGCGTCGGCGGCGGATTCCTCGTCTTTGGACTTGCTTTTCTTCTTCTTCTTCTCTGATCGAGACATCTCAACGTCCGCCATGGAAGATTAGATTTTTCTTCTTCTGTAAATTAGGGTTTAAAGGGGAGGAGCGGCCTTTAGTGCGGGAAATGACAGCAACAATGAACATTGCAAGTAAGAAAGAACAGTTATAATGGAATTCTGAGTTTCTGAGGGTTTAGGGTTTTACTCCTGGACCTTATAATGTAAATGGGCCATCTTGTTGATTAATTGGGCCAATATAGGCCCAATGCAATTATTCTATGGTGAACATGCACTATTATACACATTTTAGAATTTGTAGCTGCTATAGGAAGAAATGCAAGTTAAACTTGATCAAAAAATTAGAAACAAAATCAGGATCTCACAGAAAGATTATGTACTAAAACCTCTCACCATATTTGTACAAGCATATTCAACATTAAATACTATTTAGTCACCTTGAACAATGTGATTTGTTGATTCAATTGATTAGACTTGCCCCCTAAAGTGACTGGTTAACATTTATAATAGCAGTTTGCAACTTGCTACTACTGTAAGCAGTAAGCTTGTGTTGTGCTCTTGAATCCTGTTATACACCATCTACATGTTTGGGAAGAAAAATAACAAAGTACAAAAGCACAATGTTTGAGGATTTCAGAGATATAGTAAATAAAAACTAATTGAAGCTTCAAAATCATTCAGAAGCTTACAAGAATTTTAATCTTTCGATATATCCCAACAACTTTAGAAGCATCAAGCGCAATGGAGATGAAGGTTGCAAAAGTCAGGATAGAACTAACCATTATACTGTTAGTGTAGGATAGTGTTTTCACTTAGTTGATAAAAGAAACAATGTCAATGTTGATGGAAACAAGTCCACTGAGGGAGACCTGGTTAGCCTCTGAACTGGTTTGAAATCAGAATTTAGATATGTTTACCATATATAATTTGGATGTAGTAGAAACCTCAAACAAGAGTTTCAGAGTACTAGTTAAAACCCACCAACCCATCAATATCTAAATGAGAAAATCAATCTTTTGATTTAATGAAGATTATAAGAGCGATCAATTCCAATTAGAGCTAGTTACTTTGTATTCCATTGAAGGAGATAGCTGAAGCCAAAATTCATCTTATATCATACATTTAATTTCCTCCTACATGTGTAATAATAGAGCTTTCCATCAATTATTATATCAACCAAACAAGAAAGAAGATTTGAATTACAGAAACACAATACTCATATAAAATTACATTAAAAAGCTACTTCCTGAATGGCATTACTAAGCACTTGAAGGCTCAAGTTGCTTCTCTGAACTTGCAGAATTGGTCCTTGTTTCAGACTCAATAAAATCCTTCAGAAGCACTCTCAGGTATTCTAGTTGCTGGTCACTTCCCTGTAATTCTTCCCACTGCAAAAAATAAACAAACAAGTAGATATGAAATTTGTAGATTGAGCTTTAGGGAGGAAAAAAAGTGATCAGGAACATGGTAAATGTTTTTTCTGCTTTTCAATCAATGTATAGATATGATGAGTACAGAAAATTAGCGTATCAGGCAGCCAAAGAGAAATGCACTCAACAGTTCATTTTCTTGCTGGTGTTGAAGTTTCATCAGCAAAAGATGTTAACTTTTATCATCCAGTCAAAGAGATGGCCGATGGGGAGGGAAATTTTCTAAGAATCAATGTAAGAGAAATGCACTCAACAGTTCATTTGGGTGGTAAAAAACAAGCATAATTCAATCCAACCTCAGAAATTCCTAACAGAAACACAGAAAATGGACTGTTAAAAATTTTGGCTTATTTCTACAAAACCACCTGATACATGTAAACTTATGAAAACATCTGTACTACACCTCCTACTAGACAAATTCAAGGCCATGTATAAATTTTTATGTCAATGAGTCACTAAAAACATGGTGATAAACTAACATACTTCCTTATTGCAGCATCTTGTTAACAGTTCACTACTTCACTAATGGAAATTGGAAAGTGGGGTTAGATGGCATTTGGTTAATGGAATGCATGTGATGTGTACTTTGTATTTTCCAATTTCATCTTTGACAAGTGGAAGTCCCCCTAAATAATTTGCAATTTTCCCAGGATTTCTAAACTTGAACGTGGGCGGGGCAAACCATCCTTTAGTGGTACATTTGTTTTCACTTTTCTTATAGATATACCAAAAAGGGGATCCTTTTGTGACCCACAAGTTTCTAAGAACAAGAAAGGGGTGGTGGTTTTCATTAGAAGACCTACCTCCTCATGAGAAACCGAAACAAGATTCCAGCCTGCAGAAGCAACATATCTCCGTTTCAGCATTGTATGTCCAAGTGGGACTCCTGCAGATACAAAAAAGGGAATGATTTTTACAGTTAACCAGAATCTAATTTCTAGAAGTATACAGTTCACATAAAACACATACCAGAATTCCTTGAGAAATGGGTAATGCCGTCAATTTCAAGAGCAACTTTTCGGTCAATCAATACAGCATCCAATGAATAAGGACCGAATGCATACTCCCTCACAAAATCAAGTCCAGTACTAATGAGAAGACGTCCAACTTCCTTCTGAAATGAAGACGTGACTTTCTCATTAAATCTTCTCGTTTTACCAGCAAAAAGTATTTTCTCCTCAGCATCACTCTCCAAAGCTAACTGCAAATCTGAGTATTCTAGCTTCAAGCACTCATTAACTAAATAAACCTGTGAGGCAAACATCACATCCTCCCTATACTGATCTGAAATTCTCCGTTCCTCAAAACAGCTAAGAGTACTCCAGATATTGCAAAAGAATTTACGGTCCAGTTGCCCTAGAACAGCATAAGACCAAGCAATGTTCCCTAGCTGGTCCCTGTTGAAACAAAGCACCGGTTTATCACCCTCAGCAACGCTTAATGAACCTTTACCATCACTGTATGTAAACTGGTCTTTATCCTTAAATACATTATCTAATGATTCTAGCAAAAGATCAGCTGGCTCGTTTAAGGAGGCAAAAGCCCAAAGCAACTGAGCTAGTTCTTGTGGTAAAAATGTGTCCACTATATCAGATGCTCTTTCAGACAATCCTGCAAAGAGATCAGGAGCCGAATGTTTCATTGATGCAAAAGCACCAGCCACATTAGCAACATTTTGGGAATTGAAATCCTCTAATTTTGTTAATGCTACCTCTTCCAGTCTATCCATTTCAGTTAAATATAATAAATCACCTCCAATCTTTGACAACGCCCAAGCAATGTTTGACAGTCCTTGAGCTGAGCACTCAGGAAGAGCTGTCATTGCAATGCCCACAAGCATTGACATCTCTCTTTGACGAGCAAAGGCCAGCCTGTGAGTTGTCAGCATGGAGACTTTCTCCATGTTCTTTGCAATTCTATGAAGAGCGGTTGCAATGTTTAAAGGTGATAAAGGCGAAGGGCTTAAACCTTTACTGACAGCCATGATCATGTCAGCTGTGATCTCAAGCACCTCCTGTGCTGTTTGAGCATCTACAATTTCTTTGTTCAAGCCAATCTCCTTTTTCCTATCTGACGGACCGTTGAATTGAGAGAGTTTTTGAACAAACTCCTCCATATTCTTCTGCTTTCTCTCCTCAAACATACCGTCTCCGAACATGCTCAAGGTCCTCATAAGGTGGTTGGACTCATCAAGATCAGTTATGTCATTTGGTTCAAACTCATCATCATCGTCATCATCAAAATCACTGTCTTCTTCTTCTTCTTCCAACGACTTAGATTTCTTGTCAGCTTTCACCTTACTTTCCAATTTCTTTTTGCTCTCCTTCTTCTTTTTCTTCTTCTTATTCTTCTTGCTTGAACTAACTAATCTCTCCATAGTCCCCTTCATTCCCCGGGCCTCAATTGACTTCAGTGCAACCCTCCTAGCTCTCACACACCAATCCATACTGTCTGTATCAGCCAAAAGTTTCGATTTCTCTTGCTTCGGCTTATTCGGTCCAGGTCCATCTGTTTCTAGGGTTTTCAGCTCCCCAAGGAACTCCAACTCCCAATTTTCCACCTGTGTCCCTTTCTCTTGATCGTTCCCCGCATTTTTAACAACAAAGTCACAATTCTTCCCCAAATTCCTAAAATTCCTCTTGAGAAACCAGAATCCAGTGCTTGGAACTGAAAGCGAATTTCTAACCCTAAATTGACAAGGTCCGAGATTAGGGCTTTTGCTCAAAACCGAGGGCTTATTGTATACATAACCACGTAATGTATTTGGCAACACTTCCATGTCTCTTTCTCTCTGTTCTTCTCCGAAAAAGCACACAGCAGCTCAAAAAGAAGATAACTTTTGGCTGAGGCTGTAAATGATCCTCTAAACAAATTCGTTCATGTATATCGAGGCGAGTAAAAATGATAGAGGAATTCACCAAAGATACTTCTAAGCTTTACAGGAGGTGGCCATGGCTTCCCGATTCCAGTTCTAAGAGCGCGAATCGTACTAAGAATTCAGAATGGATGAAGCAGAAAGCTTGCACAAAGAGAATGCGAGCGAGCTTGCCGTTGCCAGCATAAATGGAAGGGACTAGTTTAGTGTGGTTATCCTTGCTTCCGATGTTTTGCACTTCGCACGGATAGGATTTTGACAAAAGTCACCCCAACATTTTTAAATCTCTCTAAGGGCTTGTTTGTTTCTATATCTTTGGTATAGAGAATGGGTATAGGAATGAGTCAAACCTAAAGAGGTGTTTGTTTTCATTAGGGGGATGGGAATGAGTGATTCTCATACCACCAAATTACACTTGAGTTCATACCCAACTAAAAACAAGGGTATGAGTGATACCTATTCCAACCCCATTCCCGATTCCAACCCGATTCCCGGCATAGAAACAAACAGGCCCTAATTTTTCACTTAACACTTTGCTATAATTGTTTATTAAAAAAATAAGTTTTGAGATAAAATTTAGCTTAAGTCTTAATTATTTGTCAATTAGTCAGCTTTTGCAATTTAGCTTATCCCCATGTAAGTATATATATGTATGGATACATTTTTCTATTTCTCTTTCAGTTCAAGGATACATCATCTCACGTTTATGTTATAAAATTTTCATATCAATGCATTATTTATTTATTTATTTTTGATAAGGAAATAATTAGGAGGGTCAGTTTTCAACGAGAAGTCGTGTGCCCTATAGCATCTATGCGAATGAGATAAAAAAAATTGCATCAACAATTAGCGTATCATTGGCACCTCTAACGCCACCTTTGCAGTGTGGTTTGTCACCAAAACTTCTCTGAAGAGTGATGCTCCCGATCCACCGGTCCAGTTGGCTTAAACTCCAAGGAATGCCTCAATGATCTTAATCTTCTAAAGACAATTCTAAACATCATTGACAACGTTGAACATGTATAAATTGTCGCCTTTAATTTCTAGTGACTTGACATTCTGCTTCACCACTTCCTAATTCTCATTGCACAGTCACTTCTCGATCCGATGTTGGACACATTCTATTAATATATCAACTACCATTTCTGGATCCAAGAGAATTCATAAAATCTATCATCCCCAGTTAAACATACAATAAAAACTATCTCGTTTCTAATGTAATTTACATGTCCTAAAGCAATCTCAACGACTCTCTAATTAAAATTTATAATGTATTTTCTACATTGTTACCAATATCAAGAACATTAATATTGTATAGTTGGTAGGAAACAAGACGAGTAGTTGGAGCAAGGTGGACGTTGGGTGCTTTCCCATGATGATCCTCTTGGTTTTTCTAGCTCCCTATTAATTGATTGTTTGGTTAATAGTTAACCTAAGTTTAATGGAACCAACAAATTCAGAAATTTGATTGAACTCTTGAAGTATTTATAGCTTAATAAAAACTCCATCGGAATCTAAACCAAAACTTAATCCCATTGTTAGAATTGGTATTGTAGCCTAATGCAATCCAATTATATCAATTTGCAAATTTGGTTGTAGTTGGTATTATTGTAAGCATTGTAGTTATTATAAATTGATAGTGTATCAGAAACTGAACTTTTTGTATTGACATGAGGGTTACAAACTTACAATACCACTAATGTTTAAGCTTTTTGGTTAAAAGGTAAATCCCGACGTTATATGTGAAAAGGTAAAATTTTCAACACGTCACCCATTAATTACGACCCATAGGAATTCAACAACTAGAACGGTTGATCGATCATTTTCTTTTTTTAATCCAAAAACACAGATATTGTACTAGTATATATTAATATTAATTACAAAGAACATTATTCATACATTTTATGCTTGATTAGAAAATAAGCTTGTTTCTCAAAAAATATATATAATTTTTTTTATATGGGGCAAGTTTGAGTAAACTGAAAATGTTGGGTTGTTTCATGTAATTTGATAACTTTTGATTCTCCAGCTGTTCGTGGCGGGCAACTTCCATCTCATCATGATTCTGTTGTCAACTCCCTTCGAATCCGCTCAAACGCTCTCACTTCATGGACACCCACTATCCAAATCCATCAGCGCCCAAGTCAAACCATCACCACGGAAAACTACACGTGTATCCTCCTAATTGGCTCATACACATCAGCTACCATGGACATCATCCACAGCCGATCACAGCACTCGTAACAAATTAAACGGCAAAAGTTTCTAAAAACATTCCCATCCATGAACTCTCCCATTCTTCCCGCTTCTCCACCCCCACTCTCCCACCACCATTTCTATCCAGACCTTCTTCTCTCTTGCAATTTCCAATTTCGGTCAGAAATACTTTCACCGTCTGTTTCTCCTTATAGATTTAGGTCCTTTTTAGGTTTTAGTTGCAGAGATTTCTCCTCTAATGGACGATCGTGTCGAGGACGATGACCGGGAAGCAATGGCGGCGTTGCCGGTGGCGCCGCCGCCGCATCGGAAGGCCCACTCGTACAGCCAGCAACTCCGAACGAGCAGCGAAAACACCAGCCCCGGCAACAAGCGCTATCAGCTTCGCAAGCACAGCCTCGACGAAGATCTGATTCCGAAAATCATCGACAGCTACGACGAAGCCGATCGAGTGTACGTATCGTCAGATCCGAAGCAGCCGATGCCGGAATTCATCGCCGCCGGAGGTACGGGGATATTTAAGGCGCCGAATAGATCGGCGGTTCACCCCCTCAGGCCGCCGGCTCTGGAGCTGAGGCCTCATCCGCTGAGGGAGACGCAGACGGGGAAATTCCTGAGAACGATTGCGTCGACGAAGACTCAGATTTGGGCGGGGCAAGAGAGCGGAGTGAGGTTTTGGAATTACAGGGAGATGTACGAGCCAGGGACGGGGCTGATCGGCGGGAGAGTGAGGAGAGGAGATGAGGATGCGGCGCCGTTTTACGAGTCCGGAAACTCGTCGCCGACGATGTGTTTGTTGGTGGACGAAGCGAACAAGCTGGTGTGGAGTGGGCATAAGGACGGCAAAATTAGGGCGTGGAAAATGGATCAGAGCTTCGCTCATGACGATTTCTCGCCGTTCAAGGAAGCGTTGTCTTGGCAGGCGCACAAAGGACCTGTTTTGTCGATGGCTTTTTCTTCATATGGTAATTGACAACTCTGAATTGTAAAGTTCCATCAATTGCTAGGTGCTACATTCTACATTTGGCAAAACTTTCTTTGAACTGCAATATGAATGGGATGATTGTGTTCTTTTGCTTTTGTAGGTGATATATGGACAGGTGCAGAGAATGGAGTGATCAAGATATGGCCATGGGATTCAATAGAAAAAGCTATTTGTTTGAAACCAGAGGAAAAGCACATGACTAGTTTTGTAGTTGAGAAGTCCTTTGTTGATTTGAGGAGTCAAGTCACTGTGAATGGTGTTTGTAACATATCATCTTCAGATGTGAAGGTTATTCTATCTGATTATTGCAAAGGCAAAATGTGGTGTGCAGGATCTACCTCCTTCTCACTATGGTAAGCATTTCATTGTTCAATCTTGCTTCTTAACAAGATACATAAAAAATACTGGAAAATTCAAATTGAAAATTTGGTTAACTGAACTCTTTTACAAGGTTTACTGGTGTTGCTAGCTTTAGCCATAGAGCATTTTCTTTGCTGCAGGGACGCTCGAACTAAGGAGCTTATAAAAGTGTTCAACATAGAGGGCCTGACTGAAAACCGTGCGGACATGCCTAGTACAGGACAAGAGCCAATGTTTGAAGATGATGAGATGAAGGTAAAGTTTGTACCCACATCAAAAAAGGAAAAATCACATGGCTTTTTGCAGCGATCTCGTAATGCCATAATTGGAGCTGCAGATGCTGTTCGTCGCGTTGCAACAAAAGGAGCCGGTGCATTCAATGAGGAGATAAAGAAAACAGAATGCATGGTGATGACTCCCGATGGGATGATATGGAGTGGATGTTCAAATGGCATGATAGTACATTGGGATGGATATGGTAATCGCTTGAATGACTTCATTCATCACTCTTGCGCGGCTCTATCTTTCTGTACTTATGGATCACGGTTATGGGTTGGCTACGCTAGCGGTTTGGTACAGATGTTGGATCTAGATGGAAATGTTCTTACGTCGTGGGTTTCTCACAGTAACCCTGTGGTGAAAATGTCGATTGGGGGCGGTTTTATATTTGTTTTGGCTACTCATGGAGGAATTCGTGCTTGGCATCTTACTTCACCGGGGCCTCTTGATAACATACTGCGTACAGAGTTGGCAGCGAAGGAGTTGCTGTACACTAGACGAGAACAGTTTAACATATTAGTCGGGACATGGAATGTTGGTCAAGGAAAGGCGTCTTCTGAAGCACTCAGGTCTTGGTTAGGCTCTGTGGTGTCTGATGTTGGAATTGTTGTGGTTGGACTTCAGGAAGTGGAAATGGGAGCTGGATTTCTTGCAATGTCTGCTGCAAAAGAGACTGTATGTTTTGATCTCTCTCTTGAGTCTTCATTGAATAAGTTTCATTCTCATGGTACCCATATGAATATCATTGAAACATCTCATGATACCTCAACAAATTGAGTTTGATTCTTTACTATACCTGGGTCTAAAAGATAAACCATCACCCAATGACTAAACTGACTCTCATTTAATAGTAAGCCAGCTGATGTGGGATTAGGGGCACATGAAAATCTGAAACTAGGTTTAAAAGATATATGCATATAATTTTCTTACTTCTTTGATGCCTATTGTAGGTAGGACTTGAAGGGAGTGCCATTGGGCAATGGTGGCAAGATACAATTGGAAGGATTTTAGAAGAAGGTCCAACTTTTGAGCGTGTAGGTTCAAGACAATTGGCAGGCTTGCTTATAACTATATGGTATGAAATGCAATTGAATGACTTATAGTAAGAGAAGTTAACACAACCTCATTTTGTCATGTTTCTTTGATGATTTTGTTAATCAATATCTCGTTCTAGGGTACGAAAAACCATGAGAACACACGTCGGAGACCTTGATGTTGCCGCTGTTGCTTGTGGTTTTGGCCGCACAATTGGTAACAAGGTATAATTGCTTATGGCAACATCTATGAAATGCACCCTCTTCTTTGGGTTTTATTGAAATATTTACAAATTCAACATTTTCTTGGACTTGTCAATTTATTTTTTACTGTACATTACAGGGAGGAGTAGGATTGAGGTTGAGAGTCCATGACAGAATATTATGCTTTGTTAACTGTCATTTAGCTGCACATTTGGAAGCAGTTAATCGACGAAACGCTGATTTCGATCATATCTATCGGACGATGGTCTTCACTCGACAATCGAACCTCCTAAATGTCCCTGCTGGTATGCTGCGATGCCTGGTTTTCTGTTGCTCTCTTGCCTTGTCAACATATTTATTTTGGAAACTTTATTCTTCTGGCTTGCCATTGGTCCTCTCTCTTGCAGCTTCTCTATCCATTGCAACTCAAGCTTTGCGTAGCACAAATGTATGTCATCTTTTAATCAATCAATCTTGATGGGTATTAACTATTAACACACTAAGGGTCCGTTTGGTTATGAACTATGGAAACGTAAATGGAAAAGAAATCAATCTTGTTCATTTTGGTTTGGTGTCATGACACTAAATGGACTAGAAATGTTTTCTTCTGTTCCATTTCAGTAGTGTGTAACCAAACGGACCCTAAATGAGTAGTCTATATATTTTGCTATTAATTTGCTTTGTTTTTTGTATTTATTGTCCATAGATGGGCCAGGGTGGTCACTCTGAAGAGGGAGGAAGACCGGATTTGTCTCAATCAGACATGGTTGTGTTCTTGGGTGACTTTAATTACCGACTGTTTGGAATAACGTATGATGAAGCAAGAGACCTTGTTTCACAAAGGAGTTTCGATTGGTTGAGAGAAAGGGATCAACTTAGAGCTGAGATGAAAGCTGGTAAAGTTTTCCAAGGAATGCGAGAGGCAATCGTCAAGTTTCCTCCAACATATAAGTTCGATAAACACCAACCTGGTTTAGGAGGTGAGATGAGATTTCGTATCAATCTAGTTCACTAGAGGTCTAGAGCACATTTTTCCTTACCGAAATTTTTACAGGGTGAACCCACTGTTCTAAAAATCGTGTCTAGGCTCCGTCTAGGCGCTAAAAGATCCTAGTCCGCTTAGCTGTCCAGTCTGTCTAAGCGCTCGTCTAGGCTCTATCTAGCTCCTAGACGACCCTTCTTCCCCTAAAGTCTGCTTAGCATATATTGAACTTGCTGTTTTTTATTTTTATTTTTTTTATAAGAGTTTATAAGCTCTTATATAATTTATATATATATTTATAAATAATCTAAGAAAAACATTAAACGTATTTTAAGAAAAGAAAAAAAGGGTCATTCCGGTTGACCCGAAAATGACCCAAAAAATTCCGGGTTTAGACCGGACCGAAACCCCTAAGATAGGAAGGACCAGAGACCGGACCAAGACGGTTCAGTCCGATCCGTCCAGTTTTCTGGTCCGGGTCATTTTTGAACACCCTTACTTGTGTGAATTTTCATTTTTGTGTTACATCTTGTACAGGATATGATTCAGGGGAAAAGAAGCGAATACCAGCATGGTGTGATAGAATCATCTATCGTGATAATCGAACATCTCCACAATCAACAGAATGCGATTTAAACTGTCCCGTAATCGCAGCCAAACATATGTATACATCTTGACTCGATCTATTTCATCATTTTTATGTAATTTCATATACTTTTCCCATTTATTTATTTTCCCATCACATTTTTAACAGGTATGAAGCATGCATGGATGTGACGGACAGTGATCACAAACCGGTTCGGTGCAAATTAAGTGTTTATCTAGCTCATGTGGATAGATCTGTGAGGAGAAAGGTGTTTGGTGATATCATGAAAAACAATAAGATTCAGGACTTGATTCAGGAGTATTCTGTTATTCCTGAAACAACAATAAGTACAAGCTATATAACTCTTCAGAACAAGGAGGCATCCAGTATGGTAATCACTAACAAAAGTAAGACAGAGATGGCCTTTATTGGGATACAATGTGAAGGTCAGTATGTTGTGAACAATGATGGAGGTACATCTAATCCTCTCCCCAAAGGCTCTTTTGGATTGCCTAGTTGGCTTGAGGTAATTCTTTTTTCCATTTTATAAATAGTTGTTGAACCATGCTAATAGAGATATAGAGCATGAACTAAAAAAACTCATCATACTTTTGGCATGTTTGGTTACAACTAATGAAAATGTAGTTGGAAAGAAAAAATCTAGTCTACTTTGGTTATACACTTATACATGATACATTTACACCTCATTTGTGTGTCTAGAGAAGAGTGAGAGGGAATGATTTTACCATTTTGAAACCTGCCTCTATATGACTATATCGGGGAAGTAAATACCTTTATCATAGCTCCATTTTTGTATAGGAAATGAGGTGTCATGAGTTGTGATGAAAATTTTCATTAATGTATCATGATAAAGTAGACTAGGTTTGTTTCCTTTCTGCTTACGTTTCCGTAAGTTACAACCAAATAGGGCCTAAAATGAGTGAGTAAATCTCTTGTTTCATAGAATAGGTTAATAACGAAAATTTACATAAACTCGCCTTTGTATTCTGAATATAATGGGGGCAAACCATTGAAATAAATCAATATCTTATAATGTATAAACTAAACATATGAAGAACAATTAGGTGTGAAATGAGACTTATGCATTGTCAAATCTTATGTGATTTACATAAACTAATGTAGGGAAGTGACTATCAATCATAGTTTATCTATTTACTTGCTCAATGATCGACTTACGTATTGTCAAATCTTATGTGATTTTAGGTTTCTCCAGCAGTTGATATAATCTACCCTGAGCAATCATTAGAAGTCACAGTTCGCCACACTGAATTCCACACTTTGGCAGAGTTAGTTGAAGACAATGTTCCTCAAACTTGGTGGCAAGAAGACACCAGGGACAAAGAGGTAATACTCCAAGTCAATGTCAAAGGACCTATCTCTATAGATTGCAGAACTCACCGAGTTCGCGTTCGACATTGCTACTCTTCGAACAATACACAAGCTAATCCTAGAATAAGCGGCGCGAGGAAATCGCACAGCAACCCCCTCCAGCACCGTCCCGAGAGGCACGATATTAACAACCATATATGACGACACGAGTTCATTATGTCTTGAGATCTAGCTTTTGGAAACATAGAGTTCACTTGTTCATCGCATCTTGAATAGAGTGTGATGAAGCATCACAATGTAAATACAACGAGAAAGGATGTTAGAGAATGTGATGTGTTTGGGATTCCGTATTCATTGTTGTTGGAGTTCGAGGATAGGGATTTCTAAGAATAGGGTTGTTATGTAGTTTTCAACAAGGTAGGGAAGCTAACATGGTTTATTTTTTTAGTAATGTTTGTCCATGGTTGTAATTGGATTAGTGATTCTTTTTAAATTAGATATGTGTCTTCAAGAATCAATGGCATTTCTCTTTTTAAGTAATCTTTGTTTGTATAGGCTTTTCAGTTTTCCCAAAAGAACTCTTCACATAATAAGAAACCCAAATGACAGCTTTAGGTTCCAAAGAAGAGATAGAGGTACAATCGTTAAAATCCCTCTTATGAATAACAGTAAGAAGTGATGATTGTTGATTACATGTAGTTTCTGCTAGCGTATTGTGTTTGAATTGTTAGAATCAAGCAAGTTAAACATTTTATGATCTATTCATAAATTTGTTGATAGATGTAAGTAGAATAATGATACTATAACTTAACTGTTTTATGCTTGACTTAACAGGTAGAGCCATGACCCAATCTAAATTTTGTCAAAATTTTAGGGTCAATTGGGTTCATGTTATTCCTGATTCAGAGTGCAACAGTTTGCACACACAGGACACAATATTTACTGATCGGTTAGGTCGAGTCTTCAAATTAGTTAAGTTTTTAACACTTTGCACCACTATTTTTAATTATTGTTCTTTTTATTATTTGGCATCCTTCTTTAGCCTTAACTTATGTAGTGACTAGTGAGTGTGCTACAGAGACTTTAGAAGTCGGCAAAGATTGTAGGACGAGGAAAATATTATTGGTTAAGAAACAAGAAAACCAAATGAAAATACATGTTTATTACACAAGCTAGAAAAGTTGATAAACAGAAGAAAAAAAACCCTCCAAAGTAACACGTACAATAACATGTTTTGCATTTATTTATGCATGAATCATTATCAAGGCATATAGGCCTCTAGATTTATTAGGCCTATCCAGCACATGGAATTCTTTCCTTATTAAGAAAAAAAGTCATGAATCATGATCATGCATTGAGTGGAGTGGCAGTGTATGTGTACCTCACATATAGGAGCGCATCCTGGGCCTGGTGATGGACTGACCTCCATCAACGTATATAGAGGTTCCTGTCATGTACTTTGCGCCGTCACTGATGAGGTAAATCACAGTGGATGACAGATCTGTCTTCACATTAAGCCATCTATGGAGGGGCGCTGCATCTTTAACCAGTTTCTCCGCCCTCTCTTTACCCATGGATGTTGGGAATTCGTCGTCAAGGTGAAGCCCGCGCATTATTCCGTTCACCCTGATCTGATATTTCCCAAACTCCAGCGCAGTTGTCTGACCATAAATAAGTCACAACATTTAATAGCCAATCATGTACAGCAATAGTCAAACAAGTAGGATTTTGTGTCGATTACAAAAAAGCTTAAGCTCAGTGTGGATCAAACATAGTGTGCATCTTGTATGTCATGAACTATATGATGAGATATGACAGGTTTACTCGAATTTACTAATCTACATGTTTTGGCGACTGATGCAACTGCAAGCATGGCTACTATCAGATAATGAGTCAGCAGTGCGACAACAAAACATTTCATCATCCGCATCAGTGCAATTGAATGTGGATGTTATGACTTATGACCAATAATCTATTCACAAGAGAAATGTTTTTGGTTAGTGCATAAATGTCTCAACCTCAAATATTAGAAAGTTGCAAATTACAATTAAGATTATAGATTAATGTGAAAATGAAAGGCAGCAAGTCAAAGCAAGTTTGATTTACCCTCACTAGCTGGTTTACTCCAGCTAAACATGAACCATAAGCAGCAGCTCCCTGATAAATTCCTCGCTCACCACCAATAATTGAGTTCATTAAAACGATAGATCCACCTGTCTTGTGATCCCGCATTCTCCTTGCAACGGATTTTACAAGGAACCACACAGCCACAAGATTTACATTCAGAACTTTTTTGAATTCAGCTTCGGACATCATAAAAGGGTCTTGCATTTTTCCTGTCCTCGAGAAGAAAAAATATATATATCAGGTCACGCTCAGGTCCAACAAGTTTCAGCATGCAACAAGAACAAACAAATAAACTTGCACATCATAGAGACAGATTTTTTGGCCATTTTGAGTTGAACAATTACGAACTCAATGAGGAAAGATAACTTTGTCAAGGAGGGAACAAGGCAGGAAACCAGTACCCAATGCAGAAAATAAGGCCAGATAATTAGCTAAAACGGAATGCCCAAAGCTGAACACTACAAGGCAAAATGAATTAAAACCAAGACATATAGGTATACATTTAAGAGCAGATTTTCCTATATGGAATTTCAGCTCCATGGTCGTTGTCGGTATTGCTTCTTTCTTTTAGGTCCATTTATGTTATGTGATATACCTGATGATTTCAGCTATACAGAACTGATAGCCTAAAGTAGGACACAATTTAAGACCAGCCAATTTTAGAAGTTTGTATCTCCTATCTATTGCTAACCTAAGTTTGCAACTGGTAAAAGTAAAAGACTTCAGTACAAGAAATTGCAGAATTGCTATTGAAGCACAATTACACTTTTAACACAATCAATAATTAGCCAGAACAGTTAGAAAGGTTTTAAAATGATCAAATCTTCTTTTCTTATATCAATTTCATAAACAAATTTCTGAGTGATCAATTTTTCATTTTTTGTTCTTAAACCGATCCAAACAATTAATCAAACTTTTGTTCACAGTGATACACATAACTAAAAACGCAAATCCAATTTTAAACTGTACCTTCGTAAGCATAACAATTCACAAAAGCGTCAAAATTCCCCAGGATCTGTTCAGCCTTCTCAACTGCAGCATCAAAAGCAGTCTCTTTATCATCTTCCATGTCCATTCCAACCACTTCAATCTTCGCATCCGTAATCGATTCAGTTATCTTCTTCGCAACACTCCTCATACGACTCTCATCCCCCATCAAAACTAACCTAATTCGCAAATCGCAATCGATTGTAAACATGAGATACAAATTGAGGGAAACAAAACAGGACGAATTAGGAGATTCGCATACCTGCAACTGAGTTTAGCCAAAGAGCGGGCGATGTTAACAGAAACGTCGTCGCCATCACAGGTAAGCAAGACCTTCTTCCAGTAAACCATTTTCTTACAAAGAAGAAATTTGACCGAATTTTTCACCGGGAATTCGAGTTCCTTCCTGCCGATTTATGACCAGATCGCAAATTGCAATCGAATGTAGAACTAGTGATTTGTTCACACCAAACTAATCAGAAATTTATAGGAGGTTTGAATTTTCATTTAAAAAAACTTAATCTACAATAAAAAGTACTGTACTTCTCTCTAGCCGTCTGTTTTTTTGAGAGCATATCTCGGGACGCTGTTTTACTTTTTTGGGGGGGGGGGAAAAATTACTTTTGGTATCCTTGTGGTTTTGATTTTTTATGTTAGTGTCCAAGAAAAAAAATTATTTCTTTTAGTACCCCTATGATTTTTAATTTGTTTGTTCCGTGTCCTAAACCTTATTTAAACTTAACTTCCGTCACTTTTGCCATTGAAAAACAAAATTGTATATTTACATGGGTTAAAAAAATTGGAAATAATAAAAGTGGGCTAAAGTGCAGAAAAGGAATCAAAAGCTGAATAGATGAGTCTGGTTGAGGAAGAAGATGGAGAAAGCCCTCCTTAACTGAGTTTGATTAATTAAAAAATCTATATGGTTACTTTCACCAAATTTTTTTCCTTTTCCGTTAACAATTTATAAGAAAATAAAAAAACCTATATGGTTACTTTCACCGGAAATCTGGGGAAGAAACCCAGCAACACGATCTCGATCTTCGTCTTCGTCTCTTCGATTATCCTCTTCGCAGTCTTCTTGTGAAATCGATCACGAATATCCCCTTCGTGGCCCAAATCGCAAGAACTCCATGAAAACCGGTCTGCTCGGAAATCGCTACTCCCCGTTTTCTCCGAAGACTCCTCGTCTTCCTCTGTTTTACTGAGCGCAAGAATAGAGCTTGAGGATGAAGACGACGATGAAGAGGGAATCGAATTGCCCCCTAGGGTGCGACCTTTTCATAGGTGAATGGGTGTTCGATAACGTCCCGTTATCTAAGGAAGACGAATGCGAGTTTCTGACAGCCCAAGTCACTTGCGCGAGATATGGCAGAAAAGATCTGTTCTATCAGAATTGGAGATGGCAACCTAAAGATTGCTATTTGCCCAAGTAATTCTCCAACATTATTCTCCTCTGTTCTTCAATTTCTTCAAATTAGGGTTTCTGAATGCAAAATTCTTTCCCCTAATTTTCAGATTTAGCGCGAAATTTTTGCTCAAGAAGCTAAAGGGGAAGAGATTGATATTTGTCGGAAACTCTTTGAACAGAAATCAGTGAGAATCGATGGTTTGTAGGGTCCAATCTGCAATCCCCCATGGGAGGAAGAGCTTGAGAAATTGTTGCTGAAGAAGCTAAAGGGGAAGAGATTGATGTTCGTCGGAGACTCTTTGAACAGAAATCAATGGAAATCGATGGTTTGTATGGTCCAATCTGCAATCCCCCATGGGAGGAAGAGCTTGAGAAATTGTTGCTGAAGAAGAGGATTTGTATGTGGGAGAAGAAGTTGGACGACATTTTTTATTTTTATTTTTATAAATTGTTAACGGAAAAGTAAAAAAGAATGGATGGAATTGGATTTAGGTATAACTTAGCCTACGGAAAGAATTTTATAAAAATTCTAGGGGCATCAAAAGGAATAAAAAACAATTTTGGATACTAAAAGGAAATGTCAAAAGTTCAGGAACATCAAAAGGAAAATTCTTTTTTTTTTGGTTGAATCGGGATGCTGTTTTACCTACCATGGGTAAGATTAAACAATTAAATAACATTTTAGAACGCCGTTTTACTTACACATGGTAGGGTTGTTCAACAGCTTGGCTCGATCCGATCGGACCTGACCCATAATCCGATTTATTGGTTATTAGTTGATCTGACACGACTTGTAACCTTATGGAATTAGGAGTTATGGATTGACTCGAAAAATTAATCGATCCATGACTTGATTCGTAACCGAATTGGGTTTTACGAATCAGGCTATGAGTTTGACTCGTTTGACCGGTTCAATGGATCAAAATCCATTTAAATTGTTAACCCGGTTGACCCTAGGTTATTAATATGTCATTATAAAAAAAAATTATTTACTCTGTATTATAAAAAATATTTAAAAAATTAATATTACGTGTTATAAATTTTACGAGTACTTATAACCTGTAATTCCTAAAATCGTAATTGTTCAATCTTAATTGTGCATAAATAACACACGAATTATGTTAGAACGCAGTTTTACTTACCTACGGGTCAAGATAATTAGATAAATGCAAATTCGTGATATTGGAAGTATTTTTTCTGTGTACCTTGATTTGGAAACGACGTCGTTTGCTCTTTTTTTTACAAGACTAAACGACGACGTTTTACTCTTTTCTCTTTCTCTTTTTTAATTTTGATTTTTTTTTCTAAAAAACTAAAAAAAAAGCAACTATCCCTTGATGAACGGGGCTGCTACTTCTCCCAGTTCTCTCAGTGAACGTCAACAACGACGCTGCCGGCCCGCACACACGCATTCGTCACCCGGCCGAAGCCCCCGCTCCGCCTCTGACTCCGGCATTCTGATCCGTCAGCCACTCCCAATCTCCCCCACTGTACTCTTCATTCAAAATTAGGCGAATTTAGGGTTCGAATATAAATCAGCTAGTTGAATTTGTCTGTTCTTAACTAGTTGAATTGAATACGTTTGCTTAATTATCTGGATTCATTTGTTTATACTGATTAATTGCTTTGATTTTGTTAATTTTGTTTCATCGATTGATCATAATCATGATCAATCCATGAATGTGGCAAATTGTTTGGTCAATGATAGTGATGTGTGTAACTATTTATGATGTAGTTGAAATATGGATAGACAAGTCTTCACCGTAGATCTTCTTGAAAGAAATGCTGCTAAGGGACATGGAGTCATCACATGCATGGCTGCTGGCAATGATGTAATTGTGTTAGGAACTAGTAAAGGATGGATCATTCGTCACGATTTTGGGCTTGGGGATTCCTATGGTATGCTAACCTTTTTTTTATAGTCACATTCTCTTGCTAAATACTTTGCCCCTCTCTTAATTTTGGAGCATTTTTTCTTTTCTGTATCGGAAGAAGTTAATTTGGTGTTTTCTCGGATTTAGATATTGATCTCTCTGTCGATCGAACTGGTGATCAATCTATCCACAGAGTGTTTGTTGACCCTGGAGGGAGCCATTGTATTGCCACTGTAGTTGGAGCTGGTGGCGCTGAAACTTATTACATACATGCGAAGTGGAGCAAACCCCGTGTACTTAGTAAATTGAAAGGCCTTGTTGTGAATACTGTAGCATGGAATAGGCAACAGATAACAGAAGGTTAGATTTTGGCTTATAATCTAATTATTTTTAACTTGAGTTGTCCTTCTCGATTTTTCTCTCTCTCCTTCTCTTTTTGCAATATTTTGGACTTAGCAAAAGTGATAATTTTGTTTTCTTTTGTGCAATTCAGAATATACATACTCGTAAATATATGAATCCTGAAAACCTTCATGTTTACACATGTGAAGAAGATTCTGAAAGTAATAGAAAAGTGCTTTTAGCTATTTGAGAAGATGAGAGTAGCCATGGACCCATGGTGGTGGTTTTATCTTAAGTTCTACATTTGTTAGTTTTCTGTAAAGTTTCTAACCTATGTAAATATGAATAAAATTTGCCACAATGTATTATTATAAAGAATATTCTTTATAGATGTCTTGCTCAAACTCAAGGATAGCATTTTTGTATAGCTAGCTAAAAAGAGATCACAAGTATGATGTGCTATTCTGCAAAAAAGATAGTTGTTATAACCCTTTTACTACTCAGGACTTCTTTTTAATATATCGTTCAGTCATTTTGACATTGAATCTGAGATGGAAAAAGATTTAAATGAGCCATGGACACGTCAAAACATTTCATGGCATTTTCAGAATGATTACTTGGTTGCTGTAAAAGTTGCTCACTGTGATCATATTGAATTGATCATTTTCTTCTCAGCTTCCACTAAGGAAATCATTCTTGGTACTGAAAATGGTCAGCTCCATGAGATGGCTGTGGATGAGAAGGATAAAAGGGAGAAATATATAAAGTTTCTGTTTGAGCTAACTGAACTTCCAGAAGCCATTACAGGTTTGCAGGTAATTCCTTGTTATATATCATTTCATTTCTTAAGTTGATTAAGTTTAAGGGATGTTTACATTTTAAATGATTTATGATGTTTGGTTTGTCTTCTGTTAAACTTTAGTCTTTGCTTTCTTGAATGTTGTAACTTATGGTTTATGGATTAAAGTTGGATTCTTTCTAGATATTGAAAGTGGATTTTGCTGGTTAACATTGAGAAATAAACCCACTCTTTAAGCTTTGATTGTTTCTGCAGATGGAAACCGCAAACATTAGCAATGGAGTTAGATACTATGTCATGGCTGTTACTCCTAGACGACTTTATTCTTTTACCGGAATTGGATCATTGGAGGTATACTTTGGCCCAATTTTTCCCTCCCTCTGATCTGTGACATCTTATACACCAGTTTAGTCACCTGCTAAGTCTCATCACAAATTGTCCTTTGCTTACATATATCTACGATGTATGATTTCATAATGATGCTGTGACATTTTTATTTGGAAAAAATATATGCTGTGTAGAGTTAGAACTAGATCATGTTCTTATTGTGCTCTAGTTTCAGTCAATGTAGCTTCAGATCACTGTATTTGATATCTGCACTGAGCCACTGACACTATTTGCTGCCGACTTCTGCAATTTGTAGACTGTCTTTGCTAGCTATCTAGAACGAGCAGTGCATTTTATGGAACTTCCTGGTGAAAATCCAAACAGGTGAGCTTTTATTTCTGTTAAAGACCTTATAAATTCGGTGATTATATAATAAAAGAATAGTCTTTATGAAAACTGAAGAGCTTGTTGCACCTGCATTAAACTCAGGGGCCAAAACTGCTGCCATTGGTGTTGAGAAAGACTCAAATATAATACTGCTTGCTTTTTTTAAAAGTTCCTATACTTGGATTTTTTTTTCTTTGCCCTTTTCAACTCAAAATTGTGCTGTTGTATAATTGTGAAAACGAAGCATCAGTACAAAGTGACTAAGGGTCGATGAGTAGTAAACTTAGCAAACAAGGTGGAGAAGGAACCTGGAGGGGAGATGAATAGTAAGAACTTGGAGGATAAAAGGAAAAAAGATGGGCACATTGAGAATGATGCATTGTATGCCTTGGCACCGATATGGTATACTCACTGTCTCAGATCAATGTAAAATAGTTTAGCAGCTAAGGAAAAAGAAGGGTGCTGAGGAGTGTGCCTGATGGACCTAGTTGCTGATTCATAATGCAAGGGTCGGTCTTCTCATTGCCTTGTGCTTGGGTGACACCTTCACTTATGCATGAAAGAGTAGTTGGAACAGAAGTAAAACAGAATTGAGACTTTTATGCAGTTGGTAAATCAGGCTGAATTATGCTGCGTTGTTGTAAAAGTAATCTTGTAATCAATTGCAAAGTTTATAATGATGCTTGCTACATAATTCTGAATGTGGATTTTATGAACTAGTTTGTCCATTTGATTTTGGAATTTGCTATTAAATGTTTTTTTGAATATAGTTATGTTTATTTTTTCGCTCCTTTGCAGTGAATTGCATTTCTTTATAATGCAAAGAAGGGCTTTACATTTTTCTTGGCTGTCTGGAGTAGGAATTTATCATGGCGGTCTGAATTTTGGAGCAAGTCATAGGTAGGTTACAAAGAGTCACTTACCATGTGAATTGTGTGATATTTTGCTGAAAATCTAAGTTCTCATAATACCCATTGACTGATTCTTCTTTTATGCAAATTTCATGGGTAGTTCACTGGATGGGGATGAAAATTTTGTGGAGAACAAGGCTCTTTTGAGCTATTCAAAGTTATCTGAAGGTGGTGAACTAGTTAAACCTAGTTCTCTTGCAGTGTCAGAATTTCACTTTTTTCTTCTCATTGGCAACAAGGTTAAGGTATGTCCGGAGATACCACTGTCCTAGATTTTTGTAAGACCCTTTGCGTGAAGTATCTAATAATGAACAATATATATGAATATCCTAGAGATAAAAGTGCTCATGGAGCATAGGTCAACCAATTTTTCGCTCTAAAAAAAAATGCTTGAATTACTTATGATTTTGTGTCTAATATATTGTCGAAATAATCATTTGCTGAGTGATGTAGCTACATTTTATTAATTTTTTTTTTGTGTTGTAGGTTGTTAACAAGATCAGTGAGCAAATTAAAGAGGAACTTCATTTTGACCTTACTTCAGATTCAGCCTCTGGGGGTATTCTAGGGCTGTGCTGTGATGCATCTGCTGGGCTTTTTTATGCATATGATCAGAACTCTATCTTTCAGGTACTTCTAGTTGGCTTGCATTATTGGATGACTCAAGCATATTAGATACTTTATGTATTCATTTTTTCATTATTTTATAAACAGATTAACTCTTTATCTTTCCAGGTTTCTGTGAATGATGAAGGTCGAGATATGTGGAAAGTTTACCTAGACATGAAGGAGTATGCTGCAGCTTTGGCTAACTGCCGTAATGCTTTGCAGAGAGATGAAGTTTATTTGGCACAGGTTACATCATTTAGTTATACTCGAAGCTAATGATGGCATACCTTTGCAGTAGTCATCACTATTACAATGGAAATTCCTGCTTCCTTGTTTGTAAGCATTTTGTATATATCACCTATTACCTTTTAATGCAGGCTGAAGCAGCTTTCTCCACCAAGGACTTCGACAGAGCTGCTTCTTTCTATGCAAAGGTAAAATCTATGTTACTAACTGTTTTTTTCTATGCAAAAGTAAATCTATGTTACTAAGGCATGTTTGCCAATAATCGTGCTGTAAGCTGCCCAGGGATATTGAGATAATCCACCTTTAGATACCCTCCCGACGTCAAGTCGGGGTAAGGGTGTGTAAATCTCGACCCCCCAGATCCCGTATTTATCGGGTTCCACATGGATAGATGTTGTATATGCCTCTGTTTAGTCTGGTAGAATTTTTTTTATTTTCCTAATGTATTGCTGGTTGTGAGTAAATGCACAAAACAAGCCTTATTATTACTACACCTAGATTTCTGCTGGCTATTGTTACTCTTATCATTAACCATTTTTAGCCTAAACCCGGAGGACAGCTCTCATTGTCTGATTTGTGAAAATATTTTTGAGATTTCCAGGGTGTGTATGGAAGTGTTTCACACAAAATCATAGATGCAGTGTACAAGTTATTTCATATGAAGCAACCTTTTACTCTTAATCATCTGTTTTCCATTTGCTATTTACTAACAAATGTTATTCTCTTGGCAGATCAACTATATATTGTCATTTGAAGAGATCACTTTGAAGTTTATTAGCATAAATGAGCAGGTAATTTATTAGTTTACATTCTTCATTGCTAATACCTGCTAGTTTATGGTTTGTTGCATAAATAATATATACTCTTGGCTGTTCTTGTTAATTGGCAATGTTTGCTCTTCCATACCTTAAAGACAAACTTTTCTGTGCAGTTTGAGTAGTTCTCAAGCAGCATTGATTGCACTTTTCTTTTATGCATATCCAGATCCAATGAAAATGAATATTTTCTTCATCGACATCTTTGCTCGACAAAACCTGGCTTCTTGATTTACAGAATGTGCACCGTAATTTGATGTGACATGTTTAGTAATTGTCATTCTACGTGGTGTCTTACATTCGATTAAATAATTATAATGTCTGCTTCCTTACAGGATGCTTTGAGGGCCTTTTTGTTGTGGAAACTCGATAATCTGTCAAAGGATGATAAATGCCAGATTACAATGATTTCAACATGGGCAACTGAGCTATATCTGGACAAGGTTTGCGCATTTGTTTTGTTCCCATTGCACTGGATTGTTTTACTACTTAGTTATAATGTTCTTTTTTTCCACTATCTTTATTAGTTGTGCGCTCCCTTGCTGTGAGTTCGACTGTCGTGGATTCTCAGAATCTGAGACGTGAAATACTTGGATATTTTGAATATCGTTTACTTACATTGTGTTTCAGATCAACAGACTACTCTTGGAAGATGACACTGCTCTACAGGACCGTAACTCAGATTATCAGTCCATTGTTAGAGAATTCCGTGCTTTCTTAAGTGATTCAAAGGATGTATTGGATGAGGCAACCACTATGAAGTTATTGGAGAGGTACATTTTTCCATGCATCCTGAACTTGAAAATCTTACTACATCTAGATATAACATCTGAAATCATCTATTGATTGGTTAGTCCTTCCTTACAAACCTGATACTCTGATAATCTTTAGCTGTGTGGTTTGTTTGTTTGTTTGTTTAAGGTTGTTGATAATATTCTTTCTTTTCTTGATAGTAACTTTTTTTTTCCGAATGAATGGTAAAGATTCATATTCTGTACTATGCAAAAGATGAGGACAATGTAACCTAAACAGTAGCCACAAACCCATCGTACAACACTACCTATGCATCCACTTTGATTGCAGCAAAGGCTCATCAAGCAACAAGACACTATGACAGCACAACTAGCAAAACCCAGAGGAAAAAATAATATTAAAACACTCGAAATCAGGCCCCAACAACATGCTTGCACTTTGTTGTTTTTGGCAATATTCTTCTGCCTAAATCTTGCCCTTGAAAATTCATGCAGCTATGGCCGTGCTGATGAATTAGTCTTTTTTGCAAGCTTGAAGGGACAATATGAAATTGTAGCCCACCATTATATTCAGGTACTTAAATTCTTGTGGAAAAAAAAGGTGTACTTTCTTTGAAGATCGGTTATCTTCTTCTAATGTGATTTTCCTTTGTTCTTTTGCTCATTCTTGAAGCAAGGGGAAGCGAAAAAAGCATTGGATGTGCTCCGCAAGCCGGGTGTTTCAATAGATTTGCAGGTAAAAACAGATGTTGAAGAATTAGACTTACTGTAAAAAGTTCATCATTTGTTCTTCATCCTTTTACCTCTTTGCAACTTACTGCATCGTCTTTGATTTTGCACATGTTGTAACTGCTATGTTCAGTAAAACCTAAATTGTACTTCTCTTGTTTGGAAGATCATTTTCTTTGTGAATGTTGAGATAAGATAGCATCATTAGTGTCATATCATATCCTGAAATTATATTTTTATATATCTCACCATTTTCCGCTGCAGTACAAATTTGCTCCCGACCTCATGATGCTGGATGCTTATGAAACTGTTGAATCATGGATGACTACCAAGAATCTGAACCCCAGGAAACTGATTCCTGCAATGATGCGATATTCAAGTGAACCACATGCCAGGTAATGCTTCTTTAGTTATTGTGCTTTCCCCCTTTGTGTTATTTTAAAATGTTAAATGTTCATCACAAGTAACTAGTATTAAGAAAATAGAAATACTGCATAAAGATTACCCTATATACTTGAACTTTAAGGGGTTGTATATAATATGCCACCGTGAACATTTCCTGTATTTCTCTGTACTTTCCTGCCAGCTCAAATTGTCTGGCTGCCTAGGATAATTTTTTTCCGGCTATAGTGTCCTTGTTTGGCTAGTTCAACAATGCTCTAGTTAGATCCCAAGGTTGACAATGTTATCTACCTTTTTCCTTACTAATGAAGATTGCAGAATCAGCTCTCCCCTTCTCTTCCGGGCAATTTATTCTGTAGAATAATTCACATGGGAAAAATGGTAACTAGAGCTGTGGGAGTTTAAACTGGACAAGTGATGTTATAAACTTATAATTTGGTCAATTGTCAGTTGGGAGGCAATGCTGCGCTTGTCTTTAACTGGGTTAATCGTATTAATTGGGGAGAAAAACATACAAAGGTTAGGCAGAATGCATCAGAGTCCTGAGGAGATGAACATAAGCCAGTGTTTAAAGGGGACAGACAGCCTTACACAATATAATATTGTTTTATACTCAGAGAATGTGATATTAATATTCCTATTAAAAAAAGCTACTGAGAGAATATGACTATAAGTTGTGACTTTAATGATATGAATTCGATACTTATGTTCTGTTGCTGAGTGCATCACAGGAATGAAACCCACGAAGTCATAAAATATTTGGAATACTGTGTTCGTGATCTGGGGAATGAAGATCCTGGGATTCACAATTTGTTGCTGTCACTATATGCCAAGCAGGTTTTGTTTATGAAGAAATCTTATCGATGATTCATTTTTTTCATATTGCACATGATATCAAATGCATTAAGTTGAAATATTGAGCTATACCCTTTGTAATTTGTTTACTCTTATTCTCTGTATTGCTGGTATTACACTAAGTGGAGGTTGTTGTTCAAGTTGTTATTCTCTGTATTGTTCTGTAAGAATTTTGTCTGTTTTGAGTTCTTCTTACATATGATAAATTTTTCTAAAGCACTGCAATTGGTTCAGTCCTCTGCTACTAGTAATATCTAAGTCAGTCGACAATGCTGTGAATGCTTGAAGTTTTTTTTTCCTTTCCTTTTAATCGTTTTATATCTACCAAAACATTATAAGGACGAATTCCTATTCTAGATCGTCTAATCTACTACTCATTATTATTTCTTGATAATTAATTACTAGCTCTTACTCTATCTGTTGATCCTCTTTAAGTTCTAGGAAGGTGAATTTCTTGATGTGGTAATATAAAACCATTTTAGCAAGGTTCAGGATCAATATAAAACTTACTGCAAATTTTCTTTGCTGAATCAAATGCAGGCAGATGACAGTGCCCTTTTGCGATTTCTGCAATGCAAGTTTGGGAAAAAACGAGAAAATGCTCCTGAGTTCTTCTATGATCCCAAATATGCCTTGCGCCTTTGCCTCAAAGAGAAACGCATGCGTGCCTGTGTCCATATTTATAGTATGATGTCCATGCATGAAGAGGCGGTGGCTCTTGCCCTACAGGTAATTGTTTCATTCACCTTGTTTGCTATATATTCACTGTTTTTTTTTATGGTTATATAATGTTCTTATGGAAGCATTCAGCTATTGATTAGATGCCCAATCAAGCTTGCCTTTAGAGACAACATGTCTTAATTCCCGAACACTGGCAGTACAAAATAGGCTGAGCCAAATAACAAATGTCATGTGCAACCTATCTAGCCTATGAATCTTGTTCTCCGTTATTGCTGCTAGAAATCCTTGTCTGGCATTTGAATTTTGGGTTTGAAGTACAACTGTACAAGATGATGCTAAAATTCCATTTACGTGGAGAACTTCTGTTATGTGAATTGCAAAACTTAAGCTCTTTTTATTAATTGCTTTTCTTTACTTGTGTTTTACCTTTAGTCCCTATATCAATTTTGGTGAATTCTAACTAAATTCAGTTATTATTGTCACATAGCTGAATTTCAGTTTTTCTTGGGTCTATCAGACGTACCCCCTTTCCCTTGGGCAGGGGTACCCCCATCTTGACCCCCCAGATTCCGCTGTAGCGGAGCCTCACTGGGTTGATGATGATGATGATCTTTTGGCTTATGGGTCATGGGCATAGTCATATTCCCATTTGCCATTTATTGTTGCTGTGATGGAATTTGAAGTGACGGCCTTAAAATACGTTCTTATATTTATTTTTCTGGTGGATTAGATTGATGTAGAGCTTGCCAAGGCTGAGGCTGACAAAGTTGAAGATGATGAAGAATTACGGAAAAAGCTGTGGCTAATGGTTGCCAAGCATGTAATTGAGCAGGAAAAGGGTGCTAAAAGAGAAAACATAAGAAAGGCAATCGCATTTCTCAAGGAAACTGATGGACTATTGAAAATTGAGGATATTTTACCCTTTTTTCCAGACTTTGCATTGATAGATGATTTCCGGGTAAGGACTTTACTAGATTTTATTTTATGTTTTTGTGCTGGAGTACTTGAAAAAATAAGAAACCCCCTTTTTTTAACCTTCGACTCAGATTATCTAGCAGTTCGGGGTTTGAAATCATGAACCAAAACTAGTAGCAGCATTTATCAGTTTATGTTACCATGCTCTACACAATGTAGGGAACATAATACATTGAATTGGAGTAAGTACATCATCCATGGTTAGCATATCAGGCTTTTCCTTGGTATCTTAAGTTCACCACAAGTAGATCTACTTCAAATTCTGAAGCTTTTGCTACCTTTTAAAATTTATCAACTAATTCTTTTAAGAAAGTATTGGATCATACAAGGTACCTGGAGTACTCATTTACATACTTCGTTTTCCCGTAAAGAAAACCTTTTTTCCCCTTCCAAATGGAGAGTTGCTGAGCTAAAACTTGCTTAAGAAGAGTAGGTGCATAGAGAAACCTCCAAGCATATTAAAAACCATATCTGAGACTTGGAAAACCAAAAAAGAGGATTGTCTTAAAAGAAAACTATTTAGCAGTGATATGAATGGGGAATCAAGCTAGTATGAATACATTTTTAGTGGTTGGAAGATTGATTGCTTTGGTTATGCTTTGAAAGTTTGAATATTGCAACCTTGCATATGAGACTGCTGCATATTACTGTTTGTTTATCATAATGCATTCATTTGTGTCTGTTTATTGCGAAAAGTGTTTATGTATGTTTCGGACTGAATATACACCAATGGTTTGCAGGAGGCAATCTGCTCATCGCTGGAAGATTATAATAGGCAAATTGAGCTCCTCAAAGAGGAGATGAATGATGCGACACGTGGTGCTGACAACATTAGAGGAGATATCACTGCACTTGCTCAAAGATATGCTGTTATTGAACGTGATGAAGAATGTGGGGTAATAATATCTTCCATATCATTTAAATTTCAGGTGGCCTTGCTCTAATTTACTTGTAAGCTGAAGAACCTTCTTGCTATTGAGTGCTGCCCTTATTAATGAATATATGCAAAAGTTAGTTTAAATATCCTTGCCATTCGCTTTATCAGTAGAAAAAGAATATTAATGGCTTTTACACAAACAATGAAAACAAGACTGAAGGATATTGTATATGCTTCTAATCAAGCGCAGATTTGGTTGATAATCTAAATGACATCTTTTGTCCATGTATGCTGGTGCACACCGCACAGTAAACAAAACAAGTTTTTCCTTTTGAGTACACCCTTGAACAAGTGAGAGCTGAATTAGTTCACATATGGCACACCATGTAACATAAACGTTTTATTTTTTAATATTTTCTCAATGCATCATATGGAAAGACTCCATCATTGCATAAACATTTTATTTTTTAATATTTGAATATTACAAGAATACGTTCGCTTCCTAAACTTGGATACTACTGATTTTTAATCGGTGAGATTGCTGTATATTTATATCAAAGTTAGACATATCTTGTGGGATGGAGTGGTCAATTTAATAATCTTACCTGTCTTTCCATGCACGTAAATGAAAAACACTTAAGACCACATAGCTAAGGCCGGTAGAGATTATGTCTGAAATCTACACTACATGTGACATACTGAGCTTTGCAAATTCAGTGATTTGTCTGTCTACTTTGAACATCTCCAGGTATGCCGGCGTAAGATCTTAAATGCTGGCGGAGAATATGGTTCAGCAAGGAGTTATGCCTCTGTTGGGTCAATTGCCCCATTTTACGTCTTTCCATGTGGGCATGCATTTCATGCTCAGTGTCTGATTACTCATGTGACCCAGTGCGCCAATCAAGCTCGAGTAAGTTTCTGCTTCTGATCTGAATGAACAGCCTATTGATGCACAGAATCTGGAGCATTGACAAAATGTTACAGTTTAACTGCAAAGACAAGATTTTAACCATGTTCACCATATGCTATGCTGAAACTTCAGTCTTTCTTAGAGATAATGGTGAAGTTCATATTTAACTCGACTTTTAACAATATCATAGTAAGAATAATGGAACACAGAAATGTATCTCAAGATCATTGTACTTCCATGCATGCTTTTATAAGACAACTTACATTATATTGGGGTTTAAATGTATCTCAAGATCAAAAATGAATCTCAGAATTGCTTATTAGTTGTCAGGAAAGATTTTAATTGATATGAACTTTAAATGTGGTCATTTTAGGCGGAGCATATACTGGATCTGCAGAAGCAACTTACATTATTGGGTGCTGATGCCAAGAGGGATTCCAATGGTAACCTGGATGATGTTGAAACTATTTCCAGGTTAACTCCAGTAGACAAGGTCTGTTATCCTTTAGCATTTTGCTTAGCTTAAACATTAAACAGATGTGAATATCATGGGGCACATCCTCTTGCTCATTGGCTGATGCAGTGCCTTTGAGATGGATATAGCCCCTATATCAATTAGGTGCATTTTAACTAAATTCAGTTATTATTGTCACATAGCTGAATTTCAGTTTTCTTTGGGTCTATCGGGCGCATCCTTCTGATCATGGTATGGGTGCCCCCATCTTGACCCCCCAGATCTTGCTTGTGCGGGGGACTATACTGGGCGATGATGTTGATTAAACAGATGTGAATGTCGGTTTATCATTGTGAACTAAAACAAGGCCAAGTAGGGTGTGTTTGCCTTGCACCAGATAATGCATTTGATCTTCATTATATTGCAAGATAATGCATTATGTGGTGTAATCCAAACGCACCCTTATCCTATTCCGCTATACATATGTGTTTGCATTTGTTTTTTTAAGTTGCTAACATATGATGTTAAATTTATTGTACAGCTTCGGTCTCAGCTGGATGATGCGATAGCTGGGGAATGCCCATTCTGTGGTGAGCTAATGATCAGAGAGATATCTCTGCCGTTCATTCTTCTAAATGAAGAACAAGAGGTAAGTTCATGGCAGATAAAACCACCTGATCTTCCAACCCAGAAGAGTCTTCCCCTATCTGTGTAGAGTGTTTCTCTTTTTTTTTTGTGAATGTTCTGTTGTAATTGTTTTGTCCTGTCTAATTTTATCACAAACTCTCTCTAACCTTGTAAGACAATGTATGTGGGAAATGTTTGGTGATGGAATTGTGACTTGTGAGGTCTGGGATTCCATTTCAGCACATTGAAAAGGTTTTTTTTTTGTTTCTGTTTAAATTGCTGTAATTCAGACAGATTGATGTTTGGTTGACGCACTTGGTTCTGTTTGAAAGTTGTAAACTTGTAATTTTGGGTCTAAAATTTGTTTGTTGGAAACAATTTTTTGCTAGAGTAGGAAGGAGTTTTATTCAGGATAAAGCAAGAGTGACAGGGAGGGGGAGAGAAAAGAGTCAAAAAAGTTTTATCATGATTTGACATAAATATTCCATTGTTATGTCCCACCTTATGCATCATCTCTTTACTTGGTCAGTGTAAGTTGGTTTACCTGATTTATAGTCTTTATTGACTGGGTCTCGAGCAATATCTGGGATTGTCACCATTTCACTTAGTTGATGTAAGTAAGTTCACCTGGTTTGTAGTCTTATCTGACCGTGTCTCGAGCAAGTTTGGGATTTGTCACTAAGCCGTGAACTTCTGGTTAACAATAACATTGGGCCACTGAAATTCTATTTAAGCGAAATTTGGGAGGTCAAGATGGAAAACTTCTGGGAGTATAAACAAATTCATAATTAGGAACCGAATACTGTTAAAGAATCAAAAACATACCTTTCTTGATCGTCTTTTTATCCTTAAAACACATTATAACAAATTTTAATTTGAAAATTAAAATTCTAAAAGAAGATGAATAAATTTTAGAAATAAAAAATAATATATTCTAAATAATTTAATTAATTTAATATAATTTTTATAATACATTTTGTCCTTTTATCTAAGTAAACTCAAACGGAAACTCGTTTGTCGTTTCCTAGAAACAAAGTGTTCCCTTATCGTTTCCGTATTGAGTTGCCAATACAGTAGCTTTTTGTTCGATGCAAAATCACAGGCATATTAATTTCGTTTTGTTATCAGTTGCAAGCAGTTCAAGTTCTTGATCTACAAATTTCAGTTCCAAAAGCTTGTCATACACATCCATGATCCATCAACCACAGAAACAAATAAAACACTAAATACGATGCAATATGAAAATCAAACGCTCAGAAAACTCATCGATTATATTTACACGAGCAAACTTTGTACAAAACTGTTCTGTTTCTCCCTATTTCTTCTTCGTTTCTGATTCTCAAGTCCAATCATCAACTCATGGACTTCGAATTTCAACTCGTCCTCACTCACACATACATACACAAAACGAGTCTAGCGATTCACAAACTCACGAGCCGACTCAGCTGGTTCGATTCGCTCAGTTCTGGCCCCAGCAGTTCATATACATGGCTTGACGGAGAGAGTCGTCGGTGGCGGCGAGCTTCATCCTGATGCTCCGATCGTCTCCGATTTCCGACTGGACGGCCACGGCGGCGACCGCGGCGGCTGCAGCCGCGGCGCCGGGGCCGGAGATTAGGCGCTTGAGGGAGGGTTTGATGGATTTCAATTTTTGCCCCTGGTCTGCGTGGCTGTGCGCGGCGGCGACTCCGGCTGCGATTAGAACACGATTCATGGTTTCAGATCGGATTGATTGAGAGTTTGAGGGGATTGATTGATTCAGTGCGTGTTTGCGATGAAGAAAGTGGTTTCCGATGAGTGGAGAAGAAGTGGGAAGGTATTTTTTTCGAGTGAGGGTTTGGGAAGGTGGGATTTTTATAGAGGGGAAGGCGTTCACTGGGCGGATAGAAGGCGGTTTTCCGTAAAAACCGGAAACCGGAGATGGTTTAGGGGGGCATGGGGGCCACCATTGAATTAGTGGGATGGTGATATGATACTTACCCGCTTTGAATTCTACGGAGTGAGTGTAGTATTTTTCATTAAAAAAAATACTTTTTATTAAAATATCTAGGTTTATTTGTTTTGGGAAGTACATTTAAATCAGGAAATTATTATATTTTTTTGTTTTTATAAAATAATTTTGTTACTTTCTATGTTTATATAAAATTAAATAAATTAAATTAAACGAGATTTTTAATGCTATTGAATTTTAATTCATACGAAAATTACCGTTTCGAACGTGTGTTCTAGTGAATTGAATTCCTATGTTGAACCAAGTAAGTTCTAAGAGTGTTGTTATTCCGAATAAGATTGACATTATGGTTGTGTGTTCTACATGGGTTAGTTGAGTCAAAATATTTTTTCAGGAGTTTCATCACATTTCTAGAATAATCTTGCTGACATGTTTTAAGACAATACAATATCATTGTTCAATCGCTTATATACTCACTCATAACCCATTTCCTCCTAGTTTTCGTGTCGATTGATTTGTTTCTCTCTTGAAATGAGGTGTGATTTGTTTTGATCTCCCAATTCAGTATTTTTATAAACACTGCTAAGAAGATTTGAACTCGAATCTTTGAACAAACGCTTAAAAAACTTAATACCTCATCTCGTAGACTAACTGGTGATCAGTATATGTGAATATATGTGAAGATGGTAAGAAGATTCTAAACTAACAGAGAGAAGGTAAGATTCTATAACTATAAGAATCGACCTCGAGTAAGGTGATATTCTTAAGGGAAAAACACTAAAGTATGTTGGAAATGACATTTTATGTACACATGAAGTTTAACATAGATGAACAATAATGACAAATTCGATATCAAACTACCACGTACAATAATTTCTCAAATACCCATAAATCTGAACGTACTGTATACACCATACGGATATTAGTTGCAAGACTACAAAACTTGTTTGATGTATGAGGAGAATGAAGACATTATGGTAAGTTAGTGGTACGAAATTTTATGGCAGATACATAGGTAACTGGCAAGGATTATGGAAGGGAGATGGGGATCATGTGAACGAGGTCCCACGCCCCAAAAACAAAGGAATCTAGAAGCCAAGAAAATTAGATGAATCGCGTGGCCAAGTGATAAGAGGTATCGGAAAATGTTGAAAGGTTACAGATTTGATTTTTACCTCCATTTCTTTAATTGGATGAAAAACTAAGTCTTGTCATTCTTCCTACCACTAAGTCGAGTTGGTTCGTGTAAGCTGGTTTATCTGTTATTTACTGGATAGTTTACATATCTGAGATTTACCACTAAAAATGGGTCCCTCGCTAAATAAAAAAATTGAATGAATCATTCAATCATCTATACTTGTAATACTTAACCCTTGTGTGATAAGGGGCATGGGAAATTATAAGAAGGTTTCATGTTCGATTTTTTAATATGTCTTTTCACTTAGATGAAAATCCAAGTTTTATAATTTTTCTACCACTAGATCGAGTCGGGCGATCAGTACAAGCTGAATTACCTGATTCGTACGCTTTATCGGGTAATTTAATTCACCACCATTGTGGTCCCTCATTAAAATAAAAAAGTTGGATGAATCATTCAATCATCCATACTTGTAATACTTATCCCTTCTCTTGGTACCACGTAGTTGCCCATTTTTGGGACCCACTTCTTCTCCATGTTCTTGTTTTATTGTATCTCTTTTGATGGGCCAACTTATAGGTACAATCTTCAAATTCAAGTCATCTTGTTTTATGATCTCTTTTGACTGGGAGAATTTTCTAGGTACAACCTTTAAAGGGAGGGGTAAATTGGTCTTTTCGCAAATTAATGACGGATTTGGATGATAATTTATGGTGGGTTTGCGATAAAGATGAACAAATCGGGTGATTAATTGAAATATGACTATTTGGACGCGTGATATTTTTGTTTTATTTTTATATGTGGTAATCATTAGGATCGCCACAAATACTACTTGGCTCGTCTAAAGCATCCACTAGGGATGAAAACTGGTTACTAACCAATTTTAAAGAAGAAAGGGCAAACCGCCACCTGAGAGATTCGAAACGACAACCTCAGAGTACTACCCAAAGGTCAAAACGTTGAACCAAGTGCCCGAAGCGGACGCGTGATACTTATTATCCTCATGGTTATGCATAGTAGGGCGTTTTGAAGAAAAAAAATAGTTGAAACAAAACTAGATAGAGTTGCAAAGAATGTTAGGATCAGCTGATCATCAGCAGAACAAACGACCATCAACATATAATCATATGTAAATGTGTGACCCTTCAAAATATATCATAAAAAGATAGAAAAGCCTTGACAATCTGATTTCACAATGACAAAACAGCACAACAGCAATGCAAGAGTTGATTTGGAACCAAGCTGCAAACTACAATCATGGTCATAGGTTCATAGCAAAAATTATCAGATCTGTCATGTACTCATGTTAAAGCTCATTACATTTCTTCACTTTGAAACTGTTTGTTGTCTCCCATCAGGAATAGCAAACAGAACTATTGGCTTGGATGACCTCAAATAAGGCACGTCGCACCTGAAATAGCCTTTCCTCTCCAATTGGATTACTTCTCCGGCTTTCAGATTTCTCATGTTTGAATCACCAACAGCAAAAGTCTCCTTTCGCGTACATGGGTTGAGCACATCAAGGAAGTCTTCATCCTCCTCCAGCTGAAGAATTACCAATAAAAATAACAAAACGTCACTTGCATGAACATTGTGGATCCAATCACTACAAAACATCAGTCATCAAGGAATTGTTTTGATAGGATAAACCGCTTTTAGCAGGTAAATCTGATTAGGGTGAAAAACAAAACTGAAGACCACATGTGTAAAACACAATTTTAAGTATCCAGGACATATATCAAGGGTGATTGGGTAGTAACATCAAAATATCAAATAATTTACAATAAATTAGTGAGATCAAATCATGCATGATTCATCAATGCTTATTATTCGTGTTCCGTAGATGAATAGTTTTCAACGCAAGCAATCCAAAAACTAGATGAGAAGTAAATGCTGCTTATTTGTAAAGAAAACTTCTTTCAAGAATACTAGAAAAGTTCTAGGCGAGCATTTTGAGAGAATTAATCTAATCAAATAGGCTCAAAGAGAGATAAGTTGGGTAATCAAATATATCACAGGGCACTATGGATGGTAAGAAATTTAAGTGGCTTTGATTATTGGGCATAAAAATAAGAAATATATCACAGAACAAAAAAAGCAATTTATTAAACATTCCATTCGAATAGATATCTTAAGCATCCATCAATCAATTCAAAGAGAACAAAGACAGGGGGAAAGAGTTGAGTAACTAATTACACCACAAAAAGGAAATCAATATGTACTACAATTAACACCCAGAAAGGGAAAAACAAAGGAATAAGATTAATACTGCAAGGAAATCGATACAAGATAAAGGTACGGAAACAAAAAAGAGAGATGGAAAAGAAAAAATGACGAAATTTATATTTCCATTTTCCCAATAGCTATTTGTTAGGTGAAATATTGAAGTTGAATACAAACTGAGTGATTGAGGATTCCTCAAAAACGTTGGCTAATTGTAAGAATCTCATTTTTATTTTTGGTTTTAGGGTGCTAGCAGTATATAACCTATATATTTGTTAAATAATTAGGGTCAAAAGAACATGCAGGGGCAAAACCTATATATTTTGGTTCAGCTGGGCCATACCTTCTTTTTGGCAATCAGATAGTCAAATTCCACCAGTGAAAGGTTGACCAGTTCATCCATTTCGGCAAGCCAGGTTAGCTTCAGCTTTGTGGTCTTCACTGATCCTTGAAGATTCAACACACCAACCAACTCAGTGATGGTTCCTGCTTCATCCTTCCTGATCTCTTTAATGATTGCATTTCCCCAATCCATGAGTGTAACTTCCTCGTCAACAGATATGGCCTCAGCATCCACATATTCAATCCATATCTTCTTTGAGTAAGTTGTTGCCTTGTTACCAGCACCTTCATACTTTTTATGTCGGGGTATGATCCGTACAAATTGCTTCTCAGCAACATCAGTGAGAGTTACCAGAACACGGCGCTCAGCAACAATTGCAGTATGTCTTGGGCAGACAGGATCAATGATCTTTTTGTTGATACTCCAAAGTTTATCCCACTCCATCAGGTTCAGATTTTTTGATGCTCCCTGCATTAGAAATAATAAAATATTTTTTAAGAACTTGCTTCAGCAAAAGTGACACAAAGAACACGCAGCAAACTCCTTGAACTAGAGTGATGATTTCATAAAAATCTTAGCAAAATACCATAATAGTTACTGAAGAAAAATACAGAATCTTGCCTGTTCAAGAATGAACTGAATTAAGGCATCAATTTTTAGTCCACGCCGAACAATTCCTTGCACAGTTGGAAAGCGGGCATCATCCCATCCATCAACCTTCCCATTTTGGACAAACCACAGAAGCTTACGCTTGCTGAGAAGTGTGTAGACCAAATTCAATCTACTGAATTCATAGATGTGAACCTTTCTCAATCCCATGTCCTGCTGAATTTTGTGATACTGAGCATTACGGTCATGATATTCACTAGAACGAAGTGCATGAGTTACACCTTCGAATGCATCAACAAAGGGACAGGCAAAGTCATAGGTAGGATACAACCTATACTTGTCTCCAATCCTGTGATGAGGAACGGGATGACATCTGTAATAAACCGGGTCCCGCATGGACTTGTTTGGATCCTGCATATCCAATTTCCCTCTTAGGCAACACATTTTACCTCGCTCAGATCCAGCAATCATCTCTTTCCACAAATCCATATTCTTTTCTACAGAATGACTGCGGCATTTTGATTCAATCCCATCCATCCGTTCTTTTTGCATTTGCTCACGTGGTGTATCATCAATATAAGCTTTACCTTGGCTTATCAAACTCTCAGCCATCTCCATTAGCTGAGAAAAGTAATCTGATGTGTATGTAATTGCATCATACTTCAAGCCCAAAGTCTCAACATCTTTGATAATGTTGTCAACAAACTCATTGCTTTCCTTTGCAGGGTTTGTATCATCAAAACGCAGAATCAGCTTTCCTTTATATCTCTCAGCAAAATACTTATTCAAGAGTGCTGCTTTTGAATGCCCTATGTGGAGATAACCACTTGGCTCAGGGGCAAACCGTAAACAAACCTTTCCAACTTCAGCTTCAGGTAGATCAACTTCAAAGGTTGGCTTGCCTCTTTCATTAGACTGATTGTTTGCACTCTTTGATTGGATTTGTAAGTCCTGATCTTTCTTTGATGCTGGTTTCCCTGAGCCTTTTTTCCCAACATATGCTTCTAACACTTTATTCAGTGAATTATATTCAGAAGCTATAGAATTATACCATCGGACAAGATTTTGGTACTTCTTTGATTTTCTCAAGCTTTCCCACCTATGCCCAATCCCTGCAAACTGCAATTCATGAGATGTGTATGGCCAAATATATAGCTAGGAACATATTAGATGGTTCAGATAACATATGAAGCAAAATAGAGGTTCTACAGTACAACGAATTATTGAGGAAGGCATTAAATTATATGAATGTTGGAATTTTAGTGACCAAACTACAGCCTGATGGAAACAATAAGAGAAAAGATCAAATCATCACCTGCAAGACTCGACCATACAGCAATATCAGCAATTGACAGCTCATGACCAACCAAAAACGTATTGGTACTCAGATAATTGTCCACATAGCTGCAGCCACTTTCAAATTCAGATCCGGAAGAAAATATCTGACAATAATCCAACCACTCATCGATCTGAAAAGAAAGAAAAGGAAAAAGTATGTCAAGAAATTAGCAATAGGAAAGAGTGAAAATGAGCATTTGAAATCCAAAAATGTTCCTACGAGTTACTATATAGAATTTTAAAAAAAAAAAAAAAAAAAGCAGACTACACACAAAAACAAGGGATTAGAAAGCTAAATATGCACCTGTCCTGTTTCAAATGCATCCTTCCTCTCATAAAAGTTCAAAGCAGCAATCCGCCCGATATGGCGTAAAAGAATGAAGGTTCCATGCAATTTTGTCCTGCAATTCCAGTGACATTATTCAAAAGCCATTGCAAGGGCACAATGCCACTTATCAAATTCTACATCACACATACACCACAATTATGACGCATAAGGATAACAGAATTCAAATTACACAAGAAATTATTGGAAGATCTACTTGGCGTGAACTATTACCCATCAGGGAAGACAAAAATGGGGATGGAACCAGAGGGCAGAGATGGATCAATTGATAGAGTAATTCCAGCTACCTCTGCTGCAACAATCACTGACAGTGGAGGATTATCCGCTGCAAATACCAGCTTTATGCCCATTCCGACCTTCAAATAGATACAGATATTTAAAACTAAAATTAGCACCTAACACATTAAACTAAGTGAAAGCACTAGATTTCATCCAATTCTCATCTCCTAGATAATCTCTATCTTGAGCCAAGTTTTCTTCCAACTCATCCTTATCATCATCCTTCATCCATAGAAGCAAGGCGGCCGGCGGCATGAGGCATGTGGTCAGCGCAGGGTGAAAAAAATCGGGGAATGAGAAGGGAGACTTACCAGGCGCCAGGCGGCGGCAAAGAGGAGACGTCGGTCAGTGGCGAAGGAAAGACGGTGGCCGGCGGGCGGGCCGGCGGAGAGGTTCACTGGCGGCGCTAAGGGCGAGCAGCTAGTTAGGGTTCTTCTTACTTCTTCTCCCCCTCTATCGTGTAATCGGGATTGATTTCAGAGAACAAGTTATTTTTTTTTAATTGTGTTTTTTCAATTTTTATTAAATTAATTGGGCTTAAAATACTTTGGGCCAACAGCCCAAATCCATAAAAAAGGCTGAAATTAATTTGATTTCACCTATTCAAATTAATCTGGACCGCAAGTCCAAAGGCGCGCCCATGCGCGTAAGGCGCGCCTTTAGCGCCTTGGAGAAAGGTGATACGAACCCGTCTCCGTAAGGATCTGAGTAAGCGCATGATCTTCGCCTTTGATTGCGTATTGGGTCCCCAATGACGTTGCGGAAGCGAATTTGTTTGAATGTGACTACGTGAGGTTCTTTAGACGAGATTGAGAGAAGAATAAGAGATGAGAGATGATCTAGCCAAGGGAGGCTCGGTCTAGAGGAAGAGAGATCGGAAAAGGAGTGAGGCACAAACGAGAGAAATGAGCAATACTTTAACTAATAACTCGTTAATAACAATATGTGTAACCTAGTATTGGAAGTTGAATTCCCCTTACATAGGAGGTGTCCAAACTAGGATTAAAACAATACATGAGTGGTGACTAGGGCTAGCAAGCATACTAAACCCAACGCACCAAAAAGTACATAATCTTTTTTGGTCTTGCCTTTTGACTCGCCCGGTTCGATCGGTCGGACACTGCTATACGTCCGGACTAAGTACTTCGTGGCCCCATTTTTGGAGGAGACCCTTTCCCAATATCAGTTTCTCCATACATGTCGTCAGTGGGATTCGAACTTCAAATCTCTTGGACAACACTCAAGGAGTCTAACACCACTTTACCACTAGACCAACTGAGTATTAGTAAAAAAAGCACATAATCTAACATACTAAATTAAGCTAAGTAATATTAGAAAAGCTCAATATGGAAATAAGTACTAAAAATAGGTAAATAAGATAGACGACGTTCAAGAAGGAATTATAAGTACTAAAAAGGCTCGTGTCTTCTGCGTCGAACTTCTGTAAAAGTTCTCGTGCCCTTATTTGTGAATCTTTCTCAGTTTATTACTATATATTAGTATGTGTTTTCTAATGAAAAAAAACTATTTTACATTTAATTAAATTAAAACACAATTTTAATTTAATAGCAATTAAAATAAAATATAAATTTTTTTATATTTTTATATTTGTCAAGTAGATTTTATATTGTATCATTAAAATTTTAAAATAAAACCAAAACATATCACAATATTTGACCATAAGTTGTATTTCATGTTAGAGACATCGAGGGTGAGCGGGATTAAGTTTTTTATGTTGGAAATAGCTAGCGCAAAGTGAAAGGATGCTTAGAACCAGACGCCGAGGTGGTAGTGGAAGCAATAATCGACGCATACTTTTCCTTGAGTGAATGCATTTTTTGAGAATTGTCATGATTAGTCATGTCGATGAAGGGCAAATAAAATTAGGACAAAAGATGTTGAGGGGGAACAACGAGGAGGTGGGCAATGTTGACGTTCAAGACGATGATGGTATGCGAAGGAGAGGAGAATAGCATCAATAGTAGAAGAAGCCAACGTCGCTGATTTGGGAGGACTATGGTTTTTAGGCTGATACCATAGATTGCATAAAGCCCCTTATGGTTGCCTTGTATTCGTTAACAACATACATAGAGTACAATATTATGGGAAGTTAGGCCAAATATATTAATTACACGAATATAATATATGTTATCATTTACTTATGCCTTCTATAAACAATCTAGTGTTAACTCATCACGGGTGAGATATGAAGAGTGAAGAGTCACGATGTACATACCCTTACTTCGATATTAAATTGGGAGGGTGTATGCACAACTGCACAATGTCCCAAAAAAGCGAATGAAAATAAAAAAGGAAACGGAAAAACAAGGTATAAAAAACACAAGTAGCAAGTAGCACATAAAAAGGAAAAAAATTATTGAGGTTCTTCCTAACTGTCTAATTCACTATCGCTCTTCTATCATAATCTTTTCGTTCCACTAATTCATGCACTGAGCTGAATCTGCTTAAATTTTCAAAAATGTGAGATTTTGTTTTATAACTTTCATTTTTTTCTCAGTCTACCTTTTTCCATGCGAAAATCACTCAAAACCAAATTACAACCCAAAAAAAAACACTCAAAACCAAACTCACCTCTATATTGGTGCATATGGTGACCTTTTGTATATGTGTTCAAATTAACAGAGTCTCGATTCACTCATTCACACAACTCACCGTTGCATAACAATTTGTCTACTATTCACATGAGAATTTGTTACTAATTAATTTAGATCGATCCAAGTAAAAGATGAATGAATGGCGCCCCGGTCAGAGTTGTATAGCGCCCCGGAAAGGAAAGCGGAATAACCTACCGCTATATATATATATATGTTAGCGGTTTTGTGAACCGCTACCTTTATTTTTTTAATGTCAAGTCAATGGTGCAGATTCCCTCGCGTGGGAATCTGCACCAGTACCGGTAACGGTTTCCGCTACCGGTACTGCGTAATCTGCAAAATGCAGATTACGCGTTGACCGAGGGGGCTCATTTACGCCTCATTTATCCGGTCTCGTTTACTCCGTCGTCTATCTCCTACCAACCTCATTCATTCCGCCACCCACCAACATAAAACCCACTCACTCCATCTCCATTTCGCCCTCCATTTTCCATCTCCTTCAACCACCTAAGATGGATTCCTAAAAGAAAAAAAAAAAAGCGTGATCATTCGTTTTGCGTGTCACTACATAAAATTACGGGTCTTTGTCTCTTTGATATTTTATTTATGGAATCACGTAGACACGTACTCTTTATGGGTTTCTTAATATAGGATTACTAAACAAAAACATAATGTTCCCCACAACAGCCTTGCAAGCACGTTGAGAGGGCCGGACAGCGATCTTGAATTAAGGGTGCCTTGGATTAATTATCATATTGCCTAAAAATATCAATATAATTTAGTGTAGCTTAATGGAATAACTAGTGTTATTCCCGTACTTTGTACGGGTATATTTAAAATAATTTTATTTCTAACTTATTATTTAAATATCTATTTAAAATAAATTTTCACGATTGAATCTTATTTTCTTTAGTAATAAAAATTATAAAATTTTAATTTGTTTCGAAGAAAAAAGTGGATGGTAGTTTTCTTTAATAATAAAAATTATAAAATTTTAATTTGTTTAGAAGAAAATAGTGGATGGTAGTTTTTGAGATAGTGGGGAAGTGGTTAAGATAGAAGTGGATTAAAAATGAGAAATAAAAAATTAAAAAATATTTCAAATTTGCCATGTGGCTTAAATTTTTACAAAGACTTAGCTTTTGCTTTATATTTATACTAGGGTAGATTTATATGTACCTAACCCTCATTACTTTAGTAAGAAAAATATGCGAGCACACTATACTACCTTCTCAAAAAATGATTCTTACCTCTTATTAGTCATGTACTGATTATCATATTGTAGACACTAGACAGCATCACTTAAAGCCCTCTCTCTTTAACCACAACAAAAATCTAAGGCTCTCACACAAACAAAAAAAACCAGGTTCTCTTCAAAATTTCCTTCATCTCTTTTACTGATTTCCTCTAGTAGTATAGTTCAACCACAAAGAAAAAAGTGGAAAAAAAAATATGAGTATCGACTCTGTTGTAAATCTTGTTGTCAAAAAGATTGGCGGGCTATTGGTGGAAGAAGCCAAGTTCTTGTATGGAGTGAAAGGCCAAGTTCTGAGCTTGCAAAAGGAGATGAAGATGATGCAGAGCTTTCTCGTAGACATGGAGGCCATGTACGAAGGAGGCGATGAGAGGAGCCACACCACAATCAAAGAGATCCGAAAGATTGCTTATCACGCTGAAGATGTGATCGAGTCCCACATCCTGGAAGCTAGTTCTTCGACCGATAAGAAGGAAAGATTCGTAAAAAGGTATTTATGCTTTTGTAGCTCCGTTGTAAGGACCCACCAGATGGGATCTGAGATTGAAGCTATAACGGAGAGCATAAATGAAACCATGGAGATGTGGAAAAAGTATGTGGGTGAAAATGGGGTACACGCTATAGGGTTGAACAATACTAGGGTTAAGATGATACCAAATATTGCCCATCCATATACCATAGAGGATCATGTGGTTGGGCTTGATGGAGATATCAACAAGTTAGTTGGGGTGTTGACTAGTGATGAACATGCCGAAATCAAAGTTGTATCTGTTGTGGGAATGGGTGGGTCTGGAAAAACTACTCTTGCTAGAAAGCTTTATAACCACGATAGTGTTAAAGAACGATTCGATTGTGTAGCATGGGTATCAGTGTCACAACAATGGGTTGCGCGACAAATTCTGCTCGATCTATTGAGAAAATCTAGTGGGGAAACTATTACAATAGATGCGACGGAGAGCATTCAAGTACTTACAGAGAAGCTTCACCGGTATCTGGAGAGAAAGAGGTATTTGATTGTTCTAGACGATGTATGGGAAGTGGAAGCAACGGAAGTCATCTTCAGAGGTTTTCCCTTAGGAAGTGATGGAACGAAAATCATAGTTACAACTCGTAATGAAGAAGTTGTTGATTTTCCTGATTTAAAACCCATCACCTACCCACACAAACCAAGGCGTCTTAATGAGGAAGAGAGTTGGGAGCTATTTAGAAAGATTGCTCTTGTCTTTAGGGGGGAGACTAGTAACTCGACGGATATTGCCAAGTTAGAAGAACTAGGGAAGAAGATGTTAAAGAAATGCAGAGGATTGCCCTTGGCTGTGATTGCACTAGCCAGCATTCTAAGTCAAAAGAAAACTTTTCAAGATTGGGAAAATGTGGCAAAGGCGGTCGCCTCACGGATAATAGACAAGGGAAAAGGCACGCACTTGTATGGACCGGTGAAAGAGATGTTAGCACTAAGTTATAGTGATTTGCCCCGTGAACTAAAGCCTTGTTTTCTTTACTTGGCTCGTTATCCAGAGGATTGGGAAATTCGAGTTGGAAGGCTAATCAAAATGTGGATAGCTGAAGGATTTTTTACATCCGCTATGTTGTGTGAAGGAGAGACTGTAGAGGATGTTGCACGCTGGTATTTGGATGAGTTGGTTCATCGTTGCCTCGTTGAGGTTGTAGGGAGAAACTATGAAGGGAAGGTGAAAAGAATTCGATTACATGATCTAGTCAGAGATTTATGCATAAAAAAGGCAAATGAAGAAGACTTCGTAGAGATATTCAAATCCAATGGCGCGAATTTGGATGTAAAAATGATCACAGAATCACGACGAACTTCATTTTTTTCTCACGACGGGTATGAGGATTGCAATTTTTCTTATTCTTTCAACATACATGTCCTCTTATTTGTCAAATATATTCAAAATACTAACTATTAGTTAAGAAATTTAAATAGTTATTGTATTTTTAAGTGTTTCGATCGGGATCCATATAGAGCTAGTTAGAGATTGAATAGTCTGAATTTGATAAAATCTAGACCATATAGAATTACAAGTTGATGAACAGTAATTACATACTTTTTTTTTTTTTTTTGATTAGGAAAGGAATTAGGAGTCACTCCCTTCAGGGAGGACGTCCTAGAGCATCTTGACGGATGAGAACACGGAGTTCTGTGTGATTTGAAATAGAAGAGACCGGGAGACTGTGGCTCAGCCTGGCAATTTTATCAGCCACAGTATTGGAATTCCTGGTCACGTGGGAGATTCGAACAGATTGAAATTCACATAGAGATACAAGAATATCAGCCATAATCATTTCAATCTCCCAAGGACAATTCTTACCACCTTGGGCTGCTTTAATTACTTGTAAATTGTCTCCCTCAAGTTCTAGATATCTATAACCTCCTTGTTTTGCTGCCTTAATACAGTCTCTTAGGGCGAGTGCTTCCGCTTTAATAGCCGATATTTTCCCATATTTTTTTCCTTCTATGTTCAATACATTACCATTATGGTCTCTAAGTATGATACCTCCGGTTGCTTGTCCATTTTCTAGTCTCGATCCATCGAAGTTTCCCTTAATTGTTCCTTGATTTGGTTTTTTCCAACATTTAGCTTTGTCCTTCTTTCTAGTTCTCCTTTGTCGTATGGTATCCATTTTCTCCTCATCTTCTTGCCAATGTTTTGCTTTCTCCCACTGTTCTACTTGTATTCTTATATATTGAGGTAAGTCTTGTATAAAGTCATTTGGGGCTTGCTGGAATGTCAATTTGTTTCTCTGGTGCCAAATACTCCACCATGATACTGCTAGTACAATAAAGTTTTTTTCCCCTAGTTGGTTAAAGAGGTCGTTTAGGATATTATTCACCGTATTATTATTCGTGTTAATAGTTCGTAATGCTTGTTCGGTTATTGTGTTGATTTTCCTTATGGTATGCAACGTGTGTGGGCAATTGATTAGTAAATGGACCGCGTCTTCGTAGGTACAGTTGCACATGATACACCCACCAAGGGTTGGGACATGTTTTTCTCGTAGTCTTTCTTTAGTTGGTAAGCCATTCATACTCAACTTCCAAAGAAAGTTTTTTATTTTTGGAAAAATGTCTAGCTTCCAAATCCAATTGGTTGTGCTTTCCTCTTGATTCTCCATTTGCGTCACTAGGTTCATTGCCGAGTGGGTTGAGAACCATCCATTCTTACTTAGGGCCCAATAGAGTCGGTCATGGATATCATTATCTGGTATTGGAATAGTTTTGATTATGTTCACATGTTCCTGTGGGAGAACATTTGATAATTCATTTATTTTCCATGCTTTTTCAGCAGATATGAATTCCGCCACTTTCATTTCATTGTTGATATCTTCAGGATGTGTTGCATATGTTTTTAATGGTTCTTTCATGGCCCACTTATCTTCCCAGAATTTAATTGTTTGCCCATTTCCAACTTGCCATATAAGTCCTTTTTCGAATTCTTGTCGTAAATGTAATAGTTTTTTCCATTGCCATGATGCATTTGATTTAAGTTTGTACGAAAATAAGCTATCATTTTTAAGGTATTTTCCAGTAACAACTCTCACCCATATATTGTTTGGTTCTGCTAAGATCTTCCATAGTAGTTTCATTTGGAGTACTTTGTTCATATGTTCCGTTTTTCTTATGCCTAGTCCCCCATGTGTTTTAGGTTTGCAAATTCTATCCCATCCGATCAAGGGTTTGTAATTGGGGTCCTTATTCCAGAAGAAATTTTTGTTTAGTTTATCCATGTCCTCATGTATCTTTTTTGGGAGCATAAAGCTTTGCATGATATAGTTTGGTTTCATTGCTAGATTTGATCTGATTAGTGTTGCACGTCCTTCTTGTGAGAGGGTGTTCGCTTTCCACTTAGATAGTTGGTTTTGAGCTTTTTCTACCGAGTTCTTGAAGGTATCTCTGTTAACTCTTCCATTAATGATTGGGCATCCTAAGTATTTTTCAAGGTTGGTCATAGATGTTATTATCCCTTGAGCTTGCTGAATTTGTTGCTTTTGTTGGTTTGTTATATTTTTTGATGGCTGAAAGGCAGATTTATGGTAGTTCACCTTTTGGCCCGAAATGGCGCTATATTCTTCTATAATTTTTATAACCTTAGAGCATGCACTCTGATTTGCCTTAGAAAAAATGATTATATCATCCGCAAAGGCTAGGAACGGGATTTTAAATCGTCCTCGGCCAATAGGGAAGCCTATCGTACATCTCTCATTTTTACTTTCTTTTTGTAATCTTCTGGCAAGGATTTCTGTTCCAATAACAAAAAGGAACGGAGATAATGGGTCTCCCTGTCTAAGTCCCCTTTCAGGAACAAATAAGTTTGTAGGTCCATTGTTTACAAGTACCGAGAACGAAACAGTGCATACACATTCCTTAATCCATCCAATAAATTTGTCATTAAACCCAAATTTCCTTAATACTGAAAATAGGTAACACCAATCCAGTCGGTCATACGCTTTTTCCATATCTAGTTTGATGGCCACCCAACCATCTTTTGCCTTACTCCCTCTGAATGAGTGGAATATCTCATGTGCAATGAGTACATTGTCTTGTATTGCTCTATTGTTTACAAATGCTCCTTGGAGAGGGTGAATAATTTTGTTCATTATTCCTTTCAATCTTTCTGTTATAATTTTGGATATGATTTTATAAATTGTAGAGCATAGACTTATCGGTCTATAGTGATTTGTGGATGATGGGTTATCTATTTTCGAAATGAGATATATAAATGTGTGATTGATTTGTTTAAGGATCTTTCCAGAGTGGAAGAAGCTTTTGACCGCTTTAGTGATGGATGGTCCAACAATATCCCAATATTTCTTATAAAATTCTGCAGTTATTCCATCCGGTCCAGGCGATTTGTTTGATCCTATTTGCATTAGTGCATTTCGAACTTCCTCATTTGTGACTGGTTTAGTTAAGTTGGCATTGTCTTCATCTGTTATTTCCTTGGTTATTAGTTCTAATTGTTCCATAGCTAATACTTGGTTAGTGGGTTCTCTCACATATCTATTCCTAAAGTCTTTCCTAATTTCTTCTCGTATATTGTTTACACCCACAATATGTGTACCATCACTAGTACGAATTTCTTTAATACATTTTCGGTTCCTCCTTCCACTAGCAATCTTGTGGAAGTATCCCGAGTTGGCGTCAGACAGTTTTATATGCTTAGTCTTTGCTCTTTGTTTCCAATATGCTTTATGAAAGTTAAGTATGTTTTCTTTTTGTTTAATTATACGGATTTGTTGTTGTACCACACTTGGTTGTGGCGAGATTATGATTTGTTTTTGTAGTTCTATTAGTTTACTTTCAATACCTTTTAATTTCTCAAATACATTTCCCAGGGTTCTTTTGTTCCAATTTTTCGCACTTGTTTTAAAAAGCTGTGTTTTTTAACTAGTTGAAACATGTGTGAGCCTTGGACATCTAGACGCCAAGCTTGCTTGACTACATTTCTGAAATCTCGTCGGTGCATCCACATTTTCTCTATTTTGAACGGTAGACCTTTCGTTATTTCATCATTGCTTAAATCTACAGATATTTTACAGTGATCCGACGTTGTGAATGCGTGGTTTGTCGTTTGAATTCCTGGAAACCATTGGAGCAAACTATTACTTACTAGGACCCTATCCAACTTTTCATATATATTATTGTCTTCTGTTTTATTTTTCCTCCATGTGAACGGGTTGCCAGATGTAGGAATGTCAACTAGTTCACAGTCATTCTTGAATTTGTTCAATCGCATGAATCTATTAGGTTCCGGGTCGACCCCCCCTTGTTTTTCATTCGAGCTCTGAATTTCATTAAGATCGCCTATTACAAGTGTTGGTAGTCCGAGGTTTACTAGGGCATTAGTTAGAATTTGCCAGAAGTCATCTTTTGCTTCAACATTAGGCGGAGCATACACAAAACATAATGCGATCACGCATTTGGTTGTCAATTGGTTGTGTTTTAATATAATGAACCTAGGTTGATGCATCAGGATAGTAACTTCTTCGTTAATTAGTTGGTGTTCCTTCCACATTACTCCCAGACCACCAGCTCTGCCCGTGGCCGGGGACCATACAAAGTTATCGAACCCAGCTCTTCTCCAGACTTGGTCACTTGGTGTTTTATCCGTTTTTGTTTCTGATATGGCCATTATCTGTATTCTATTGATCTTGCAAAACGAGTCTACTTCTGGCCAAAACGATTTTCGACCAATCCCCCTGCAATTCCATGATCCTATCTTCATATTAACCTATTTATTGTCTGACCTGATTTGATTACCAGTTTCTTTAGGTACCATTTCTTTTTATTATCTATATATTTCTTTCTTCTATTCCCCCATGGTTCTAATATTATTATGCTTTGGTCTCCTCTGATCAAATGGTGCTCATTCTTACACTCCACAATACAAATCTTGTTTTGATTATAATAAGCAGCGTATATACTTACTTCCTAGATATATACCTTACCATTGAAAATTTGCATCTTGCTCCAATAACTTATCCTACAACCTTCCTTGTTAACCAATTTGATCAACCGTGCCCTCTCCAAGCAGCGTCCATGTATCTCAAGCACCTGGTTATTCCTATGCTTTGCCATGGCACAAAGATACTTTAAAGCATTCTAGTTTTTTGTTATGATATTGGACCACAAAACTAAAAGCATAAAGAACATATTAATCTTATTAACGAGACACTGGTTATTCTTACAAGCAACAAAAAATTGTATTTTATATAGTCTAATTCTTCGCCAATCTATCATAAAATCTTTTAAGAGGAGACTCTTAGCATTAATAGTATTTTCAGGGCAATCTTTCCTCATGTAGCTAAAAGCCTTGCCACCACACATACACCTTTCAATACTCCTCATGGTAAAGAGTCTGCAAAAAATAAACCTCACATTCTTCCCCACCAGAACACATAAATTATCCTGAGCAAGGCTCAATTTCATATCATAAAGGTAGACAGTGGGAAAGACTTTCCAGTGAAACCAATAGGAAGCTAAAAATCTATCACTATCCTTCTCAGCACTAAGATTCTTAGACCCATTTTCAGTATTTTGCCACGCAACATCATCATAACTGTTGTTCAAGAGGTTCCACTTATAATATGGCATACACGAATAGCACACTTGATTAGGTTTCATAGTGTCATCATAGTCAACATTAATCAACACCATCCAAAAGAAACAATAAATTCTTGGATTCAGTATCTTTTCTTTCTTAACTATATGCTTACTAATCCAATTACCATTATCATGCAACTCAAAACCACCAGTACATCTATTCAATAAACACCACTTATCCAAAGGAGAGACCAGGAGACACCTATAATCACTTTTCATTCCAGGATATTCATTTAAATCATCATAGCAATGGGTTCTCATTATTAAATTTTTACTGTTATCACACCATATCATCCAAATAAGAAGATTCTTACTAATTCTTGATCTATTCCTAGCAAAAACATGATTTTTCTTATTACCAAAATTTGAACACCCTGTATCCCTTAGCAGCTGCCAATCACTTCTAAGTTTTTGTCTCAATCTAGAGGCTTCAATGGAATTCCATAAATCAAAGGCAAAAGGTGAAGTTACTTTCACCTGTAAGTTGTTCTCCTTAACCCCATAGAGTTGGTTCAGAAATGCTGTCATATCCAGCTTTGGCTTACAATGGTTCTTTTCTTTCTTTTTCCCCAAAGGGCCGGCTTCATCAGCCTTTTGTAATTGTCTACCCTTTAAGGTCTTATCGACCCTGGTAGTATGAGGCTTAGGATGAGCATTAGACTGCTCAACCTCCTCTTGTTCTTTAGAGAAAAGTGGATCAGGACATAGTACTTTCTTAAACGAATTTTTGTTTTTCTCCATTGCTCTACCTTGACAAACCCTTGTAGACAACCCCAGAAAAAACTTCCCAGAATGGTGATTAGTAGATAAGAAACCAGTAAGAGCAGAGAAGAGAAAATGATGATGGGAAAGAGTGGGAATGAAGGAGTCCCAGTCTTCCCACTTCATATCTAAGAGAGATAAGGAGAAACACAACCTGGTATAGGGTAGATTCATGTAGAAGTTCTCGAGCAACCCCGAAGGAAGAATAGCCTCCTCCCTAGTGTCTTCCATCTGTCTCCACGCCCCAGGAAAACACTGTAGACGCCCCCAAACGCCACTCTCAGACATTCTTCGGGAGAGCAGCGTTGAACATTGCCTTAGGGTTACTAACCCTAGCCTCCAATTCCCTTTAGATTTCAATATCAAAAGCCCCAACCCTCTCATTCTTCTTCTATCTAGATCTCTCGAAATTTTATAGTATAAAGAGGGCCTAATCCCTCTCTCAAATCGAACTCTAAAGGACAACCATAAATCCCTTAAAAGGGGGGCTAACGCGGGTTTTGTGGTCACTAACCACTTCGATTGAACCCATTTGAGAAAGCAAACGTCAAATTGGATGTAGAGGATGAGAAATTTAAGGGAGATATCACCATAATTCACAGGATTACAAGATCTAGGGTTAATCTAAGGAGGGCGAAAATACTGTTTCAAAGGGGCAAGTCGGGGGGGTGAACGAAAAGGGAGCGTTTTCTCCATTTCAACAGTAATTACATACTGATTTCCCCTATCAATGCATCATCTTTTTTATATTTAATTTTTTTCTTAATTATTTTTTATAGTGTTTGAAATCTACATGCATTATCTTTTTATATTTAATATGGAAGACATACCCCTGCTCAACCTCTAGTTGGCAAGAACTTGTTACCAATATTTAATTTCTAGTGGCATCATAAAAACATTTATGAGTAGAGTTAAGACAAATTTCAATGATTAAATAAAATATCATTGATTAAGATTAGATTTTCCTCTTATTAAGTTTGCTTTTGATTTTTTTAATCTAAGTCCAAATTTAAAATCTTTAACCACTTCAAAATCCTTGAAGGACTTCAACACCAACAAGTAATCTAATTGAAACAACAAATTACTTTTGGTGAAATCTAATTAGACATATATATATATATATATTAGACAGTGAAATTATTTTATTGATTCTAAAAATACTTAACATGAATTGTAGCATGTGATAATAGAAAACCGTTAGTTTTTTTTTTCTATTCATGCATAGATCAAATTTAATTACTAGAACTTATTGTGTGGTATATAGTGTAAAATATGACATTAGTTAAGTTTTTGATGTTTTTTTGTGTGTGTGCAGCATTCTCCATCCATTCCCAAAAAAGAGCCTATACCTTAACTCTCTTGCCTATGAAGATTGCACGTATGAAAATAAACAAAGCTTGAGTTTGCAGCCAATATACAAAAACTTCAAGTTACTCAGAGTTCTAATCCTTCTAGGGATTAAGACTTCCGATAAGACCATACCGGCAGGGATCGGGAGTTTGGTTCACCTGAGATACCTTCGTTTATGGAGGACAAACATTAAAGAGCTGCCTTACTCCATTGGTAACTTGCGCAACCTTCTTACGCTAGACTATAAAGCCGTGGAAATTCAGCCAGATGAAGTAAGAATTCCCGACATTTTATGGAAAATAGAAGGCCTTAGACATCTTTACTTAAATTTATATTCATCTTCCACTTGTGCCATGGAAACATTCAAGTTACACACCCTAAAGAAATTGGAAACACTAAAGGTGAATCTACGAGGTAGTTGGATGTTGAAAGAGCTTCCGCTTCTAAGTTCAACTGTTCAAAAGTTGAGTATAATATCAAAAGCAAGGAGCAACTGGAGGCGGCGTTTCAATGCCCAAGTATAAGATTGGATCGTCTTCATTCATTGAGGTTGGTGTGGGATATTGAACCGTTAAAAGAAGGCGACGATGAGGATGTGAAGCTGGAGACTATTTTACGACCTATCACCCATTGCCAGCATCTACGAAAGCTATCTTTAATTGGAAAAATGGGAGATAGATTGAGTGGCAACTATGGAGTTGGATTTCCTACTAGTATCATGCACTTAACGTTGTGGAAGACAAAGCTTGAAGCAGAAGCCACGCTTGCAGCTTTAGGCAAACTCCCTCGACTCACACACTTGCGGCTATTTAATAAGGCCTACAGGGGCATCCGGTGGAGTGTCTCTATGGGAGAGTTTCCGCGGCTTGAAGAGCTCAGTTTGCAAGAATTGGAAAAGTTGGAGGAGTGGAGTATTGAGAGGGGAGCAATGCCTAAACTCGGGAAATTGCAAGTTTTTCATTGTCAGAAGTTGAGGAAGGTTCCAGAGGGATTGAAATTCATCACTACCTTGCAAGAGTTACAACTCTGGAACATGGGTGATGGATTTAAGGAGAGCATTATAGGAGGAGGAGAAGATGCCCATATCATCCAACATGTCCCTCTCGTTAAATTCCTATGAGTTGGAATATCAACAACCTCGCTAGTTACATAGCTATGCGCATGAACAAGTAAGTTTTCCAGCTCCTATAAATTGTTATGTTTGAATATTATATATGTACTAAGTACAATGAGTTTTCTACTGCTCAGTCCAAATCTTCTACAATTCAATGTGCAACCTATCATGCTTCACTTAATCATTTATCTTATCAAATAATGATAAAAAAATTTAAAAATTATATTTATATTCTAAGTACTTATTCTTATTTAATGTTACAATTTTGTGATACAAATTTCTAATGAATATTTTTTAAAAGAAAAATGAGATTATTTAACAATGTTAATGAAAAAAATAATAATAATGATTTTTTATTATTAAAATGTATACATATACGAGAATAAACATTTACAAAAATAAAAATATATATATTTTTTCGTCATTATTTGTGAGATAAATAATTAAGTGGAGTATGGTAGGTTGGATCGATCTTGGGTTGTAGAAGATCCGGACTACCTAGTGCCAGCTTGTTAGTGAACAAAAATTCGTTGGAGAAGAATATATAAGGAGGAGGAGGAGTTGGATCATGTTAGTTGTTCGAAGACTGCTGCCTATCTAGTCCAATTAAGTACATAAAATATTATGTTTGCTGAATTTGAATAAGCAACTTGTACAATTATTCAGATGCAAGTTTTATAATTTACTAGTGTGTGTGTGTGTAAACTCATGTTTTCTTTGTTTAAGATCAAACTTTGCTGGATTTGAATAAGCAACTTGTATCTGTAAACATATGCCACTTATCCTTTCTCAGTGTGCACACTCAGTTCCATTGGATAGGCTAATAAGTTTGATGTGGTGTTGAGGAAAAGTCTTACCTTTATTTCAATCCCATTCTGAACTCTTCGGTATCAATTATTCTGTTTTTTTTTTGTTTGATTCTTTGTATTCCATGTATCAATTCGTCGGTTATTTATATGCGAAATGGACATGAATTTCGGCCTTCCAAAAAAAGTCGACGTCCTACACTCCTACATATGAACATATCTTATAATAGAGGAGAAAGATGGAGACAATATCAGTATATACAATTCCAAGCATACGCTTTTAACTAGTCAAACTACAATGTCAATTGAATCTATCCACAACATATCCATTTAGTTTGTTAATTGCCTATGTTACATACACAATGAAACCAACTCAATTTGAACAGATCACAAGGGTTTGTTGTTGTACTTTTGGTTGATTAAGTTTAATAATAGAACTAGAAAATTAAAGAGAGGATAAATGTGATACTCGTATAATATAACAATGTGTTCATTAACCAGATTTCATTATTGTTTCATTGGGTCGAATCAGTCAAGTGGTCAACATAAACCGATTTATTTAGAACGATTTTGACTAGTTTACGAACCAGGATCTAGTCGACCCGGTCAAGAAGTTAACACAAACCGATTTACTTTGAATGTTTTTTACTAGTTTATGAATCAGGATTTACCAACTAAGATGTGTCAGTGTGTCACTGGTGAGTTGATTAATTAGTCCAAGCAACCCAACACACTAATAAAAGGTCAGTTAAACCATGGATTCCAAAAAAGTATGCAAAACCATTCTAGTAACATTAGAAAAATGTGGGATGTTGGGAGGTCTCAGGTTTGATCCTTGTCTCTGTTCCTTCAATTGGATGGAAAATCAAGTCTCAGCATTCCTCTTGTCATTGGATCGAGCCGGTCGGTGCAAGCCAGTTTACTTGGTTCGTGGTGCTCGTCGACTGGGCCACGGTCCCGAGGTTTACCACCTACAATGGATTCCTCGTTAGTCGTTACAAAAAAAAACATTAGGAAAATGTGCAGTAAAAGAGCAAGAAAGGTGTAAAAATAAGGGAGAATTTGCCCATAAAGTTTGAGACATCGAACAAGTGAATAGAGCGTGCCAAAAAGTCTTAGGTGCACCATTACATTGTTCAGCAACAATATGACGATAATAAAGTACTAGCATATATTTTATAATGGGCTCTAACTTGGTCCATAAGGCATAAGCCATCCTTTTATACATGGTATCAGAGCTTCTTATGTTGAATTTGACACTAAGCGAAACTGTTGGAGCACGTCAAGAGAACACCTTAAGCTTCGGAGGCACTTTCAAAGAACAAATACAGTTTCAAAAATTGGCATCAATTGCTTGTTGTGAAGAAAGCATTGTCTCCCAAGAACTCCAAACTAGTAACCTGACTTCCTAGAATAAATTCATTTATTTGTATGAATTGCGTGATATTATGGGTTATGACCTCGAGTAAAAAAAATGCTAGTTAATTTAGATAAGGTTTCTCACAACTTTAATGTGTTCATTTATTAATTAATTTAGATATTTATTACATTGTAATATGCGAATTTGATTATATAAAGACTATAAGTCATATCAATTATTGAGCATATATGACATAGGGTTTATAACAGCATCCCCAACAGATTTCCTAAATTCTTAAAAATTGGAATTTTGGGGAATTTGGGCCACTTTTTTGCCCCAACAGTTTCTCCATCCCATTCTCCATTATAGAGAAATTCTCCAAATATGGTAGAGACTTCCCCAAATATAGGGTGATCTCCAAATCCCCAAAATCTTATTTTTTTTCTTTTCTTTTTTCTTTTTAGGGTTAAAATACATTTTTTTGAATCAAACCAATAAACAATTGCACTTTTTTTTTAAATTAAGACAAATATGAAAAAATATTGATTATTTGAATGAAATAAAAAAATGTTAATATTTATATGTAAAATTATAAATATTTATTTCCTTATTAGTTAAATAATAAATTATTTATCACTTTATAAATCAAGATTCTAGAATGTTTTTATATTTTTATAAGTGAAATAACAAATAATTTATCATTTATTAGTCTAAGATTCTAGAATATTTTACTTTTATATTAATCAAATAATAAATATTTATCATTTATTATTCTAAGATTCTAAAGTATTTTATTTTCTTATTAGTCAAATAACATATAATTTATCATTTATAAGTCTAAGATTTTAAAATATTTTGTTTTCTTGCTAGTCAAATAATAAATAACTTTTTATTTATTAGGTAAGATTCTATTATATTTTATTTCCCTATAAGTCAAATAACAAATAATTTATCATTTATTAGGTTAAGATTTTAAAATACTTTTATCCATAAGTAAGATAAAATTTATTAATTATTAATTTAAGTAATGTACAATAATTTATAACAAATAATTAACATTTATTAGGTTAAGATTCTATAATATTTTATTTTCTTATATAAGATAATATATAATTAATTATTGTAATTTGTATGGTAAAAAATGAAAGTATTAAATGAAGTGTTCTCCAAAATAGAGAATCTGTTGGAGTCGGGCTGAATTTTTTTTGGACAATATGATAGTTGGTTCTCCATTTTAGATAAAATTATGGAGAAACTGTTGGGCTTGCTCTAAGTGGTCCAACTACAATAAATTATGCATGCATTGTGGCATAGACTAAATAGACTTTTAGGTGTATGTCATTGTCTCCTTGATTGAGATTTTTTAATGTAGCATAAGCAATAATAATATGTAGGGTTTGATTATTGTGCATTTGTCACATCAAAGATTGCAATCTTCTACTATTATCACAAACAAAAATAATTGCAATATTCTATTCCACATATATTTGCTTCATTAATTACTCCTCCTCTAAAGTTTGTATCAAGTTTAATAAGTTGTTTTCTCCCTATATTATGATTCTCTTCTCGATTGGTCAATATCGCTCTATCTAAATCAAATACTATGTAGTCAATGTCGCTCTATCCGAATCAAATATTGTGTGATTTTGGTTCGATCATTTAGTCTCTTTTTCTATACAAATGGGATCTGAATACTTTGTTGCCACATTTCGAAGAAAACTATCGATGTAAATGTTATTAGTCTTGCTCCAATTGTAACTTACTAATACACAAGATTCATATGTTAGTAAGGTATGATTATTTTTTGGTGGTATTTAGAGCAACTAAATATGAACATATAATAAAGTGTTTGTTTTTGCACTTTTAATTAATTAATAATAAAACTAGAAAATCAAAGAAAGGATAATTTTTAATTGAGTCGATCCGATGAACACACAAAGGTTTACTTCATTTATTTTGATCAACGCAGGTCGGTTTTCTATTTCGATCAACGCAAGTCGGTTTACTTTAATGTAAGTCGGTTTACTTCGTTAATCGAATACTTTGTTCATCATTTTAATCGATGTAAGTCGGTTTACTTTATTAATCGAATACTTCTTCATTTCAATTAACGCAAGTCAAGTTACTTCGTTCATTTTTGGTTTACAAACCTCAATTGTGCATTTCGATTTACTTTGTTCATTTCGATTAACACAAGTCAAGGTACTTCGTTCAATTTTACATTTTGATTTGCTTTATTCGTACGCTTTGTTGGTTAATTTAATTGTCGTCGATTAGTTTAGGAACCAAGGTTTACCGTTAAAGGTAAAAAATGTACAATTGAGTTGATTAATTAGTTTCTGTCTATTTAATTAAAGCTTGGATCTTCGTTTAATTCATTCATTGATTGAACCAATTTATATGAACGATTTAAGAGAAAACAGAATAAAAGCACAAAGCTAGATTGGGAAACAGATTATCATTTTTCATTGAGGTTAATTTTCACAAATTATGATTTTTTCCAAAGTCCAATCATCAATTTCTACACGGATCAGATCTCATGGCCTTCGGGCATAATTTTTCAGATCCTTCACTCGCCCCGACTCACTCTATACAAACCGGGTCATCTCAGGGGATCAGTAACCGAGTCAACTCGCTAATCTCAGCTCGGCTCGGCTCGGCTTAAATCAGCTTTGGCCCCAACAATTCATAAACATGGCTTGCCGGAGAGAATCGTCGTTACCTCCGACCTTCATCCTGATCCGCCGATCATCTCCGAGCTCATGCCGGGCAGCCACGACGGCGGTGGCGGCGACGGCGCCGGAAACGAGCCGCTGGACGGACGGCTGGACGGACTTCCACTGGTCGGCGTGGCTGTGTGAGGCGGCGACGCCGGCTGCTACTAGAACCCGGTTCATGATTATTAATTGTTTTTTTGCCGGTTCGACTGAAAATGAAGAGATTTGCTTTCAGAGAGTAAAGTAGAGAGTGTGGTTTTAGATTGATGAGAAGAAAGGGTCTGGGAAGGCGGTATTTTATAGAGAGGGATAAAGCGGTTTTGAGAAAACCGGAAACCGGAGCCACCTGCTTTGGGTGGGTGGTTTTTTAATGGGGTATGGGGTCCACCACTTTTTTAATGGGGTATTTAGGGTAATAATGATGTAGCTTAGTGAGAGGGGTTATGTTTCGCTGAGGTCGAGGGTTTGATTTTCAGTGGGAGAGAAATTAACTTATTGGAAGAGCAAATTCCATCAAAAAATAAAAGAGTCTTTACGAAATTTAAACTCCAAACGTAAACGTTTGATAAAACAAAGATCTACGTTGAATTGGAGTTGCCATGACCAAAAATAATGATATAAATTTTTTTCAATTGCAACTTGGACTTGTTTGTTGTCCATATTATGATGACAAAACATACATCAAAGTTTTAACTTGTTAAGACCAATTCAAACATGATTGAGGGATAAGAATGGAACATCAAAAGTTTCAAATTTAAATTACAATTATGTAAGAATTGGAATTATTTTGTCCTGGCCAATTACTAAATAAAGAATTGGAATTCGAATTAAACATGATCAGGCATGATTGATTGTTACAAATTCAGAAATAAATTATAAAATTTCATAAAGTACCATCTAATAAAAAAGGTCCTGTTATTAATTAAAAAGTACAAAATATCAGAAAGTATAGAGTATGTATTTGGTTGAAAAAAAGTAATTTAATCTAAGTTAATTATAAAAAATCAATTAAAATTTTACTTTGACCTTTTTATTTTACTTTTTTTATGAATTATAAAATCTACTTGATTTAGCAACTTTTTTAAAAATACAAAAATTATGTTTGTTTTTTTCAAAATCATACAAAGCGTAATTCTATAAATTAAACTTCCAATAATTTCATTTTTCATTTTTAATTTTTAATTTTCTATGTCTAACCAAACAAGCCATAAAGTATTATTTTTTTATACAATAAAGATTCTTCTTGTTAGATCAGAAATGTTAAATATACCACTCCATATTTAAATTCATGCACAAGGAAAACACAATATTTAAATAAATTGAGATTTATAGAAAATAGAATAAGTTAAATTCACTCGAATCTTGACACTTTATAAAGGGCAGATGGCAAGAAAATGAGAGCAAGGGACGATGAATCATCCTTCTTATCCCCTCTTTTCACTACACGTACAATATATATTTACATAAATAAATCATATATAATTTCCATAAACATTAAACACTATGAAAATGACTTCCTAATCTTTTTGTCAAGTCAGGGTCTCATTGGTCCACTTCACCAAAATGTCACGTGCGATGGGCCCACTGAGCACGGCATCTTTCATTATGGATGACTTTTCCTGTGTGTGTTTTCCAAACTTCACAAACCTACAAAAGCATCCTATCAGAATTCAGAGTCACTCTACAAGATGACAATTCTATGCACTACGAAACAAAATAGATTAAATATAATAATTCTAATTTTAATAAATATGTCGACCAAAATTTTTTCTTGGATTTTTGATTATTTATTATGACAAAAAACTAAATTTCAGTGTCAAATCTCGAACTTATATTCTTTTAACTTATAAAGACCATGTAAATTAACTTATGTTGATCGACATAGGTATTGCTACACTTTATTTTTAAAAAATATATTTTTTTATAATAAGTATACTTATTTACTTTAAAATTCATAAAATTTAATCAGTTTTTAAAAATTTTAAGACAAAAAAAAAACATTTTTTTTACCAAGATTTATTTTATAACAAAGACGAGTATAGCAAGGCCTTAACTTAATAATAGAAAAATTATTCAAAAACTATTCAAAAATAAAAGCAGAGGCAAGAATTGAATAAGACTTTCTAATATCTTCAACCAAAAAAAATAATTTAATATTATTATCACTAGGTCATTTTATGTGAAGCTTTTGGTTATTTATTTCTAGTTAATATACGGAGTATGTTTTAACTATATTTTTGAAGATGGTTACTATATTTTTACAAGTATAGCTAGCTAAATATATTAATTCTAGCTAGCTACATTGATAGAGAAAAGTTTTAGTTAATTGTAACCACATAATATGCTTGATTGGTCACAACAAAATTAGATTGAAAAGGATTAATAACAAATATCAACTTTAAAAAATATGAAAAATATAGGAAGTTTCCTTTAATTTTAATCTCAATGGAGACGATCACATAACCTAAAAATTTGATCCACGGGTTATGTTTAAACGATTTTGATCTTTGTAATAAATAGAAAACCTAAACACTATTCTCAAAATCAAATCTATGCCTCGTCTAGACATTGAAAGAACAATCCACTTAGCTTTTTAGTTCACCTAAATGCCCACTCGGGCAGCTCGGTCCTCCTAGACAGATACTTTGAAGCCTAGATGTTAGATGGGTTTTCTTCGTTCAGGATCCGCATAGCGTTTTTTAGAACATTAAACCTAACTCAATCGAAAAGTTAGCTAATCCGAATTAGTACTTGATCAAATGCGTTACATCGCAAACCATGATGTTAATCTAAGCCAAAAGTATATATAGTGCACTTTATAGATTCATGCCCTAAAGTATTTGCTAATTGAGTTTTAAATCCTCCTCTTCTTTTTATATTGCCCTTTAAAAAAAGGTACATATATGATATATGTAGTGGTGGGATGATAAGTGTAATGAAATGATTCTCATATCAATAATTGCTCATATATTATCCCCAAAAGATATTAAAGTGATTATCATAGCTATAATGAACTATATGCAATCGTGTAGACTGTTTAGTGCTTGTCATTATCTATAATGTTGGTCCCATATTACCAGAGACGGATCTACATGTAGTCCCCACTGGAATTTTTTTAAAAAAAAAAAAAATTTAAAAAAATATAGTAAAATATTAGATTTTTTTGATCAAAACTAGCTTATTTAGTAAAAAAAAAGCAGATTAATTTTTTTATGTACGTAAAATATATTAAAATGGTTTTTTATATAAAAAAATACAATTTTTTTTCAATATTTTATAAAAAATACAAAAAAAAAATCCTGACTTCGCCAAGAATTTTTCTATCGCAAAAAAAAAATAGCCAAAGGAATTTAACCCCCACTGACCATAATTCCTGGCTACGCCACTGCATATTACAATCAATATAGCTGTAACACACTTCATCATAGTTCATATAGAATAAGATTAATTAAGGAATATCATATAGGATTTAGCTATTAATTTAGTTGCATGCTTTTGTCACACATCGAGATTGCAATCTGTATTGATACAGATATTTGCATTTTAAATTACCAGCATAATACTTTTTATTATAAATAAAATATTGGTTCGGCTAATGTGTGTCCATGGACATACAATAAAATTATTAATTTGGGAAACTATTTCAAAACTATTTCCTAAACTGAAATTAATAAACCCTTTAAAAAAAAATCAAAACCAACAAACAATATCCAAATTTACCGTGATTAGAAATCTTATTATGTGCCCATGGGCACACATTAGAAAAATCCATAAAATATTGTTGTAACTAATATCACATTTGTTAAATGTGGTAGACCTGAAGCCAAATTGAGACCACAAAGCCAAATTTGCACCACTTAAACCAACTATTTTTTCAGGTTATATATATCATGAAGCAAATTTTGGTAGGTTGGTTCATATTTAATTATTCTAGTGTTAAACGTTATACTCCTTAAATGTTGTCTAAGAGATTTGAGTTCGAATCACTAAAATTGGAAAAGTCTTTCCCGAAACAATCACTTATCAAGTATCTGGTTCGAACATAGAGCAATACTGACCGATATAACCAAACAAGCCATAAGCGAAAACCCAAAAAAAATATACATCACAAGTTTTTTTCTCATTGATTTGGAACAATTCTTTTGAGCAAATTGACTATGTGTAGTAGTACCACTATCAAATCTTGCCTTCAGAATCCAGATGCTATTACTACATCACTTTTCACCTCCAATCCAATCTAATAATCAACAAGAACTAACTGCACATTAATAATTTCTTACAAAAGCTTTTCTTGCTTTTTGGGTACCGTTTTTTCTGGTAACTACAGGGCTGCTAAAAAAACCTAAGCACAGAACAACAACAACAACATACAACCGGACCATTTGTATAAAACCTGCTCTACAGATTCTGATTCCTCTGCAGATTCAGATTCCTCCATTTTTTGAATATATGATCTATCCAAATTTTGGAGTCTTTTTAAATATTTCTCCATCACAAGTATATATCATTTGCCCCAAAAATTGAGGTACCATAATGTCTACTAGTATTCAAGTCACCACAATCCAAAGCAGGCCCAAACCGATCAAGCCACTGGGTTGCGCTTGAGCTTTCAATCTCCTCTACCCACTCAGAGGTCATATCAATGTCATCAAGCTGGATTGGATCAGATTCAAAAGGCGGCCTCATTGACCTAGCTAGCTTGAGATTGTAGTTGACATAGAGGAGATCTCCAAACGCTTCTTTATCAATCTTGTTGCGCTTCTCTGAGTGGAGTTGTTGAAACATGCTCCATTGCTTCTCGAATCTGGAGGCGCTACAGACTTGACTAAGTATTCTGATGGCCACTCTTTGTAGCACGGGTGCTGAATCTCCAAATTGTTCCCACCATATCCCTGTAGTGGCATTATATTGAAGAATTAATGCAAATTAATATTTTAATGCTTTATGTTGTGTAATTTAAACCCTAACAGCTTTATTTCTGCAAAGGGTTTGGATTGCATGATTTGCATCATATTCTAAGGGGTTTTGTGAAAGAAGGCTGCAAATTGACACCTTGATTGTTGAAAATTTAAATGGTCTGCCAGAAACTTGCAATCTTACAAGTTATAACTAACTGGGAAAGAAAATACATGGGCTCTTACTCAATATTCTTATGATGGTTTTCTACTAGCTTCATTGTATTTTTCATATAAGCTAACTATAATGCAATTTTATTGTAGATTTAATGCAATAAGTAATTTAATGTATTATCTTAAGAAATCCAACCACAGTTAATTTATAGACATCTATCTATCTATCTATCTACCCTCCACTCAAAACTCTGTTCCCCTTCTTCATCTCTCTACTCTCAAACCCAATAAACTTATGTTGTGACAGCCTTAATTTCAAATTCATGGCTGACATAGAGAATAAATCATTGTTCCATGATTGTAAGTGCAAATTTAACATACCTGGTGCGATTGTATCACGGGCTTCTTTTGCAAGATTGCAACCAAACATCCCACTAGCCCTCTTAAACAACAGGATTTGATTAGTGATATCGCATCTTAAATCTGGTGTTGGCAGAAGTTTCTCCAGAACTTGGTAGAGCTCTTCTTTTACCGAAACCAGAAATTTGATCTCTGGATTGTACTGGATACTAGGATTCAAGAATGCAGCAGCTGAGTGTAGAGGAGTATGTAGCTGGTTATATGGCTTATGCCACCTCTTGTCTACAATATCACAGAATATCTTGCACTTGCTTTCATCCATGATATAATATGTCCGGATTGATTCCTTGGCCTTGGTCATCAACTCATAAATAAAACCCACTGCTGGTTTATTATCTGCTACCTCCCTTAAAACTCTCAAGAACGGCTCTGAAACTGCAATGCACTCATCCACTGCCCTCCAGAAATCATTATCCTCTACAATGGCAACACATGACATGCTCTGTGGTTTATTTACATAGCATGAATTGGATGAATATTCAGGACTATTAAACATAGCCTTTAATTTCGCCCTTTGCTTGTATAATGCACTTAAAGTGAGGAAATTTGAAACATACTTGGTGATCCCTGTTCTGATGAGTTCTTGCCCACCAGTAACCTTCTTCGTCAACTCAAGAAGCATAGAATGATTATATATGAACTTTGTGATAGTTTGTGCTTGCGTAATGCATCTGCTGATCCAATCAATCTTACAAAAATCCTCTAGGATTAAGTTTATGCATTGAGAAGCACAGGGAGACACAAAGATCGTTCCATAATTCTGCATAATATGATTGTCAATACCTGTGTAGGTTAAAGCATTGTCCACAATCACTTGGACAATATTTTCTGCACCGAAATCTTGAATCACAGAGTCAAAGGCTTCAGCCAAGGTTTTTGCATTCTTGAAATACAAGGACGCATCAACCGATTTGTGAAAGAAAGTTCTGGCTGGCGATGATACAAAGAAGTTCACCACTGCTTTTGATTTATTATCTGTCCATGTATCTGTAATTATCGTACAACCAGTGATGGCCCACTCTTTCTCAACATCTTTAGATTGTAGGCTCACTTCGGTTTTAATCCTATCAAGCCATATACTCTTCAGCGTTTCAGCAGACGGCCCAATGAACCCATTTCCACATTTTGCAATTGCATCAATCATTTGCTGGTACGACGAAGACCGGGCGACACTATAGTCCAGTTTGTTTTCAAAGAAGAACAGAGCAATACTTCTCTCAGCATTTTCTTGGTCATCCGAAGGACAAGAGTCATTCTGAGAAAGTGAAGGAAACACTTTTGCATTTGAACTTGGTGCCTCCAAACAAACAAGTTTGCTGCATTGGATATTAATCGGAGAACTAGCTTCTAAGAGCCTTTGCTTCTTAGGAATTAATGTCTCCTTAACCTCCTCCTTCGCTGCTAGAATTGCCCTAACCCTATCAGTCACATCATCCCTCACTTTACTACATGGGTTTACACCTTTACTAGGAAGCCGAGATAAATGATGCTTTAATCTACTAATGCCACCATTAAGAATTCTTGAGCAGAACTTACACCTCACCTTGTTCCCATCTAATCTGTCTGCATATTCCCAGCAAACATCCTTTTCCCGAACCACTACAAAATCAAACCAATCAATTCCAGATATGCCAATACAAGCTAACCCCAAACTACAAACGAATCCATATTATCATTCATTTTATCAGTTAAGATTGTATATGAATGCAATTAATTGTGTCATGAATAAGCAAAGTTAGGCCTATAAAACATGGAAGGCAAGTTAGGGTATTTGCAGGCTTACTGAAGATTGAAGCAATTTTCAAAGTTGCCACTGCATCCCTGCTCGTGATCAAAATGATATCAGAGGCCATTCGAAATCATTGCAAAAATAACCAAAAAACCTTGGAAAATCCTCTTACCAGGAGTTTGAGCACTACAATTCGTGCTATTGAGACTTCAAAGTGCAACTGGAGCTGGATATGTAGCTATGGCGACATTCAATCCCGACCGTGGATTACCAATGCTTGCTAGCTAGATCTGGTCAGCTCAGCTCACGATCTCGAACTTGAATATGACGATATTAAACAATTTTACTGGCTCGAACTATATCACGAGCTCCCTTCCTCCCGAAGGCTAACGCCGGCAAACAATGGACAGCAATTGGGGAAGTTAGGGTTTGCTTTTGGTCGTCTTCGTTTCTCTGATTTCATTGCAAGAGATTGTGAAAAGGGAAGTAGATAGACCAAAAAGAACACTTATTTGCATAAACGGATATATGTTTTTAAATTTTGCAAAAATAACCAAAATATGAGGTATTTGGATTGGACCGACGTATCCGAACTCGACCCATATCCGAAACTTTATTGAAATTAATGGCCCAAAACTGACCCGACCCGAACTAAGATAGCCTAAACTCAAAATAACGTTGTAATTTCATCAAAAAAAATAACGTTGTGATTTATAACATGACTCCAACCAAATCCAAAATCAATTAGGCTTTGATTCGATTTTCCCCTCTGGTTTTGGTGATGTTCATATTACATCCAATAATACATTATTTTGTATTATAATATGATATTTTGAATTATAATGTAAAACAGGCTCATAAAAAACCCATAAATATGAATGGTTTTTGTGCTCATAATAAACATCAATTAGTTTCTCAATCAATAATAATTTGAAAACTCTCTTTTTTTTGATGAGGTAATCGAGAGACCGGAAAAACCGGTGACTGGACAAGCCAATACAAATCAACTGGATGCGGATCGGCAAACATTGGAGGCAAGATAGACTTCAAGCCAACGAGATACCAGTGAGGAAACAGGTTGGAGAACTGGGTATAAAATCTCGGGTGGAGATTCAATGGAAAGAATATGAAAACCCCGATCTCGTTGCAAAAGACGCATCAACACCTCATTTGGTCATAGCATAAAGGGCAAAATTCTATTTGAAAGATAAGAAAAGAGAGAACAGAGTTAATTTCACACAATTGATCCAGAGAGATTTCTATAAGGAATCTAGGTTTTTGTTTCCTTTCTTGGTCTGAGTCTTAGGCTGAGGGCATAGTTATTTATGTAAGGAGACTCAAATTTCCATCAAGTATTCAAGATTTGTGAACTTGACGAGAGGCTTTTGATCTACTTGCATAGAAAGAGGGCATAGAAAGAGGGTAAAAAGCAGTGAGTTATGCAACTCGCATCCAGAACTGAGATGTGGATGGAGATCAAATGGTCTTTAAGAATTCCATTCACAAGATCAAAAATTAAATGTCTTTGAATAAAAAAACTTGTATAAATAGGATGGCCTTCTCCGCAAAATTGTGTTGCCTTCTTGGGGAATTTTGTTACCTTCTAAGGAAATTTCATTGTTCAAAAGAACAAACATATAGTTATTAGGCTTGAAACACTCTCATTTGAAACAACAAATTATAACATCTGTCTTAATGTACTTGAAATTCGAAATAATATAGCCCGAATATTAACTAATATCCCAAAAAATTTGACTCTAGCTAGGACTTTAGGGGAGAGTGAGAAGGGTGGTTATGTTCAGAATTTGAGATCTTACTCGATGTCGATAGTGGAATTATGGAGCATTTTTTATTTTTCTAAGGACTCAAGCAATAATGGATTGGAGAATTTCAGCAAGTGGAAGTGGAAACGGATTTGTAGTTGATAGATTGATCTCTTAGTAAGGTGATTAAAAAGTAATCACCCGCTTTTCAACCTAGTCTCTAGTTGCCAAGGCTTACTCAAAAGGAACTATAATGTCCTGGTTGACACACCAATTCCAAGGTTAACAGTGTGGTAGACAATCTCGCTTCGTTTGCACTTAGTTTTCCTTTAGATTTTCACGTATTGCATCTGATCGTTTTGCCTAATACATTTATATTTTGGTAATTTTTATAAAGCTAATTCAAGTAAGAGTTTTGACTTTTGACGACTCTAGGCCCTTGAATGCATCATGTGCATTTCTTAGGTAAATGTATTGATAAGTTATAAAGCAAAACAAAGTTGCAAGTAAGTTCGAATTTTGTATGAAAATTTATGTATTTTTTCATACCTAACACTTGAATTTTTTTTGCCTAATATGAAAACTTTGCACGCATGTTACATATTTTTTAATTGTCATTAGATGTTGTATGCATTTACATATTGTTAGACAATTAATAAGAATTTCGGTAATGTTTATATTTTAAATTTCAATCAATTTAGGTTGGAATGAATTATAATTAGTAAATTTATATGATTCTATTGATTAGATAGTTTTAGAAGTAATGTTTCTTCAAAAAAAATCGCAATAAAAGAATCACATTGACTACATATTCTTTCGAAAAGTTAAAAAATTAATTTACACACTTAACCCTCAAAAGCAATTTTTTCTGGACGTAACATTCTTGTATATATAACAAAAGGTTTTTTGATCTAAGTTGACAACTATTTAGTTAAGAGAATACAAATAATTCCAATATAGTACCAAAAATAGTAGTATTAGATAGGGGGATCTTCCAAGGTGACCCCCTTTCTCCTTGGCTACTAAGTATCTTAATAGATTGCTGAAAAGAATGAGTGATAGAACCGCCTTTCGCTTCCATCCCATGTGCAAAGAAATCAAGCTGATCCAGCTTGCGTTCGCCGATGATCTATTCTTCTTCTCGAAGGGGAACTCTTCCTCTCTGCGTTGCCTTGCCGACACCATCCATGAATTTTCTATGAATTCAGGTCTTCTATGCAATCAGCAGAAATCACAATTGTTTTGTGCTGGTATGAATCAGAAGAGCATGGATGAAATCAAGAATATCATCGGCCTCGACACTAGTCAGCTTCCTATTACTTATCTCATGATTCCACTTCACTCTCGCAAGGTCAAATCACGCGAGTATAAGTCTCTAATTGATAATATTACTACAAGAATTCAATTCTGGACTTCGAGAATGCTCTCGTATGCTGGTCGATATGTCCTGATAAATTCTATCATGAGCGGGATATGCAATTTCTGGTCAAAAATATTTATCATGCCAAAAGAAGTCATCAAGAGGATACAAAAGCTGATGAGGAGCTTTCTATGGAGTGGGATGGCTGACAGTAATAGAAAACTGTTTGCGTGGAAAGAAGTTGCCATGCCTAAAGAGGAAGGTGGCCTTGGAATCAAAGAGATTTTAACGTTGAATAAAGCACAATCCGCCAAGAATCTCTTTGACATTGAGTTTGATGCCAACAACATTTTGGTGCTCTGGCCCAAGACAAACCTGATCACCAACGACAATTTGTGGAGCTCGGGTCCTAGAGACAAGGATAGTTGGACATGGAAGGCCCTACTGAAAATCAGGGATGAGCTGGCCACCATCAAATCTAGAATAGGCATGATTGAATGGGAGAGAATGTGGCAGGCCGAGAATTCACACAATATCAGTAGGCTTATCTATGAGCATTGGAGACACAAAGGCGATGTTAAGCAATGGGGGTCTATCCTATGGAAAAGCCCGATTATCCCAAGATGTGCCTTTGTGGCCTAGCTTGCTCTTAATGATCGAACGCCTAACCTGCACCGTCTGCACAACATGAGGATTGTCGAAACAAAGATGTGCCCTCTTTGCAAGTTAGATGTTGAAACAACGATGAATACTTGGTTTGATTGTGTTTTCTCAACGGTCGTTATCTCCAGCATCATGGGGTGGACTAGCATTCAGATTAGGCTTTGCGATATCAAAAGATGGCTTGTCTGGTTTGCGTCTAGTAATCGTTAGAAATCGCCCATCTACCTTCTCAGGTTTGTGGCCTTCACCACCACAGTTTACGAAATCTGGCACCAAAGGAATCTTGCTTGCTTCCATGCCATCAACCCGAATACATCTATGTGTATCCAATGAATCATCGACATCGTTAGGCAGAGAATCAGAGCAAAAGTTAAAGACGACAAGGGTGTATTGAATCACTAGATTGATGGGGTTGTGACCTTGTAAGTTTGTTGTCTCTTCTGTTTCTTGAATAGCTCATGATTACTTTCCTAGGTTGTGAGGGTTTGGTGCTTGTGATTGGCTGAATTGTATTTTCGGAAACAATATCTAATGCGAGCTTTTGTAATTTTTTTACTAATGGAAATTTACCGTTTTCAAAAAAAAAAAAATATTAGATAAAAATCAATCAATTATTTAAAATTTTAAATGACAATATGCTTCCAATATAATATCGAAGAAAAGATTGTACAAATATATATAATAGAATTAAGATCCTAAAAACCCGCAATGTATAGAAAAAAAAATAATTATACATACCTTGAGCTATTCATGTTTATAATTGTAACATGGAGAGAATTGTAGAAACAAGAAAGAGATGTCGATTAGGCCTTCTTAGCGGTGAGAGCCACGACCGGCTGATGGTCGATGAGGACCTTCTTAGCGGCGGGAGCCACGACCGGCTGATGGTCGATGAGGACCTTCTTAGCGGCGGGAGCCACGACCGGCTGGTGGTCGATGAGGACCTCGTTGACGAATCTTCTGATGTGGATGCGTTAGAAGAGCTTGTCCTCGTCGTTGTTGGAGGAGTCGGTGACGTCACCGTTGACGACGGAGACTTTGACGAGTCTTGAACGAGGATGGTGCTAGTGGATGTGGGGAATTGTTTGGTGTTTTTTCTAGTGACGTTCTTGTGCTCTGTGTATTTCAGAGGAAGTAACAACAACTCAGAATCCATCATCAAATTAAACTCAACCGAATCGATCAGAAGAATAATGATTGAACAAAAGGGCGTGGCTTTTGGGAGTAGAGTTGAAGAGTTAGAGAGAAGGAGAAGGGGGAGGGGTTAAAGGGAGGAGGGGAGGAGAATATTCAATGTTGGGGTTAAGAAATTGAAGGTCGGTCGGGAACAAGAGATTTAATTAGGAGATGCGAGTGTGTGAATATCACTTTCTATGGCAATTTAATCTCAAAAGGAAAGATTCAATGTTGGTGTTAATTGTTTGCTCTTCTTTGTGTGTATGATTTCTTAATACCCGTTTGGATGAATTTACATGAATTTGTTTATTGATACCAACTTTGAGGGTATGCATGGAACATAAACGTGATGTAGAGACATTGCAATCAATGATAAATTGCAGGGGTGGCCCGCGGTATATGCAAGGCGTGCATTTACACAAGGCCCCAAAATTAAGAAGGGCCCTAAAATTATCAAGCATAATATTATTATATAATAAAAGTTTAAAATTTTTGAATAAATTAATGTAGATTGTTTAATTGGTTTGTGAAAAAAAAAATCGCATAGATTTTGCATATGCATCTTGTCAAAAATACTTATTTTAAATAGGGCCCTCGTAAGTCATTGACCGCCTCTGATAAATTGTGTCTTGGTTTCGACAAATAGCAATCAAATGTATGTTATGACTTAGTTTCACGAACACATATAACCTGTTACTCTCAATTACACATTTAATTCATTTTTCTAAAGAATGTATTTGCTTGTGTTATGCAATTCCTTGTGACTTTGGAAATGATGTTGTAGTTGGGCATAGACCATGAGTATTTCTCTTACTCCGTATTTTTTATACACTCCGCTTATTTAATAAAATATCTTAATGGATTTTTTGTTTCAGTTGGAGCAATCATTATTAAGTTATGATGACAATTATCAATGTGTGTGAGCAATACCATCATGCGCTTTTTTCACATTTTTTAAAATAAAAGGGAGTTAGTCCTCAGGTTTGAATAATGAATGTAACGGATGGAGTCAACATCAATCTTTGACGAACAACTTGATAAACTACATAAAAACATAAATTACTAAATCCTTGTTCATACATCGACAATAGGTATTTTCTTCCACGTGTAGTGTTGTTGATTAGATTGATTTCATCGAGAAGCTTTTGAAGAAAGGACATCTTCAAGCTTGTCGAACTGTCAACCATGGTACTAACCAAGAAAAAGATTTTGTTTTAGCCAAGCTAGTTAGTCCTTTGAGGAGGTAAATATTCAAGCATTTTCTTGCAAATTTGAATCTTCTTTTTGATTGTCATTTGAGCCTTATGGTTAGTACTTGAGAATGTAGTAACAAGTGGTACCCAACAACGGACAAAGAAGAGGTTTTTCTTATAGCCTTTTTGACCAATCATCTACTGAGGTAAAAATTCAGTCATCCCTTGCAATTCTTAGTTATTTAAATTCATCTTTTACTCCACATTGTTTACGACTTTTGTTTTTATTTATCTGCTCATTTTTAAATTTGTGTAATACGTCCTTCATTAGACTCAATTTAATTAAATGATATCAATTGTATGACATGCTCAGTTGAAATATTGATCTCATGCTATGTACCTGATTTGTTATAAATAACCATAACATCTTTGAGGAAAATTAGACATGTGATTGCAAGTTTTGGAACTTTTATACCATTGTATGGAATTATCTATTTGATCATTAAATATATGGCCATTACAGAAATTGAGTTTAAGCATGAATGACGATGATACAAAGGAGTCGACGAGTTACCTTTTGGTTTTGAATGGTTGTTCAATTTTCTCTTGGGCCTCAAGTAAAGTGAAGGTAGTAAGTATATAATCAAGGATGATGGCGTATCCTTGGGAGAAAGGGTATCCTAAAGTTTTATTGGAGACCGACTCTCAACTTGTTATCAATCTTCTTAATTCTAGACTTAATAAGTGTCATCCGTTGTTTAGCCTGGTTTCTAAATGCCAAGGCTTCTTGAGTAGGAATTGGTCTATCCAGTTCCGTCATGTGTATCGAGAGGCGAATACGGTTGCCGATCGCCTCGCGTCTTATGCTTTCTCTTGTTCTCTAGGTATGCATGTATTGCTTGCCCCGCCTGAGGGGATTAATTTATTTCTGCTTGATGATGTTAGGGGTCGGGCTATCCCCCGTTTGCTGACTACTTAGCCCACTTTTTTAATTATTAATAAAACGCCTCCTTGAGAGGCCGGAGAGTACCGCCTCTCCATCTACCAAAAAAAAAGGATGATGGCGTATCGCTTTTGACTAAAATAGTTTCTTTAAATTTGATTGATGACCCGTGCCGATGAGTTTATTTAGTTGAGTTTATTTAGTTTAGAGTAAAATGCATGCATGATTGGTGGCCACAAGCTCCCAACTAATTTTGAATCTCGTTACTCCGAGTTTGGCAAAAAGAATCCTTCCAATTAGATTTGTGCGATAATGAAAACTAATTTTCGATTCTCTATAACTGTGGCACTGTGTAGATCTTTTCTCTCTCCTATAATAATTGCATAATTCATCCTCGTAAACTATATTGTATAATTGTGGCATTATGTAGATATTTATACCTATTTTAAAATATATTAGATTTGTGATCTTTAATTTTAAATATTTGTGTAGGAAAGTTTTCAAAAGATATTATTATACTAAATAGATATTTGTTTGATGTTAAAGATAGATTTAAATAGTTAAAGAAGAATTTAATAGAAAAAGTTAAAATATTAGGAATAAAAATAAATTCTGTAAATATGGGGTAGGGCCAAAATCGTTCCGATGGCTTGAAAAAGTACAACTTTAAAATATAGTTATAAAATTCTAATATTTTTTTTAAAATTTTATTATATTTGCTAGAAATTTTGTCCCTATCATCTGTAATTTACAATATATATATATATATATATATATTGTATGTATTTTTTTCCTCTACCTTATCTTCTATACCAATATACATAGTAATAATTTTCATATTTAGAAACACTATCTAATTTATTAGGAGTAAAATATAAAAACCCTAAGACATTTATATTATTTTTTCTAGAAAGCCTACTCTAATTATCTTTATCCTTATAAAAATCAAGTATTTTATGCATATTAACAAAAATTTAGAAAATTATTTAAAAATATTCAGTTCAAGTGAAATTAATACTTGAATAATTTCAATCTAAATTTGGTGTAAAATCTCAAAAAATAATAATAATAATAATTATACACATTTAGTTAAAATATGTTTCAAGATCTAATTTTTTTTTATAGCTTAATTACGATGTTATTATATGCATGTGTTTCATATTTTATATTAATATAATAAAATGTTATATTTTTTAGTAAAATCATCTTGTGAATTTCCCGATACTTCAACTAGTAGATTTATCATTTGGTGAAATCTTTGTCTCACTTAGAGCAACTACAAAAGATTTCCTATATGTATTGATATTTGTGTTTTTAGAGAATATTAGACTTTTTTCAGTCCAACAAATTCTTTATCCCATTCTTCAAAATAGAGGTCGAGGGGAAAAAATGAAATGATTTCTCTTGTTTGGTCGAAAATGAAATGCTTTCTCTAAAGTCATTTGGAGAATGAATTAAATATGGGTATTACATTTGTACCAAATACCAATGCAAATAGTTATATTAATTTTTTTTGGGAAAAAAGTTTATAAATAAAATAACAAATAATAAATGCTAGGTTCTTTAAAATTAGGATACTGTTGGAGTTGAAATAGATTTTTTTTAGAAAATTTGACATTCGGTTCCCTATTTTAGAAAAAAATTATAGAGAAACTGTTGGACATGTGCTTTATTCGTCCGGATAGGGCTGAGCATTTGTTCAAAATAATCAAACCGAAAACCAAAATTCCATTTAAGGTGAACCAAAAACTGATCAATTTGGTTCGGTTCGATTTCGATTTTTGGTCGGTTTAGATAAATAGAAGGTTATTCTTTGGATAATTCGAACCGAACCGAAATTTAACCGAAATCTGAAAATTCCTAAACCGGAAACCAAATCAAATAATGGCCGTTTCGGTTCGATCAGTTCGTCTTAAATTTTGGTTTGAACCGACCCATGCTCAACCCTACGTCCGGAATGGCTACGAGTCTACGGCCGGTCGAACCCGGTTTGATATTTTATTAATAAATAATAGATGACTACTGGTTTTCCTGCTGGCTCGAACCCTAATAGGCTAATATCATACCTTCCTTCTCTGAAAAGAAAATATCTTATTTTCCAGCTTCCCCGTTGTTTGTCTTCTCCGCTCTATCTTTCTCCGCGCTCATCCACGGAATCAATCAGGTGAGATTTCGAGCCTTCGCTTTTCTTCTTCGATCTTTCATCCTATCTCCCTTCTTCCGAGCTCTTGTATATAGAGATTGCTTCGTTCTTTGTAGATCTGTGGTATAAACCTAGCTTAATAGGTACGATAATCGAATCTAGAGCTTAGGTTGTCAGAGTAAACAAATAGTGAATTAGGCTCATGTTATTGCTGTATACTCTTTGCTTGATGTTACTCAGCAGTCAGTACAATTGAATTTGCCTTTGCCCCCCATGAATTTTTATTTCATTTGTTATTTCCCACTAAATTCGATTGCTGATTTTAGGTTTCGTGTGTATTACAGAATCCCCATTCTACGATTAGTAGGTTTAGGGTTGATATTGTGCTGAAGAATTGATTGGTGTACGGTTGTATTCGACTACACACCACCTTGGTTTAGCATTCAGCCCTAAAAAGTCTCAGAAACCAGGCAGGGTGAGAGTCTTCATCTTTTTTAATCCTTCTATCCCCCTTATGTGGAGTTCTTGTGGTGATATGTGATATTAGGTAGGCTAATTAGTGTTAAAAGTAATTCTAGGGCTTTTAATGTAAGCAAGCAAATAGTAAATTAGGCTTATGAATTATGATGCATTGTTTTCAATTTGCAAATCGTCAATTTTCAATGGACGATTTACTCAGTAGAACTGAATTATCATGTTACTGTTTCGGAATAGCTTTCCTGTATGTTTTTGTATTCTGACGGTTGATTAATAGGTTTGTGTTGTAGGGAAACCCTAGTTTGTGATTTTGGGGTCTTGGCTGTACTGTGCTGAAGATGTCATCAGTATCCAGCCAACCGCAGTTTCGCTACACACAACCTCCATCCAAGGTGCTCCATTTGAGAAACTTGCCTTGGGAGTGTACTGAAGAGGAATTAATTGAGCTTGCAAAGCCTTTTGGGAAAGTTATAAACACAAAGTGCAATGTTGGAGCTAACAAGAATCAAGCTTTTATTGAGTTTGTAAGTGCTATATCTTATATAATTATAATGTTTTCTTCAATTTATTTGTTATGCTGTAAACATTGTTTCTCTTCAGCTAATTTGGTTCTAAAATATTGTATGTGAAGTTACCTTGTTATTCATTCTGGATGCTGAGATTGATATTGTCTCGCAGGTGGACTTAAATCAGGCTATTCAGATGATATCATATTATGCGTCATCCTCTGAGCCGGCTCAAATTAGGGGGAAGACAGTTTATTTGCAGTACTCTAACAGGCAAGAAATTGTGAACAACAAAACCACTGCAGATACTGCAGGGAATGTCTTGTTGGTGACCATTGAGGGTGATGAAGCTCGACAAGTGAGCATTGATGTTCTGCACTTGGTAAGTTAAAGGTGTGGCTTTCATTGTTGTGGTAAGAAATCATCTGGCTAGCTATTAGTAGTATGACTGAAATCCTCTTTTTTTTTGGGAATAATATGTAGTTAGTCTTGCTTCTTGAGGCTTTTGTTTGACATAAATGTAAATGAATCAGCAGGCCCATTGTCAAGGATAGATCTTCGATGGCAGCTTACTGCATTGGGAGAAAGAACACGTGTCTGTTTGTCTTCTTTCTCCTTTCCCTAACACTGCCTCTTCTTCCCCTTCTTTTTCTCTCTTATCCTCCCCATCTCTACCATCTTAGAGTTTATGGGTGTTTGCAATTGCTCATCTCCCCTCTTCTTAATCATTCTGTCTCAGATTGTTATGTCAGTGGAATATTAATTTAATTGTGTGCTTTTGTGGTGCATTTATTTGTTGTACACACTTGTGTGCTTCTGTATTAGGGCACACCTGCCAAGATTACTGTTGCAACTCTTTTAAACTAAAGAATAAACAGCTAGCTTCAATATTTTAAACATTTGTTTGTATAAACTGTAAATAGCAATGGTTTTCGGCTCTATATTTGAATCATTACTAGGGTCTAGGGTGTATAAGACAGATATTTTGACAGAAGTTTTCTTCTTATTTATCTTTGACATGTCATTTTTGTCCTTTTTTTACTAGATTCCTGTTTTGTCTCGTCACGTGCTCAGTTTAGGTGGAGTTTCTGGGGGTAAAATGTGAGTATTTGGAGAGTTTGGGATTATCTGGGGTAAAGTGTGTTCTATGAAGGATTATCTGGGGGAACAATATGGAACTTGTTTCTATTCATGTTCTTGTGATAGAACCATAAATTGGCTCTTTTGGGAAAGCTCTTTCTGCTGTTTAAATAAAGGTTCTGGTCAAGGAGAGTAAAAGTGGTTATATATGAGTGGGTATATATGCTCTGATTTTGTTTGCAGGTCTTTAAACTAGCTTTACTTACTCTAAAGTCAACATAATCTAGCTACTTCTGTTTGAATATTACATATCTAAATGGATAAAATAGCTCTGATTAGCTTTAATTTTTCACTGTATTTATTTTCTTGAGAATTTGTTTGTTTTGCAGGTTTTTTCAGCATTTGGAACAGTACATAAAATTACTACCTTTGAGAAAACAGCAGGATTTCAGGTTAGATAGATAAGCATTTCTAGCTGATATGCTGCTTCCGGTCTTCATGATATGAACTCGTTATTTATCTTTCTTTTGCAGGCATTGGTTCAGTTCTCCAACACAGAGACAGCATCGTCAGCGAAAGATGCCCTGGATGGACGGATTATCCCAAGGTGACTTTGGGTTTATTATGTGGCACCATCCTTGGTTTGTGGCCATGTATCTGCATGTGTGAACCCTTGTATGGTCCTGGAATCTTCTGAATTCTTTGTGATAAATAATTAAATATAGCTTGAATCTAAATTTAATATTTTCTAGCTATCTTGTATTCTGTTTGTAGTTTTTGAATTACAGTACACTTCTATTGATGGCTGCATAACAAGAAACTAGTTGTAAGATTGTTTTGAAGCATATTTAACATAGTTTTTTTTTTGTTAAATGCCAACCAGCTCTTTTATAGAGTAGCAAGGTTGATCAAACTTGGTTCATTTCATTATTGCTGTATCATGTTAATACTTGATGTTCGCACTATCTTCTAATAAACTAGTAACATAATAATTCTCACTATAGGTACTTGCTTCCTGAGCATATTGGGGCTTGTACTCTCCGGATAACTTATTCTGCACATACTGACTTGAGTGTGAAGTTCCAATCTCACAGAAGCAGGTATATCTTTTATGCCTTTTTTTCATTCAAGAGTTCAAGATAACCTTTTTGTTGGTTTTAGTGAACATTTGGTAGCACACTTTGTGTAGGCTATAATATAACCCTACTAGTAGAACTCACTCTTCACCTTAATGTTACAAAATGTAGTTGACTTTTCCAATAAAATTGTAACTTGAGTCTAGAAACCACCTTGCTTGATTTGTGAAGTTGCTAGACCATCTTAGCTTGATTAAATTGTCATGAGGTTCAAATCGAGGACTGTGTTCAGCTATAGTACCCAGCACAAAAACTAGTTTCGGAGTATTTATTATGCCATCTAGATCACAATTTCTTGATGTTTGTTACCTAAGTCATCTGATTTTTTTCGTTTTTCAGGGATTACACTAATCCATACCTTCCTGTTGCTCCATCTGCCATTGATTCTGGCGGTCAGGTACATTGTTCTGATACTCAATATTTCATGAATGATGTATTGATGTTATGCTAGATCTCAGCTCTCCTGAGCTCCCCTCCCCCTTCTCACTTTGCATGCATGCACCATAAGCACTCAAAGAAAGAACGTAAACCACTTGGATATTATCTATATGGGTGAGGATTATAATGGAGAAAATGAGTTTTTGATGTGTTACTTATCCTATATGACACATAAAGAATGTAGTAATTGGATAATGATATCCTTAGGAGATAGTTTTCTACTGTGCAGTATTTTTTTGCTATTATGATGCTAATAGTGATCTGACGAATAAAAACCTTGATTAATGTTGCAGTTTGGTGTGGGTTTGGATGGGAAAAAGCTAGAACCAGAGAGCAACGTTCTCTTGGCCTCTATTGAGAACATGCAGTATGCTGTGACCTTGGATGTCCTTCACACGGTACTAGCAATTGAATTAGTCATTCACATTTGTAAATTCCTGATTCTGAATTCTTTACCTCCCACAAAAAAAATGAATCAGGTCTTTTCTGCATTTGGACCTGTGCAAAAGATTGCTATGTTTGACAAGAATGGAGGACTTCAGGGTTTAGTTCAGTATGCAGGTATGTTAAATGCTCTGAAACTGTGAAATTTTAAATTTTAAGTGCTCTGAAACTGTAAATTTTAAATTTAGCTACGATTCGATGCTTTAGCCTAAAGTACAATGGCCATGTTGTTCAACATCTGATTAGGCAGCTTTGTGATTACATAAAGAGAGTATTGTTATTTTATTTGACTATGCTCCAAAAATTATACAAGAATCTTTGCTTATTCACTCAACTATGGTCCCAAAATTGCTGATATTTTATGAACTATTTAGCAGTGATTAGATGAAGCCAGACCTTGTTTGGCTATTATTGAATCATCACAGTTACATATGTAGTCACAAGTGCACATATATGGTCTGTTAACATTTTTATTTGGTGAATTCCCTCGGTTATATTGTGTTCCCTCAGCTCACTAAAGATTGGAGAATTCCCTTGGTTATAGTGCACATATATTGGTCTGTTACATTTTTTTGTCGCAAATTTAAAGAAACTTAATTATTGAATATACACGTTTCCTAGAAATTTACAATTTATTAACTGCTCACCTAATTTGTAACCAAAGAGAATTTGCATAAAAAGAGTAATTCGAATAATAAACCTCGTAACTCTAAAGTGACAAACATTTTTTAAACAAAGTTAAATGGCTAAAATGACCATAATTTTCATGTAGTGTTTGAATATATGTGCTATCCTCGTTAAGATAATTGAATCAGCATGGTTGGTGTATGAATCTCTGATCAAGAATTTGCTTTATGCTTGCAGATGTTCAGACAGCTGTTGTTGCAAAGGAAGCTCTCGAGGGACACTGCATTTATGACGGGGGATTTTGCAAGCTTCATCTCTCATACTCACGCCACACTGATCTTAGCATCAAGGTATGGGTACTCTTTGCTTTTCCCCATCATCTGTTCATTTGCCAGTCTGAATGTGCCGGTGATCCCAAAAATCATCTGTTATCGAGGATTTTTTCGCTGATTTCCCTTGAATGTTATTTAATTTGAAATGTTCATTCTTTTTTCTGCTTCAAATATTCTGTGTTTAAAACAAGTGGAATAGCAATCTTGTATTATTTCAATGTACTTTTTTTTTTTCTTAACAAGCAGTTTTGGTTCCATTCAAACTCGAGAATGAACTATAATCTGCTTCTCTGCATTTCGAAACTCGAGACATTTTTCGTGGCTTGGATTTGTGAGAACAAATTTCTATGCTTATCTTTATCGTCTGTCTGTTCTAGGTTAATAATGACAGGAGTAGAGATTACACAATCCCCAACCCTACAATCCCGTCTCTTCTCGGACAGCAACCCATGGCAATGCAAGGAGTGGGGCCCACACAATACAATGGAATGCAATACGCTCCAGCAGGACCCGAGGGATACTCCGGGGCCCCATCTCCAGGCGGATGGCCCGGGTCGCCTGCCACGTCAGGCGCTCCACAAGGTCACCACGTCCCCATGCAACACTACCCGTACATGCCACCTGGCCCGGGTACGGTTCCTCCTGGAACCATGCCGCCTGGTGCAATGCCACAACAGGGTTCGATGCCGGGACCGCCTCCATATGGTCAACAATGATGGAAGCTGTTGTTGCCTTTCTAAATGTTGTGATTTTGTTACTAATCCTCAGTCTTGCGTTGTTTTATGTATTGCTGAAGAGGAACGTAGCTTGGGTTGGTCTGTCTGTCTGTCTGTCTTTGTCGTTGGACTTTGCTAGTTTGTTGATCGGATGTTCTTAAATATTGTACGTCTAGACTTTGTTGGATACAGTTTGTTGTTCATTCGGTTTTTTCTTTTGTTCGCATTTTATTAACAAAAAAACAGCTCTTCCTATTTGACTTGATTCTTGGATGCAGCAGTTAAAATCTGTACTTGATGTATCAAATTAGAAACACAAAACTTAAAATCTCAAGTTTTTGTACTGTACTACAAAGTTATATAATTCTCCCCTAACAGTATCTAGGACGTGCTCGAAAACCTTTGCTTGGGACAATTTGTAATTGTGATTCTCTTAATTTCTATGCATTAACTTATAAGTTATAATCAATGATCCGAAGCTATATGATAATGATATTGTCGTATTTATTGACCAAAATCTATCCATAAATCTGGTTAACAGCAGTTACAACTTGCGAGAGTATTTTAGTCATAAACAAATTCGGATAACCATATAATTCAGCCTAATTTCGACTACCCGAATTTCAACTGAATTCGGGTACATGAATTCTGATCATCATTTCGGATAACCGAAATAAAATTCGTCCTAATTTCGGTTACCCGAATTTCAACTGAATTAATTCGGATACTTGAAATCCGATCATCATTTCGGTTAACCGAAAACACATGAAATATATTTCGGATAACCAAAAATCCATTTAACCGTGCTTTCGGATGTTTAATTTTTTAATCAGGTAAAAAATGCAGCTATTGTTGCTTTCAATACAACGTCAGTTCACCAAAAAAGGAAAAAAAAAGTTGATTAGTAAAGTTACAATAGAATTCACCAATTATCATTTCGAATTTCTATCAACTATTCCCTCCGTTTTACAATAGTTGTTTTTAGACAAAATTTCACATATATTAAGGGAAAAAAAAATTCTCCAAATTGCCCCTATTAAATGCTTTTTTTTTCTCAATTATCAATAAGTGATTTGTACTTTTAAAAAAAAAACTTTGGGAGAAGTGTAATGTGGGATATACTCTAAGGGTATAAATGAAAAAAAACTTTATATGAACAACTATTTTAAAACAAAAAAAAATGGCTTTAAGAACAATTATTGTGAAGGAGGGAGTAGTAATAAGTCCGAAAAAATAAAAGTGAAAGATGTCACTCACCAAACTTACATTTTGGGAAAAAATATATATATACACATACAAACAAATTCACCTATATAAATGATCAATATCCTACTCCAAGTTGAAGGATTGTGTATGGTGGGAAGATCATAAAAGTTAAACCAAAAATTCTACAAATCATTCTTTTTCCTAATTCCAGTTGGCACACCATAACAAACAGGAGCAGCTCCAATCAAGTAAGGCAGCTTACATGCATTCCGAGCCTTACTCACAAAATAACCCACTTTCACCTTATGTCTACACCAATTTTCACCACTCGTATCACTATCACTATCACACACAACATCATCCATTTGCTTCTTTCCTTTACCTTTCTTGGCGTTTCGGGTCTTCTTGTTCAAGTTCAGGGCGTTCATTTCTTCAGCTAACATGCTACACTGAACACAGCTGGTCAGAGATTTGGACCTCTCGGCGAACCAGGCTTCTAGGACAGCTCGGCCGAAACGGTCTATGTCTTTGTCGGTGACTTCCCAGAGATTGGCGATTACGACTGGAGAGCCGGCGGAGATGTATGAGTAGACGATGCCACGTGGAGTGTAGGAGCCGTTGTGTATGAGAGATCCGCTGCTGCAACCCATTAAGACACATGCGGCGCAGTTTTCGAGCTTCTGGATCTCGTGCATAGGAATGTATTGTGCTCCTGAACAATGATTACAGTAATTATACAATTCAGAAAGAATTGAATCTCAATCATGAGTTACAAATTTTTTTTTTGTCACCGGTGAGTGTCGAACCGGTGACCTCGGGGTTCTTCCCCCGAGGACAAACCAGTCCAACTGGGCTCCTCACCCACATAATTTTTTGTTTGTTTCTGAAACATGTATTAACCGTCTTTTAAAAGAAATAAAGCCATAAGAGGCATTGACAAATTGGTTCTAGAGTTGGCTTTGATTTTACCATCTTTACATAAATTAACTGAATTATTGAAAGAAGAAGTACAAATGACAATAAGGAAAATGCATGAAGTAATACAAAGACAGCTGTGTATTGTGTATTGAAATCACAATTTTGTAATGGCGTGTGGATCTAGTGGCATAACCTCAATTTAAAACTAACAAACTTGCAAATGCTACCACAACTATGTTCAGTTTTGGCAATCCACCAAGACGTGTCAACTTGTGTTTGGTAAATTAGCTTATGTCACAGGGATATTGGGATTTAAAATCCGTCTGCACCTTAAAACCTTATTCTAATATTCAAATCCTCATATTAAATGTGTATATTCTATAAAAAAGATGCATTTCATATATTTGTTTCCTAACAAGAAACATGAATAACTCTGAAAGACTTACCACTCCCATGCCCAAAATATAGGAAGACATCGTGGCTCTTCAGTGCTGCTGATAGCTCTTTAGAGGTAGGAGCAGTTCCTGCTTTCCCCTGCAAAACCACATGAAGGACTTAAATCATGCAATATTATTGGCCCCATCTAGCTCGTTCAAAGATATGGGATTGTATTTGTACCTCTAAGTTTTGGCCTCTGAACCACTCCTCAAACTCAGCTTGAGTACCACCAAGATCACCACTGGGGTTTACTAGGTAAAAGGCATCAAGAGGATCTATTAGTGGAAGGGAGGAGTCTGTTGCGGCTGCTCCTTGTTGAGGCCTTGTTTTTTGCAATACTGCAGAGATACAACTGATGGAAGGCATTCGATACACCTCTTGCTCTCTCAGTATTGGCATGTTTTCCCATGGAAGCATCTGTTTTAGAGGATAATATGTCAATGAATGAAGTAAACCACATAGCTTTCTTTCTCTAGGAAACATTTAAACAGTTGCTTCTTCATATAAATGCCTTGGGTTTTGAATGGTGTTTTTTTTTTTAAAAAAACAAGACTTTTTAGGGATACAGATTTTTTGAAGAAAAGTATGAGTTTTGGGATATGTGCCCTGGAAATCCTTTTTATTTTAATAAAAAATAAAAATCCTTTTTGATAGAAGAAAAGAACTTATACACAAAATATTTATCTCACCAAACGCCATTTATTGTAGATCTACAAAAAAAAAGTTTTCATCAATATTGTTGCTAAACAAACCTTGGTAATAATCAGGCCAAATATTATAGACATAATTGAAAATGAGATCATTTGTTCCTTATTAAAAAAAAATTCTGCAAAACCACTAGCCAGTATATTTCTCACAAAAGGAAATCAGAGACTCACCTGCACCTCACTATCTAACACCAGAATGACAGACTTCCTGTTTGTGCCATGCTCTTCCTCAAGCTTGTCTACTGCTGCAAGCATCAATTCAAACGCTACCCTGCTAATATGGTCCTTATCACTTTCATTTACACTGCAAGTTGCGTCATGTCTGGCTTCATCACTTTGTCCAAGGGTGCCAACATAGCATCCTTTCTCCAGAACAATTTGTGGAATAGATACTTCTTCCTGGCTTGCAAACTTTACTGCTCCAAGAACCGTTTTAAGGAGAGACACTTTCATGTCTAAATTACACTTACGTTTCAAATCACCAGCCAGCTTCTTTGCAGCAGATTCAAGGGCTTGGTTCTCTGACCATTGTCCCAAAACAAGATATTTCCACGATCCAAGCCATGATTCTTCCATATTACTGATTCACAAGAAAAGCTGGCTCATAAGTTGGAATCAAGAAACAAAGAAAAAAGCTCCAACAGTAAATTAGCTTGATGGTTTTTTCTTGAAAAAATAGCCAAGAGAGCCTACATTAGCAGTTTGGAGAGGAGTCTATCAAGGCCTTTTCTCTTTGCCCACCACATTGACCTGTTTTCTTTAGTGTCTTCTGAGTAACCAACTGAAGAAGACTTGCTTTCTCGTAATATTGAGGTAAAAGTTGGAGCAACAACATCAACCACAGAAAATTTCTCAGAGGAGCAAGTAGCCAACTCAGTGTCTGCATGTTTTATGAAAATACCAGCAGTTTAGGCAAATGAGATTTTAGACTACAAATTATGAACATATGAGAGGAATATACCTTTTGCAATTACATCTACTGGTAGGAGAATGACTACAGGTTCACTGCTTGCATTGAAATGGGATAGAAGCATCCAAGAAGAATTCAAGGAGGAATCAGGTACTAAAGCTTTCAAAATACTAGCATAGGAACCTCCAAGAATACTTAAACAAACTATTGTGGTTGTAGGAAGGCTCTCGAAGAAATCCTTTATAAATGCTGAAACAATCTGAGTTGAATCAGGTGCAAGTCTGGGAGATGAAAAACAAAACCAATTAGCACAAAGGGAAATAAAGCGAGCATAACTTGTACAGAGATGACATAAATTTACACATGAAGATGGAAAGAACCTAAACAAGTTGCACATATCTTCCAACATGCCATTTGTTTCATGCACTTGAGAGACCTGAAAATATTGGTATAAAGGGGGGAATATATTTAAGAACAAAATATGTTTGGATGAAAAAAAATTGCATAAAGGTGACCATATTAAACCATGATCACGTGGTCATTCATGAAGTTGGAAATCTTCTGAACCGACCTTTAAGACAAGGATGGCGAGAAAGGTTTTCATTGCATACATTATTATTTATCGATTGTGTTAGCCTATTATATGGACCTATTATGACCACCTAAACATAATGAGTAAATAATCTGCCTAAATCCTTTAAAAATTCCTACCTACGATACAGAGCCTAGAACCAAAAGCTGCTTGTTTGGAATCATTTTGAGTATTTATTTTTCAAGTCTATTGTATTACTGGTGTCTCTACTCACAAAAATAGAAAAAATCAAGCACACGATGGCAACAATTGACCGGAAACAATTTTTGGCCTGGATTCAATTTCCGACCTCCTTGTCTATGACTTCCCTAATCATCTTAAAGTATTGCCAAATTTTAGACATCAGACAAATTCTGGGCACAATGCACAATCAAATTCAACCCCTAAGTAGGAAACTATTGAATTCATTCAGAACCAAAAACCCATAAAACTGCCCGCATATATATGCAAGGTTCTCAAGCTTCATACATTTCTGTATGGACCACGGAGTTAAGGCAAAAATGAAGGGCTAAACCAATTAATAAGAAAATGGGTATGAACCCAAAGTCTGAAGGAGGGATGGTTGCCCCCAAATTAATACTTCCTAGCAGGAAATATAATAAGAAAAGAGAAAAAGTCCTTCAACAAGCAATCTAGGGTCCCAGTGTAAGTTTGTGTCTAACCATAATGCCAAAATACCAACACAAAAAAAATTGTCATACTTTTTTGGTCGGATATATGGCCAAGCTAAAATGCCTTAATTTCCAAAGAAAACTTCAAGCTGTATTATTATAATTCTATTTATTACAAAGAATCAAATGTCAAACTATAGAGAGAAAGTGTTTAACATGCATATGTTAAATTTTCATTATTTAATATATATATTGTACAGCACACAAGTTACCATCTAGGAGGTCAGCCTTTGGGCCAATATATATATATTGTACACTCATGAACTATAATCTCTGAGGCATCATGTATGACTAGCAGGAAAAATACCTACAAACTCATCCACCCATAGACATAAATGCTAAATTTAAGTGACAAATTGTGACCCAAAAAATTTGTAGAACACTTGAAAGAAGTCATTGGATGAAATATACCTTGGCATCCAATGTTTCAGTTATATGTTTCTGTTTCACAGCCAGATGAGACAGAACCCAATGGTTATGACGTGCACTAACTGAGGCTTGATGGAAATATGCAGCCCAATGGTTCTCAGAAAGATCAGGGGAGGAACGTGCGGAGAAAGAAAAATTACTTCTACATGCAGAAATCACATATATTGTTGCAAGCAACCTAGACACCTGTTGCATTTGTTAAGGAGACAAATGTCAAGAACTAACAAGAATAGAGAAAACTTGAACTAAACTAAAAACTAGTTCATTTACGCCAAGCAGAACTCAGCATTTTTTATACAGCCTACTAGCTCCATGCATGTAATTGGTTGATAAATAATACTTCAACACAACTGTTAGAGATTCTTTATAAGTAGCACAATTATAATAAAGTCCCACCTTTTCAAACAGTAGAGGAACCTCCCGGCAGAGAATAAAAGACTGCATCAGCAATGACACTATATCAGACACCTCTATGTGACTGAGATAACAGCAACTAGTCCTGCATTTAGGAAGCACACAAGAAGGCAGCATAAGTTAATCATATGCCTCAATCTTGAAAGTCTTAGTCAAATGTGTAATCACTTAATCTTTAAATGAATAGAAACTGTCCTTCAAATGTAAATGTTACACATCTGATTTAGAGAAGTTTATACGACACTACCTTCTATAACAGTTTTTTTCACTTCAACATACCCTAGCATTTGTAAAATAATAACTTGTAATCAAGCCATGTCACTATAAAACATTATAATTCCTTGTTCATTTGTTAAGGAAATTTTTAGATTAGAAGCATAATTTCTTGTAAAATAATCAACTATGAGATCATTTATATTAATTCTAAAGTACACCTAATTGTTACATTTAACCAGTAATAGCCATATTGAACAAAGATTAGGAAAATAGTCATATGTATTATGCGAGGTTATTGCACACAAGTGTTCATATACTTGCATAAATTGATTAGTATTCAAGTGGTTCAGGTCATACCTTCTTTCTCTGGGTACAATGCTTTTCAATGAAAGCCAGCAAATATTGTACAGTGCCGCAGCACGCTCAACTGCGAATATATCTTCAGAAACTTCTTTATTGATTAATTCAAGCTTGTGGATGCATGCTTGAGAATGGGAACAATCACAAAATGGATTTCTACAACCAAGTACTGATATACACTGAGAGTATACTTCATGTGCTCCATGAACTTCAGTGTGGTCCTGTTTCCATTTCCCTAATCATGAACAAACAGCGACTTATTTAATTATCAAAAGCAAAAACCTTCACATTTGTATGCATAAATTGAGAAGATGCAAATATAATCTATACATAAATAGTAAAATAAAACAATGCTAATAGAGCACATGAATTAATGCATAGAATACATAATGGATTGTGAATATCTGCACAGCACCTAAAATCCCCTAAGAGTAAGGGATATAGTGTTACAATACCTAAGTCAACTAGTACTCTTAATAAATGTTTTCGCCGGCCAAGCTCCCACTTCATATGTGTGAACTCCATGAATGAATCAACTTTTCTATCCTCTAGAGAGAAGCACTTCATGCATTTATTATTCTGCACGTCCAAAACTTCTCCTTCCCCATTGCATGCCTTATCCTGAGAAGATCGTTTTCGGGAGCGTGTCATCCTTGAGGGTCGCTCAGTTACCTGACAATTAATATTTTGAAGGTGGCTAGGTTCTTTCTTCTTCCTAGCAATCCTTCTATTATCTGGCTTCTTCAGTCCATGCTCTTTTATTGAGCATGACTGCATAGAATCTGACAGATCTGTAGCCAAAGAATGTACATTGCAGCTAGCGCCAGATGCAGCTTCGGTAGCAGTAAGAGTTTGGAGCATAATTTTATCTTTGTTGTCTCCTTTCCATACTGAAGAGTTAAGTATAGCAAGAGCTGATTTATAGTGTTCTTCTACAGAAATAGGACCAATAGAGAGGTCTCCTCCGGAACTATCATTTCTACTTCTATATAAGTTCCCAAGTAGCCAATCCACATTGCTTTCCATCATTAGGTGGCACCTCAAGCAAGAATTAGACTCTCTACTGTCACGTAAGACTTTTTTTGCACTTTGGAGTTCTTTGTCTGCTAATTCCCAAAGGCGCATTTTATGGTATACTTTTCCTACAAAATATAAGCATAGATGTTAAAAGTAACCACGTCAGTTTACTGTCAAATGAAAATGACCAGCAACTCTGAATGACAGACACGGAGAAAATAGTAAAGATGGGAGAAAGTGTTGTCCTTACCTAAACCAGCAGAAAAGGCAGCAGTGAAAAGAGGCAAGCCTTGGAGACAAGAGATACTCTTACCCCAGCTGAAAAGAGCTTCTGCCTCTGTTCCATTTCCAATTACTTCCTGAATGATGCCAACCTATGTTTGTACCTTAAGTATTAGAGGTGCATAGCAAATAAAATATGGTCTCTTCGAAGATTTTACATGATTATTCTATCTGTAAGAACTTATTTAGTGGAAAACTGCATACCTGCAAGTTGCTCTCAAGATAACACTCAAGCACCTTCCATGGAGTAAGATTACAGCCCTCTAATTCAAGTGATGCAGCAGTGTCCCAAACCTTAATGGCTATGGGGGTGCAAACTCTAAGATACTTGGCACAAACTGCCTGATTTCCGATAATGTCCCCATGCTCACTGTACTTTTCTTCCTGGCGCTCTAGCATGTAAGAGAAGTGTTCTTGTAGTAACTTACAACGCAGTTGATGGGCTTCTTTTGCCCAATGCAAGGCCTGGGCAAGAGAAAGAGCATAAACTATTAATCATTTTCTTTCCAACAAAGATATGATATTAAGCCCTCATCTCCAAATTCCATGAGTCAAAACTTAAATGAGATACAGATGGAGAAAAAAGCAAGCACAGAAAATGAACTCAATTATGAACCATGAGACCTTTAGTCCAAAATACCTCTCTCTTAGAAACTAATCCAGATTATTTATGACTGGAAGAAGCAGTAACTTTGATCTAAGGACGCGAATTGATGAATAGATAGAAAACCAGCTTAAGTGGCATCATCTTAATGTGACATGAACAGTATATTATTGCAAATTTTGAATAGCTTGAGCCATTTAGGATCCATTCGGTGACTTGAAGCTAATAGAGGTAAAGCTAGCGCAAAAGTTGATTTTGAGAGTTGAAATTAGGAACTTATTTTTAAAATAAGCTATTTAGGTGTTCGCAATAATGAAGTTGATTTTGTAAAAGAGGGATTTAAAATTACAAAAAGGATTGGAAATATTTTGATACGAAAAAGGCATATGTGTTGAGAGGCAATAAGGGTACGAAAAAAGCATAAGCTATGATAAGGCATATGTGTTGGACCAAATTTCAGCTACTATATGCTAGGAAAAACTTTTGTAAGCTACACTTACTAAATGCAATAGTGCAAACTTATTTTTTCACTTAACTTAAAAAGTGAGCTTCCATAAGTGTGAAACAGTGACTACCGAATGGACCTTATACACATATATACTTTTCTAGTTCATTAATCATTATACATGATATATTGGTATATACTCTTTCTCAAGACTATTGGAGCTTCAAATTCATGCTTGATCTATTATTTAATAACAAAAAGAAATTCCAAGAAACCAACAAAATTTCATTACAAAGAATGACAAGCGAGTCATCTAATATTAAGTATAATTGTAGATTGCTCATAATAATTCCAGTAAGTAAATGTACGATTAAATATAAATAACATGGGTGATGATTAGTATATTACATCATCAAATAGAGATATACTCCAACAAGTTATTATATTTAACTGGGTTGGAGTTCCTAATAATAAAGTTCTTATATATAATTATTCCAAAATCAAGGCATGCCTCAAGGGAAACATAACTGCAGCTCCAAGCTCAAGATAATGGATGGATGGAAACTGAAAGTTGGCACTCCAATCACCAAACATTATACACACAATCCAGGACTCAGCACTCTGCAAATATTTCTAATTGTGTAGGAAACCTTTAGAAAACATATATCCCCTAAGCTCCTTATGAAAGAACCACAGCATTTAATATATACTTAAATGATAAAATGAACCAGAACAGTATTGTTTGCACGGTTTCAGAGAGGTACAACCTCTGTACAAGTGGCCTTCAAGTTAGAAACTTCTAGCTATCAACCAGCAAATAAACAGGGATGTTTGACAACCAGAAGATTCACATTTGATAGACTACACGTCCGCAAAATTCAGAAACATCAAGATGAAGCATATTAGATTAAAGATACATGTACTCATACCTCAATAAGTTGTCCAGCAGAAAGAAGCCTCTGAGCCAAGTCATAGTATAGACATCCAACAACAAAACCAGAATCATTCCTGTCCTGCAAACAATATCAAGATTACCCACATGGTATGAAAGTTCATAGAAAGGTTTGACAGTGAATGTATATATATCATACAGCCTTACACTCTGAATTAAATGTAGTGCAGCCTCTTTGATGTTATCTACTGTTACGTTTGAATAAAGACTGTGCTCATACCAACCAAAGGCTTGAGGAAACTGAGTGCACAAAACTGAGAAGTTCTGCTTGAAGCCAAGAAGTGCTGAGTGAGAATCCTTCATTGAGCTTAACCAGTACCGAACAGACTTGAAAGCAGCACCATAATCCTCAGAAAGCTGTATGAAAAACACCTCATTTATAGGTGAAACACAAAGCGCATGACTTAGCCTCCTAGATTCCCATAGCATCAACAAGCACTTCTCCAATGGTTTGTTACAGCCATTAAACGCTTTGATAAGCAAATTGCAAATGTTAGGATCCATATTACCCTACATTTAAAAAAAAAACACCACGTGAGAAAAGTCAATGTCTGTATAATGGCATAGAGAGTCACTTTTTCTGAAGATTTTGAAAAAGTCAAGCATCATAAAATGGACCTTCAGTGACAACAGGTCAACAATGTGATATAGCAACTGCAAGATATAAGCACAGCCCTCACCACCCAGGTAGGGTTCAGAAGTAACATCACAGCTTAGCCAAATCTTGACAGCCTCTTGGATATCACAAAGCACTTTCTGCTCAAAAAGGAACCAAAAAAAGAAAGAAAAGGACAGCTCACTTATCAATTCATAAATATCCTATATCACAGATGCATATATATAGTGTACCATCTGTTGCACCTTGGAGCTTGGCTCAGCTTCATGTATGGACAAGGCACGTAAGCTATATGCAATAGCTAATTGATTGGAGACCAGAATGCAACCCTGATGTGTATCTCCATTTGCACCTATCTGTTCCATGATCAACTCTAGATCATCAAAATCTGACACACGCATATAGGTCAAATGGTGAAGCAAAAGAACAGTGATATATTACTCACAATTGTGTCTATTGCTTCTGACAGACAGCAAATAGAGTTTTTCAGACACTCGGTTCCAAATTCCCTAAATAGCCTTCCTTTCTTAATTAAAAATTTTGATTTCTCAATCCAGTCATCTCTAGTCACATGTAAGTCATGCAAAAGTAGGTCAATAACTTTCATCTGCATTTCTCGACAAAATTCTGGACACAGATTGCTCATCTCCTGATATGCTGAAAGCTCCTGTAACAAATTCAAGCAAGTGTTATGTCATTCACTAAGTATAAAGGCCTAATAACTTGACAATCGGAGGAATTAACCAAAATGAAAGTACAAGAAAAATCTCAAACCTGCTCCAATATAATGCTAATTGTTGTTTTAGATACATAAAACGATGAAGAGCCATCTCCTTGCACTGAATCCACAATATAAGAGTACAAGGTTGGTGCAATATCCTTATTGCCTGCTTTTTTATATGATTTACATTGTATCTGCAAAAAAAAAAACAATATTAGTATGCCTAAATAGCCCTAAGCTATCAAACACTAAGTAGCAATGACTTACCTTGACCCATTGCTTCACCAATGCTTGAGGGCTTGGAAGCTTTTCAAACAAATCTCTCATGGTAGACCATTTTCTAAGACTATACATGATCGCATTCCCTAATCCATGACTATCTTCTTCAAAGAGAATCTCAAGGAAAAATGAAGTTGACTTGGATGCTTTACTTGCAATGTCTAAAATAGCATCTTCAGAATTTAAGAGAACAGATTGCTTCTTTTTGCTAGCATACATTTGGCAAAGGTTCAAACCACAAGTCCATGATGCTTCAAAACATAACTTCATCGTCTCAACACTCTGAAGAACTCAAATGATAAGTGAATCAGTCCAGATATAAATAAATAAATAGAAGAAATCTAGTGTCCAGCAAAATATATGAACTTTGCAAATTCAGATGAACGTATACAAACAAGCAACTGATCTTCAGGTTGCAATAAAACAATTTTATTAACATCGATGTGAAAAGATATAGGATAAAGGATAACAGTAGGAAAGATGTAATTTTCAGATCTAATTTGCACAAACATAAAGCTAATGCTTTTAAAAAGCACATGGCAAATGAAACCCGCAGACATCAACTGAACAATTGAATCCAAAAACACTTAACACCTTCAAAGCCAATTACACCGCAGATCCTACATAGGCAAAACACTAGAACATCTGAATTATGTTCCAGCAGAAACCATATTTGAGCCAATCACATTTAATAAGCCACATATGTCATGGCAATCTCACTTTGGGAACCTAAGAGTCTTTGTTAGATAGATCTAATCAAGTGACTATCCATAAGCAAGTGCCAAATAACATGTCTGATGATGACTAGAGCTTAACCAAAACACCACAATAAATTACATAAAAAAAGCAAATCATAACATAATGAGCAGTAACACTACAGATTCAAGATAAAGTTACCTCCTTTAGTTGCTTATTTCTGTAACAATCCAGAGCAATGTCATAGAGGGAGACAAGAAGGTAATTGATCTCTTGATATTGAATATTTTCCTCAGAAAGCAGAAACTGCAGAAACTCCCAACTTCTCTAAAAATTGAGAATGCAAAGAAGTTAGAAAGAAAAACAAGTAAAACATAACCTAATGGCTCCCATGAGCAAGCAAAGTTGAGAAGAACTTGGCAGAATCATCATTTACCTTCCTATTCAAATTTAGCTTGAGGGAGAGAACAAAAGAAGCTACAGACACTTTGAGAACAGTTTTGTCAATTGCTTCTGAGCCATCTCTCTCACTGTCAAGTGAACTACTGTATGCAACAGAAGTCCCAAACAAACAAAATATCCTTTGTCAGTAACCTAATTTCTTTAACTAACAGAAGCCTTGAAATAGCTCTTCAGCAAGCCTTAACATATAAAATAGAATGCCTCAATATGCTAAAATCAGCAAGATAGTAACAGGTGCATGCAATAAGGGGAGAAGAAAAAAATAACAAATCAGTAGTTTCCTGTGCAAGGCATTTATCCTTGTAATATACTAGAATGCTTTATGACACACATCAAATTGAAGATGAGTGTCGAAGTAGATAAAACAAAGATCAAAACTCAAGACATAAAAGCTTTCCAACACTGCAAAATAAAAAGTTACTTGTCAATGAAAGAAGATCCAAAACAGGATGTGATAGTCATGTACCTGTGGCAAGGAAAAAGTATGTCACAGAGCTGACAGAACAACATTTGTATAATCTGTAAATAAGCTTCTACAGGAGGCTCCAAAACTTGATTCATTATATGTTTCCTTTCTGAGTTTACAAAGTCGGCAAGCGGCCGACATAAGAACTTCAATGCATCCAAGTAAAACTTCATATAAACTTTCCTAGTTTCCTCTGCGTGAACTTTAGTAGCCTTTCCATTTTCCTTTGAATAAACTGTAAAAAATGTCCCAGCAGAACTAAGCAAAGAATTCAGCTCCTGCACTTGAGAGCTATATGTTAAACTAGTAGAATCAGCATTCCCAAAAATTTGGAGTTTGCTACTAGAAAGGTGTAAACCAGAAGCATAAAGCCTTGAGATGAAGGCAAATGGCTCCAAATCCTGTTTGGCAGATAAAGGTCAAAGAATTCTGCGTCAAATAGCATTTAAGAAAGTCTGGAACAGTATTATTATGTGAAATCAACCTCCTAGGCTCCTACCATATTGAACATTGAAGCAGCAACAGCACCATGGATACCTATAGAGGATGCACGGCACTCATATGCGCAACAGGAAAGTAGTTCAAGAAACTCAGCTGACAGCTTCAAACCATCAACCTGCAGTCGAAAAACTGAGGCACAGCCAATGATGAAACAAATAAACCAATAATCATAAAACCAGGAAACCCCTAATTCACCTCAATTGCTTTCTCCCCCAATAGCTTTCGGTATCCATCAAATGTAGCTGCACAGAACTTGGGTAACAGATCAGCTCCTAGTTTCACCAAAAACCTTGTGGCCTTGTTCAAGTAGCTCACTATCATTCTGCTAAACTTGTGGCTGACACTAGTGTCCAAAACCCTAATTAATAGCAAAAATATACAAATGAGAGATCATTTCATAAAACTACCAATTGACTTGAAAAACAAAGGAAGCTAAGCTATCTTTGTCTGTTCATAAAGCAATTCATGAATAAGAGGCATAAAAAATTATACATTTACGAATTCGAAAATCAACCTGAGCCACGGCTGAATCCCATTGAGCAACGCAAGCAAGTTCTGATACTGTGCAATTTCCTTGCTCTTACTCATCGCCACACTCTGGAAAACCCTGAGGACAACCTCCACGACTAAATAGGCCAGATCGCCATCCACGCCACTCTCATCAACCAGCGCTGGGACAGAACTCTCACCAGAACTCACAATCCCGTCCAATTCCATCTCGCCGACAGCCTTCAAAACCCTAAACGCCTCATCCATCGCCTCGCTGTACCTCCCCCATTCGACCAAGCAGCGAACAAACCTCGCGGTCTGCAAGTGCACGCTGTAGGGCTTGCAGGACAGAAACGACGAGAAGCACCCGACGCAGTCCAAGCACAGCCTGTAGGTGGCGAAGAGCTCCGCCGCTTCCACGGCCGAGGGTTTTGGGGAATCGGAGAGGCGTTTAGGTAGGAGAGACAGGGAGCGGTTGAGGAACGGAAGATACGACTTCAATAGAGATCGAATCGTGGAGGAGGAAGAAGGAATTGGCTTGGACTTGGACTTGGACTTGGACGGCTTGGAGGATTCGGTGGCGCTAGTACTGGGGGTTTGGGGGTTGAGGAAGTGGAGAGTGAGAGGCTGGAGGTACTGAGAGAAGTGGCCATGGATGTTGGCGTAATCGGAGGATTCGAGCTTGCGGAGGAGAGAAGCTTCGGTGCAATCATCCATGGCTGCCGAGGAACAAGCGCATGAGAGAGGGAAAGGGGGAAATTGGGGGGTGGTGAGTGGCGTATTGGTGAAATTAGCGGGGAAATGCGGCAAATGCTTGCGCGTTTGAAAAAATGAGGCAAATGCATAAAAGAGAAAATATGGGTTATATGGCCAGATAGGGCAACGCATAAAAGAGAAAAAAGGGAAAAATTAGAGAGTGTTTTGTATTCGGTCTCTTTAATTGTTCCAAATTTTTAGACAATTCATTTTTGTCCTACTAAAAAACTAATTAATATTTTATATTTTACAATTATCTCATATTCTAGACATTTTAATAACAAATGTTCATAATTTTTTATGTGGTAATTACAAAATAGGTTTGGACCGGATTAAACTAGCATCGTTAGCCTTTTTATGCAACACCCATACTAATCATCAAGAATGATGTTCTTCTTTCTTTCTCAAGCAGGGGCGGAACCAGAAATATATTTTGAGGGGGGCAAAATTTATCCAATTTAACTAAAAAATTTCATTTTAAAATAAATACAGAATACTTATAAATATTAAAAAAATCATGATTATAATATGTAACTAGAATAACCACTTTTTAAATTAAGGGGACTGCTTGTGGGAACTGAAACATAAATCCCATGGTACTTATAAATATTAAAAAAAATCATGATTATAATATGTAACTAGAATAACCACTTTTTAAATTAAGGGGACTGCTTGTGGGAACTGAAACATAAATCTCATGGTACTACAACCTATCTTATTAACTAGTTGCCTGAAGATACTAGAATAACTATTTCAAATTTGCATTCATACTTTATTATACAATACTCAAATATTTAAATTAATATAACATATTATGTTGAAGGCCTCAGATTCATTACAGTATGAAGATATTAAATTTAACAAAACATATAAGTATTATGACTATGTAAATGACATGTAAAAATAGTTTGCATACATTTAATCTTCGAATATTCATAACTTTTTTCTCGGATATCGTATCAGGGCGTATAATATATCAAATCGAATCTCTCGACGAAAGGAAAATATATAAAAAGAAATTTTTTTGATTGAGGGGGGCAGGGTCACCTCTAGCCCCCATGTAGTTCCGCCCCACTAGCAATATTATTGTTGCAAAAAGAGAAAATATGCAACAAGTTAACGCATTCATCTATTGGCACCCTTTCTCTTTGAACAAAATACACAACGACAAAATCATACATTTTGTAGGCAAAATAGTTTATTTCGTTTCAAAATGGTTATATATTAATCAAACATTACACATTCGAAGGTTCATTTTGAATATTTGATCGTTTAAATATATAATTGCATCGGTTGCATACTTGCATATATTAAAATGAAATATTCTTTAAGAAGTGCGTATATTTGTTTATAACAAGTCGAACTCAATTTATGCGCAACTATGCAAGTCGATTTGAATTAGTACTACACACGAATCTATGATCGAATAAAAAATCATTAAAATCGACTTAACCCGAGTTAAACAAACAACTGTGCGTAACTTAACCATGGTTAGATTTTTAACTATGGTTAAGTAACACAACCAAAATATAAGAATGAAGATCGGTAGATGGAATTTTCGCAACCCTAACAACGAATGTTTCTAGAATTGTGTTCTAAAATTGCCGCTATGAAATTGTGAGAAAGAAAGAACACCTTCCACCTCTTTCTCTATCTCTCGATTCGTCCATTATAGAATTTGCTTGTCAACCCAAAATTCTACGTTTACATTGTGCATTTCGTCCAAAGAGAAAGGATAATTGTGTCCGACTTTATAGCGAGCTTCGACATTGAAGTTATCATCTCGACCACCATCTCCTCCGAAAAACACTCTGGCTAGTAGAGGTGACTATTTTGCTATTCTATCTATTTTAATGATTTTTCCCCTTACGTATGCATCTTTATTCCTCTCTTTAGAAGAACCAATGTGAAACAACACCGTTTTTTGCTTGAAAGCTCGCTTCCGACTTTTTCGTTTCATCCTTACTCTCACAACTATTGGCTTTTGGGGGGTTGTGTGGAGGCTCTATTGTAGTTTGAGTTTAGTTTGATGGTGCAATTCGCTTTTATTAATTCAACCTTTTTTTTAAAAATTTCTCCCTAGATGTTATGAGTCCGAATATAAGGGTTGAGATTATACAAGTTGATCTGGACATTTTTTTAAGGATGTTGGTGAATTGTTGCATTTTTGTTGATTTTATGCATTCAAGAGTTGTTTTTTTAATGAATTTTCGCTTTCATAACTATATGATACATTTGGAAGATAAGTGATACAAATGAGAACTTGAATATTACTAGCTTCAGTTCGCAAGAAGTCATTGACTTTTTTTTTGTTTTCCTGATTGTTTATTGCTAGGTTTTGGTTGAATTTGATGAATGTTGGTAAAATTGCGAACAAAAAACCAATTTCAAAGGTATAAGTTTGAACTTGATATATTATTGAGTGCATTTGGGACTTGATAGATTATCAAGGGTATATGTTTGCATTTAGCAATCAAGCGAATGAGCTATTAATGGTGGGATAAGGCCAAATTGGAGGTGAGAATTGAGTATGAGAATCAAATAGCAATGCTCTTTTCGTGGTTTATTGATCACTTACCTTTTATATTAGATATATGCGCTTAAATTCCATAGGGTTTGTTTGGTTACATGCACTTTATAAGAACTTATCAATTGACTATTACCTTATTGGTTACACTCATTGAGATTTTTATGTAAATTTGAATGGAAATTGAACATATTACATCAAATACTTAAATTAGTAGACACGATTGATAATATGGTGTATTTAATTACATGAACTTGTGTAAATTTGAATTGAAATCGAGTTGTGGATGAATTTAGGCGAGTTGATGTAGATCGATCGTGATGAAGTGACGAAGTGTGTCTGGTAAGGCTTTTATATTAGTTTGTTCGTGATGGATGGGTGGGGGTTTTAAATTTGCCCATTCAGTGAGTGCGGACTTTTATATTAGTCGGCAGGGAAGGACCGAGGGGCGGACTGGGGTACGCTACAGCCCGCCCTAACAAAAGTAAATAGGGTAAATTTAATAATAAAAAATAAAAAAGGTAAATTTAGTATTAAATTAGTTAAATTAAGGAAATTTAGCCCACCCAATTTTTTTAGTAACAATTAGCCGACCCTAATATTAAATCATGCGTGCGTCCCTGTTAGTCGGTGTACGCAGAGACAAATACAAGATAAATTTACTAATTATTACTTAAATTAAGATAATTTAGCATACCCAAATTTTTTAGTAAAAATTAACCCACTCTAATAGTAAATCATGCGTCAGTCTCTGCGTCTACCTATAGTAGGCTAGTTCTATTTACTCATCTAGGCCCTACGAAAGTTTTTTGATTTTAGACTTTACTAAGAACTACTCCCTCCGTCCCATTTTGTTTGTCCAATTTCCATTTTAGTTGTCCCAAAATGTTTGTCCAACATTTTTTCTTTCCTTTTATATCCAACTTTTCTTACAATATTACCCCTATTCAATCCCACTTTTTACCTACATTAACCAATAAAAAATCTACCCCTCAATCAACTTTTTAGTCATTTCCTTTTTTTTCTCTTTCTTCCCACCTTTATCCATCAACATCATACACTCTCTCTTCTTCCTATTGGCTACTTTATCTCCCATCTCATTTTCTTAAATTGTGTGTGAATTGTCCTTTTGGACAAACAAAATGGGACGGAGGGAGTAAGTTGGAAAAAAAATTTGACTGAACTTTATTATTGGTTTTAGTGTGCTATGCATAATAGTAATACTAATGTATTACTCCTATAATCATGCTTATCAAACACACAATGTAAATTCACACATCTGCACTTGTTGTACCTTAGCAACTCAGTTATAATCAGAGGCGAATTTAGAGGAGATGGGCAGCGACGACCGCCCCCAAATCGGACGTGGAGCCATGAGTTCTACATTTAAAAAACGAGCAAGATAATTTTTGACGTCGTGCAAATTAATTTTTTTAAAAAGGGTTTAATTAATCCTAATTTTTAAAAAAAGGGGCGGAAATCGGAATTGTCCCTAATAAAAAGGCTTCACTTTAGGGTTACACGTAACCCAATTGACGCTCAGAGGCTCACTGGTCTGCAGGAAGCAACGAGACAGGCGGACAGCAACTCGCCCTCAGCGCGGCTCATTAGCGACGCCGGCGGGCCGGGCGACGGACGACGGCACGAGCAGTCTGGTTTGGACTGGACTGGACTGGATCGATTGGTTGCTGGTGGTTTGTGTTTGGAGAGCGCCGGGTAAAGAGGTAAGCCCCCGAATCCAAATCTCAATTCGAAAATCCCCCATTTTTGCGGGAATTTGTGTGGGAATTTGTGAATTTACAAGTTGTAGATTATATTCGTTTGTTAGTTTATGCAGAGATTGAGAAGAAATTTGATAGGTTTGTCTTGTTGGTTAGTTTAATTGGTTGAAAAAAAAAGTTTGAAAATTGAGATTGATAGGGTTGGCGCAAATCCGAATTTCCCTCAATTTAGTGGCAATTTGGACTTGATGATGAAAATTAATGGGTATTAGAAATTAGAAATTTGAACTTTAGTGGAAAATTGTAACTTGCAAGTGCTATTTTCATGGTGTTGCCAAATAATATTTACCCAATTTGTCCGGGCCATTGTAATTTGCAAGTGCTAATTGATAGGGTTGGCCCGAATCCGATTTCCCTCAATTTAGTGGCAATTTATGTGTGAATTGTGAATTTGATTACTTTGTTGGTTTCTGGAAAAATTGATAAAGAAATTTGACAGGTATTAGAAATATTGTTATTGAAATATTGTTGAGAACAATTGTATCCTTAAGAATGCCTTTTGTATTGTATATATGGTCAATCAAGAAGCTTTTTTTTTATTTAGATAGTCTTTTGATTAAATCGTTTTCACTTCACTTAAGTTATGAGATAACTGTTCAGTTTTCCAGAGTTTTTGTTGCTTTTGGTATGCTACTTCATGATGTTGCCAAATACTAATATTTACCCAATTTGTCTAGGCCATTGTAACTTGCAAGTGCTAATGCTACACTATACCTCTTCCTGCAAAGGAAAGGATGTTGCTGCCTTTTTTTTCAAGAATATGGATATCTAGTTTTTAGATTTTTTCCCAATTGATCTAAGTTCACTTCCTTTTTTTCAAGAGCATGTAGAGTTTAGTAAGATTCCGTGCTGGTGTTGTTTGTGAAATTATATAATTTATTTCTAAAATGCTTCTTTTTGCTGAAATAGGTATAAAGATTGTCAACTGGTTTTCTGACATTTGGAGTTTCAGAAGTAAAAAAGTGACCAAGAAATATGGACTGTAACAAAGATGAAGCGATTAGAGCAAAAGAAATGGCATTAAGGAAGTTCTCAGACAAAGACGTCATGGGTGCGGCAAAATTTGCTTTAAAAGCTCAGAAATTGTACCCTGAACTCGAGGGCATATCTCATTTGGTGGCGAATTTTGAACTGCACAAGTCTGCGAAGATTAGACGAAATGGTGAAATAGACTGGTACCGAATGCTTGGTGTAAGCCCTTCAGCTGATACAGATACCATATCAAAGCAGTACAAAAAGCTGGCCCTTCTTATACACCCTGATAAGAACCGGGAAGTTGGTTCAGAGAGTGCATTTAAGCTTCTATCTGAAGCTTTTCGTGTTTTAAAGGACAGGAATGCCAGGTCAGCTTATGATCATAGGACAAACATTCAACAATTCCACCCAAACTTTCCTCCCGCCCATCCGAAATTCGTTCCTGTAGTCCCGACTCCAGTTTCCCAAACAAATTGGAGTCAGTTCAAAAAGGGAAATTCAAATTCTGGTGCACAACCTAGCTGGAATTGTTCTGCAGCCCCATCCAACAATGGCACGTCTCAACAAAAACGTCCAAATTGTGGTGCACAACCTAGCTGGAACTGTTCTGCAGCCCCATCCAACAATGGCACGTCTCAACAAAAACATCCAACTGTTGGTGCGTGTTCAGGGGCCCCACCCCGTCCACAGAAGAAGGCGAAGAAGAGCTCTAATGAGATGTCTTCTTCCACAGATACCCACGAAAATCAGGAAAGAAGTACTTTTTGGACGAGTTGCAGCGGTTGCAAAATGCAGTTTGAGTATCTTCTAATGTGTCTCAATGAGTATCTGTATTGCCCAAACTGTTATACAGCATTCAAGGGTAAGGAGATACCAACTCCTTCGATTTGGGTAAATTCAGACAAATGTTATTCGTATTCCCGCCTTCAAAATCCGTCTCAATTGGACAACACCCCTATGGCCACTAAAATTCCTCATACTGGTACGATATCTGGTCCTTCCATCTATTACACTTGCTTCTTAAATTATGCATTCCTCACCTTTTGTTGCACTTCATTGATGTAACTATGCAGATGCTAACAACGGTAACTTGAAGAGCAAGCTGCAGAAGTTGGGTGACAACCCTACCATGGTAAAAAATGGGAAAACAAGCAAAACCAAGGTCTCTAGACCTGGAAAATGAGAAAAGCTGGAAGGAATATTAATCTACTTCTGTTTATGCTATGCTAGTTAGTAATTTGACGTCTAACATCTAGAAGGGCTGATAGAATTAAAGGAAATGACCCTCCTCTCTATTTGGCAGTTGCAAAATTTGGCAAAATCATTAAGGAGGTTAGAATTTGGTTCGCCATAACTTTTGCTTCTTATTAGTGCTTTATCTTCTCTCATTTGGGGTCATTTTGTAGGGCTGGGATTTGGTTCACCATAACATTGAAGTATGGTGTTTTGGGTATATGCTATATTAGATCTATATCGTTGTCGTTGGGTATTATTATACTCTAGGTCTCAACTTTTGTGCACAAAAAGTTTAGCAGTACAGAACTTTGTGTTTATAGTTTCAGGCTCTAGTTTACCATCTTTTGTGCAAAATACCATGTACGGCGCCCTTGAGAATTATGTTCCGGTGTTCTACAATCTGGAATGCATTTCATGTTATTATGGTTATTTGCAATGTCATTTATTTCCTTTTGTAATGGTTTTTTTTTTTTTCTGATTTTGAAACATCCTCTCAACTTGCTTGGCCGTTAGGGTGCATATATCTTGACTTCTCAACTTGCTTGGCCGTAAGGGTGCATATATCTTGACTCCCCAAACCCTGCTGCTTTTGCGGGATATACTAGGTAGATGTTGACGTCGTTATTATATGGTTTTATGACGTTAGACTCTCCCAAGTCCAATCTGGACTCTTTAAGCCCCGCCTAGGTGCTGGAAGGTCCCAGTTCGTCTAAAGATAAAGTCTAATTTAGATCCTAATCATAACCAAATCACCTTAATATGAAATCAGGTTTATATACATGGCAACTTCAAAACTCCATAATTGCTAACATGATAACAATGGAATCTCATCTAAATGTCAGCTTGATATGCTTGTTGTGATAATAGTGTACTAGCAAACATAAAAAATGTGAGTTCAATCACAAGCTCAAATTTGAGAAGATTGGCTGATTTAGAGATTCAAAGTTTTAGCATGGTATATATATTTCCAAAGTCGTAATATAACACAAGGTAAGCAACAAAACACAAGTACAAACAACAGACAATAACATAACAAAAAAACAAATATTACATACTAGTAGTAGTACCCATTGGAAGACCTCATTGCATTTTACAGTTTTGTATAAGCAGAGTATTGAGATGAGATGATTACTTCGTCGCACCTGGATCAGCCTTCTCACTGTGTTGATCTTCGGCTTTGTTATTAACCTTGTCCAATTTCTGATCGTCGTCTTTGTTATTTAGCTCGTCGGCTTTGTTATTAACCTTGTCCAATTTCTGATCGCCATCTTTGTTATTTAGCTTGTCAACTTTCTGATCATTGGGTTTAGCTGAATCAACCACATTGCCATGGTTGAATCTCACAACAATGCAAGTAATGTTGTCTGCACTTCCCCTAGTGAAAGCGGTTTCGGTTAGCTTTCTTGCTGCTGCCTGAGCTTCTTCCTCTTTCCTTGCTATAGATACAGCGTCCTGCATTTCAAGGATTTTATAATACAACATCAACATCATCGTCCAGTATAGTCCCGCTCAAGCGCGATTTGGCGGGTAAAGATGGGGGCACCCATAACCTGAACATGTCAGGAGGATGCGCCCGATAGACCCAAGAAAAACTAAAATTCAGCTATGTGACAATAATAACTAAATTTAGTTTAAATGCACCAAAATTGATATAGGGGCTAAATCCATCTCAAAGGCATTGTATAAAAGCCAATGAGCATGAGAATGCGCCCATAAGAATTTTATAAATAATGACGCCAAGTTTCCCATTTTGAGTTTTTGATCTGAAACTTGACTCAATAACATAAATTGTCTTGATATTTTTATAAGATTGATGGAAGCTTTGTTGCTGAAACTTATAAAAACATACCTCATTGGGAACCACATCCCAAAGACCGTCGCTTGCAAGCACCAACAGTTCATGTTCATCATTAAGCACTTCATCCTAAGAGAATAAAGCATGAATGAACTTAATTTGTGATTCATCATTAACTAGATATCAATTGTGAACAAAGCATTATAATCTTCATATTTTTATTAAGAAAAGGTGCATATATTTTTATAGAAGAAAAGCTGTGTTAGATCACCTGAATCTCAGGTTCTGCAACAACAAATTGCTTTAACATACGATCACCAAAAGCACGCGACATAGCTAAGACACCCCCAACCCTCCAAGTGCCTGAAAGTAGGAAGTTAATTAACTATACATTTACCAAGATCTAAAACATTCTGAAAAGAATCATAAAATTACATGTAGCATAATTTTATCCAACTGAAGGAGGAACAAGGAATCAAATTTTACGACTTAAGTGTATCTCAAAGCCACATAATTAAGCAATGAAGGATTTATCTTACCAGCCCACATCACAATTCCTCCAGCATTTTCAATTCTCTGTCGCTCATCAGTTCTGTTGGGCTTATGATCTTCAGATAATTGAATTGCTGTACAAGGAAGATAAATGTACTCAAATTTCTTTTGCAAGAGAAACAATCAGGTTTAATTCACTAACCTTAACGCATGATTAATGTGGACTCGAAAAGTAAACTAAAAAATCAATTTAAGTAGAGCATACACCATAGCTCATACGCGTATCAGACATCTAGAAATGAAGCTAAAGATTAAGAGCCTTTATGTTGTCCACGCGCTAGTGAATTTAGATCAGATTTGTTCATACAAAAATCTATTTTACAGTTCATGTGAATGTTATTTCCTAGTACAAATTTGTTGAATTACAAAAGTAAGCATAGAACACAATTCCTTATGAGAGTTGAACAAATTTGTATATCTTGGATAGCTACAAAAGTAAAACCTAGTTTAACCTATAAGCCAATTTCAATGCTACATTCAGATAAGGAAACCTTTTTCACTGTAATAGTTATAAGCATAGAACACAATTCCTTATGAGAGTTTCATTAAGTTCACGAAATAATACGTACCTTTTCCTGATTTTGATGTTATTGTTCTCGAGTCTCCAACATTTGCAACATAGAGATGGTTTTCAACAATAACGGCAGTTGAGGCAGTAGAACCATCATCACGGTATGTATCTTTTTCATTATCTAAGAATTCTGAATCCGTCATTTTGTATGTTTCACCTAAAGGATCACTTCATTAGTTGATTATACCAAAGTATTTACCAATGATCAAAAACATCATCATATATTAGAATACACACTTATAGCCAACTTTGTATCTGTCATAAATTGTGGATGCTTCATGAGATTCTCAAAGAGATGCTCCTTTAAATACTCAGCAGCACGAGAACCACCGTGACCTGGAAAGGATTCCATAACCAATTTATATACCAAAAGATATCAGAATCAATCTAAACAATAAGATATTATGTAAGCCAAATATGCAAGGGTTGTGTTTATCTAAAATAAATTCTATGGGTAATCACTAAAATAAGAGATAAGATTCAGAGGCATAACCAGATTAAAAGCGTGCTCAATCATTACGAAAATCTTATACTTAATTGATTGCAAATTTGCAATTCTTTAACTAGGAAAACAAAAGTAATTCCATGACAAATATGATGACTCAAAAATTTCCTTTTTTTTTTTTTTTTTTAATAATACAAGGTAGATGACATGCTAAAAATACAACTTCATTGTGCAAAAGCCTACTCCATGACTTCACTGAGAAACCATGAGTACAGTGTAATTTCACGAGCTATCAATTTTATGAGACATATTCTTTAAACCAAGAAACAAGATTGATCTAATTTTTGTGCCACCACATTAAGCAGTTTAAAAAATATGATTGAATAATGATGAAAGATGAAATCTAACCATCAAAAATTCCAAACATGCAGACTGTTTTGCCATCAATTTTGGACATCTTAACATCACAAAAATCCTCCATGGTTGCTCTCTTTCCTCGGAAACTTGAATAACCACAACTCAGCTTTCCGTCTTCACTGTCAAAGGCAAGTAAATAATAAGGCAATTAGCTGCATACACAAAATAATCAAAAACAGTCAATAAAGGCATATATCATCATCATTGACACAATGAGGCTCTGCTACAGCGGAATCTGGGGGGTCAAGATGGGGGTACCCCTGCCCAAGGGAAAGGGGTACGCCCAATAGACCCAAGAAAAACTGAAATTCAGCTATGTGACAATAATAACTGAATTTAGTTAGAACACACCAAAATTGATATAGGGACTAAATCCATCTCAAAGACAATGTGTAAAAGCCAATGAGCATGAGGATACGTCCCATTCAACAAACTAGTTAAACCAAACTAATCAAGGTCAAAAGTTAAATCAACTATAGCATCATAACAAATAGCAAAACTACTTGCAAGGAAGTAAGGTTCATTTGTCAAACCAAACAATAAATAAACAAATGATCTATATATCACATCTTTATTAAACCCAAGACTTCAATCATCATTTACTTTATACATACATCAAATATGCAATTCAATTTAGATTTTGGATAATCCTGCAAATCTTATACTAATATTCACCTTTTGTATCCTCCACCAGCATATCCACTATCCTCCTCCTTCTCCTTAACATTATCAACACAAACGCGGTGATCTTCAGTGCCACTAGTATCCGTCATCATTGTTATGCTTCCCATAAAACTCCTCACTTTGCAACTCCACACATATGTCAAGAATGAACCACTCTCCAAAGAATTCCTATACCCACTGTATTTTACTCTTCCTTTGGTCAGAATTCCAGCTGCACTTACCACATTCCTTATACTGTATAACATCTAAGCGCAGAGCGCTGAACTTGATTTAATTGCCAAATAAATGCACAGGAATCTGCATTTCAGCAAAAATTGCTCATGTTAAAATCTGATTATCAAAACATTCAAATTCATCAAAAACTCATAATCGGATGCATATATTACACTAGTTGAATTTCTACATTATATGGAAGTAACTTGGATTTTTTTTTTCCAGCCAACAAATCATACATGCATTATCCAAAACTTCCCCAATTTTTTCCCCCCTTTTCAGTTCTATAATGTGAAACACTATTTTCAGCAATCACAAGATATTCAAATGCAATGTGAAATAAGAACTATGGTAATTTTCCATTTTTCTTCAATGCTTTTAATTAAAAAGAAAGAATTTTAACCCATAGTTTCCCACTGAAATTGCATATGAAACTCAAAGCAGAATGAAGGGTAAGAAGGTAAAATTGAAATATATTCTACCAAAAAAAAGTGAAATTGAAATATATAATCAGACAGATAGAGCTCCAAACCACGATAAAATTGAAGCTGCAAAAGATTTATTCTGATTGAATCAAAGTTTCAACAAGCACAAACCAAATTCAATTCACAGAAATTACAATGACCTTGGAATCTATCTATTTGCCCGCTCTCGAAATCACAGCCATAATCTTAGTTTAGGGAAAAGAATAATGTATTGAATTGCAAGAGATTGAAAGGAGGTGAACAGAAGAAGAATCAAAGGGATATTTGAGAATTTCTATTCTTTAATTGCTAATACTAATTAGAGCAAATTACACAAAATCACCTAAAAACAGAGAAGAGTGGCGATGGTTTTCTATTGGGAGGGAGCGCTTTTAGGCTTTTCTAAACGGAGGAGGCAATGAGGCATGAGGGGTACTTTTAAATAGACATTTTATTGGTTTCAATAATTAAAAAAAGAAGACATTTTTATTCGTAAAAAATTGTCTTAAAATATGACATTTTTTCATTTTGTTCACGTTGTATAATCTATAACTATATATTAAAGCTGTGTACATTTTTTAACCACTAGAACGATTCATTTTGTGAAAAATGAATCGGTGGCACCTATTTAGCTCAAATTGATTTCAACTTTAAAACAATAATTATTAAATTTTATTTGTTTTATTTAATTCAAAAAATAAATAAATTTTCTTGATTAATATGCTAATTATAATATGTTTAAAAAATAATGAGTTGTAGTCGTACATGGCACAACGGGTACAACTAGTGTATATAATACTCCTTCCGTTTGAAAAATACACGCCGTTTACATGAATTCCTAAAGTTATGACAAGAAATTCATTCATATTATTAGCGCAAGAAGACAAGACTTTTTCTGATATTATCCTTATTAATTAAAAAATTTACTTAAATATATAATATAAGAAGAAAGATCTTTACAAGATTATTGTACTTAAGTCAAATCATCTAAGTTTGTGCAGGGACAATTTTTTTTTTAGCCAAGGGGTTTGAGAAGGTCGACTAGGTTCAGGATTTATATTTAAAGCAACTATTTGGGTCTTTTATGAGCCCGTCTTTGAAAGGCTTAATGAAATACATGACTTATGTTAGCTACTCACTCTTTGGTGACTCATTTGTGGTAATCAAGTGAAACGAAGTCGTTTCACTTGATGTATTCTTTTATATGCTCCTTTTGTGGAACCCTAACCTTTTCTCTTTAGTGTTGCGCCGTGAAAGCTTTTTTGAGAAACTCCATTTCTTCTTTATCTCCAACGTTGAGCTACATTCACTCCATAAACGAGAGGAATAAAGAGAGATTGAACTTTAGAGAGCCCTGGGTTGATCTTCGATGTATGATTATTGTCCAGATATGTTCATCTCTCTTTTAGATCGTTTATTGCTTGTTTGTTCTTTGGACTTTATACTTACTTTCTCTTATTTCTAACTTGGATCTTGGACATTCTTGTTGAGGTCTTCTTCTTTTTCTTCTTCTACTCTCTCTCGTCTTGCTTTCTTTTAATTTGCTTGACTTCTAAACTAATCTCGGATCTGAGTTCTACAAAATATAATGGATGAAAGTTTTATTAATGTCATCAGTGAGGCTTTTTGAGTAATTAATATTCATGACTTCAAGGTTTGATTTATTAGGGGATTCTAAAGAATCTAAAATTACTCATTTGGGTTCCAACAATCCCTTTTATTAGTAAATATTCGAGGATTGTAGGTTATTTCAACTCATTCGACATGATACTCTAGAATAGATTACTATCAAAACCTTGTCATCCTAATTTTTTTCCTCTTTAAAAGAGTGTGAATTTGTTTAGTTTTAGTAGACCTCTTCTTGATGCTTTTGGAAAGAAATCACCATCATAACGTCTGACACGATGTTCATAACTATGAACAAACAAATGGTTACATGGTATGTCACCTTATGAAGACATATGTATAACATAAATGGCTTTAATAAAAAAAAATCAACAAAATACACTAATACGGATTTAGTTCCAATGGAGTTGTGAAAAAACTCCATTGAAACAAGACCGCACCAATACTTGTCGAGATGAAACAAGTTGAAAAACTATAACATTGTCATGTATTTGGACTTTGTCCATTGGATTTGTCAAACAAAGGGAATTCAATTTGAGCTAAATAGGTGCCACCGTTTGCAAGTCAATTACAACTTCAAACTTGAAAATTCGTAATTTCAGAAATTTGAAAGACATGAACGTCAGATCATGAGCAATGTAATTAACCTTGTTGCAATTGCAATTTCGCTTGTTTTGGTGTGAAATCAAAGGGAAGTGATACATCAAGAAACAAGCATGGCCATTGATAGCCCAAATTCTCCATTCTCCATTGTAATAGGCTCCTCAATACAGGATTTACCGTTCTTCAAACAACAACAACAACATTTACCCAGTGTAGCTCCGCTTAAGCAAAATCTAGGGGTCAGGACGGAATTTTACTTTAATATACGGAACTAGACACAACAAAAATTCCATCCCTTGAGAGAATATGGATCTCCCTTAACCAGAATCCGGTAATAACTGGCTTTTACAAACAGAAAGCTACCAAGGTGTTCGTAAGACAAACAAGACGAGATGAACAAAAAAAATCAATTATTTGACATCATTTATGATAGCAATATAGCATCATGAGAATACCACTGACTGCACATACAATTTTATGAACAAAAGGATCAGGACTGGAGATGGCTGATTTTGGCTTCATATAATTCCAAGGTCAAATAAAACTTAAACAAGACAGGAAACAAAGAGGCAAGAAAGAAGAGTGAAACACAAACAATGATAAATCAGTATGGAGATAATTACTTGACACTGTGTTCTCCAACAACTGCCGGCTTGTCAGGATCAGGTTGACGCTCGATTTCGCCTGCCACATCATCGGGGCGTTGATCGTCGGCTTTATTACTTGACGTGTCCATTTTCTGATCATCAGCTATATCATTTGAATTGTCCAATTGCTGATCATTGGCTTCATCGTTTAACTTGTCCAATTGCTGATCATCGGCTTTGTTATTTAACTTGTCAATTTGCTGATCATCGACATTGTCATGGTGAAATCTTACAACAATGCAAGTAATGTTGTCTGCACTTCCCCTATTGAAAGCAGTCTCTGTCAGCTTTCTAGCTGCTGCTTCTGGTTCTTCCTCTTTACTTGCTATGGACACGGCATCCTGTTCACGAGGAAGTTCAATACAATAATCTCAGCTTTGTAAAAAAGTTTCAGTGCCCCAATCACAAAAAAATTCAAATTGTAATAGCCCAATTCATACTTTCGTCCAGTCACTTTAAATTGAGCTTTTCAAACGGCAACGGATAATTCTAAGAATCCAATTTCATCAATACAAAGATTATTTTTTTCTACTTGTTATTTTCCACTATACTTTGCAGCCATTGAAGGTGAACATCTATTGAGGTTCTGGCTTCTGTGAATGAATCCCAATTAGATGAAGTCTTCATATTTATATATCTTATTAGATTGATGAGAAATCTAACACTGAAACTAAAAGCATACCTCATTGGGCACTGTGTCCCACAGACCGTCACTTGCAAGCACCAACAGTTCATGTTGTTCATTAATCACTTCGTCCTAAGAGAAATGCATAAAGCGACAGATTATCCACTGAACTTAAAGTTTGAATAATATATGTGTAGCAATTTCAATCAAGAGCTAAAATTTGATAAATTATAAACTTGCAGACGACCAATTTACATCTGAGACCAGATAGATGATTAGAAAATCAATGAGCATATCATTGCAGGTACAAACAAATATGAGCACATAAACTTCCACATTATCTATTGGAGAAGAGAAAACGATGACAAATAATAAACCAGGGAAATAGGTAGGCCAGCCGTCAGCCTCCAAAGGAAAACACATTGAAAATTTTACCCAAAGTAGAGGATCCAATTTCTTTTGTTCCATAATTGCACTCACAACTAAGACAGACAGACTACTTCCTGTGACTAATAGTGTACTGGCAAAATGTTAAAAGCACACCTTGTTCCTGACAGGTGCTTACAAAAATATACCAACTGTTTTAAAGACTACTTCAAGTAAAAAACTTGCTCTTTCCAGAATGGTAAACCAACATAAACAGGATGTACACAAAATCACATGTAGAGGACCAGAGGGAAAGCAGCTCCAGTTCAATCAGGCTTATGTCCATACACATGAACACCTTCTGTAATTCAACAAACTCAGCGCATATTTTTGCAAGTAGACTCAACTTGCTCTTTGAAAGCATGGATTTTAGATGAGCTAAACTCAAACTAGAAATCAATGGGGTCAAAGCAAAACATTCATATCTCATTTAGAAAAGCACCAAAAACCTGAAGACTTTTGAAGAAGGGAACCTATATTAGATTACCTGAATCTCAGGTTCTGCAACAACATATTGCTTCAACATGCGATTACCAAATGCACGTGACATAGCTAATACACCTCCAACCCTCCAAGTGCCTGAAAGCATGAAGTCAAATACCAATAAATTTATGTTAATGTTGTTGTTTCCAAAAGCACGAGCACTAGTAGGCTATTGTTGGTGAAACATAGTTATAAAATCGCCTTAGCTTAACTTACTGAGTTGCATATTATAGACAAAGGATGAGCTTACGGTTTCTATTTTGTTCTTGATAAGTTACAAAGTGGATTTTTTTAGATATTTCTAACTCTCTATTGTCAGTGCCTTTAGATTACTCTCAAGTAGTATCACCCTAATGTTGTTATCAACCTAAAGGAGTAATAAGGATGCAATTTCAGTGCATCTCAGAACGACATAGGCTGCCAAGATGAGTCTTGAAAGACACTAAATTGCTTCGGCATTGCAGTGCTGCTTGATTCTTGTGGTTTCCTAAATTTGTTGGCTCTGAACTACTTGAATTGTTGGGTAATTGTGTTTGCTGCTTGTTATTCATTGTGCCACCATCTTTCCATACTATTGTAAAATTTTAAAGTAAATCATTCAATAAATCAAAGCTTGTTCAAGATTATTAATATAACCAGATAAATTACCAAGTCTGTAAAGCAGTTTCATATCATTTTGATAGAAGGTCTTGGCTTACCAGCCCACATTACAATTCCTCCTGCACTTTCGATTCTTTTTCGTTCATCAGTTCTATTGGGCTTGTGATCTTCAGACAAAGGAATTGCTGCCCAAGGAAAATATGAATACTCAAATTTCCGAATCAATTGAAACATTAAATCAATTACAATATAGTATACAGCCCCATAAGAATATTGGACTTCGATAAGTGAAACTAAATATCAAAAGCCAGTATGCTATCCATGCACCAATTAGCCTGGTGAAATCAGGGCGAAAAGGCGAAAAGTTGGCTTAGTGAAGTCAAACTTTTTGTATCTGATAATGTTAAGAAGAAACGGAAAGTGTCCTGTAAAATTTTCCAATATAAAGGCGAATATAGAAATTTTGAAGACTATGTCATTCATAAGTCTACAAAGATCCAAACCTTTGTGTCTCCATTTAAACTTTCAAGGAAAAAAAAAATTCCAGGAAAGCTGAATGAATGTATAAGCTTTAGTACAAATTTGCATATGATGTTGGAAAACTACAAATTACAACCTAGTTCATGCTTCAAGCCTTCAGTACTCTATCATAGGAGAGTAAACCCTCAATTTTACTCAAGGCATTGATGGTAGACCACAATTCCTTGCAATATTTTCAGAAAGCTACTAGCAAATGTGACAGAAATTAATAATACCTTTTCCAGATTTTGATATTACTGTTCTTGAGTCTCCAACGTTTGCAACATATAGATGGTTACCAACAAGCACAGCAGTCGAAGCAGTAGAACCATCATCTCGGTATGTATCTTTTTCAGCATCTAAGAAATCCATATCGGTCTTTTTGTATGTTTCACCTAAAGAATCACACTTCATAAGTTCATACCAAAGGTATTGACCATTGATTACATATATCATACAGGAAAAAGACCATCACAAACATAATACATACTTATAGCCAATTTTGTATCTGTCAAAAATTGTGGATGCTTCATGAGATTCTCAAAGAGATGTTCTTTCAAATACTCAGCCGCACGAGAACCACCATGACCTGGCAAGCAGATACCATAACCAATTTATACACCAAAAGACATCAAAATCAATCAATATCCCATCTCCATCTACAAATTATGATTGTACTACAATGAAGGATGAAATTTAACCATCAAAAATTCCAAACATGCAGACTGTTTTGCCGTCTATCTTGGACATCTTAACATCATAAAAATCCTCCATGCTTGCTCTCTTCCCTCGGAAGCTTGAATAACCACAACTTAGCTTTCCGTCTTCACTGTCAAAAGCGAGTACATAAAAGGTAAGTTGCACATGTTAGTGGCAGGATTGAAAACGCAGATGATTCGATTCTTTCATGGATCAAAAGCAAAGAAAAACTGCTGACCTCAACAACTGGATTGACAGCTTGTCATCTGTGCCGTCAAAAAGTTTGCGAGGCTCGTCAGATCCGGACAAGGAGGAGAACGGATTATCACCGGTGGACACTCCTTCTCCGATCATGGCCGCAGATGTGCAATTCCCGGCCTTCATCGAGCCTCCAATCGAAGCGGTCAACAACGATTTCCGATTTCCGTAGCTCGATCTCGGCACTGAACTTCTAGTTCCAAGGCCCGGCGATAGATTCAGATCTGGAGAAGATCGACTCCATTGGTGGTCCACCAGTCGAAGCAATAGTGAAGAACGATTTTCAGTCGCCGTCAAAGCTCTGAACGACGTTGAGGGAGAGGTTGATCCCGACGAATGAAGGCGTGATAGTCAATCGGAGAAGAAGCTGAGCAACGGACTTCTCCGGGGAGAGCGCCAATTCATGTCGGTCTGGAATTTGTTGGAGTCGGCGGCGCAGATCAACGGATGGGAGAAGCTGAGGGAGAGTTTGCTGGTTTTGTTTCTTTGGATTCGGGTTGGGGATTCGGGCAACCCGAGTTTTCGAAGATAAGAATACTCATCGGAGTCGGTTAACCGAAAATCGGGTTAATCGACCTCCGGTTACCCATAATTTTAGGATTTTAATTTCGTTTGGTAGCCCTATAGTTTTTTCTTTTTCGGTTGGTGCCCTGAAAAAAAAAAAAACTATGCCCTAAACTTTTATAAGATTTTGTCTTGTGCCCTTAGTTAGGATTTCCGTTTGATTATCCGGATTCTCGAGTGTAAAAGACAAAGTCGCCCTCTTCACACGACATATTGCACTCGATGTTGTACATGATCGTTGCTCAGGTGTTGTGGTACGATATTTGAATGCCCTCATTATTGGCCTGTTTGGGAGAACTGTTCTTTGTTGTCACACTTAACCTCTGCTACTTACTCAACTCTTGTTGATTATGCCAAATTGGTACGTGTTGGAAAAATGTGGAATTGAGGGGTTGATTGAATTCTTTTTGTTAACTTGGGTTTCATGCACGGGTCAAAATCATAATATATTTCTACATACGACGGATAATAATGTTTTTATGAAGTTGGGTTTTACAACTTAAGTCCAAGACTACAAGGTTGCCAATTCAGCTCCTTCACGGCCAACAACTTCGGTTTCTCGCACAAGCTGGACTCTACCTCCTCCTCAGTTCTTCAAACTGAATACATATGTCGCTATTCAGGGTCACGATGGCATTGGTCTTGGGGCAGTTATCCGAAATTCGTATGGTTTCGTCATAGCTGTGAGAATATGTCGTTTGAATATCTCTTGGTCTCCGATGCTAGCAGAGGCTTACGCTTTCCGAATTGTTTTGCAACTCGCTCAACAACTTGGTATCTCTCATAAAAAGCGATTCTTTGGTTGTAGTGTTGGGTGTCAAATCTTGTTCTATGGGATGTTTGTAGCCTTATGTCCTCTTTTCCTTTTTCTAATTGTAAGCATATATCGGGCACATCTTGTTATATGGCTTTATATCTCGAAAACTTTCGCCGACCACCAACATAGGATATGATCCGATACAAATTAAACATCGTCGAGGGAAACCCTCGATGATGTGATGTTTATGGTTACGGTCTCCTCTTCTCGACGTATTCGGTATATACGCTGTGATCATAACATATGATTATGTACGAGTACTAACAATGTGACCATGGAAACTATTACGAAGAACCAAGTACCTAGCATTTCTTTTAGAAGAAAGCACATAACTTCACAGCATAAATGAGTTAGAAAAATTGAAAGAAAAAAATAGACCCATATTGAGCCCTAATCACATCAAATTGAGAAATCATAGCACAATAATTATTATTATTATTAAATAAATTAAGCATTCACCTGGAATCTTCAATTTTTATCAATATATCTTACTATAATTATGAATACACTTCAATGAGATTGACAGATCACATGGACGTGTTTCCACTTGTTCAATGATATAATATTGTTATTCAGCCTTTCACTTGTACTCTATATAATAAACATTTGTTAAATCAGTTTTTTAAGAAGTAATTAGTCATATTAAACAAATGTTTAGTTTGATCAGACTAGTCATTTGAACTTGACAGTCTTCAAATTTTAATCATTGAGCAAGGACTAGACAATCTTTATGCTTTAATTATTGAATAAATATAGTTGTAATGAAGAATGTGCTCGCACTAACCCTAATATTTTCAATTTCCAAGTATGACACTAAAAAGAACAAAAAAAAATCACAAATACAAGTCTTTAACTTCTGCCCTTTGTTCATAGCCCAATGGACATGCCCTCAGGTATGTATTTGGATCTTAGACTTCAGAGTCATAAGAGAGGAGAAGTCTTGAAATTGCATTGCAACTTAAAATTACATTATTTAGATAACACTTGTCATGCTACATTGTTGGCAATCAAAACCTCATCTCTTCAGCATGTTCTTGCACATCAAAAAGCATAATTCAAACGCGAGCAGCGTATCGTCTTTCACAAACTTGTAAGCTAACATCAGATGCATCCACCCAACTACAAGCACAAGAAGAATGTAATCCAAGAATCAGATAACTTCTAAGTGTTGGAATCAGATGCACATTATGCAATGCAATATAAATAATAACTAGACCTATCAATCTTATCATCTACAAGTTAGAGTTATGTCCTTAGGGTATAAGAAAAGATAAACCCTAAACAAATAAATCTAACAAACTCTTTCAAATTCAAAGTTCTTATCCTATGCCCGAAAAATCGGTTCAAGTTACCGATCTTGGGTAAGGAATCTGTAGTTAAAATCTCAGCCATGTTGGCTAATTATTCAAGAATCTTTTTCCCACCCTGGCCGAGATGAGCAGGTAATCCTAATATTTAGGAATTCCTAGGAAGATGAATTCAATAGAAGGATAGGAAGCTTTACCATGATTGACTCAATCTCCTGGTCTGTGACCGGAGTTCGTTTTGGCTGAAGAGAAGCATTTCCTCCAATGGCAGTGTTGCTAGGTGGTCGAGGAACGTCACTTGAAAGTTTACGAGATTCTGAGGCCATAGATTCTGCAGCTTGAGATTGGGAACCTACCAAATGAACAGAAATCAGGAATATTCTTTTGTGGCATAAATAACAGGTTACTATAATGCAGAAAATTATTAAAGGCTTTAAAACTTCCCCGTTTAAGTTTAAGGATTGAGAGTTCAATTCTCACACAGCAATTTCAGACAAAAGATTCAGAGAATCCAGAAAAGGAGAAATAAACTGAGACCAAGTAGCTTTAGAAATTAACTAAATGTATGCAAGTCCAGGAATTCCCAAGTCAAAAGATAAAAAAGAGATGAGGTAAGTTTTAACGATTGAAACTTAAAACGTGTCGATTTGCCAATGACAAAATCACTTCACAAAACAATGCATATTCCTTTTGGGGTGCGAGAAAAGGAGGTTTTAGTGTATAATGTAAGCAAAAGCAAGGCAAAGAACACACACAAATATTACTAGAGAGTTCTGTTTACCTATAGTCTGTAGATTAAGACAAGTGCTTCCATGAATCCATGATCCTATCCATTTGAGCATACTCAAGTAGCGTTGTGTTGAACATTTTAGATATCTACTGTATCCAGTTAAATAAGAAGTAACAAATTCCACTCTTAAGGGGCTCAGTATACTAATTGACCATTTATGTAATTTTGCATTTCAAATGCATTACTAGTATATACAAACCCATGAAATTCCCAATGGAGCGAACAAAAATTCCATTTGCAATTCGACAATATTATCAATTCTGAACACATAATCAGCCACACAAAGAACTATAACAGGAGTAAAAGCCTAATCTCAGCACAGCACATGCATTATCTTAGCATTGTGTTGAACATTTTAGAGATCTATTGTATCCAGTTAACTAAGAAGTAACAAATCAACCTTCTATAGAGCTCACTATACAAAACCTAGAATTTTTCAGGGAGCATACAAAAATTCTGTTTGCGATTCGACAATATTATCAAATCTGACTACATAACAGCCACACAATAACTAGAAGAAGGGCAAAATTAGCCTAATCTCAGCACAGCAGATGCATTAGCTCTAGCCAAGCTAGTCATAATTTCATATCCATTCAACTTTTTTAGGACAATTTCCAAAATTAGCCAATTCAGATCGTGACTAGTGCAAGAACATCTCCTGTGGTGCTTGAAGTGTTCAAAAGAAAGCCAATCAACAGTACACATCACTCCAGACTCTACAAATTAAAGAGCTACAACTTGAATCGGATTCATGACTTGGACAATTACCAAAACAATTTAGCACCACCAGCTCGAAGGACAAAATTTATGCAAGGAAATGATACACGGAAATCAGAAATTACTCAAGGAACCAAAAATTCTGTTTGCAATTCGAAAATATTATCAAACCTGACCGCACACAATAACTAGAACAAGGGCAACTGGGCAAGTTAGCCTAATCTCAGCACAACAGATGCATTAGCTCTAGCCAAGCTCGTCATAATTTCATATTCATTCAACTTTCTTAGGATAATGTCCAAAATTAGCCAATTCGGATCGTGACTAGTGCAAGAACATCTCCTGTAATGCTTAAAGTGTTCACAAGAAAGCCAATCAACAGTACACATCACTCCAGACTCTACAAATTAAAGAGCTACAACTTGAATCGGATTCATGAATTGGACAATTACCAGAACAATTTAGCAACACAAGCTCGAAGGACAAAATTTATGAAATGATACGCGGAAATCAGAATTACTCAAGGAACCAACAGAAAACCTAAAATTCGAGAGACGAGAGAGCAAGAGGGGGACCTGTGGATGAGGATTTTGGGAGTCGACGGGGGAATTTGATTCTGGGTATCCTCATAGCTCCAGGCATCTTCGTCTCTCGGATTTTGGTGATGCGAAGGGAAATTGGCGGAATTCAAAGACGTTTGGTGAAGTAATTGGGAGCACAGGATGAAGACTATTCCGATAGGGTTTCTCGTTTGTCAGTTTGCGCATTAGGCATGCAAATGAAACAAATAAATTTTATCAAGGTTATTTGATAACATTTGTTTATCATCATTCACTTTTTTTGAGAGGAAATATCACCATTGACTTAAACGATATTTTTGTCATTAAGACATATTAATAACACATTTTACCTTTGATTACACTTATTATTATCAAAAAATTGGCATCAAAGCAAATTGATCGATGATAGTTTATGATAAATTGATGACACTTTTGACCGTCGATGCAGTCAACGGTCGATCAATGTTAAGGTCAAATCAGTCAACAATCTAATCAATTTAGTCAACTAATGGAGAGAGAAGGTGGGGTGAGTTACTAAAAGTTGTTGATAATCACCAGATTTTAACTCTTCATGTTATTAGCATGATCTAATTTTTAGTTTTTTTTAAAATAAATTAGTTATACCCGTCGTGCAAGCCTTGCACGACTATGACTTTACATTTTTTTAGATATATTATAAAAAGAAATTAATAAATAAAAATATATATATAAATTAATGTAATTAATATATTGCCTATAATATATATAAAAATTATTTTGTTTTTGAAATCAAATTAAACAAATTAAATCCATATTATTAAGTTTAAAATTGAAGATAAACATATACTATTAAGATAAAATAATCTACATTATTCTTTTTTCTTGACAATATTTCATATCCAGGTTTAGCTTGTTATACTCGTTGTGTCATGCATGACTATATATGGATTTAATACTTAATTTATTTAATGAATAGTATTTTAATTTAATATATATATAAAAATAACGTATTTATTAAAAAAATCATTAAGTTGTGCCAATATAATGTGAGGTACAACTAAATTTGTTAAAGTGAGTCCAATATAAGTTTGATAGATTAATGATAATTTATTTATGAAAAAGTATAAATAAAAAATATTTTAATTAGAATCATTAAAATTTATAAATGTTTTACAAAAATAATTAAATAGCTAAAAATAATGTAAATTCTATAGTTTTTTTAATAAAAAGTTAAAAATATAATTAATAAGAAAAGATAAAAAAATATGAATGAATATAGAATTTTTTTAAAGATAAAAAATCTTTTATATTAACATAAATAATCCAAAAAGGAAATTAAGGAATAGATAATATAAATTTTTTTTTATAAAAATTTAATTTAGGCAAGTAGTTATATAAATATTAAATTTTTTATTTTTTTATCTAAATTTTATATAAGATAAATTTTATAATCTCTTACATAAATCTTTTACATAAATAGATAAAATGATAAAGATAAATAAATTTTTTAATTTTTAATTAAATTTCGAATTAATTTTTTCCAAGTATAAAATATAGTGTGTAATGTTAGTTTTTGATAGAAAAAATTAATATTAAAAATATCTTCCTACCTTATTATGATAGCAATCTATCATTATATATTAAAAAATCTTATGTTTTATTTTTCCTTTCTTTTAATTATTTATTAAATATATTAGAATTTTGGTTTTTATAAAAATTAGATAGATTTTTAGAAAATTTAAAAGAAAAAATTATAAATAATAAGAATACAAAATTACTTTTTAAATGTAAGGTGGGGTCATAATTGTTTTAGTGGCTCAAAAAGGTTTGGATTTAATATATAGTTATAGATATATTGATGGATATTTCAAAGACATTATCATTTATATCGATATTTTTATTTAAAATATATATATGTGACCACATGTACATATTTTTCTTATATTTTTGTAATTTATCTTTTACAAATATGATAAATATAATGTCCTTTTTTATCTATATTGGTAAAAAATACTGATATTATTTTATCTTTATGTTTATTTGGAGATAGATTTTTACAAATATTATTATATCTTTATTTATATTTGGAGATAACTTTTTTGCTTAATTAACTATAAAGAACTATTATCTTAATAAAGGTGTAATGTGGTGGTAGAAATTACTTCGGGTTTAGTTATTAGTAATAAATTTAATTTAGGCAAGTAATTATATACATATTTAAAAATTTTAATTTTTTTTTATCTAAATTTGATTTAACATAGTTTTTTTAATCTTTTACATAAATATATAAAAGGATAAAGATAAATTATTATTTTTTAAATTATATTAAAATTCGAATTAAAAATTTCCAAATATGAAATTTAGTGGAATGTTAGTTTTAGATAGAAAAAATTAAGAGTAAAAATATTTTCCTACCTTATTATGATAGCAATATATAATTATATATTAAAAAAATCTTATTTTTTATTTTTCCTTTCTTTTAATTTTTTATTAAATATATTAGAACGTTGGTTTATAGATTTTTAGAAAATTTAAAAGAAAAAATTGTAATAAGAATACAAAATTACTTTTTAAATATAAGGTGGGGCCATATTGTTCTGGTGGCTTGGAAAGGTTCGGATTTAATATATAGTTATAGATATATAGATGGATATTTCAAAGATATTATCATTTATATGGATATTTTTATTTCAAAGATATATATGTGACCACATTTACATGTTTTTCTTATATTTTTTTAATTTATCTTTTACAAATATGATACATATAATGTCCATTTTTATCTATATTGGTAAAATATACTAATATTATTTTATTTTTATGTTTATTTGGAGATAATTTTTACAAATATTTGTTTTATCTTTATGTTTACTTGGATATAACTTTTTTACTTAATTAACTATAAAAAACTATTATTTTAATAAAGATGTGATGTGGTGCAACGTGGTGGCAGAAATTGCTCCGGCTTTAATAATTAGTAATAGATAGATAGATAGATAGATTGATTTTAAGCGGAGAAGATCATCTACCTAGATGGTTCAGATAGACTATTATGCAAACTAAAAAACTTAAATGAGTTAAGACCTAACTATGTGAAATTAATTTATGTCACCCCATGGAGAAAAAAAAAACATATTTGTCATTTTGTATATTTTTTATTTTAAAATTTTAGTAAATAAGACCCAAAATATATTTTAATTTTCAAATAACAAAGAAAATAGGTACATATAATTATAAATATGGTTAGAATTTCTTACCTGCAATAATATCAATTTTGTTTGATTTATAAAATCGAACTTACCTTGTTCGAAATTGTCATTTTCATCAATTTGTCTGTAACCAAATTATCTTATTAGTTTGTACAATTTAGTTGTTTTAGGACTAACAATGATTTGTAAAACATTCATACAGTTAAATAAAAAAGCTAAAATCCAAAAATATAACCAATAAATCTTAGGAAAAAAAATTAAGTATATCTTAAATAAAAGATTCACCAAATCTTTTCAAATTTTGATCTCTATATATAAAAATCCATTACAATTTAACCAAAATAAAGTTATTTACAACATAATAATGAAATTTGGTATGAGTCACTATTATTTAAAAAAAAACAAAAGTATGAGTAGATAAAAAATGAGTAATCTTTAATTTTATTGTATTTCAGATATTGACCTATTTTTAGAAGACTTGAGATTTTATTTGTATAATTTGGAAAAAATATCTTCTTCCATATACGTAATCTCGGAATAAGTTTATATGGTATTTTTAGGAAAAAGAAAAATTACGGCAACTTTTATATGGTAATTTTAGTTTTTTTTATGAAAATATTTTTATGATGTGTAAATGACATGGCAAATATATTAATAGAATAAGTTTATATGATATTTTTAGAAAAAAGAAAAATTATGTTATTTAATATGGTAACGACATGTGGCAAAAGCTGAGATGGCGTAATATCGGAACGACATGTGGCAAAATCCTAGGTGGCGCATTGTGGTGGCTCCAAACCTTATTGCTTTTATATATATAGTAGATTAGTTTGTGCATTTAAAGTGTCTGTCTCTTTCTTTCCATATTTTTTTTACTAAGGGTCTGTTCGGCGGGCTTTATTTTGAGCTTATACAGCTTTGTTTAAGCTTATGGTAAAAAAAATAAAGTTCTAAGATGGTGTTCGGCGTTGGGAGTTGAGGGAGCTTACAAGAGCTTATACAAGCTGATGGGAGTTGAAATCTTGGCAAAAAAATCAACTCCCCACTTCGATCTTATTCAGCCTTATTGTGTTTTTTCCTTCTAATGCCCTCCAAATTCAATTTAAGAAAAAAAATCTCTAAAATGTGGATATTTATAAATATACCCTTTTTGGTAATTTTACATCATCTTTTTATAAAATCAGTCTCAATCAACTCTATCTACCGAACACCTACATATTTTTTTATAAAATAAGCTAATAATTTCAACCCCTAAAATTAACTAGTAAAATCAGCATCAATCACTGAATCAGCATCAACATCAACATCAACTCATATCAGGCTTGAAGCGCCGAACGGAGTCTAATCATTTTGTTGTGAAATTAAACTACACCATAAAATGGAGCATGGTTTAACTTTTGGGTTTCTAGTGAAAGGTTGTGGTTTTGAAATCAGTTCTTGCTCGGATTGAAAAAACCTGGGCAGGATTGATTCTCAGCCCCTGCCTTTTGCTTGCCTCTTGTTAAAAATCCAATTTTTTTTCATTTGTTTGAAACCTCATATCATTAATCTGTCCACAACACAAATTTTTTTAGTTCTTGAAATAATTTAATCAGGCATGTGGAAATATAGAGCAAAAATCTATTCCTTGATTTGGACTCATCTCTTTTATTAGTGTGTGATTTGTCTCACACATACCTTCTATTCTATAACCGCAAATTTCCCTAGTTTTACTCTAAATGGCTTATCTTGGTTTTTGAAGTCCATGTCTATTATTATACCTAGGATTTGGATTTGGATATGTTTGCGGATTTTGTGAAAAGATATAGGTGAAATCGCAAAATAAAAAAATTCAAGCAAGTAGAGTACCAAGATGGTTGTAGATGCTCTCTAATTAAATTATTGGATACCATTAGTAATTTGGTCACTTGTGTTTCTAACTTTCTATAGGCGCTCTGGGCGCAGTTGCATAAAATGAAATTGCTTTACCTTTTCTTTACTTTTTTGTTATTTCGTATTTATTAATCAGCTTATTGTACTATGTTGTTGATGCATGACGTATAATAACAATTTGTAGGTTGGTTACTCCATCAGATTTGAAGACTGTACCTCAGAGAAAACTAACCTTGCTAGCTATAGGTAAAATATGTTTACACCATCCTCATAAGCTCTCCTCAAAGCTCTAGAGCTCTTGTATGCACTAAGAGCACTTAATAAGCTACGAGAATTGACTAAAGTTGGCAGACGAGTGGCTGAATTTCCTCTTGATCCCATGCTCTCTAAGATGGTTGTTGCTTCAGACAAGTACAAGTGCTCTGAAGAAATTATCACTATTGCAACCATGTTGTATGTTGGAAACCCCATCTTCTACAGTCCAAAAGACAAGCAAGTTCATGCACATATAGCTCATATGAGATTCTAGGAGGGCAATATTGGAGATCACATTGCACTTCTCAAGGTATTTATTATTGTTTTTGTTATAGCCTAACTTCTATTATCTTGTTTTGTTAGAAATTAGAAAAAATGCATTAAAATCACCTTTTCTTCTCATGTATTTCATAGTTCCAAGACAATCCTTTTGAGATTAGAATTTTGTTTGATGAATAATCTCAATTGGCAATTCCAATCACATAAATTGCTCCACTTAATGGAACTTGAAATGTGCAATTAACCTGCTATACATTGTTTATTTATGCTTTCAAATTTCTTATCCATTATACATTTGTAGATAAATTAATGATATTCATATTCTACCTTTTTGGTTTCGGATTTACAATGATAATGTTATTCATATTCTACCTTTTTGGTTTCAGATTTACAATGATTGGAAAGCTTGTGATTATGAAACCATGTGGTGTTACGAAAACTATAGAAACCATGTGGTGGCGTTACAAAAACTATATCCAGGTATGTACATATTGGTTATGTCTTCCATGTGTCCTTTTTATATGATCATTGTAGGATCATTTCGATGCTACTGTTTTGTTGATTATTATAGGATCGTTTCGATGCTACTATTTTATGATCATTATAAGATCATTTCGATGCTACTATTTTGTTGATCATTATAGGATCTTTTGTTGATCATTATAGGATCGTTAGGATCGTTTGATGCTACGGATTTGTTGAAACTTATCATTGTCGCAATGATAATAATACTTGCGCCTTCTTCATACACCATCTCAATTGTATATTATTAATTGTATATTGGGGCAAGGGTCGGGTGAACCTAACCCGATCCCCGTGATCTGACCCGGTCGGATTACGGGTTTTACAAATCTGGTCACGAAATGGGTAAGTCTATTGGTAAGTCTAAAAATGATGTTTAAAAGCCTCAAAGCCTATAAATTGGGCTTAAAAAACTTAACACAATAGGAGCTTCTACTTGTATTTTATAACCTCATACATTATTCTCCTTCTACCAAATTTTCGATGTGGGATAAAAATGTAGAGATGGGTGAAGCTTATAAATGCCCAAAATAAGGTTTGAAAGCCTTAAATCCCTTGTATTTTTATAAGCTCAAATTTACTTCTCCATCCTCCAAATTTTCGATGTGGGACAAATACACTCCTTCCCATATCGAAAATTTGTTAAAATGTAGAGGGGACTGAGGCTTATAAATGCGTGTAATCCCGTGTGTAATAAATTTATCATGCATATTACAGGTCTTACGGGTTGACCCTTAACTCGGCGAGTCAACTCGTAATCAGTAAGTTGAAAAAGTTTAATCTGTTACCCATCCGTAATTTACGGGTCGGGCACCCAACCCGTAAATTTACGGGTGAGTCGGATCGGGTTACGGGTCTAATGGCCCGATAAATTGTAACACCCCGACTTCCGTCGAGGCGCTACTAGGGAATAGACCATAAAAGGTACTATTATTTAGGTTGACAACCACACTGTAGGACCTTACAACTCGGGCACGACGAGAAAATCATAATAAAACATCCAACCTTTATTTAATAAAACTTAGAAAAACGTAATCATGCATGAATCCCCGAAATCATAAATAATCAAATACGTCACAACGCATGCTGACTGAACTACTCGAACAAAGTTATAATAAACAAAACACGATACCAACTCCATCTAACAAATATTAAAATCAACATCCTAACTATTATAAATAACTAGTAAAAACCAATCCCACTATGACACGCGCTCTTTACCGCTTCGGCCCGCCATCTTGCCTCGATTCCTGCACGGCTCCCTGATTCATACCTGGAACTGAAAAATGTTCCCCGAAGGGTCAGCGTCTAATCTACCAAGCTAGAAAGAATATGGAAACTGTAGAACGGTTTAAAATCAGTTATCTATAGTCAACATACAAATCCACAACCGCAATCATAACTCTAAAGGCCAATACCTAAATTAGTTATATCAGTCACACAAGTCACATACGCATTCACAATCACAATCACACATCAATGAAATTCTTCCTTTGTCCACAATCCGTCTTCCAAGGCGCTCATCACCGCGCCGAGTGCAGAGGCAGGCCCTCCCACTCCACTTCCCAATCTCCCTTCTAACTCCGGGCTAAGCCTCCACTGGAGCGCTTGCCAAAACACACAGATAATAATTTTCATTTGAAGGGGTACGATTTTCCCAGTCACACGGGTCAAAGTAGCCAACTCTTCCTCAACACCAGCTACGATGGGCCGTGTCGGAAACGGTACCAACACAGAGAAAACGTTCCAAAATATTTCCCGATAAAACACATTTAAAATCATTTACGCACACAACACTCAAGGAGTTCAAATCAATTTAAAAGGTATTTCGGGACTAGTTCCCAAAACCCGCCCTACAATATCGATACTCAATCTAACAAGGGAGAAAAGAACCGAGCAAGTCGAAAAACGACTTACCTCTTGACGGAAGATCCTTTGAAGAAGGTGAAAAACTAAAAGCGCGAGCGAATGCGATTTCCTAAAAGAATATATGACGAAAATATTAGGTTCGACCCTTATTATCTCTCAACATCATTTGGATCGACGACTCTTGTTTTACGAACCCGACTTACAAATAAGAGTAACCTAATTATTAAATTCTTCTAACCTCTGAATTCAAACCAACTATACTAATTTATTTGTATCATACAAATATGAATACTAACCCAACCCAAAATTTTCCCACCAATACCAATTCATATTACAAATCTTAACGCACACCACCTACCTTGATCGGCCCAACTAAAAAAAATTATGAATAATAAAAAAAATAAAAAATAAAAATAATAACCCAGCCCATATTTTTGGCACTAATAGACCGAACACCCAGCCCAACTTTCCCCTACCAATTGATCGGTTGCCAACACAGACTTTGACCAAACCTTTGACCAAATTGTATGGGCTCCACCCCTCCCTTCTCCTTCCTCAACCAAACGCCCTGAAATTCTTCTCCCAGTAATCTTCTCCCGCCGGCGAAACTACAACAGCATCCCCTTCCTACCGGCGCCTCAACCAGTCCCGTCCCCGTCCCAACGTCCGTTTTTCCGGTTGACACACGCTCCACCCTCCCAACCTACAACTAATACCCATCCCACAGCAACAACAAAGAAGAACGGAGAATGAGAATCTCACCGGTAGACGATTGACGACGGCGACGAACTCCGGTGATCCCGCAGACCTCTCTCGCTGGCGTCCTATCCTTTGGATTGCGGTGAACAGGGGAAACGAGGTTCAAGCTTACAAAAAAAAAAAAAAATTGGATGGGTCTTGCTCCGGGGCGCGAAAGCGTCGTTGATCACACCGATTGAAGATGACGAGATTGCTCCTGCCCAATTGTTTGAGCGGAATAACGAGTGGCAAAGAGTGGTAGAGGAATTGGTTTGACGGTAAGCACAGGAACGACGAATCGTAAAGAGCGAAAATTCGATTCGTCTTGGAGTGATATCCGAAGGGTGAAAAATCAAAGCGTTCTAATATCGTTAGTTACGGAATTGGATTTATGAAAGATAGAAGGATATAGATAAGATATAGGATTTGTTAATTTGATAAGATAAATACCAATTAAGATTGGATTTGGCTAACAAATTGGATTGTGGATCGGGAGTAATATATAAATATATAATTGGGTAGAGAAACGGTTACGGATTACTAATTAGTTTATTTTACGGTTTTACTTACGGATCGAGAACTCAAATACTTGTAAGCGAAGGGACCCGTTTTCCGACTTATGCGACCTAAAATGAATACGGATATTACATAAATAACCCTAGACAAGGGTGTGTACATCATGGCCCCCAGATTCCGCTTGAGTTGCAAAAAAATTGAGAGATAGATGTGGATTATAGATCGCTCTAACAACTTCTGATGTAGGAAGCTTTTGAATTCTATAATTGTCCTCTCCATTTATAACTTGATTGTTGGGAATCGTCTGAAAATACTCAATCACGTTAACAAAATTGCTTATATTAATATTTACATACATGTCATACATGTGTGTGTTTTAGAAGAGTGTATTCCTCTAGCTCGCTAACTAATGAGAGTGCTTATTTGTGATGTGTTCGTTCGTGTGCATGTTTTATAGTGTGCAACAATGATTTTGACATTGCTTCTTGTTATTGTAACATTGAGAACCAGGCACCGCTATGCTTGCGATGTTGTCTTGAAGATCCATAGTTCTCCAATGGCATGACCGCATGAAAAGCCTTTGCTATCATGGATAAGAGTTGCATCACTTGGAATGTTGGTTACGACGACAAGTTTTAAATCTTAATGCAACCATGTTGATGTAAGCCTAGAATGAGCCTCAGATTTTTCTTATGATGAATGAAACTACACTTGGACTATGCTCTAGGTGTGTACACTTACAGTCTGTTTGGCAATTGAGAATTGATGAGAAAAGAAAGAGTGAGAAAATATGAGAAAAGAAATGATAAAAAATGATAAGAAAATAAAAGGTGAGAATGTATGGGATTTTAATGATTTCTTTGTTTGGATAGATGTGGGTTTTGATGAGAAAATGTGGGTAAATTTATTTTCTTATTTCTTATTTTAAACATGCATCTCTTGTTTCCCATCAAATTCCACCAATTTGGTGGGATTCAATTTCCCATCATTTCACTCCAAATTTTATAATGAATTACCATCAATTTTCACATAAAATTACAACCAAACAATAGAAAAATAATTCCCACCATTTTCCTCCCTAAAATTCCCATCAAATCTCACCAAACAAACATACCCTTATGTTACATGAAAAGATTACTGAAATATTCAAATGGGTCGGGATGAAATCAGGAATCCTACCCCTTTTCTTACTAGAAATAGAAGGGTCTGAACTCAAGCAAGTGGAGTAGTTTAATTTCTTACACTTTTTGGGTTTGGCCTTGCAAGACATTACTATTCTAAGGATCTCCGCCTAGCTTCATCTAGGAGCTGGAAGGTACTAGCCCGCCTAGTCTTTCAGCCGTCAATGAGACCGTCTATGCACCCATTTAGATTTTAGACTGCCTAGGCACTAGACGGTCCCTATCTACATAGGATCCGCCTAGCGTTTTTAGAACAATGCAAGACACGTATAAAAGCTACTCCAAACATAAAAAATGTTCGTATAATACATTTTCATCAACTAGTAAAAATACGTATAATACTCCTATAACATTCGGATTGAAGTTACTCATCATCGTCCCTATCACTCTTTAAGGCAATGTTTGACATAAATATCACGAGACTTTAACTAGTTGTGTGATATATACTATCCCAGTTCGGAATGATGCGTATGATTACATAGGTAATCGGTCGGATATTCTGTACTAATCAACCCGTTTTTAGAGTTGAGAAAAACTTTTCTCACATCTTCAAAGAAGTCAACACTATTCCATATTTCATTGTTAACTCGTTCCGTCGCATTTTATTCATTCCAATTACAGCTGAACTGGTCCTTAGAAACCTTATAAAAAAATACTCTAATTAACATGCCCCTAATCTCTTTTCTTGTATAAAAAAACCCTCTACTAAAAAACATTGCTTGTCGAACTTAACAATTCATTTGTGGAAAAGCTGATTCAAAAGTAAAACACACCCCTTCTTGACAATTATGTATGGAATATAAATGGTAATAACTTCATAGTTTTATGAAAAAATTACACATGACATGGATGTATTATTAAAACCGGCAATATAATTCATGTTTTCCCCCTTTTTAAAGTAAGGGTTATAGTGTGTGGTAGTTGTATCCACTATCCACTATATGCACCAATCAATTTTCCCAACCCCAATTACTTCAATTTTACCATATACATTCTGAGTTTTTCTACAATTAAGATTGATTAATGATGTTTAATACGATTTTTTTTTAATGATCTATAGTTATTTATGTGATAATAATAGCTCATAAATCGCGTTAAATCAAACTACGAACTTAAGGCTCCCTTTGGCAGAATAGGAGCGTTTTCCAAACTAGCGTTAAACCACTAGCGGAAATGCTGCCCCCTTAAAGATAGGAGGGCGTGAGATTTGGATATTTTTTTACTCTCGCTAAAGGAGAGACGTTCCAAAAACGCTAATCCCAAACGCACCCCTATATAAACATAGAATTTCGATAAGCAAACAGGGTTTGTTAAAATTTATACAAAACTTCATGTAGTATAATATAGGGCTGAGCACGGTTCGGTTCAAACCGAAATTTTAAGTCGAACCGACCGAACCGAAATCGATATAATTCGGTTCTGTTTAGGAATTTTCCAAATTTAGGTTTCGGTTTTCGGTTTTCGGTTAAATTTCGGTTCGGTTCGAATTTTCCAAATAATAACCTTCTATTTATATAAAACCGACAAAAACCGAAACCGAACCAATTCGGTTCGGTTTTCGGTTCACATAAAATGGAATTTCGGTTTCGATTCGGTTCGGTTTTAAACCGATGCTCAGTCCTAGTACTATAAAATTTCCGTTTCGACTTCAACCAAGAGACACTGTCGAAGACAAAAAAATTCTACAAGATACCTTAAAATGGTCAAAGTTAGGGTCAGACGACTCAGATAATGCATTGAGGTTTGTGGATTGTGGTTCACGCGTAATAAAATGGAGATCCGGAGGGGTAGAACAGTCAAACGAAAAGAGTGCTCTGAATCTCCGATTTCTCAATCTCAACCCCAAAAAAAAGTCTCTTCCCATCCGATAAAACAAAATAAAACCCTTTTTTCCCCTTTCCATTCTTCCGTCCTCCCCACAACCACCTTCTCTCTCTATACCCTATCCCGCCCGCCGATCTGTATTCCGAGAAGCTCCTGTGCGTTTCTCCGGCGAGTTTCAGCGTCTATTCTCGCCGAGTTGTGGATTCGTTGCTTCTGCTGAGGTCTCTAGGGTTCCTGGTGCGCGCGCGCGCGGGATTCGTTTGTTTAAATGGTTTGGGATTAGGGTTCGGAATTTTTCTCCTGGAGTTAGGGTTTTGCTTCGCCGGCGGAATAGGTTTCGGAACTCAATAGGCCCGTATTGTTGAGGTGGTTGGGAATGTGCTTTGCTGTTGTGCTGGCTGTTTCGCGTTGAAATTTGGTTTTGTCGGAGTTAGGGTTTTCGATACAGGTTTGTTGGGGTTGATAAATTTGGAGGAGGTGAGTGTGTTTTTGGTGCCATGCCGAGGAGTTCGCGGCACAAATCGAGCAAGCATAGTTCGAGGGACTACTCGGATTCGGAGAAAGATTCGAGTTTGAAGGAGAGGAAAACGAAGGAGGAGGGTGGTAGCCATCGTGCTTCGAGGGAGCGCGCATCTGGTGAGAAGAGGAAGTATGACTCCAAGCCGGTGGACGGAAAGGATGTCGGTGGCGCTGGGAGCGTGGATTTTGTTCAGGAATATGGCGGGTCGTCGTCAAAGAAGCGAAAGGAGAAGGTTGATGATGACCGCTGGACAGGAGGGGATACTGATGAGCGGGAGTCTGTGAAAGCTGAGAAGGATTTGAAGGGGGCGAGTGATTCTAAGAGCAGGTCGAGAAGGGGAAATGAGAGCTCAGGTCGTGTGGCTGATGTGGATGAGGGGAAAAAGAGTGGGGGCAAGGGTGAGTCTAAGCATCATAAGTCTGAGAGGAAAGAAAGGAGTGAAAAAGAAGGGGGGTTAGAGAGAGATAGAAAGGGCAAGGAGTATAGCACAAATGACAGATTTGTAGACGGTGAAGTAGATATTGTTGGTGAAGGATCCAGGAAAAAGGTTGTTCCTTTGGAGGACGTTGCAGATAAACATATATCTAGTAATTCTGGTAAGGTAACCCTGATGGCTCCTTGTTTGCTCTGAGCTGTTTTATACTTCTAAACTTTTCAGAATTTATGGTTTGTATCATGATGTGATATATGTTTGTTTTGGCTTGCTGTTAAATGGCCTTTTGTTTTGTTTGTAGACAATTATGCCCAATGTTTATTTCAGTGATGGGATGCTCTGCTTACAATTTTAGCAGACACATTGACAGTCCAATAGGTCTACTGTATACTAATGTTAAGTGCAATTACTATATATTCATGTAATACCTTAGCATGAAATAGGGGATTATGTTGAATGCCTTTCATCAATTCAAAAGAACTAAGATGTCTTTCTGGTAGTTGTAATTCTGTGATGCATGTAATTTTGTTTGACCTTTGTTAAATCAGATGATGGTTAGGGTGTTCGAAGGTACATTTTTGCATCTTATTGGCTATGTATGACATTTCCGCACTGGAAATGGTTGCTTCATTCCTAGTCTAGCTTGTAGTTGCTTAAATTCAGTCAATGTATCCTATGAGTTTATTTTTGAAGTTGAAAATGGTGAGGAAGGTAGTGAATAGCTGTGTGCTTCAATAAATATCATCATATTGTATTGCTGCTTTCCTCAGGGCTGGTACTACTAAAATATCAATGAGTACGGTATATGAACATGCAACTGACTTTGTAATATTGCATAATACATATAGTATCTAACTGCCCCCTTCTTTGCTCACTTAGCAATAAATGAACGGGAAAAGAAGAAACAAGGTAAATCAATGTGCGAAAGTGAATATGAATAGAAGTTTGGGGGGAAAGAACAAACAAGGAACAGAAGGGTAGGAAGCCATGAAATCTAGAATAAAAGCCTGGACAGGTTATAGAAGTATACCTTATTTTGGTTCTATTTTGTTTTTTAAAAGCATTGACATAATCGTCAGTTTAGTGGGAACATAAATCAATTTTTTTTTTTTGAAATCTATGTATTATTGTATACACATCCAAATGCCAATTATTTTCTACCTCCTATGATACTGTTTACTATCATGTCTTGGGTCTTAATTTATATTGACGTTAGCATTCATGTTTTGCTTTAGGGATTGTCTCAGTGGATGAGAGGCGCAATCCTGACCATGATAGAGAGCTTGAGAGACGATTTAGGAGGAAGGATGGCTCAAATGATGTGGACAAGTATCTGGATGGGAAGGAAATTGATGATAGACGAGTGTCCTCAAGGAACGAAACTGTCAAGTCAGTGAAATATAAGGATGACGGCCATGAGGATGATAAACACAAAGATAAGTATGGAGATGATTTGGAAAAGGATAGTCGGTATCAGGATGACAAGCAACATCACAGGGACGGTCGCCATACAAGGGAATATGTTAGTAGCAGGTCCGAAGAGAAGTATACGAGGAATGAAAAGAAGGATCTAGATGTACAACAAAAGAAATCAAAGCCTCTGGATGGTGATCGTGACCATGGTCGTAGTCGCCATGGTCGTCATCATGATGACCGTGATCGAGACGATAGGAACCGTGATATGGATCTCGATAAAGATGGTGACCATGATGGTGGGCGTGATTTGGATAGAGATAGAGGACGGGATCTTGACCATGACCGAGTAAGAGAACGTGATCGAGATCGTGGGCGAGATTTTGATAGAGATCGAGATCGGGATCGTGAACGCTACCGCCGTGAGCATGATCGTGATCGTGACTATACATCTCATTTGGATGAAAGAAGTTCTAGATATAAAGAAGATAGAAGTCGTAGAAGATCTCCAGATGATTATGATGACTATTACAATGATAAGGCAAAAACTGTCAAAGTTGATCCACATGCTGATCGGGAAAAATCTGTATCACGTAGGACTCATTCAGAGGCTGTTGCAGGAAGCACTAGAGGCAGGACTTCACCCAGCTATAAGTCTCATGTGAACGTGGATAAGTACAGGTGTGCAAGTTACAGTTTTGAGCTATATAAGTGTCCTGCATTGCAAACAAGCCTTTATTCTTGTTACCATTTTCGGCTTATTGATTTTTGTTACTTTATTTTTTTATCCATTAAATTCTATTTTATGTTGGACTGTAATTGAGATTGCGGAATTGCTGTTGCCGATGCATATTTGGATAAATTCAGGGGCGTGGGGGCAAATTGACTGAATTAGGTTCCATTGTGTATGCCAATGCTGTAGTGTCATTTTCATATGAATTACTTACATATGATTGTATGATCTATGTTGGATTGTAATTTAGATTGTGGAAATGCGTCTGATAATGCATATTTGATGAATTGGAGGTGAAGCTACTGTATTTAAATAAAATCAGGTTTTTAACGTGCATGTCAATCCTGTAGTGCTTACATATGTGTGATTTACCATGTTCTTGCTGAAATCATATTCATGGCTGCAGAGATAATGCACACGATGATTCTAAACATGGAGATTCAAGACAGTTGCTATCTACACCTGATAAAGCTTCCAAGTATCCATCATCTGATAAGAATTCCAAGTTGGATGACAGCTATCGTGTTAGAGATCCATCTGTTGAAAGGTCCCCTAGGAAGAAAACATCACCTTTTAAACCTTTGGATAAGTCTCCTTCATCCACAAGTATTGACCGTAAGTATGCAAACAGATCTGACAGGAGACGAAGTCTTGATGTTGACGAGGCTGAGAGGAGAAGCACTGGATCCAATAACGTAAGAGATGGTTCTATTAATGACGACAGACAGAGTAAGGATTTATCACCCAAGAAGGCATTGGGCGAGGAGCATTCTCCAGTGGAATCATCATTTCACCGTAAGTCCAGCCAAGGTAATGGGTCTTTTCTTGGCCATGGATCATCTAGCTATAAAGCTGGAGCAGACAGCCCATTGATTGGTTCTATGGGAGAAGATAACAGAGGTCACAATAACCGTTACAGAAGGAGTGTTGATCCTAATCTGGGTAGAGCACATGGAAATATGTGGAAGGGGGTTCCAAACTGGCCTTCACCAATGCAATCTGGGTTTATGCCTTTTCCTCCAGGTCCTCATGGACCACCACATGGGGTTTTCCCATCGGTTCTCCCTCAGTTTCCTTCTCCTCCAATTTTTGGTGTCAGACCTCCAATGGAAATGAACCATTCTGGGATGCCTTATCATTTGCCTGATGCAGATCGGTTTGCCAATCATATGCGGCCTCTTGGGTGGCAAAATATGGTTGATGGAACCACCCCCTCTCATTTCCCTGGATGGGATGCGAACAATGGTATGTATAGGGATGAACCTTCTATGTATGGGCCAGGATGTATTCCAAATGGACGAGTTAGAGAAACAAATGCAGATATGTGGAAACCAAATGGTGATGTGAAATTGGAAACTGGTACCAAAAAAGATGGTAATACAACAGAGGACTTCACTGATGAAGCCGTTGTAACACAGGGTGCTCAAGGTTCGCATATTGACAATTGTCCAAATGAAGAGCAGGGAATCATGAAGACTCCCAATGGTACTCCAATAAATGAAGCTCTTGTGGATATGACTAAAGTAGATGCTGAAAAAGCTCCTGAATCTCCTGTAGTTGATGATGGTTCGAAAATTTTGCGTGCTTATCTTTCCAGTCTTGACATCTGTGTTGAACTGACAAATCCTGAGTTGTACAATGAGTTAGTGAACCTGGCTGTCATTGAACAGAGTGAAAATTTTGAAGGCATGGAAGATATGAAAACAGAGGTAATAAAATTTTCATTTCCCCTTATTTTGATTGCTCTCTTGGGATATCTTATCTCAAAATTAATATTGGGTTCTTCTTCTTTCTGCTAGATGCCAAAGGATGTGGACTCTGAGATAACAAATGTAACCACAGACATTTCACTTTTCCCTCCAGCCGAGGATTCTATTTTTCAGGTACACTTTTGATAAGGACTCCTACTACCCATTCATCTTTAGTGGTAGACTAAATTTATCAAGGGCTTTATGCCGGTTATTCATAAGTAGTCTGGTAGAGTTATCAATTTTGTTTGAAAGATATGGGATGATTATTTGGTCCATGTATTGTGATTTTTAATCAAGTTAGTGGATAAAGCAATTTTGAGCTCAAAAGAGATTTTTTAGTCTGCATGATTTAAATATTTAATGTCTCTTTTACTTCTCACCGTGTTTACCATATGACCATCATTGCTTGGTCTTCTTTTAAATTCCATTTTTCATTTTATTGTGATTTTGATCCACAGAGAGCCTTGGATTTGTACAAGTCACACAACGTGGATAGAAGATCTTTCCATATATTTGATGGAGATGTGTCAAATTGTCCTGCTGCTTCCGAGATGAATGTCATGGAACAAGGGCATGAGCGAGAAGAAACCGAAGAGAAGGAAATAGACGAACCGGTTTGCTACCAAGAAATCCAGGAGCCTCCAGTTGAAGAACCTGCTTCTGCTACTTTTCAAATTGAGCAGATGGAGACAGATACTGAGCTGGTGGAGACAAATACTGAAGAAGTGGGTGATGATGCTGTTATTAATTCTCCTCATTCTGACGTAGCAGTGAAAGAAATGGCTAGTGTGGAAAACACGTCTCCCAGCTTGACTTCTGGTGATGTACTGAACTCAAATGCTGAAGATGCTGAAATGGGAGTTGCTGAAGATGAAAATGAAAACATTAATGTGGAACAGCCTGGTAGTGAAGTAAGTGGTCCCTTAAATTTGCCACTTGGTTCTGTTAAGGTTTGTGAAGGCTTGATGCCAGTAACAAAAGATATTGAGTTGGAGTCGGTAACTATAACCCGGGTACATCATGCTCCTGAAAGTACACATTGAGACAATTTTTGCTATTATCTATATTTCTCTTGTTCTTGCTTTTAATCCTCTAATTTCATTGTTGCCTAGTAGTCATGAACTTCTTTCTCCTTTGTCTTTTGCCTGTTCGAGCTGCCTTTCCCTTGATAAAATAAATGTGTTCGAAAAAAGAAAAATCAAGAAGGGAGATGCATCTCTTTCTTTCCATGTTTTTGTTTCATGTCCTTAATCCTGGTAGTTCCATAATGAGAATTGCCAGTAGTTTTGTTTCCTCCCCAGTTCAGATATAGCCTTATGAAATGGCCTTGTTTTGATTTACAGTGCTCTACATTCTTTAAGATCACCCTTGACGCACTTTCTCTTGTCATTCTGTTTGTGTATATGGTCTCTTGGAATTGTTTTTTGAGCCAGTTATGCTTTTGTTAGGCTGAGCAACCTTTCCTTGCATCATCTTGATGTTTTTATTGTCCTTCTGCTTATCCTTTTGTTTTCTGAAAAACAAAGCTTCTGATGGTAGCATTGGTGTTAACTTGAGCTTATCCCTGTTGCATGCCATGCCACATGAACCATTTGGTATTGTGTTCTTGCATGTTATAATAATTTTTGGGTGGTGTGAGACTGTTTCCCAATAGCAACGGTTTTAACTGCTTGCAGACTTTTTGGCTTATTATTGCCCCCTGTTGCATATCTTATCAAGTGTTTTTGAAGTTTCTGGCATCAAATTAACATTTCAAATATAAATGATTTAATCTCTGTCCAAGTCTGACAAATGTATAGTGCTGTACTTTCGTGATCTTGACATGTGTTGAAAAGGTCTGCTGTGGTTAGGGTAGTTTAAAGTTGTAGTTTGATAAGTGATGGGATTTTTTGGTCTGGTGGTTTGGCAATTTCAAGTTTTGGACATTTCTGAGTTCAGGTTCATCTTAGGTAGGGGTTAATTATAGTTATGATTATTGTGTAAAAATGTGCATCACCATACTTTGGAATTTACTTGACTTGAAGCTAAAATTGTCTGCTTTCGTTGATTGTCATGCCCCACCTTTCAACTTTCAAGTATAGTGTCAAGTGTTTCCATAAATAAGTCTCTGCTTTGTTTTTGTTTTTACTGGAAATTGATATTTGCGCCCCCTAAACTTGTATTGTGTGATATGTATCTGCATATTTGATTTACTTGGTATCGAAACCTCATACTCTGGCTTTTATACATTGCCTTTGAGATGGGTTTAGTCCCTGTATCAATTTTGGTGCATTCTAACTAAATTTTGTTATTATTGTCACATAGCTGAATTTCAGTTTTTCTTAGATCTATTGGGCGTACCCCTTCCCTTGGGCAGGGGTACCCCATCTTGACCCCTTTGATTCCTCTGTAGCGGAATCCACTGGGTCAATGTTGTTGTTGTTGGTATCGGAAACCTCTCGACTTGTTCAGGGTAAGGATGCGTACAACTTGACCCAACCCCTTGTACCTTGCACCGGGTAGATGTTAGATCTCAAAATTGGAAGCTTCCCATAAAAAGAAAGATTGAGAAATAAAATACCAAACGCATCAGGAAATAAGAATTTGTTTTTTTTTTGGTCGAAAGAAATAAGAATTTCTTATTAGTACTACTATATATTTTGGAGTTGAAGAGACTTGAAATGTCCAAGTAAAAAGTTTTTTTTTTTAAAAAAAGGATAAGAATTCGAAATACTAAATATTTCAGTATTTCTTAACTTTTTAACTTATAAAGTTCCATTATTTCCTCTCTAGCTTCTGTGCTCATTCTTAATCTACAAAGGAACTCAATACAACTATACAAGCACTAAGATTTACCCAGCAACCTATATCGATCAGAGGACTTATTTATCTAACACTTTAAACTATGCTCTTTGGATTCTGTAGGCCACTGGTGATACATCTCTTTAGTTCTCAAGCAAAGTCTTGTACAACACAAGTTCTCTCTTACCAATCCTTCATGTCAATGCATTTGTTCGCGTCTTTTTCCATTTGACACGAAAGGGTATCTCGGGTCTTGGCAAATCTTCCTCTGATCCTCGGTTGGCTATCGGCTAGAGTCTTCCTGCAGGCGTACTAGATTAAAAAAAAAAATACTTAGTTCTTCCTAAGATAAAGTTGCGTTTGGATCACATCTGATAATGCATAATCAAGTGCGATCCAAACACACCCTTGAACCCCAATACTTTCAAAAGACTAATTGATCATTGTTACTTTGATTTTCCTTCCAAAGTTTCTCTTCAACTTCTTGATTTTGTATCTTGATAGCTTCTTTTGGCGCTCCTCAAAGCTGCAACCGCGATGAATTACTCTAGGCCATTGGAACGACGACCCAATGAAGCATAAATTCGCATTGCCAAGAGCCTGCACTCATAACAACTCACAGCAAATTAACAAAATTTCAACTTTTATAGGAATACTCGTATTTACTATAACAGAAGAGCAATGTTCTAAGAAACTCTAGACGGACCGTAGGCGGAGAGGGAGCGCCTAGCGCTCAAACAGCATAAACGGTTGTCTAGGCAGTCCTAGACGGGCTGGAAGGCTAGACAGATTGGGGCCTTCCAACGCCTAGGCGGGTTTTTTAGAACAATGCAAGAAAATAAATTAGTCTTATACAAATTCTCACTTTGATGTCTCCTTCACTAAATGCTCTTCTCATCTCATAAGTTGCTTCGAAACCCAAGAAACTTGACCCTGCGCTTAATGGAGGCGCCATTGAAGAGTGCAAAGACCCTGTGCTAACGCTCTTCTGAAAGGCGGACTCGTTCATCAACTGGTTCTCGTCTGTGTGTACCTCACTAACCATGGCTTGAACCCTTGTATTATCCTCCATGATCTCATTGATCTGGTGGGTCTCCGCGGAAGAACTAACCAAGATATCGTCATACAAAGTTTTGTCGAAAAGCTCGTTTTCAAAATCTATGACTTTGTTATGGTCTTGGGTTGGCTCGAAGTTCTGATCAACAAAGGGTGTCATGGAAATGGAGGAGGCTTCCATTAATGGATCATCAAGGCTAGCAATCGGTTCGTGGAAGACGAGCTCCGGTGCTTGGAAAAGATCTCCTTGTCCTCCCAATTCATGTTCATAAATGAAGGAGCTTTCAATCTGAAAACAAGTTGTTTGTTAATTGTCATGTATTATGCAAGTGAAAACTTAGGGTCTGTTTGGATTACACAGAATAATGCACCGTCTTGCATTATCTTGCATTATTCTGTGTAATCCAAACATGCCCTTAGATGTAAAACTCTAGCATGAATGAATGTAAAATGCATGTTTTCTCTAGTAAGAAAGAACCAAATTGTGAGGAGTTAAATTTCTAAGTGATTAAGGGAGATAATTAACCATTGAAGAAGAGGGAGATTGATGGGAATGGAAAAGCTCATCAAGCACAAGTTGTTGAACTTCTGGGGTGAACTCTTGAAAATATGGACACAAAATCTCTGTTTGTGTATACATTTTTTGCTCAACTTCTTATTCAAAAGGAGGGATTTGCAAAAGATGTGAAATTGACAACATTAAGAGCCAAGAAGACGGCAGCCATAAATGGGCAGAGGATCAAATTTAGTGGGAGGATTATGTTAGTACTTTTCTAGGAGTTGGCATGATTATATACTACCTACACAATGTCTCCTTCTTTATGTAAATTTTTTGTTTCAATAAAAAGTTAAAACAAGGATTTGTCGGTATGTGGATGTGTGATCACTTTTACGCAATGTTCTAAAAATGTTAGGCGGATCTTGGACGGAAAGGGCCAGAACGGTTGTATAAGCAGTCCTATACCTAGATGGGCCGTGACGTTTTATCGCCTAGGCAAGGCCTAGACTTGATTTTTAGAACAGTGCTTTTAGGGTTTGTAGGAGGCTTTTAACCTCTCTTGTATGGAGTTGGTATAAAAATTCACTTTTTTAAATTGTTAGCGTGTTTTCCTTTCTAAGATTTCTCGCCTGATTCAGTTAGTAAGAGCCAATCTATGTTCAGTATCGAATTGTACAAAGGCTTATCTATACATGTTAGTCAGAGGCTTATCTCAGCGACCCAGATCAGCAACAAGTAGGATGAAAGAAACGCGATAGAAGAAACCAGAAATATAGTCAGCAACAAAGTTGTCCTCCCGAAAAATATGACTGATACTCTAACTCTCAAAACAGGCTAGCAAACGGAAAATATCCACCCAAATCGATCTACTCAATTTCCCACCGACCACGCCACGATAAAAAAAAAATTACCAAAAAAATTAGGGTATCATCATTCTTTAATGTTAACGACAAACTCTTAAATAATTTCATTCTTGAAAAAATGATTCTCCAATTGAATGCTGGCTTTGTGGAAGCTAAGATAACATCTGAGAATTATAGTGTATTATCAAAGATCACATCATCTTAGCCTTTAGATATCAATGATAGTGTATATGCATTTATGATCCATCCTTACGTCATATAAATATTTTCTATTGCACTCTATAACTATTAACATTTGTAAAAACATACATTTTATTTCATGCTTTACTAATAACTTACGTAATCATATTATTTTTAAAATAATATATATACCATCATTCATATATATCATACATTTAGTTGATGATCTAAACTTCAATTAGTTTTTCAAATGTGGATTGTACTATCATGTAATAAATAATTAATTATCATACTATGAATAACATGTGTTATTTTTTAATACATAATATATGGTACTTGTGCAACTATATGGCTACGTTACATAAAATAATATCATCTCAGTATAGTCGTGTCGAGGCGATATCTAGGAGTTAAAATATATGCACCATTCTTATTCTAATTATGTTGAAAGGGTGTTTCTGATACTAAAAAAAAATAATATACAGATAAGAACATAAAAGTACCACCTTCGTCTTCATACAATAGAAAAAAATAAGACTAAATGCCCACTACCCAAATTCTATCCCTTTATAAATCCTTATCTTGGGATATATCCTCTATAAGACTATAAGTGTCAACCGATTGAGATCTTATCTAATCACATCCGTTCAATTTTTTTTTAATCTATTTCTACCTATGTGAAAATCTCCAAGAACTAATACTTTAATTCACACCTATCATGGGGTCATCGCCCCTTCGTCTATAAACATGCTCAAACCATTAAAGTCGTGATTTACAAAAACTTAGTCTCTTATATAGACACTTCAACCTTAATATGATAATCTCATTTTTCTTTCTTGTCCAACCTCGTATTTCCACATATTCATCGAAACATCCTCATCTCTACCACCATCGACTGTTTATAATTGGTCAATACTTTAAAACACACATCAAAATTGACCTAATTACCACACTATAAAATTTCCCCTTCAACTTGAATTGTGTATTTCGGTCGCATAACATTCATAAAGCTCCCTTCCATTTTTTTCTAACTCATCTGAATTCAATATGCATGTAAAGTTTGCATCTATACCTCGTCACTTTACATAAAAATCCTAAATATTTAAATTTTTTTTCTTTAATATCGTGTCCTCACCTAAACGTACTTCTTCAATAATTGCCTAAAAAGAGGCGATATTTTTCTTAATAATTTATTATTAATAAAAAATAGTTAAGCGATGAGATAGTTAAACCCCTAAAATAATATAAAATATTATTAGAGATCGTTCAACCAAAATATGATAATCAAGTGAAAAAAAGGGGCATGAGATGTTTGGCTATTTTTTCTCTCATGGGTCACTCACTCAATTAGCTCAATAAGATATATGATAAAATTGGATCTCTTACCCTCTGTTTAGTATAACAATGAGAAAAGAAAAAGAAAAGAAAATAAATTTAGATATAAAATAGTAGTACTGTTCTTTTTTTTTTGCAAAAAAAAAATGAGGAGATTGGATAATATTTAGAAGAAAATAGGTGATAGGGTTATCTCATGTTAAAAGAGTGAGAAGAATTATTAATATTTAAGTTTTACATAAAAAATGGGAAGGAGAAATAATAGTTATCATTTTAATCAATGAATTATAAACTAAAAATAAACTAGATTTATACTCTTAACCTTTTCCTTTACTTGACAAATGCCAAACGAGCTCTTAATCTCTTCTGATAAAGTTTTAACCTTTAGTAACCAGTTTAGACAAAAAAAAAGGCTTTTTTTACCGGAAACCACCCGTACAATATGACATATTAGCGTAAACCATCCTTTCAATGGCTATTTACCGAGAACCACCCCTACAATGTCTTCTGTTAGGTTTTTACCACCCAATTAAAATTTTCCGTCAGAAATCCCGTTAACTTGTGCAATGACCCTTTTGCCCCTCTTTTTTCCCCCAAATTACATTGCCTCTTTCTCCCTCGAATGAGATTCGGGACCCGCTCCGATGCGTGAGGCTCTGGCTTGGCACCTACAACACCGTCGAGGAGGCCGCCATGGTGTACGACAACGCCGCCATACAGTTGCGTGGCCCCTACGCCCTCACCAACTTCGCCAACCCCGCTCCGACAAAGGTCCATCCGCCCGCGGTAACCTGCTCCGAGTCCATCTCCGGCGACGACCAGCCACTCTGCTCACCCACCTTCGTCCTCCAGTTTCGGTACTCCAACAACGACGAGGCTGAGTCCATCAACCCGAGGTTCGAGCCCGACACGAGCCCGTAAAGGCCGAAAAAGATCCCGGCTTGGATTTCGATTTCAATTTCGACACGCCCACCTCGCTTTTCCCCGACGAAATGTTCGCGTTCGATTCGACGACCTTTCCCACAGCCGAATTGTTCCCAGATTTGAATTGTTCCCAAAAAAGCAGTGAAAAGCTAAAAGGTCCCCGCCGGAAGTGGAAGCGAGCGCCGGCGTCGTCATCTTGCTGGTGGCGTTCCGTTTGGGTACGAATCCCCGGATCTCATTGCAACTCACTTGGATCCCAACTTTCTTGCTCTTCATCTTCCCCATCTTCACCTCCACTTTCGTATCCACTCGCACGCTAAACGGGTACCCGCTCTTCTTCCCCAGATCCGACTTCAACTTGCTCGCGAAGTCCGGATCTAGTCACGATTCGGGTCGCTGGCCACCGTCCCCCTCAGAATCGTCGTGTTCCCGGGGGAATGCGTGAACGCCGGGAGAGTAGCGTTGCCGACATCGACCCTAGCGGAGGAGGCGACGGCGACAGTGAATTTGGCGGAGAGAGTGAAGTCGAGCTTGGAGGCGAGGTGCGAGAAGGTGGCGGCGTCGGAGGGGACGGAGAGGTTGAAGGCGGAGATCTTGAGGGAGGTGACAGAAAAGGTGGGGAGTTTGGGATGTAATTTGGGGGGGGGGGGAAGAGGGGCAAAAGGGTCATTGCACAAGTTAACGGGATTTCTAACGGAAAATTTTAATTGGGTGGTAAAAACCTAACGGAAGGCATTATAGGGGTGGTTTTCGGTAAATAGTCATTGAAAGGGTGGTTTACGCTAATATAGCATATTGTAGGGGTGGTTTCCGGTAAAAAAGCCAAAAAAAAAGTTAAAAAGAAAAGATAAGCTCTATTTTTACTTTTTTTAGTCATCGGAATTCGGAAGAGTGTTGATTATCAATTCAAAGTCGGCTTACTTAGATGAGTTCAGTTTGAGATTGCCACCCTTCTAGCCAACATGATTAATTTATTCACGAATTGACTCATGAACTCATTACGGCCACCACTATATATCTTCGGATCTATAATACACTAATAGTACTATAGTAGTGTCCAAATCTATATAAAAACAAACATAAGATTAATGATTAAGCTCAAATAGTTAGGTCTATCATTTACGTAATGTTTATCGATTGGGTACTTATATGCTGCTACATAAACTCGTGTTGAAATTATATATTTTCGTTTCTAGAATTGGATCGAATTTATTGTATATAATTAAAAATTATTCGAGCTTCAACTCAAAAACTCTAAAAAACAAAAAACCATATACATTTATATTGGATTGCCAAAATTAAATTATATATCATGATTTATTTAGTATGAAAAAATATCAATTTTGTTTTCAAAACACAAGGAAATCGTTCAGATTTCTTTTTTGGAAATAAGAAAATTGTAGTTATAAATATTTTTCTATAATGCGCCCCAAAAATACCCTATAATAATTGTTAAATAGATTAATTTGGTTAAATGTAAATTTTTATGATTTTTCTAAATTTTATTTATAGGATTATTTATTTATTTAGGGTTTAATATATATATATATATGTTTAACATTGTAAAAAAATTATTAATTTATTAAAATGTGATAACATGGCAATAAAAACAAAGTATTCCAAACCCACTTAATTTTTTTTTGTCAAGAAACGTGGAGACCCCTGCGACCAAACCCACTTAATTTACCCCCTACTTATAATAAAACAACTAGTGTTATTCCCGTATCTTATACGGTTATATTTCAAAATAATTTTATTTCTAACTTATTATTAAATATTTATTTGGAATAAATTTTCACAATTGAATCTTATTTTCTTTAGTAATAATAATTATAAAATTTTAATTTGTTTACAAGAAAAGAGTGGATGATAATTTTTGAGATAGTGGGGGAGTGGTTGAGGTAAAAGTGGATTAAAAATGAGAAATTAAAAATCAAAAAATATTTTAAATTTACCATGTGGCTTAAATTTTTACAAAGACTTAGATTTTTGCTTTATATTTGTACTAGAGTAGATATGCAACTGTTTACTGTTAACAGACATGCATATCAATTATCAAGTGTTGAATTTGTTAATAGTTCAAGGTTCCATTTCATTAGAAAAATCCAAAAAAATATTTATATATTAATATCAGATGGTCATTTGTTTCTTATATTGGCAAGTAGAGAATTATTGATTACAATTTGTACTTTGCAAGAATGCAACTAGACTTGTGCGAACATAATTTACATATGTCTAAATCAATTTGATAGAGGAGATTTAGAGGGATAAATTAAATCTATGTTTGATGGAAAATAAGTGTATCACGATTCACGAGTAGAGACCCAAAAATTTTAGGGTCAAGCCCCGAAAATTTGAACCCGAAATTCGAAATTAACCGAACCGATAGAACCCTAAATCGATTTAGTATATTTATAGAATTTTTAAATTATAATATATTTGTTATTAAAATAAATAAAAATAATATATTATAATTAAATATTATTATTTAATTAAAAATTAATTTTAATAGTCATATAAATAATATTTTAGACCCGTTGGTCAACCCGGCCCGAACAAAAACCCGCTACAACCCGACCTGATTGATCCGTGACCCATAATGAAACCGAACCTGATTTAAACCAAACCCAAACCCGCCCGACCTGACCCGATTGTCAGGTCTAATCACGAGCGTGATTTATAATTAGATGTTATCAATGTTAGCTTATTCGGTACTTGTAGCTAGAGTTAACAATGAGTGACAGTTGAATGGACCGTTTTATTAATCATATCCCCTAATTCTGGTATGATAATTTTGATCATACAATAGAGAGTTGTTCGATTGTCATTATTGATAAACTAGATGAGTCGAGTGAATAGTTAGATGGCAATTATGATTTGATTTACTCTTAACATTTTAGGAAGGTTTTTAGAGGCTATCTATAAAAAAACTCACACACACATATATATATATATTATATGTTCTCGTCGAATAAATTAATTATAACATGTGACAAATAATTAGGCTGTAAATGGACTCATCCTTTTGTGAACAACTTGGTGTTCAACTCGGTGAAGTTTCATCCGTTTTTAGCTCAATTTATAGATGAGTTGAGCTTGAGTATAAGAAAATTCGACTCATTTACTTGTGAGCAAGCTCGATTATATATATGTTCACGAACAAGTTTTACTATTTATAACACAATATTTATAATATAGTTTAGTTGAATATGTGTACTTTTAATTGTCTCTCTCAAACTGCGTAGTTTAACCTTTAATTCTTATAGATGATTAATAAACTAGCTAAATGAGCAGCTTGCGAGATATGCTCAAATTTGGTGAACTTTTAGCTAAACCGAGCTCAAATTAAATTTTGGGCTTGAGCTCAAAATTAGCTCACCTATTACTAAACGAGGTGAGCAATTCAAAGCTCAACTCCTTAAGTTGTATATGCTCTCTTGTCGGCCTATCCGATTGCCGATTGTTTCGGTCTCTCTATCTACCAGGAATGTCTGGTACGTCTAATTCCTTTCCTTATCAAAAAAAAAAAATCCTTAAGTTGTATATAATCCAGAATTTAAACAATATGAAATTATGTTTATTACAATTACTACGAACAATAAGAAATTTTTGTAGGCCTATATGGGCCTCTAATTTGAGACGGCCCATTAGACTATCTTACTTTTGCTTTGTTTTCTGTGTGGCCCATGTGGATCAAACGTTTTTCTGATCTTTACGCATTTAACTAAGGATAAAATTTTAAAACCATCCTTAATTTTTGAGAGTTTGTAAAAAAAATAAATTATCTTACTTTTTACAAAAAATTAACTTTTATCTTGTGTTATCTACATAATTACTCATACGGTGAGATAAAAGATGATAAAATAAAGGACAGTTATTTACAAACACTTTAAGATAAGATATGATTTGCTGTATTTAATCTTTAAATAACTATATAACCACAGTAAAACGAAAATGATATGATTTTCTGATTTTAACCTTTGACTAAAATTGTATAACCACCCACGAATGAAATTGTATAACCACCCACAATATTCATAATTTACTTTACTCGGCAATTTTATCATCTAAAACTATAAAGTCCTCGTATATATCACACTAGGATTTAGTTATACTATCTTTAGAATAAAAAAATTGCAAACTAACCGAATTTTTAGTCCTATAGATCCAACTCAATCTCAATTTTAACTTTCTAAATCTCATTTTATTTTAAAAACACTTTTTTTTACAATATATAAACCCTTCAAACACAAAATATGAAAACTAAAGTCACTCTCTCCTACTCCAATCAAAATCCTCGGCAAAACACCGTCCCACGCCGCCGCCAATCCCACCGCCCATGACGTCATCACCTCTCCCGTCACTCGCCCCTCCAAGCCCGCTCATCTACGGCCGGCTCCGCCCCTCCCACTCAACGGGCCTACCCGACCCGACCCGAAACCCGTCCTTCCTCCGAAACCACCGCCGCGCCCTCCTCGCGCTCGCCGCCGTCTTCCTGGTGGCGGCGGCGTGCTCGGCCGTGGCGGTGGCGATCGTCAAGTCGAGGAGTCACCCTTCGGGCCCGTCCGGGCTTCATGGCGGGCCGGTCCGGTCCATAGTAGCTTTGGCGTGCGGGCCGACGCAGTACCCGGCATTGTGCGAGGAGTCGCTGGCGGAGTACGCCGGGGCGCAGGCGGTGGCCCGTCCCAAAGACCTCGTGCCGATCTCGGTGAACGTGACGTTGCGGAGGCTCGGGGTGGCGCTAAGGCGGTCGGCACCGATCGGAGAGATCGAGATGGACTCGTATGATAAGTCGGCTTATGATGTTTGCATGGTGTTGTTGGATGACTCCTATGATATGATAAACCGGACCCTCGCCGCCGTGTCCCGCGGCCCGACCGCCGCCGCCGCTCCCGCGGCGAACGGAGATGTGAGTAATTTTGTGGTTTTTATTTTTTTTTATTTTTAATGAGAAATATTACTATGCTTAACTAGTAGAATCATAACAAGTAAAAAACCGTTAGAAACATAACAATATTATAAGGTAATAGATCTCTTAAAAATCCATATAGCAAATTTTTACCAATAACTGAATCAATACAAATCTACACAACAACAACCTTAAAATATTCAATATAAAACATGCATGAAATAATTCAATTTAAACATAAAGGTTGACATATTTCTTTTTAAAGGCATTTTTTTAATTTATATTCTTAAACACATTTTAAAAACAGAAAAATAGAAATTATTTTATTGAATTTAATTTATTGTTTAGGGTTATTTTAACTTTTTTATATAAGGTTTATTAATTTTTTTTTAAAGATTTTAGCTTATATATCTATTATTTTTTACCTATGGTTTTAGGATGTAGAGTAAAAACCGTTTTTATAGTAGTGATTCCTTACGATACGTGCTAGAAGTTGATCAAGAAAATGTTTTTTACGATACGTGCTAGAAGTTAATGTTTTTAGGAGGTAAATTTACGTGGTTAATTACTTACTAGATAAATTATAAACTGTTATTCCGGAAATGTAGAATCTATTTTTTGATGACTTCAAATTATTCCTTTTATTTAGAACAGATATTTCTAGCTTCATATGCTCTAAGGGATGCTTTGATTTCAACCAATCATATCTTGTTTCAGCAAATTAGAGGGACGCCGGCGGACGTGATGACGTGGCTGAGCGCCACCCTAACAAACCAGGACACGTGTAACGACGCATTATCCTTGGCAAGCGATGAAATCAAGCGCCAGCTGTCCCCACACCTTGAGAACCTCACTGAGCTCGCCAGCAACACCTTGACTATGTACGCCACCACCACGTACGCCGCCACGTACGGCGGCGGAACCGACGACGGAGACAGCCCCGCCGCCGCACCCAGCAGCAACCGCCGCCTCCTGTCTTCTCTCCCCCACCACGACGTGGCGGCCACCACCGGCGGCTTCCCGTCGTGGGTGTCGAGGAGCGACCGGATGCTTCTGGAGTCGGCTCCGGCGGCGGCCATTAAGGCGGACGTGGTGGTGTCGAAGAGCGGAGGAGGCAATGGAACGGTGAAGACGATCGGAGAGGCCATTGCTATGGCCCCTCAGAATAGCCAACGGCGGTTCGTTATCTACATCAAGGCTGGCCAGTAAGTTCTTTTTGCAATTTTCAATTAACCTATGTTACACGGAAACGGAAATAATATTATCACCGAATAAAGTATAATTATCAGAACTTTACCCTAGAAACGAGTTTCCGAGTTTTCGATTTCCAAAGCGAAATAAAGTATAAACACCATGGACTTTACACTAAAAATGAGTTTTCGATTTTTCGATTTTTTTTCGATTTCGAAAAGAAATGGAGAGTAAAAGATGCTCTATAAAGCTTTTGGGTGACCCTAATTGCACTTAATATCATTAGAGTGAAGCTAATGGTTGTCCAAAATTTGGTCAAAGAAAAGAGAGTAAAAAAAGACTAGAAAAGGACAGAGAATACAGTTCAAGTAGAGAGAGCATTATTTTGATCATCGTTATGACCTTAGGATACTCTTCTGGAAAGAGCCGAAATTCAATTCAGGCTACTTGACCCGAAAATTATATATGACCACTTGTACTCCTTTTAATTCATTTTTTTTTGACAAAGACATTGTCAACGAGAGTCAAACCAAAGAACTTTATGTAATACACTTGTACTCCTTTCAATTCATCTTGAATCTGTTACCGATTACACAATATTTGTAGTGGTTTGGATTGAGTTCGGGTTATTCAAGAGAATGTTTTATCTACATAACATTGGGTACATACATTATGATTTGTGATGGATATATTTCTTACATTGTATTTTCATTGAATTTGAGTAGTCTAATATTTGTATGATGGGTAGGTATGAAGAGAGTAACTTGATTGTAGAAAGGAAGATAACGAACCTCTGGCTTATAGGAGATGGAATGGGCAAAACTGTGATCACCGGCTCCAAAAGCGTCGATCGCAACCACGTCCACACCTTCTACACCGCTACTTTTGGTATTTCTTACACATCCAAACTCCTCGTAACTTAAAATAGCGCGTTTTTTTAAAAGTAAAGACAACATTTTCCGTCTCCTTAAAGGGAAATTTTATTAAATAGAAAATAAAGCTAAGTAGTGTTTTAAGAGCATCTCCAAACATATGTTCTAAATTCTTGGATGATGTGCTTTTGGAGATTTTGAGGTTATTTTAAGGCCCAACAGTTTCTTCATCTTAATCTCTGTTTTAGAGAAAGTTTCCAAATGTTAATGTCTCTTCCCTATATTTAGGAAATTCCCTAAAAATATTTAGGAAATGCATTAAATGTGTCTAATAAATTATGTCTCTTCCTATTGGTCAAAGTAGATTTTATAATATAATATTTTTGTACATACAATAATAATTATAATATATGCAAGATTTTCTCAAAGAGAATTTGTTGGAGTTGGAAAAAAATAGAGATTATATAAGTTTTATTTTGAAAAAAAATATAGAGAATTTTTTATACATGCCATAAGATTTGTTTTCTTATAACTAGTCAGATAAAAAATAATTTATCATTTATTAGGGTATAATTCTAAAGTTATTTACTATCATTCAAGTCAAATAACAAATAATTTATTATTTATTAGATTAAGATTTTAGAAAATCCTTCTATTTTCACAAGTAAGATAATATTTAATTAATTATTACATATGCATTGTTGAATATTTTATATGTTAAAAATAAAAGCATTAAATGCACTCTTCTTCAAAATAGAGAATCTATTGAAGTTAAGGTCAATTTTTATTAGAGAATATGATAGTTGGTTCTCCATTTTGGAGAAACTTTTAGAGTTTTTTTTGGGAATGTTCCAAGTCCAACAATTTCTCCATCTATTTCTCTAAAATAGAGACCGTCTTCAAAATATAAGAATATTTAGATAATGCATTAAACATATATGTAATCATGTCTTCTTCCAATTGTTTAAATTAAATTTTATAGTATTATATAAATAAAAATAATACTAATATAAATATGATTCATCAACATTGATAATTTGTTGGAGTTAGGGTATAAAAAGTTTAGAAAATAATTAGATTTTGTTCTCCATTGCGAAAAAAATAATAGAGAATTTGTTGTAGATGCTCTTACTGTCTTACATCATTTAAAAACATAGGAGAGTGTTTGGATTACACTTGATAATGCTTTATCTTGCAGGGGTAATTGGAGAGCGATTCGTAGCTCGGGACATCACCTTCGAGAACGAGGCAGGGCCCGAGTACCACCAAGCGGTCGCGCTCCGTGTCGGGTCGGACGAGACCTTGATCAACCGGTGCGAGATCAAGGCCTACCAAGACACGCTCTACACGCTCGGCAAGCGCCAATTCTTCCGCGAGTGCGACATCTACGGGACCGTCGACTTCATATTCGGCAACAACGTCGTCGTCTTCCAGAACTCGACCATCTACTCGCGGAAACCGATGCCGGGGCAGACGTGCATCATCACGGCACAGGGCAAGAACGCCACGGATGATCACACGGGGATGTCGTTCCACGCGTGCGAGTTTCGGGCCGTCGACGAGGGCTCGAGCGCGTGCACGACGCTTTTGGGACGGCCTTGGGGCCCCAACGCTACGGTGGTCTACATGATGTCGTACCTCGGGGATCACATTGACCCACGCGGTTGGTCGCCGTGGGGCCCGGGCGGCCCGGGGTTGGATAAGGTTTACTATGGGGAGTATAATAACAACGGGCCGGGGGCGGGCTTGGCGGGCCGGGTCAAGGCGCCCGGTGTGCATACTCGGATGTCTAGGAAGGATGCTAGCAGGTTTACGGTGGAGAAGTTTATATCAGGGGATTGGGTGACACAAACAGGAGTGGAGTTTCAAGCTGGATTAGACGATTAGTATCCTAATTAGTTTATTTAATTACTTAAATATACGTAATTAAGGAAGTGTATAATTAAGGTAGGTAGCTAGCTAGAAAACAACAAGGTTTAGGGGTGTGTTTTTTTGTGCCTTTGAGAGTTTTTGCATGCTTTCATGGCTTAAGCTAATATAGGGTGTTACTCACAATATATATTTTTATAATTTTAGTAATATTAAAAAAATTATAACAGCAAACCCGGCGTTTTTTTTTAAAATACAATCTCTCTGTTTGTGGGTAAAAAATCATTTTTTTTTACCTGAATGACTTGGTCAAACAGGTCAACCGGCGACCCAACCCGTTAGAACCACGGCCCGCAGGTCAAATTAATTTTTTTTCCGGGTCGGGTCAATATAATCCATTGAGCATCCCTAATTTCTAATATTATATGATGTGATGATGCTTGAAAACCAAAAGGGAACAAAGGGGTATGAATCACTAAAAACAATATCTCCTACTTATTGTACATAAAATAGTATTATTTTTCAAATAAGACCATGAATATTTCACTACAAAAAAATATGGCAAGAGCACAAAAGCCTAAAACTCACATCCTTATTTGGTACATGAACTCTTCCAAAACTTGCTAGCAAAAAAAAAAAAAAAATCAAAATAGACAAGGAGACTAATAATATGCAAGAAAGAAACAAGCTTCAATAATTGAAAACATAAACAAAGAAGTTTGAATTGGCCTACTTAAGCAATAAGACTCAAAGACTCCTCTCAATAAACTCCCAAATGCGCCCCTCCATGTAGATCCTGTCCCTCATCCGCCGTGGCATGTGGCGCTCGTCGGGGAAGATCAGAAGCTCATACAACTTCCCGGCGGCCACCAGCTCATTCACCAGCCTAGCGGTGTGCCTGAAGTGCACGTTCTCGTCGATCATCCCGTGCACCAGGAGCAACTTCCCCTTGATCCTGTCCACGTGGTACATGATCGACCCGAACTCGTAGCCAGCCACGTTCCCCGAGGGCAAGCCCATGTACTTCTCGGTGTAGAACGTGTCGTACCCGTCCCAGGACGTGACGGGCGCGCCCGAAACGGCGCAGCGGAACGTGTCGGGGTATCGGGCCAGGGTCATGGCTGAGAGGTAGCCCCCGTAGCTCCACCCGTAAAGCCCGATGTGGCCCACTTTGGCCAGCCCTTTCTTGATGAGGTATTCGGCTCCTGTCTTCTGGTCATCGGCGTCTTGCTTGCCAAAGCTGTGTTTGACGGCTCCCTCGAAGTGGAGCCCACGTCGAGAAGATCCTCTGTTGTCCATCTGCAAAAAAAGGAAAAACCAAATAGTGTGAACTTTCAGCATTATACAGTATATTCAATGTTCTAAAAAACACTATGCGGACCCTGGGTGGAGAGGGGCCGCTTAGTGCCTAGGCAAGGCGGGTGCCTAGACGCGCTAGATGGTTAGGCGGGATGGGACCTTCCGGTGCATAGGCGGGATTTTTAGAATAGTGAGGTATATTATATAAGTCTATTCAGAGCATAGGATATGAAACCATATTTAGAAACTATAACATTCAAGTGAGGAAATAAGAGCAAATAAGAAGCACAGCCAGTTTAGACTTAAGACTTAAGAGACATTAGTGAGAAAATGAACTACATCAAACAAGAAAGCATGCACATACCTTCCAAACTAATATTCCTTTGCTCCTCAAATATTGCGCCCTCATATCGACGGTATTAATCCAAGAATCTGTAACAAGCTGAACGCTCGGACCACCGTACACACTGAGCATTGTTTTGTAAGGCGGAGGTCCAAATCTTTTCTCATCTGGCTTATACAAAATCCCATACAAGACGGTCCCATCATCGGCTTTAACTTCAAATATTTCAGGTGGCTCAAGTTGGAGCTTTTTGAAACTTGAAATGGCAAAAGATTGGTCATACAAAGTATTCATGAAGCTTCCATCCAGCAAAGAAGCCAAATTCACCTTTGGCGGGAAACCCAAGGAGTCATGAACATCAATGAAGCTATGCATCTTGTGATCAAGAATCACCACATGCTTTCCCTTGCCCTGTGATAATCTCACAGGGGGTTGCAATGGAGAATTATGTTTAGGGAACTTTGTGCAGTAAAGATTGGACTCTAAAGGCCCGTCTAACGTCCCAGTGAAATAAATCAGCCCTGAACTTTCATTTACACCAGCAATTTGCTCCACCATCCAATTCCCTTCTGTTATGGGCCCCAAACAAGCCCCACTGGCATTATGCAGATAAAGATGTCTGAATCCTGTTTTCTCACTTGCCCAGATGAACCCACCACGGCATGTGGGATCCGCGTTTTCAAGGGGCGTAAAACAATCATGTAAATTTATCCATATTTCCTGCTCTTCCACTAGCAACACCTCGCTTTGGCCTGTACTGATGTCAAACTTCAAAAGCTTTAATTTAGTATGAGTCCTGTTTAGAACTTGGACAATGAGAATGTTTCCAGGCATCCAGTTGACTCTGGCCAGATATTCGTCTTCGGCTTTGGCCCCATCTTGGTGGCCCCCACATTGAAGATCCATCCAAGTGACGGGACCCCCAGCTACAGAGACAACGCCAAGCCGTACTTTAACATTCAAAGCACCGGCAAAGGGGTAAGCATGATCTTCCTGTGCATCTGGCCCTACTGAGCTTTTACCCTGGTGCATAATTCTGTATAGTGGAATCTCTGAGGAATCAACTTCGGTGAATGCAATATATTTGCTATCCATGGACCACCAGTATCCGTTCTTCCTATCCATCTCCTCCTGTAATATCGTCAAAATATGAAGGCTTGAGTAAAGATTAATCCAAGTGCACTCTAAGGAGAGGATAAAGAAATTAAAAAAATTCAAGTGATTCAAATATACAATACACACCTGTGCTATGTACTCAGCAAGACCATGAGTCTGAAACATGAAAACAAATGTCAAAATTATAAAGTGGAAAACACACAGCTTCATAAAATAAATCACGAGAAGTGAAAGGATCAATTTTATAGAGTGTATGTTGTCATGCTTTTTGTTTTGTTTGTGAGTGATGTGAACCACTTGGTTGAAGACAGTATGTTTTCAAGAGAAGATGATCATCAAACGTGAATGGTTGTGTATACATAAGAAAAGAGACTTAGATAATCAGATGAGATGATAAAATCTCCACTTACCAAGGTACTTCCATTGGAGCCGAAAGTTAATTGTTTTTCCAGATTGTATAAGAGGTCCAGAACAAACAACTCAGAGCCTCTCACAAAAGCAAGCATATTTCCATCTGGAGATAGATGAGGATCGATAACTGGTGATGAGGGATCGCTTGGAAGCTTGAGCTCTGGTTTTGATGAAGAAAGATCTTGCAAATATATCTGTCCACCAGAAAGGGAGCAGTAAATAGGCTAGAACATAACAAGTTGGTAAATATATAGATAGTAAATAACGCAAGAATTCCTAATAGGATAATGCTTTGAAAGGATCCAATAATGAGTTGCTCTTATAAGAAACAGAAATTGCTTACTCATTTTGTACACTCTGTGATCAAACCCAGCTTGATTTAAAAGAGGTTAAATATTAGAAGGATAAATTTTGTACATGTTAAAGACAATTACTCAGCCATTGTTTGAAAATATAAGTAGCAGAATCTTGACAACTTTGTAAGGCATAGAGCATTTCAGTTTAAACACTAAATTTAGAAAAGAAAATGCTATTTGTTCTCTATCAAGGGCCTCTGTGAGATACTAAGATCACACTTTTGCTTAGTGTGCATCTTTCACACTACACATCTGTCTTCTTCTGAGTGCTATTAGACAGACTCTTTATTTGTTTAACAGAGAGAAGTTGGCAAAAATAAGGCTCAAGTGCTCAACCAAGATCAATTATGTTGCAGCCCAACAGTAATATATTATGAAAAATATAGGTAAAGCCATATTGTTCTCCAATAATAACTCAGCGCACACACTATGTACAAGATTGAACACAAATTTTCAACTCCGAAATTGTATCCTGGAGGCCACAGCCTATAAGATATCCGCTCAAGTAGCTTAAGAGCATATAGCCTAACCAAATAATATGCATAAACTTATTCACCAAATGTAAGCAGAAACCCACAAAATAGAAAGCATATTCTTGATTCAGGCAGACTCCCAAGTGGTGCATAAAATAGTAAATTACTAGTCAATAAGATAAAAAGTCACCCATCATGACAGTTGGAATATAGTGTGCAAATTTTCCGCTTATTTATAGTATAGAAAGATATATAAATTGATATGCATAATCACATTGCATGACCGTTTCCTATCGTATGACTGATTCATACTAAAGCCCTAGAATGACAGCAGAGTAGTGGAATCTAATATTACACTTCAGTACCATGCTACCATTTCAGATACAACTAAAAAAATTAATGAATGTTGAGCAAGCACCAATCAAAATCACTAACATATTCATATCAAGTGTTTAATCGCCCTTGGTCTGTCATGAGAGGAAGCAGTTTCAATAGATTTGAATTATGACTTAACAGTGGTCATGAAAGTTTTATATGTAGGTGAAAACTTGAAGGACTTGTAAATTTATATATAATACATTAATGATCATTGAACAATGCAATGCCAAAGCTACAATGCACCAAAAATTTCACCAGAACCACCCAAAGAAACAGCATAATTCATCAATCATGGAAGTTCACACAGCATAAACCATCATTTAAACCATACATTTTCAAAGACCTCAAACACAAAGCAAATAAAGAAATTCACCACAATAACCCCAAGAAACAACACAATTCAGCAAAAAAACACAAAGAAACACAATGCGCAAAGAAATTCACCACAATAACCCCAAGAAATAACACAATTCACAAAGAAATCCACCCTCTTATCAATCATGGCATATGCATCCTCCCTTATGAGTAAAGCAACGAAAAAACACAATGCACAAAGAAATTCATCACAATAACCCCAAGAAACAACACAATTCAGCAAAATCAAATGCAATTCTACAGAACATACCCCATGAGGCAAAGGCACCATGATCACTTTCTTCCTGGAAGAGCCCTTGACCCATTCATACCTCGTCACGCCCAAACCACGTTCTCTCGCCCTCTCCCTCCTCAACTTCTCAGCCTCAGAAATGTTGCTCTCATCAAGCCCTCCATCAGGAGGGCTAAACACCATCTGGTGCTTCCCAGTCTCCAAATCAAACACAAAAACCCTCCTGCTCAGACTATGATCAGGGCTAAACAGATACGCAACCAATTTATCGTCCGGGCTGAAACTAATCGACGTTGGCGCAACATACCCAGGCAACGGATACTGCACAATCTCCTCCACCGGGAAGATGACAGAGTCATCCCCCTGCGCGATTCTTGAATCCGTGAGCGGCATATCCGGCGAATCGGAGGACCTAGTTCGCTTGCGAGTTCTCCTCTTAGTTGCTGTGTCCTTGGTATTCGATTGACTTGAGCGCATTACAGCAAAACCATCGGATGCTGTATACAAGTCTAGATCGGATTCGAATTCGAACGCCTCGCGAAAAGGGGAATTAGGGTTTGCGGATTTTCAAATTCACCTGAGGTTTAATTTGGGTTTCAAGAACTGAAAAAGAGTGATAATGGTGATTGAGATTTGAGATTGTTTGGCTGTAATTGATCAGCCAAAGGGTTCGATTTGATTGATGAGAGGAGAAAGTGACAGTGATTGAATCGATTATGCTGAATTAGGGCAAAATGGGGGAAACAACAAAAGGGAGAAAAAAAAGCTGAAAAGGGGGGAAACAGAGCAGCGCTAATCCTATTCCACTTTCTTGTTCCACTTCCATGTTCCAATTAGCTATTTAAATACTAAATTAATATTTAAAAAAATTAAAAAATTATTTTTATATATAAAATAACTATATTTATATGTGTGCAAAATTTTAACTTAAAAATCATATTATATAATTTTTAAAAATTAAAAGGGTCATAATTTGTATGAAAATCATTCTCTTAATTTATAAAAAATTAATAATAAGCTTTTTAAGATAAAAATTTGCACATATATACATATAGATGTTTACAATATAAATATAATTTTTAAATTTAAAAAAAAATAATTTAGTATTTTTTATAGCTAATTGGAACATGGAAGTGGAACACGAAAGTGGAATAGAGGATTATGGCTGGGGGGTTGATTGAATCTTGATGATTAGATGGGTTTATAGTTTGGATTGAGAATGAAATTAGTATGGAGGGCAATGATTGGAGTGGGAATTTGGGTTCTTGATGGGTTAGATTTCTTAATTAAGGAAAAAATTATGCTGCAATTCTGCAATTTTAATTGTTCCTGTTTTTGTCTAGTTTTTATTTTCCATATCTGGGGATATATCAGTCAGGTCAGGTGGTGCCTGACAATAATTTGTGAAATTGGAAATATGGTATCAGATTTTTTGTCGATTGAAATTGGGAAATGAAACTTTTTTCACCTGTACCTCTATTTGTCTTGTGCCATTTGGGATTGAATTTGGTTTAAAATCCTCAAAGAAGTCATCTTTTTAATAACATACTCTTTTCATTTTTTTTAAAGCATTAGTAGTTGTGATTTTAATATTAGCAATATTATTAGAAAAAGAAAATAAAAGTATCAAAAATGTCAAGCTAAGTTCCTTCTTTCATGTCATTACATTAAACTACTAATTTTCTCTGATTTTATTTTTTTCAGTCTTCTTTTAAGATGCCCATAAAATTAGAGGTGAAGATGCTCTATTTTTTTTTGGTCCATTGCGATAATAAATTAAGTAGAAATATGGTGGTGAAGATGCTCTATTATGATACTTATAAGTGTCAATGTGTCATTTCGGATAAAAAAATAATCAATGTATCAATTTAAATATTGCTTCTTTAATATTATTGAAGAAATGTACATCATTAGAGTCTAGTTAACAAAAAATGGTGGCAATTAGTGGAGGAGGAACATGAAAACAATCATTAGCAAGACATTTTATCCTTGATACGGAGTATGTAATATTCTATATAGACATTTCATCCTTGAAAATTAAAATTGACAAATTTTTATCTTTTTTAATGTTTTGCTATGGGAATGAATAGACTTGGGCTCATGAATGAGCCACCTTTCTTGATAGGAAACTCGATTCGAGTTCGTAATCCGACCGGTAAGGATTATAGATTATTACGTTGATTTGGGTCGACCAACTCAACATAATGAAAGAAAACTGTGAGACTTAATATAAAGATTAAACTAAAAATATTTCAACATTCTCACACATTTCCTACCACTTGGACTGCTTACACATCATTATGACATTATTAGTATTTTGAACTCCAATTATATAACATCTTTGAGGCATGTTTAATTTAGATCTCGATATAATTATTTAAAGAAATTACAAAAAAATTTACTTTAATGTTTCCAATATAAGTAAATTAAATACAATTTACATATTCTAAGAAAAAATAATATTTTTTTATAAATAAACGCTTTTTAAAAATTAAATATTTTTTTGGGAGCTTTTTGCACTTTTTCTTGAAAAAAAAAAGAGAAAAAATTGATAAAGTAAAATTGGCTGAACGTAAACGGATCCAAGCATGAAGCATCCGGGTCCAGAAAAAAAAAACAATTTACATATCTTATTCATACGATTTTGTTGGATACTCAATTTACATATCAATGGCGATGGGCTCATTGATGGGTCGTCAGGTTTCACGTCTACTGACCACTCTCGCCATTGTTGCAATCACTTTCTCCTTTATTCATGGTGCCAGGTCAGTTGAGCCTCACTTATAGTCTTATACGCTTCTCTGATTTCGTTAGTTTGAATTCCAATTCATGGCGTTCATTTTTCTTTAGGGTTTTGTGCTTCACATGATATCAGGAAATGAACAGACTTGCTTGCGTTGTGTAAAGGAAAACCCTTGAATTTTGGTTACAACTTAGATTTCGACACGAAATTTAGACCAGGCTCGATTAGAAATGCCGAAATTGAGTTTATGATTTGGTTCGTTTAGAAATTAGGTTAGATTTTTCGGAAATTGGGGATAAACCTCATTTAGGGTTCAGTTCATCACCTTCTTTTGAAATTGGTTGTTAATTAAGGCAAATTAACATGTGAATTTGATGCATACCTAAAAATGGAGTTTGGTGAGTAGGAAATGACAAGCTATTTGTATGAATTTTGCAATGGTAGCTAGAAATTTGCTGTACAAATAACAAGAAAATGGGTTACAATGACGGCTGGGATGGAGGAGAACAAATCCTTACAAGTTGGAGAGGAGCTGTTCAAAGAAACTCTGCCATTGCAAATGGGGTCCCGACTTTACCGACTTCAAGGACTCAAACCGTATTCTTGGTATGAAGTGAAGATATCATATCCAGCTTCTGTATGTAATCTTGAGTCTGTTATCTTCATGTTTGTTCTGTCAATCTATCACTAATTACACCAATTCTTGATACATTTCAGATACCGGCTACTTTTACTTTACAACTGAGAAAAGGTGAGTCTGATTTGGCAACAAATCATCTAAGGAAGCTATTGAACACTGAGAAGTTGGTATTCAAAACGGAGTCTCTTGACGTTGTTAATGATCAGGTTTGCAGTTGTGTATGCTCCATACTTGTTGAAGTACTAATTGAATCAGTACTAAGCTCTTGTTGTTCTTTGATCTTAGGGGGGAACTTATGTTCTTGTGAGTGTGGAGCCTGAAGGGGTTGTTGCGATTCCCGGTGTCAAAGAAAGAGAGACAATCTTCTTCAATATAGGTATTCTTGATCTCTTGATTGATAACTTAGGCATGATTCTATGAAGTATGAATGCATGATTTGTCAACTGCCACTGTTTTTATATCCAAGAAATGAGATGCCAATGTTGTTCATTCTCTGAAGCATTAATGAACTTGATTTCTTCTTTCTTCATTTGTGTGCATTTGTAAGATTGATAAACTGAACTGATGTTAAGATTGCTTATAATTTTTCTGGTGCAAAGATAATTTCAAAAAACAACCGCCCATAAATAGGGCTTTTCTGTAAACCATCTCAGTTTTCTTAAAAAAATCCAGTGAACATTATATTGTTCTTATTCAAAAATCAAAACCACATCCTTCAACTATCGAAAGTCACCTCCTTGAATATTTTAAGCATAAGCTACATATCTCTTGATTAGAAAAACAAAAAGGGCCATTAGTAATTCACAAGTGATGCAATATATTTGAAGAGTGTGATTCTGATTCAAACAAGATTAACTTACTGGTGAACTATTGAATTTTTATAAAATATGGTAGGCTTCCCAATGTTCTAAAAAACGCCATCTAGGCGGGCTAGACGTCGCCTAGGTGGACTAGAAGGCTAGACGGGTTGGGACCTTCTAGCGCCTAGATGGGGGCCTAAGCGGAATTTTTAGAACGGTGGGCTTACCTAAAATGCACTATTTTTACAAAGAAAATCCTAGTTTCCGGCATGAATGCTAATAAGCTCCTTGTGCATTTGGTTGTATGCAGTGTGTGATGAGCTTCTCCTAGGACTTCCCGACAAAGCTTGGCCAGTTGTCGGCTTTGCAGCTCTCTGCATAGCTATCGGCTTCATGCTCCCCTTGTTCTTCCATTCATCGTCTCTGATGAGAGGAGAAGCGCAACAACCACATGAACTGAAGCACAGATGAGGCACTTTTTTTTGGGTTTGTTTTTGTTAGTTCTTTCTAATTCACTCTTTAGTACTCAGTTTTGTTTTCATGTCTTTGGAGTTTCTTACGTGAGTAGTTCCATGAGAAGTTGAACAAAAGAGACCCACTAAATGTTGTGTTTGATTGAAACTTAGGTGTAGTTTAGGTTGGAACTTTTGATACATGATCAATGATGACACCCGTCAACATATATCCCTTTTTATGTTTACATGAATGAACGTATGGAAATGAAAATTGCATGATCTTCTAAAATGCCACATACATTCAACAAACAAAACGTTTTAAACAAGACCATGTAGTTGACTTGCTATCCAATGTCATATATGTAGTTACCTCCATTAGGTGGGATTCTTATCAGTCCAATGTGTCATATGCCTCGAGTATCCACTAGGGTTGAGAACTTGTTACTAACTAATTCCTATCAAGAGAGGAATGGGCAAACGCCGCCTATGGGGTTCGAAACGGTGACTTCGGGGTACTACCTCAAAGGCCTAACCGTTGAACCAAATTTCCGAAGGTTATTAATTTAAGAAGTTGATTGTATATGAGCGATGAAGTATGCCTTGCAAGTTCAGTCGACTCTTTTATGTTTTCTTAACGAAGAAAAAAGCATTATAATCTTCGCCCCACGGGGTTGGTTAGTGGTAAGAGACATGAGGATGTTGGGAGGTCCTAGGTTTGACCCTTGTCTCTAGGGAAAAACCAAATCTCATCATTCCTCTTGTTATTGGGTCCAGCCAGTTTACTTGGTTTGTGGTGCTTGTCGGTTGGGCCACGTGTCCGGAGTTTGCCACCTAAGGTGGATTCCTTGTCACAAAAAAAAAACATTAATGCATTATAAAGTCAACATGTGTGACTATATCTGAACATTGTTGATATATAACATTGTTGCATTACTACTTAAATTAGATATGTTCAATTATGATTCTTCAATTTGTTTCATCGGATATTAAGAGGTACTCTTTGCCCGACCCAATCATGACCCGACCTTTCCTAACTCATATCAACTTTAGTCTGAACCTACATTCGTTGAGACTTTAAGAGTAACCGAATTTAGCCCAAGCCAAGCCACATTTCCTTGCATAGTTGAGATTTATAGAAGCTCGATCACCATGCTAATCATAGCTTTAGAACACACGTTCATATCCCCATTTTCGCAACCACCATCAGGCAAACCGTCAATCTGTAGATACGGTTGAGCATGGGTGGGTTCGAACCGAAATTTTATCTGAACTGAAATTAGTCGGTTCGTATCCCCACATTGTTGCAATACTACTTAATTCGGTTCAATTCAGGAATTTTTCAAATTTCGATTCAGTTTTGGTTCGGTTCGAATTTCTTAAAGGATAACCTTCTATCCATCTCAAACCGAAAAAACCAAAACCAGACCAAATTGGTTCGATTTTCAGCTCCTCGGTTTTCAGTTCAGCTCGAATTCTGTCTTTTCAGTTTGATTTTGGACCGATACTCAACTCTATCCTCAGACCATAGCCCCGGTCTTGAAAATCGGTACCCGAGTAACAACAAAACCAAGCCGGGGAGAAGCCAAAAAACCCCGATTTGTTCCTCTCTTATTAAGGCTTGTTTTCACGAGGCATTTTTTCCACCTGGCTAGGCCCGTGGGCCCGACCCAGGAAAGCCCGGTCCAAAAAAAATTAAATTAAAACAAAAAATTGTTGAATATATTTTATTTTCAAGTATAAATATTAAAATATTCCTTATCTACCTTTTTACTCCTACCGAGTACCCACCCTCAACCCCATTATTTCTTTTCCCTCTCGTCAACTCTCGCCGAACGGCGCTTCTCCTCTCACAATTCCGCCCAGCCGACGCCTCACCGGTATTTCTCCTCTTCCTTTTCTCCGGATTTTAATCATGCTGTGAATCCAGAATTGTTTTGAATTGCTATTCGCCGGTATCAGTTTTCAGATCCGGAATAGTTTGTTCTGTTCTATCACTTTCAGATCTGGTTTATATTTGTCGGTCCTTTTCCTTCTGTTCTTTCGTAATTAGCTTTAATATTGCTGTAATTCGATGCTTCGTACACTTAGGTATGATGTATTGCTTTGATTCGTCGGAAAATTGAGTCTCTTAGAACTGAATTCTGGTTTCAAAATTGTGGATCTGTGTTTGGGTAACGGTTTGGCCGTAATTCAGTATTGATTCTGGTATCAGGCACTTGTGAATTGCTGTGTTGGAACCTTAGAAAGGATTGAGATAAATTTGTTGGAGATGATGTTTATTGTTTCTTAATTTTCTTGTATGCAATTCTGCAGGAAGGAAGCTTTTTTGAGCTATTGATAATTCGCCTTGTAGCAGTTGAACAAGAGTTGTGTTCATACATCGGTTTGGATCCTGATACTTTCTTGGAACTTCAGCTTTTTTGCAGCTTATAGCTTAAGGTAGAAATTCCTGTACAATCACATCATCTTTTGGTTGTATGATTTGTTACTATATTAGATATTGCCTGAAAAAAGTTATTTTACATTCTAGTTGCCAAACAGGTTAAGATTCCTTTGATTTGTTAGCCCTTTCAAAAAGTTTTAAAATACTATACAAGTACATTCTTGCATCATCTATATATATAAATTAGGGTTCTTTTACAGATGGATATTTTGTTAGGATAGTCACTTTGCATCTTATGAAAATATGGTGTGGTATGGACTGAACTAGATGATGAATTGATGATTGGATTGAACAAATTTGTGGAGCTACTTTCATGACATTGAATAATCTGGTTAACAATTGAATCGATGATGTAGAAAATTTCTATGAATTGTGCATCATCTGTATGTATTTCTTTGTCAGTTTGTGATCTTGTATAAAATTTTCAAAATCAGATTTTTTTGGTACTTAACAGAAGTGGGGCCCACCTGCAAGATGGATAAGTGGATAAGTGCTCTGGACTGAATCAGTTTATGTGAGAACAACAAGCAAATTGTGATAGCAAAAGCCTTCTCGTATCTCCTCTCTTTACAATGGAAGACGATGAGGATTTCTCCCGATCTCCGGCAACAATCGACGCTGTTGCCGACGATAACGACGAACAGGAAACCGGTTCTCCCCGGTCCGACTCCCCGGAGCCGAGCAACGGCCGGATCACCGTCACGCTCGCTCTCCCAATTCAAAATCACCGTTCAACTCCACCTTCCGGTGCCACTGGGGCCGCTGCCAGCAGTGGCGGCGGCGGGAGAGAGGACTGTTGGAGCGAAGAGGCAACGGCGGCGCTGATCGAGGCGTGGGGGGAGAGGTACTCGGAGCAAAGCAGAGGAATCCTCAAGCAGAAGCATTGGGAGGAGGTGGCGGAAATCGTCAATGCGCTAGCTGGCGCTGGCGCCGGGAAGCCGGCGAGGACCGACGTCCAGTGCAAGAATCGGATGGACACTGTGAAGAGGAAGTACAAGTCGGAGAAGGCCAAGATCGCCGCCGGCTCGGGTCCTTCGCCATGGATCTTCTTCGACCGCCTCGACCGACTCCTCGGAAGCCTCAACTCCGCCTCCACCGCCAAACTCTCCCTCCCGGCGGCAACAGCATCGAAGCAGCCGAGCCACGGGTTCCTCCTGCGAGCGAAGAGGCCGGTGTCTCTGGCGGAGGACACCGACTCCGATTCCTCCTCCGACAGCCTCCCACCGGCGATCCACCACAATCAGCGGATCCTGAAACGGCATAAGATCGACTTCGACTCTCCTCCTCCTCCTCCGCCTCCTCCACGGCCTCCAAGGTTCGACAGCCGCCCAACCGGAGCTGTCTCGGGCGTGAGCGAGTGGAGAAGCTCGGTGAGAGAGCTGACTCGAGTGATCTTCATGTTCAGCCAGGCGTACGAGCAGGCGGAGAGCGAGAAGCTTCAGCAAATGGTGGAGATGGAGAAGCAGAGGATGAAGTTTGCCAAGGAGCTTGAGATTCAGAGGATGAAGTTTCTGATGAAGACGCAGCTGCAACTTTCCCGGCTCAGCCGTGGCGGTCAAGTTGACCGCCACGCCGGCGATGAGAACGACAACAACAATGTTAACAATAATAATAGTGATTGCAGCAATTAAGCTAGAAAATTGTTGTATCATTAGATGATTAACTTCATAATCATAACGGATGTATTAATAAAGAATGGGGGAGATTAGTTGTAGGTTGGTTGGTGTTTTAGGATTGTATGTAATTTAATTTCGTTGGTCTGGATTTTTAATTTATGTAACTTTTTATTGGTAGTACTAGTGGGTAGGGGTGTTAGTGATGGATGGATCTTTGATTCATGCAGATTTTCTTGTGATATTTTTCACCAAGTTTTAAGCTTACTATAACGCTATTTGGTGCCTCATTTTGTTTCTAATTTTTTTGATGAAGTTTCAAACTCCAAGTTTAACTTGAATTTTTATTTATTTTGCAGAATGTGAATGTGCCTCATGGTGGAACTGTTCAATCCACAAGTGATCACAGGTTTTATGTATTGTTACTAAGCAACAGTTAGTTATTTCAAACATTTCTTCCTATAGCTAGTATTCTTCTACTAAAATGTGTATGTTTAATAGTGCATGTTCACCATAGGATAATAGCATCTCAGATCAAAAAATAGGATAATAGCATTGGGCCTATATTGGCCCAATTTATCAACAAGATGGCCCAAATTACATTATAAGGTCCAGGAGTAAAACCCTAAACCCTCAGAAAGTCAAGTCAGAATTCCATTATAACTGGTCTTTCTTACTTACAATGTTCATTGTGTGTCATTTCCCGCACCAAAAGCCGCTCGTCCCCTTTAAACCCTAATTTACAGAAAAAAAATTCTAATCTTCCATGGCGGACGTTGAGATGTCTCGATCAGAGAAGAAGAAGAAGAAAAGCAAGTCCAAAGACGAGGAATCCGCCGACGTCGACACAAACACCAACACAAACGGCGATTTCCTCATTAAGCCACAGAGCTTCACTCCTCCGACCGATACCTCCGAGTGGCCGATCCTCCTCAAGAACTACGACAAGCTCAACGTTCGCACTGGTCACTACACGCCAATCCCCTCAGGTTTCTCCCCTCTCAAGCGCCCACTCGTCGAGTATCTCAAGTATGGTGTTCTTAACTTGGATAAGCCCTCTAATCCTTCCTCTCATGAAGTCGTTGCTTGGATTAAACGCATTCTAAGAGTCGAAAAGACTGGTCATAGTGGTACTCTAGATCCTAAGGTCACTGGTAATCTAATTGTTTGCATCGATAGAGCCACTAGGCTAGTTAAATCCCAGCAAGGTGCTGGAAAAGAGTATGTCTGTGTTGCTAGGTTGCATTCTGCTGTGCCTGATGTGGCCAAGGTAGCTAGGGCCCTTGAGACTTTAACTGGCGCCGTCTTCCAGAGGCCTCCTTTGATCTCTGCTGTGAAGAGGCAGCTTAGGATTAGGACTATTTATGAGAGCAAGCTGCTTGAGTATGATGCAGAGAGGCATCTGGTTGTTTTCTGGATTAGTTGCGAAGCGGGTACTTATGTTAGGACCATGTGTGTTCATTTGGGCTTGTTGTTGGGCGTGGGAGCTCATATGCAGGAGCTTAGGAGAGTTAGGTCTGGTATTATGGGAGAGAAGGATAACATGGTGACAATGCATGATGTTCTTGATGCACAATGGATGTATGACAATTACAGGGATGAGAGTTACTTGAGGAGGGCTATCATGCCTCTTGAGAAGTTGCTAACTAGTTACAAGAGATTGGTTGTCAAGGATTCTGCTGTGAATGCTATCTGTTATGGTGCCAAGTTCATGATCCCGGGGTTGCTTAGGTTTGAGAACGATATTGACGTTGGCGAAGAGGTTGTGTTGATGACTACAAAGGGGGAGGCCATTGCATTGGGTATTGCAGAGATGCCTACTGCAGTTATGGCTACTTGTGATCACGGTGTTGTTGCAAAGATCAAGAGGGTGATTATGGATCGCGATACTTATCCTAGGAAGTGGGGATTGGGGCCGAGGGCTTCAATGAAGAAGAAGCTGGTTGCAGAAGGGAAGTTGGATAAACATGGGAAGCCTAACGAGAACACTCCAGCTGAGTGGGCGAGAAATGTGGTACTTCCAACGGGTGGAGATTCAATGATAGCAAGGCTTGCAGCGGCTGCTGATCCAGTCAGGGTGGAGAGTGAGGTGATTGTGAAGGAAGATGATAAGGAAGAGAAGAAAAAGAAGCGCAAATTGCAGGAACTGGACAATAGCCCTAATGTTGATGGGGCTAAGAAGGTTAAAGTTGAGGATGCTGAAACGGTAGAGGTTGAGAAGACGGAGAAGAAAAAGAAAAAGAAGGAGAAGAAGGAGGAAGAGGTTGAAGCTGCCTCTCCCGATGAGGAGAAATCCGAGAAGAAGAAGAAGAAGAAAAACAAGGATAAAGAAAGCGTTGAAGCCAAAACTTCAGATGATGAGAAATCTGAGAAGAAAAAGAAGAAGAAGAGCAAGGGTGTTGAAAATGACAGTACACCAGCTGATGATGATGCAACCCGAAGTGAGAAGAAGAAGGATAAGAAAAAGAAGAAGAGTAAAGATGTTGAAGAGTAGTAGTAGAAGAGATACAATCGAAGGCTTTCCTAAGTTATTTTGTCATCTTTTGATGTTGTGTAATGGTGCTTAGTTTTAATTTCAATTTTGCTAGTTTCAGGGGTTCTGGTTTTGGTGATATTCATTCAACTATGCATGTTGTTTATCTTCAATAACTTACCCCAAACGTTCCTTAATTCAGTATTTTCTTGTTATCTTATTCTGTCATTCAGCTTATGTTTTGAGTATTTAAACATTAGAACTAGATGATGGAAATGTGCCTACAGAGAAGAGTTATGGCTTTAGTAGGGTTAGGGGCTGAGAAACAAACAAGAGGCCAGCTAATTGAGATTAGTTGGTCAGTATTAAATCAAGTTTTGTTTTGCTTGCTTTCAATCAAGCTGTGTTTTAAAGTTTTCTTGTGTGTGCATGTTTATGAGTTGTGAGGCTGTTGATTTGTGTTTTTCCCCTTGCCCAAATGAGAAAATTAAGCTGTAATATGTTTTTCCCCTCATCTGAGCACAGAGAAGTTAGAGCACAAGGGATTGTAACCAACTGCAGATTTCACAGATAATTTCCCACTGTAATCACCTATCATATTCAACAAGATATGAATATAGACTTTTGTTTATTTCAAAAAAAAGTTGTATTGTCTCTATGATATAAATATATATAGTTAGTCTTCCACTTCTTTTCATGCTATATTTATTTTCTTTCATAAATGCATAGCCAGCCACAGAGTCACTGGGTAGTACAGTACACAAGTGTACCTGTGCAAGTGGGAGGAGGGAGGCAATGGAGGATTTGGTCCATTCTTGATTGATTTTATTCAGATCTCAATTAGTCTTCTTACAATCTCAATTGCAGGTAAGAATTGAAGCTCTCCTTTTTTCCTGAATACTTTCAATTATGTAGTATTTTCCGCAGCTCCGAAATTGGTATTGGGTCAATATACGAAATGTCATACGCTTTAACCACATAATCATGTTTCCATTCATCTTGGCTTGGATTAAAGTTCTTTCTGGTATATATAGAGGATATTAATTAACCTGTTGTCTTCGAGGCTGTGTCCACACAGATCTAATTGCACAACCTAAATTTACAAATTTATTGTTTAACTTTTCTAGTCTTCATAGCAACGCCTGAAGCTCACAGAGTGTCACAGCTGAGTGCTCGTTTGTGCTTGCCTTGTATTGCTTCTTGCATTCAGAAATTCTATTCTACAGAGTCCTCTACTTCTGAGTGTAACACAAAGCTTGGGAATGCTACTGTAATATCCCTGCAAAAACAATACGCATTAACTCATCATGGTCATAGACAAGGACACAATTTTGGTGCGTTCTAACTAAATTCAGTTATTATTGTCACATAGCTAAATTTCAGTTTTTCTTGGGTCTATCGAGCGTCACCGGGTCAATGACACAAGGGATTTTTGTTATGTATCAGAATCTACAGGAATATGTTTAGTGGTGCTTACTTAAGATAGTGAAGTGTCATATTCTTGATCAAAGAGGGATGCTTTGAAACATATTCCTTCCACTCTTCAATATCAATCTTGCCATCGCCTTTTGTATCAGCTTCACTCAGCGTCTAGTGGGAGGAGAAGACGAAAAGATCACAAGACAGAAGGAGGATAGGTCTGAGTTAGGGTCTGTTTGGCATACATCTATGCAACACAGAGCTATTTTCAAAGCTTTAAAAGCTCCTTTACCTTGTCCACAATTGCCTCGACAACATCATCTGAGAGTACGAGCTCAGATTCGTGCAACAATGCTGAAACCATCTCCACCAACTGTCAAGAAGCGTTGAAATCGGCATTAAAGGGTGAAAAGGGAAGTCATAGATTTTTTAGGACAATGCTTAGACATGATTCATGTTCATAGCTAAACATAGTTGGATGAAATACTGACCTCCTCGCGTTCAATATAGCCTGTTTGCCTCAAATCATATAGCCGAAATGCAACTGCAAAGGATAAAATCTCCTCAATTAGGACAGGATATTACATAACAGTTGTGCTATAACATAACAGGTTTGCATTCCCTTCCCCAGTTCGCCCAGCCTATAAGAAACCTCATTTGGCTTATTCGGATCTTAGTCAATTCAATAAAACAACCATTATCGTCATATTTTAGGAGCAAAACTGCCAAAATCATAAGGATTAGCATAAACTACATTCTGATGTATTAACTGCTTGATCCCTGTCTGAATAGCATGTTTATAGCTATAAAATTCAATGTACAGTCAACTAGTTTAGTTACAGAACGAAATTTACGCAATGTCAACATGCTGTCCTAGAAAAGAAAATGTATCAAGCAATATTCTGTTCTACTAGTTTGTTAGTTGCAGAACGATTATGAGATCTTCTGCAAGTAGCGCCAACCAACAGTCTTACCAACCTATGTCCAAATTTGTATTGTTTTTATGTGGAATAATTTCCCACCTAATTTCAAAGTTCCTATACTTCAGCCTTTCAGGATTAAAGAACTGAAATATCAAGCAATATTCCATTCTAGATCCCATAAATCCAACAAGCTGAAGTCCTGCTAACCATTCTTCACAATGATTTGTGACTTATTACTTTTTTTAGAATCTAATGTTGTGTAGGATGTACAAGACTTGATCACAAAGTATGCAGTGAGAAGTGACAGCGCCATAAGCATAACGAGAGATTACATGTAATCTTGTCTTCAACAGGTGCACCAGGGTGGAAGACACTTAATGATCGGACAAATTCCCCAAACTCAATAACTCCATTGCGCTTGAAATCAAACAAGTCAAAGATCTGCATATATCACCAACAGAAGAGAGACAATTATTTAAACGATGCATAACATCAACTCTTCTAAACATTACATTTGAATCATTGTTTCATGACAGTGAGACAATGATCTACAATTCCATTTAAATCACTGTTTCATGACAGTGAAACCATGATTTAAGTATTTTGGTCAGATTTAAAGGGTGATTTTTTATATGTATAAGCATGAACTTTAACACAAATAAAGATCCGTAATAAGATGAAGGATTTCTTAAGCATATGGTACATTGATTAATCAAGTAAAAGTGTAAAACTGACTCAAGAACACAAGGATTACACAACATTCAAAATGCAGCACAGAATCATTCCGAAATCATATCCGCCATTTGTCAATAAGAATTTTGTATTTGCTGAGAGCATAATATCTATTCACCAAGGCTCTAAACAGTAAGATCCTAGCAGAAAAGATTTACACACCCGGTCTGCAAATAGATTTCTTTTCTTGCTGTTCCTGAAGAGTGCGAGGTGAAATTCTTCCTGTGACACAAAAGGAAGAAGAAAAACAGTAAGGAAACAGGTGAACATGAGATCAGTATTACTCAAATCAACCAAAACATACCTTGTGAATAAGCCCATCATCAATTATGGAACTGCTCAATTTCTTAAACAGCTCATAAAGAGCCTCTACTTCATTCACAGTAACTGCATAAATTCCAAACAATTTCATCAATTAATGTATAATGCATTGAGAAATGAATTATTCATATGGCGAATACCTACAAGGAGTTTCTGCGGCAAGAACTTTAGGATCCTCGTATCCAGGAGTTCGTGTAGTTCTCTTTGAGTGGTAGCAGCCCATAAAATCAGAAAAGCCACCTGAGCTTTACCTAGACTAGATCACTGGGTTCACACTTCACAACACTACTGATGCTTTGAATGTAATGTCTGTGGCAAAAACACTGAAACATTTTAGGCTCTATACAATGTTTCATACACAATTTGCTCATAGAAGGATTCTTATATAGTGATTATGTAGTATACACACAAGAGCATATCATAAAATGCAGAACCAAGATGGTTTTTGTGCACTATTGGCCAACCAATTATTTGTAAATCACGCAAAATGATCAGGAAAGATTACATTTTTACATGAAACTATGAAAGCCTTAATTGAACAGATTTAACCTAAACACCACCAGCAACTATGGTAACTGATCTACCATCATTATTTCCATAGAATGAGCTTATTCAGAGTAAAAAAAAAGACACAAATCCAACATGTCAAAATGGGAAGAAATAAACAAATTTAGCTAGATAAATACATTTGTTCAAAAGCATGCTATGGTAGCTCAATTTAGCTGAACATGGGCAACCCCTGAAAACAACAATCACCAAGGAAGTCTCAAGTAATTTACAGAGCGAAAGAAGACAAAAAGAAAATAAAGGTAATAGAGGGGGAAAATGAGAATGAAAAAGGAAAGTGTGAATTTGTGATTACAGCTCTATACAAGAGGGACATCAATTTTGACCCACAAAAAGGGACAAATCAAAATTGGACCACAACTATCAAAAAGAGTTATCAATTAGGTTGATATCCCAAGAACCCTAGAATACAAAAAATGTAGTTGACATTTTTTCAGAAGCCTCCAAAACGCCCCAAACGAAGCAATTTTGTCTCTGTAAGGCCTAACACTACTAGATTAATGGAACATTTCAAGTATTCGGTGTAGAAGAGAAGATGAAAGAACTAAAGAAACATTCTTTTTCAGTCGAACGTTTTTAAGCTTTTCCATGGTTAAAGATCCAAACTTTTCCCATTCCAGATTTGGGCGTGGAGGGGGAATCTACCGGAACTTGAAAGACAAAATGAGAGAAAGACAATCAAAAGTGAATAGCTTGATTGTGATAAAATACGGGATGAGCTCAAGAGTAAGAATACGCCATTGATTGATGTAAGTGATCAAATGCTAAACCCTATTTTCAATTTGACACGACAATGGCAGAGAAAGAGAGAGGGAGATTTAGACAAACCTTTGAAATGCAGAGGAAGATTTGAATTTCGCCTTTTTGATCTTGGTAGGTTGCACAAGAATAGAGGGACCCTTTTGTTTCTGCTCTTAATTTAATGGATGCAGAAAATTTAAAAATAGGATTAAAAAAATCAGAAATTGTCATCTTCTGTAACAATTTGACTTTCTTATTGTATTTTCTATTTGTTACTTGTTGCAGGAAGGGATGCCAATTGTCTGTTTCAGGCTTCCATTCCATTGTAATCTTCTTCTTTGATCAATTTGTAAAGGTTGTCTTCGTTAAGCAACAATTAAGAATTGAATTTTAAGGTCTGTTTGGTATCAATAACAGACATCAATATCAAGATATCATATACGTATCATGTTTCATAAGACGTTAGGCGGACTCTGGGCGAAGGAGGAGACGCCTATCTCCTAGGCGGTTTAAACGAATTGCATAGACAGACTGAAAGGCTAGATGGGTTGATATCTTTGTTGAAATTTGAACCTCGGTAGCCGATCCAATCTAATATTATTGCCCGTTGGGACGCAACGGGTTGGATTCAGTCTATTCATGAAATAAACAACTCACACACACTCCCTTTCCAAAAAAATCAATACACCAAGTCACCAATCACTTCCGAGAAGTGCATTGTTGGAACGCGTGACTCTCGGTTCAGGGAAACATCTAGGCAGAGCCTAAACAAATTTTTTTACAATAGTATATATGTAGTAATATTCATGTAATGTTTGACATATTCTTATATGAATATTAAATTAATATTTATTATTTTTCAAATCTATATTCGATATTTTAATATTATTCATATTCATATATTGATATATTTATAGTGTCACTGATATCCAATATCTCATATCTTTATTTATCAATACGAAATGAGGTATAACAAATCATTATCATTAGTCTTTAAAAGTAAAGAAATGAAAACTTATAATATTCCCATTGATTTTTCATCTATTCTCCTTAAATGTTTAAACATTTTCTTCCTTTCAAAATTTGTTATATATACATTTGTAATAATTTATGTAAAATGTTATGAGCAACATGTAAACATAATGTGAATCTCAATGCAAGTTCAAATTTTCTTTAGGTAGGAGGTAATTTTTGTGATTCAACCAAAAAAGGAGATGCTTTTTGTGAAAAAATATGTTTAATGTCTACTTTTTTTTTAGAAAAAAAAAAACATACTCCCTCCGATCCAAAATAAGTGTCTTTTTAACACTTTGTCTTTGATTCATTTTAAGTGTCGTTTTAAATTTTCTAGATAATTGATTAAGAGAGAGTTATAAGAATGCTTATTGAAATGTGTTTTTGTTGACTAAAAGTATTCATTCATTGATCCAAAAAGGTGGTGAGTGATAAGATTGAGAAAAAGTTTAAAATTTTGAGTGTAATTAATACTTTTCTTAAAACTAGTGTGAAAATCTAAAACGACACTTATTTTGAATCGGAGGGAGTAGCTTTTAGATAAAAAAAAAAGAAGGTTAAAGTTCGTTCATTTGCATCCCACTACGCAAAAGGCAATCATTGGTTTAACGGTTAAGTCTTTGAGATAGTACCTTGAAGTTACTATTTCGAACCCAACGGGCGACGGTTTGTCCATTTCTCACTAGAATTGGTTAGTAACCAGCTCTCATCCTCGTGGATGCTCCAGACGAGCCCAAATAGTATCACCTCTTGTTAACGTGATCGATTATATTTATTGGCGGTGGAGTTATTATTACACTAATAAAATATAAAAATATAACGTTTTAATTTTTGCCAACACTATGGATAACAATTAAATTGCAACTCTTCAGATTGGAAAATATTGTTTTGAATTGGAAATACTCTCATTCTTAGTTGTTTCACTATGAAAACAATAATGTATATCTTACTTATTTTCACTTATAGCAACAATTCATTTAAAGATCTTAATACTTACATCATTTATGTAGTCTATATATAAATAATTAATATTTGTATTCCTTAAAATAATACACAACTTAAATGTAAAAATAAATTGTATTGATTAAAAAAAAATGTAAAAGACAACAAGTGCAATTCCCCTATTGTTGTTCTTCATGCCAAATCTGTTGTTTTTATTTCTTTTCTTTTCTTTCTTAGATTGTATGGCCCCACTCAGATGTATGTTGAGTGGATCTCTCATGGTTTGCAACACTTGAATCATGTGTGCGTTTTCACTTTTGTGCCATGGACCTCCAAAAAGGGTCCCATGGTAAAGTGGTTAAGATTTCAGGTTAGTATTATCAAAATTCTGTTTCGATTCTTATATACAGTGTTTTTGATAAAAAAAATATCCATCATGAACACTCTTGCTTTGACCTCTAAATTTCATATTTGATATGCTCAACAAAAATACAAGGAATTAATACTAGACTAGATAAACTTGTCAAATTAATTCGTGTAATTATCTAATAAACAAGTTTTCTAACTATCTTTTATTGAAAAAGGAATTAGGGGAATCCATTTTAACGGAAATTAAGTTGACTGTCATAGGACATTCGAACGAATCAGATCCTCCATATCATGAAAATCTGTCGAAGTCTAGTTCGGTAAAGGCATGATTTTTCTAACTTATATCCAAAAGTGTAGTATATATTGTTACAAAAAATATAATCATATTCATGCAATTTTTCTTGCTATTTGCTCCAATTCTTACATATAAAATTTTTTCTTGCTATTTCATCTAAGTCTTACATATTCACCACTTATTTTTATCACAAGCCTAAGATACATAGCCTGGATTAATACTTAATTATATATAGGTAAAAACAATTAAACCCTAAAATATATCTACTCTTTCTCCGGTCACAAAAAAAAAGTGTTTTTGGAGACCTTTTTCTTGCCGCTGCTTTGAGAAAACTTATTATACCGAGTCTTCTACTTCAGAGTTTAACACAAAGCTTGGGAATGCTATCGTAATATCCCTGAAAAAAAAAAAAAAAATATGTGTTTGATTAGATACATTAAAGTGCATAAGTTAACTTTTTATTTTTCAAAATAAAGGATGAGATGAAGTTTTATTGATCAAGTGTATGAAAGCCGACATTGCTTAACTATGTTACTCGAAAACTCTTATAACACAAAGTTTTACGTATATTTTCGAGTTGTGTTGGAAACTCATTTCTAGTTAAAAATCAGGAAACTCAACGAATTTGTGTAGGTATTGTTTTCGTTTTCTAGTTTCCGTGTAACGTCGTTGCTAAAATTTTGAATGATATATTCTTGATATATAGAAGTTGAAACACAAAGAATGACTTACTTTAAATGAGGAAGTGTCATGTTCTTGATCAAAGAGGGATGCTTTGAAACATATTCCTTCCACTCTTCCATATCAATCTTGTTGTCGCCTTTTGTATCGGCTTCACTCAACGTCTAATGGTAGAGATCGAAACAACAAATCATAAGATCACAAGGGAGAATGTATACTTACATACTGATTTCACCTAGGTACATGTTGATGTTGTTTTTCGAGTTTAGTTTTAGTAGAGTCGGAAAAAAAAAACTCTATGAACAAAGTTGATATATAAATCTTAATCGCTAAATAATTTTTTTATTATAGAGTTTGAGCTTTTTTGAAACTCCGCCGAAACTATTGGTAATAATAATTAATCATTTTCTATCATTGTCATCAACTTTGTATAGGTTGAAGAGGATTTGGAAGAACAACCATATGAAAAAATGATGAACCAATAGGAAGAACAACTTGAAACTCGGGTGTCATGAAGATCGAAGAGAGGTGGTTGTGTTTTAATGGTGACCTAGCTAGGAAGGCCAGCTTAGGCTACCATGATTATTCACTTATAGGCACTGTTCTAAAAATCTCACCTTGGTCTCATCTAAGTTTCGCCTAGGCATTGGAAGGTTCATACACGCCTAACATTCTAGCCTGTTTAGGTGACCATTTGAGATCGCCTAGGTAATCGTTCACGCCGCCTAGGCTCTAGGCAACCCATCTCTACCTACGATCGGCCTAATGTTTTTTAGAACATTGCTTATGAGAATTTTTTAAAACAAAGCTTCCTTACCTTGTCCACAATCGCTTCAACGACATCATCGGAGAGTACGAGTTCAGATTCATGCAACAATGCCGAAACCATCATCACCAACTGTCAAGAAAAGATGAAATTGTTTAGTAATCAACTAATCATACGTGAAGGATGAAATTCAACTAGCTAAAAATAATTAGATGAAATACAAACCTCCTCACGTTCAATGAAGCCTGTTTGCCTCAAATCGTATAGCCGAAATGCAACTGCAAAACATAACTTAATTCAATTAGGACCGTATCTTGTTTGATTATAACTTTTTAGACTAATTGCGGAAAATAGCATGAACTTTTAAAGTTACGACAAATAGCTCCTATAGTTAATTGATGTTACTCGTAATCAATCTTGACAAACCATAAATAACTATAGAGCGTTTAATGTTAAAAAAATCTTGCTTAAGCTAGTGAACACAACTCAATCAGCCATGCATGGTTGAGATTAGTTGTCGCAACTTTAAAATTTTTAAGTTATTTTCAACAACTATGTGCAAAAGTTGGGTTTTATTTTTGCAATTTTCCCTAAAAAAGAATCGTGAACTATGTAATTAAACTCGAGCATCTTTACCTATTTACGTTAAAAAACCTTAATTTTCGGGTTTCTAGATTTGAATCGTTAAATAAAATATCAACAATTAAAGATTAGATTTTCATCTCTCAAAATATACTTTTGATTATTTTCTTTTTACTTATTTCCCCTCCCCTAAGGTTTGGGTTTTAAAAATTCTACAGAAACAAGACCGTCATTTCCCATAATATTGTCTACCGATTATATATAATTACACTTACAACACTACAACAGTATTTTTGAACAACATATATAGTAATCTTGGCATCATAATCATAGCAATATTTAACAACATAGCACAAGAACTTACATGTAATCTTGTCTTCGAGCGATGCATTAGGGTGAAAGACACCTAGTGAGCGAACAAATTCCCCGAATTCAATAACTCCATTGCGCTTGAAATCAAACAAGTCGAAGATCTGCATATATACATGGATCGAATGGTGGAAAACAAATTGTTGTAATGAGAACGATAATTATGAAGAAAGATAAAGACTGATAATTATGAAGAAAGACATAGATTTCACTCACAACGTCCACACAGGTAAACAATGGTTCACTAATTATAATTGTGAGGCGTTTTAGGAGTATATATAGACTCTGAAACCATAATTCGAATTATGGCCGTAAGCCCAACAACTCATGATTAACCCGAAAACAAAAAACAATCTATACCATTTTGCCCACCCTCGGACCCGGAGCCTTCTGCGACTCCTGGTGAATCGAGGGTGGAGCTCCGAATCCCTTGCATGCATCGATCAACAACAGATTTAAAGCACATTAACACAAATTAAAGATCCTTGACGTACTTAAGGATTTATTAAACATATAGCAAGGATTACACACCCGGTCTGCAAATAGATTGCTTTGCTTGCTGTTCCTGAAAAGTGCAAGCTGAAACTCTTCCTGTAACACATAAATAAATCACATTGCACACATAAATCAGTATAATTAACTCTCAATTAAATTAATTAATTAATTAAATTCAACCAAGAACACACCTTGTGAATAAGCCCATCATCAATTATGGAGCTGCTCAATTTCTTAAACAGCTCATACAAGGCCTCTACTTCATTCACAGTAACTACATAAATTCCAAAAAAAAAAGTTTCAAAACAATTTCAGAAAACAAAAAAACTGGATTATGAAAAAAGAGAGTCAATTAATTATATGATTAATTAAAAAAATACTTACAAGGAGTTTCAGAAGCAAGAACTTTAGGATCCTCATATCCAGGCGGAGTTCGCCTAATTCTCTTTGAATAATAGCAGCCCATAAAATCAGAGAGATTTTTCAATGTATTGCTGAGCTTTAATCTAGATTAAACACTGAAATTATTTAGCTAATGCACAATCTTTTTGCATTATTGTTTTGTTTAACAGGTGCTTAATTGATTCTGCATCAAACTACAGAAACATGACAAAGGGAAGGAGACAATAAAGGGTAAAGAAAAGATAAAGAAAAGTGTTTATGCATAAATAATAATTCTAAAAAACGCTAGGCGGCTTCTAGAAGGAGAGGGACCGCCTAAAGTCCTAGGGCTTATTTGGATCGCTCATTATAATGTAAAAGTTTGCATTATAATGTAGGATTTAATGCAAAATTGCATTATAATGTGCTATTTAAACAGGCCCTAGGCAGCCTAAACGAGCGCCTAGACAGACCAAAAAGTCTTCTAGACGGGTTGAAAGGTTAGGCTGACTAGGATCTTTCAACGTCTAAACGAAGACTATATAGAGATAGGCGGAGATTTTTAGAACTAATGCATCAATTTTTTTTTATGGAAACCAATATTAATTAGATGAATGAAGAGAGAAAGAGGTAGTCTGACCTTTGAAAATGTAGAGGATGAGATTTGAATTTGGCCTTTTTTGATGTTTGGTGGGTTGTATAAGGATGAGAGGACTCTTCAATTGTATATATATAAAAATAAAAAAAAAGGAAAAGGAAAATTAATCTTCTAAAAGTTTAACTTAGTTGTTTTCCTGTGTGTTTGGTTGCTTCTCTTAAGGATTTTGATATTTGGTGTGTTAATTAGCAATTCCATCTTCACACTCATGTAGATGAATGATGAATTTGTCAATATAAGATTAATAAAATAAATAAATGGGGTCAAATAGGAAGACTTTTTGTTTAACCAGATGATGGATTAACTTTCTCTAATGAGTTTGATAAACATGAGTCTTATGTACCCATATGTTATATACATTGTTTGTAACATAAGTGTTTGTAATATAGGTTATGTCAGTTATTTTACCAAGTCATAATGTTAAGTTTTTAGATTTATTGCATAAAGAGATGTTTAACTACGTTACATATATCTTATATATGGTCGACTTGTTTGGTTTGAAGCTTAAAGATAAAGGAAAAAACTCTATAGGTAGAGTTTAAGAGATCTCAATCGTTAAATACAAAATCAATGATTAAGATTAAATTAACCTCTCACTAAATCTACTATAGAGTTCACTAAATTACTATAGGGTTTTAGAACTTCACCCATAGAGTTTTCAACAAACTTCATGGGAACAAAACCAGAAAGTTTCATCTTACCTTGCGCCTTTTCAATCATTTTTCAATTCGGAGGCTTTTTGGTCTAGTTGTTCGAAACTTTCTAGGGTGTTGTAGCCCTCCCTTGTTAGCGGTCCTATTGTTGTCTTGCCTTCTCCTACTAGATGGGTCTCGCCCCTACTCAATTGGGTCAAACTTAATTTTGATGCAACTTCAAAGGGCAATCTGGGTTTGGAAGGCAGGGCAGTCTACTACACATCTCTAATGGTGCCCTGTTGTGTGCCTTCGTGTTTCGCTACGGAGACTGTTTGGTCCTCACCGCAGGAATTTGGTCTATAATTCATGGCTTTCGGGTTGCTCTTTCTTTGGGAATCACTTAATTGATTGTGGAATCCGACACACGAAGTTGTGGCTCCACAATCAACTTCCCTCCAATATGCCCTCTCTCTTGACCGAAAAAGAACTTGTGGCTTCTTAATCATTCCTCGACTATAAGATGGATTTTAAAATAGGAGAATAATTCATTTCCACTCTCTTCTAGACGCGAATAATAAGTATGCAAGTTAAGAGAAAAACATTCATAATGAACCATGATACCAAAATAAACTAGATTCATTTCGTTTAGGTTTTCATAATCACCACCAAATTAATGGCCCCTTGATTCATTTATTACTTTTGGAATATTTTCATAGCAACATGGATTACAAATTTACAACTACTTAATTCATAAATTAAAACTACATAATTTATAGATTAAAACTACTTAATCCACACAATAGATTAATTGAATGATTTAAAAAGAAAAAGTTGACAAAATTGTTATCCATAATATCAAAATAATCGAGTCTTCGGACATATAGTTAAATGGTTAAGACCTTGTTTCAATTCCCACATACGATGTATTATCTTATTAACCTAATCCTAAACAATCCTAAACCTTACATAATCAAAAATAATAAAATAAAAACACAACAAATGAAAAAAATATGAAATTTATTTTTTCTCTAAGAGGGACTCCATCACTTTTTCTCTTATAAAAATAAGAGGATAAAGTACTTCGTGGTACTCCATTGATAATATACATGCATAAATCCAACTCAATTAATTTTCTTAAAGTCTTAAACAATAGATAATAATTTATATTCTTCTTCTTGTAATAATTTCTATAAAAATAACTTGAATAGACTAGTAGCTCGTGTAAATTGTGATTATAAAATTGGTTGAATTAAACTTTTTGTAGACTTGTAGTTGTGGTTGTAACTTGTAACACATTTTGATTTTTTATCACATTGAAAGTCAGCTCATGTATAGTACTTTGCATTATTGAAGTAGCTTTATTTTTCATTAATTTTTTGTTGATCGAAAAGCTTTATTTTTCATTAATGAATGATACAAGAAAACCTACATTTCTCAATCGTGACGTCATGTTGTGGTGAGCTGGACATCTAAGCTGTGCGGCTTTTGACTTTTAGCAGGAAAATGACTTGTCTACAACAGCTCCTATAATGTGATTTAATGATAAATTTTAAAGTTAAAGTTTTGAAAATTTGAACCCGAAATTTAAAATAAATCGAATTAGATAGACCCGAAATTCGTTGTGCTGACCGATTTAATATATTTATAAAATTTAGTTCGAAAAGTATAATGTATTTAATTATTTAAATACATAAAAATAATATATAGTTAAATATTACTCTCTCCGTTCTATAATGTTCGTCCTAAAGGACGGTTTTCACACAAATTAAGAAAATAAAGTGAAGAAAAATACTCCCTCCGTCCCATAATGTTTGTCCATCTTTTCATTTCGGTTGTCCCAATAAGTTTGTCCATCTTTCAAACTTTCCATTTATATCATATTTTTCTTACCATATTACCCTTATTCAATCTTATATATTACCCCCATTACCCACATTTCCCATCAACTTTATTACTTTTTTCTATAAAATTACAAAATTACCCTAATCCAATCTTATATATTACCCCCAATTATCCACCTTTCCCATCAACTTTATTACTTTTTTCTATAAAATTACAAAATTACCCTCATCCAATCTTATATATTACTCTCAATTATCCACCTTTTCCATCAACTTTATTACTTTTTAAACTTTTTATACCCTAATTATTCAACTTTTCAACTTTGTATTAATTACCGTGCCAATTGTACTTTATGGACAAACAATTTGGGACGGAGGGAGTAGCTAATAGGAATGGGAGAGAGAGTGTGATGTTGATGAATAAAGATGGGAAGAAAGAGAAGGAAAAATGGAAATAACTAAAAGGAGTATTGGAGTAGATTTTTGATTGGATAATAGTATGGATAAATGTGATATTGAATGAGGGTAATATTGTAAGAAAGATAAGATATAAAAGGAAAATTGACAAACATTTTGGGACGACGGAAAAGTAAACAAGACAAACATTATGGGACGGAGGGAGTATTATTTAATTAAAATTGATTTAAATAATCATAAAAAGGATATTTTAGACCCGATCTTGCCGAAAACCCGTAATAAACCGATCCGATTGACTCATGACCCTTAACGAACTGAACCCGAATCCGCCCAATCTGACCCGATTGACATGTCTATACACAGTACATTATTTGAAAGATTTACTTTCAAAATTAAATAGTCTTACAATAGGCTCTTAGAGTTATAGAAAAATCCTTTTACTAATTTGAGTAGGGTTCTTATCTCCATATAGGGTTGGTTTTCAAAAACGGCATTAAAAAGACCTTGAACTTATCTCCAAATTTAGGAGTTGATTATAGATTATTCTTCTTTTAATCAAGTCCATTAAATTGTCATAATTATATAATACTATTGTACTTCTTAATAGACTTTCATGATTACACGTACATGTTTTAGCCAAGATTTATCGGATCTCACCGGCTTTTCGAATCAATTGTTTTAGTTTGTGACCGGCCTATTTTTATTTCATTTTCATAACATTACCCAAGTCTTTATTTGGCATGGAAATTAAATCAATTCACTAAGAGTTTTGATCAAGATGAACCGTTGAAATTTAGATAATTTGGATTCGTGAATTATTATTGATGGCGTGTACTCAGTTGAATTATTAATTTGGTGATATCGAATTGGAGCATAATAATACGATTTTTCTAATCTATGTCTTTGGGACATAAGTTAATATCCTTAAAATAGAAATAATTTATTAAATTATATTTATTTAAGATTAATCACTTTTTTACAAAGGATTTATTAATTTTTATATAGGGTTTTAGTTCTTTAAAATAAAAAACTTAATCTATGCTTTAAGGCGATAAACTAATAATGCATATGAGAATTTCAAAATAAAATGACGATTGTTGAAAATGAAATAAAAATTAGTTTTCAAGATTTTGAAGAAAAGCCACATTAATGGGCTCAAGCCCAATATTAGATTGGGTCGTGGAGAAACCATGTCAAGGACTCAATGATTAAGCATGTGGGCCTATATATGCAATTTTTTGGGGAAATTCTTTTAGCATCAATGCATCATCGAGTTTTGTCGTTTTATTTTGGTATCTCAAGAAAATACTTATTTTTTTTATAATTTTTTTGTGTGGCTCTACTATAGTTGGAATAAATTAAATTCAAGTTCATCATTGTATTTCTCACCCTTAAATTAGTATAACTCGACTCTTAAAACACCTAAATTCATAAACGGACCACCCTAGTTTGAATTTCTAAACAATCATCTATTTTAGTGGATTATTTGGAGGTTTGTTTAGAAATTCAAATTAGGATGGTTCAATTATGAATTTAGGTGATTTAAGAGCCGATTCTTTCTAATTTAAGGGTGAGAAACACAATCATGGGCTTGAATTAAATCAATTCGAACCGATCAGGGGCGTCAACTGAAAAAGCCAAACCTTTAGTGGTGCCAAGAGGGATACATTTTTTTGAGGGGACCCTAAAAGAAAAAGAAAAAAACTGCAACAGATGGGGGTGACACTTGTATAGTGAGTTTTCACGTTTTTCTTTTGCACAACAATTAGGGTTGATGGTGCATAGTATTATTTAGCCTATAATAAAGCTTTTTGTGAAGTTCCCCCGACGGTTGTACTCTTAACTTATTGACCAGATCATATGGATTTTATAATTTTAATGAGATGGGTTTACATGAATGTATATCCTCTCCATGCGAATTAGATCATACAGAGAAGACATATCATATTGAGTTCAATGAGATGAGGATTTTTTGAAACAATGGGTAAGTAGTGAAAGCAGCGTTGTTCAACATGCAATTCATATCCTTGGTCGTAAAATTATTGGCTTGAAATAGATCAATATATTTGTGAAGGTACATTCTCTAAAGTGTGTTCTTTAATTAGGTTTAATGCTCATTTGTTGCATAGTCCTTGTCAAGGACTGTGCAGCAAATGAGAATTTAAAGTAGAGAAAGGGCTTAAAAGGCCTTATATATTTATTTTTTTGTAACGTCGTCACCTAATGGACCAGTAGAAGCACTATTGAGTAAATATCTTTATTATCCACAATGTTGTATAACTCGGGTTAATTCGCTTAGATATCTTTGCTAGAGAAAGAAAGAGAGAATATAAAATTAGAAGAATGTTATGTTGAGTAGGCAGCAAAAGTAGTGTGTAAGGTAGAGAAATTGACTGAACCCAAATGACCCTTGTTTAGATATGAAGTTGACACAATTTTAGCAATACAAAAATATCAAGATCTTTAACGAGGATGTTTAATGTACCAGTATGTGCGCCATAAAGGGCTTCATTTATTTATATTTATTTCACGATGCTTCATGGTATATCTTAAGAGAAAAGACAACTTTTGAGTGAGGTAAGAACTCTATATGAATCACCTTTGCTACCACGGTCTTGTGGAATTGTATGGAGAATTTTATACTTTAGGACTGGACAAATTAGCATATCTCTGGAGTATATGGATGGAGGATCCTTATCTGATATCATAAATTTTCAAAAATATATACTATAGTCAGTTCTTTCATCTACGGTATAAAAGCTCCTACATATAAGTTATTATTGCTCTTTCTCATAAGCTTTCTTGGCAATATGAGTGTTTTTAATTGTTGAATAAATAATATTAGTTATATTGGCTCAACATCTTATATAAATAAATTTTTAAGGGCTAAGTTGCATGGAGTGCAATATCTAGTGCACATAGATAAGCCAATAACTATGCTTAATAATTTTATAGGGGAGCCAAAGATAACAGATTTTAGTATAAGTGTTAGGATTGGAGAATTCAATGGTTATGGTCAGTTATAAATACTAAGTTATTGTACCTTTTTCTAGTCTTATTTTGTAAATTCCCTTACTAATATCACATTGTTTGTATCATTGTGCAACATTTGTCAGGACATTGTCACCAGAGCGAATCTAGAATGAGACTTATTCATATCCAGCTAATATTTGGAGCTTAGGACTAGCACTCTTTGAGTGTGGTACAGGAGAGTTCTCGTATACAACAAACAACAGACCAGTAAATCACATGTTGCAGGTTAGTCCCTCTTCATAATTTAGTAATTTGAGGCATTGCTTACATGTGATAATTTATGCTTTTTATCTTTGTTGGCAATGTTGTAAAAATATCATTTATGATAGAGTTGAATTAAATTAATTCTCAATTTTTTGGGTTTGAATTAAATCAATTCGAACCTATGAGGGGCGTAAACTAGAAAGGCTATAATCTTAAGGATACCAAGAGGGATATGTTTTTTTTTTGACACCAAAAGAAAACGGCAAAAACATGAGAGTACTAAGAGGATTTTCTATTTTTGGAGCAATATATGCAACTTTGGTTGTAGAATATTGAAATTCGGTTTCTTTATGAGAATGTGTGTGATTTTTTAGTTTAACTAGGTGTCGATCCCAAACTATGCACCAAACAAAATTTTATTTCAAAATTCTTATTATAAGTTAAATATAATTGATTGGTCCAGCTAAATATAAAATAAAACAACATATCGGTATTAAGCTAAAGAGGCCATTTTGATTTCAATTGAGTGAAAACATATAAAACAATATAAAAGTTATCAATTGATCAAATAATAATATAGATACATAGATTTAATATTTTTGTATAAAAACTAATTTAATCTTATTTCTTAATGATATGATACATTCGAGAGCAACGATTTTGTGATATTTATTATTAGAAGTGCAATTATAGCATACATTAGTTTTTTTGGGACAACATGTTTTAGACAACATAGATATTTGTATTGACAAAAGGAGAATTTTAAATTTTAATTATTTTTTTGTTATAGTAGGAGTTTCATATTTGATTTACTTATTTGTTTTATGTTAAATTAAGTGGTTTGTCCACTTGTCCATTACAAAACACAACCTAATTAATGTTATCAAATGTAAAACCCTTATTCAATATGATAATGATTATATTTTCAACCTTTTCTCAATTATTGTGATTTTGATGTTAATTATTTTGGTATGATATATGGATCTTAGTCACTTTAAAATTTCAATCAACACTATATTTTTATTTTTTTCTAAGATTTTTGCTAAAATAAAATTTACAGATTCGATATATTAATTATTTTAAAATGATCCCCTAGTGTTGTTAAAAGGAAATTGAGCTTTGCTATTTATAGTGTGCAACTAAAATATACTCCAATCAACACTCCATTTGTTGTGTTAGCTAATTATTAAACAGCGTATTTAATCATGGCCGCTCTTGAAGAATTGAAGAAGAAGCTTCACCACTTTTTAATCATTTATAGTGTGCAACTTTGGTTGGCTATTTTTCTTTTGTATAACAATTAGGGTTGATGGTATAGAATATTATCTAACCTATAATCATTTGTGCTTTTTGTGAAGCTCTCCGATAGTAGTATTGTTAACTTATTAAGCAAATCATATGGAGTTTATAATTTCAATGAAATGGGTTTGCATTAATGTATATCCTCTCCAGATGAATCTAATCATTTAAAGAAGAGATATCGTATTGCATCCAATGAGATGAGGATTTTTGGAGCTATAGGTAGTGGTGTGTTGCACAGTGAACAATTCATATCCCTAGTCATAAAATTATTGGCTTGAAAAAGATCAAATATTTGAGAATGTAGGTTGTCTAAAGTGTGTTTTGTAATTGGGTTTAATGTTCATTTGCTTCCCTAGTGGCATGATTGCATTGTCCTTATTATCCCCTACCTCTCTCACCTCAAGAAAATAGGAAAAATGTATCTTATTTAGGTTAAGATAAGTTAAGATTTAAGTTTTGTTGGCCACCAACATTTTAAGGTAGAGAAAGGGCTTAAAATGCCTTACAATTCCTTTTTTCAACCATACCTAATGGACCAATAGAAGCAATGGTCAGTAAATCTCTTTATTATTCACAATGTTATATAAATGGTTAATTTGCTTAGATATGTTATTAGAGAAAGAAAGAGAAAATATAAAATGAGAATAATGTTATGTTGAGTAGATATCAAAAGTAGTGAGCAAGGTAGAGAAATCGATTGAACCCAAATTACGCTTGTTTATATATGAAGTTGACACAATTTTAACAATATAAAAATATCAAGATCAGTAATAAGGATGTTAAATGTACCAGTATGGACACCATAAAGGATTTTATTTATTTATATTTATTTGAGGATGCTTCATTGTATATCTTAGGAGAAAAGACAACAATTTTTAACTTAAGTAAGAACCCTATGTGAATTACCTTGCTAGTTGCTACCATGGTCTTGTGGAGTTCTATGGAGCATTCTATACTCCATACTATAGAAAAATTAGCATAGCTTTGGAGTATATGTGTTAGAATGTCTATTCGCATTTGAAAGTTGGACTTAAACTGGATTAGTATATAACTCAGTTGATTACTCATTCTATTGTCAATTGGTTTTAGGATGGAACCCCACTATGCTAATATGGAATCAGAGCTATTCGCCTAACGACTTCTCTCGATCTCGGACCCGTCCCGTTGTGTTGTCCAAGTGTTAACTGGGCTAGTTCCCCTAGTTGCACTTGCAGGGGCGTGTTAGAATGTGTGACTTATTCATATCCACTTGATATTTGGAGCTTAGGAATTGCACTCTTTGAGTGCTGTGTTGGAGAGTTCCCAAATTTATAGGAAACAAAGGGCTTGTAAATCTCATGTTGCAGGTCAGGCCCCCTTCCTAATTTCGTAATTTGATCTTATGTTATTTTCTCTCTATTTTTAGGCATTGCTTTTGTTACATGTGATGATTTATGTTTTTTATATTTTTGTTAGCAATGTTGTAAAAATATCATTTATGATAGAGTTGAATTAAATCAATTCCAATTTTTTGACTTAAATTAAATCAATTCGAACCGATGAAGAGTGCTAACTCAAAAAGTCAAAATTTCAAGGTACTAACAAAGGATAATTTTTTTTTGAGGACACCAAAAAAAAAGGATAAATATATGAGACTACCAAAAGAATTTCTCATTTTTTTGAGCAATATATGCAATTTTGGTTGTAGAATATTGAAATTTGGTTTCTTTATGAGCACGTGCATGATTTTGTAGCTTATTGTTCATGAATCACGATGTGTATAAATTATTGTTTACGTGTGCATATATTTTGACTTAAATGTGCATCAATTTTTTCCTAGATATTCATCGCTTATTATTCTAAAAAATTACATAAATTTTTCTTTGCGTGATATTTTTTGTCTAATGGTTCATTTAGTATTTATGTCAGGATATCGAGTATGGAGACATACATAACCGATATCATATATGATTTTGGTATATTTGGATTTCGATATCAAACTAACCTCTGTTGTTAGGCATATGGGATTTTGTGATATCATAGTAATATAAAATTAATATTGGATTAATTTTTTTTGATATCTTGCAAAAAAATAGATATATCAAAAATATCCCTCATATGAAATATATCTATAGTATACTAAAAAGACAGGTAGAGTATAACAAGTGGTTGAGCCACGTAGTGCCGAGTGGGGCTGTAGCCCCCACTGAAATTATACAAAAATTGGATAAAGAGAGAGAACTAAAGAGATGAAAGAATTAGAGAACTTTCGATGAGGGGGGCGGAGAAGAAGGAGGGAAGGGTGCCTGGAATGTTGCGGCCTTTTGTTAGAGAACCGGAGAACTCATCGGAAGTAGTTGAAGTTCAATCCCAAAAGAGTTCAAGCGGCGCACAACACACATGCAAATGTGCAGAAGAAGAATTAGAGACAAAATTGAGTTTTGGGCTGATATTAATTAATTATATATGTTGTTAAGTGGACCTTTTATAAAATAAAATAGATTTCATTCAATTTCCTATTCAACAAAATTTCACTTTCACTCAGATTTCCTTCTCTAGCGAGGCACGAGTCAAGACAAAATTATCCGTTTAATTTTTTATTTACTGAAAAATACAAAAAAAATCTGAATTTTATTAAAAAATATAGACAAAAAATAGATCATTTAAAAAAATACAATTTTTTTATATAGTCAGGAATTTGACAAAAAAATTTGGATTAAATTTCTGGCTATGCCCCTAAATATAATAAGTGCATATTTAGACCAATTATTATGTACAAGTGGGCACAAGTTTATTTACATTGTGCACTTCTTTGTGCACGTATTTAAGAAAAAAACAAATACATTTGATAAAGTTTTGTCACGTTGAATTTTTTGTCTTTTTAATGAAATAATTAACACTGACATAAATGCATTTGCATTTTACACCTTGCTCGTTGTGTTCACCTGAACTCAGCTCTTTACATAAAATCTGATTTGATAATCTAGGATTCTTTTTGTGAAAAAGAGAATTGGAATAAAAGTTTAAAATATCCACACTTTAGCTTGATGAAAAAGGTTTATGTAAGTTTTTTAATAAGATTTTTATGGATTCCTTCTTCGTTACCGGAAATTTAGTCGAAATTAGCGATATCAATTACACATGAATTATATACCTAGTAAAAGATACAATTTTTTAATAATATATGAGTACATGATAATGATAAGGATCTTTTATTAGAATAATTTCATTAGGTGAATTTTTTAAAATAATTTAAAATTTTATTGTTTCATTTAATATTTTAATAATTAAATATTAGTATTATAATTCTTCGTTCATAAAAAAAAGGAAAGATTAGTCTCTTCTTGCCTACTCATTTTTTGTAAGTTTTTTGAAGTCAAATCGGACAGGATATGATTAATTAGGGTTTAGTTACGGTGAAGTTTTAAAAAAACTTAATCGATGGATTTGGTTAAATCTGAGCCATCCAAATATAGTTCAACGGTTAGATTAAATTTGTTCTCTCATAAATCCAAACTTGATAATTAAGGCACATATTTTACCTAAGATTAAATCTATTTGTATCTTGTGAAATGTATTTGCTTTTGCTACTAGTTAATACGGTGGAATGTGCCTTTCATATTTCACCAAACGGCCGGTTGCTATTAAACCAAAACCAAAGCAAAATTTTCCTACCTAATTAATTCCATTATCATTGTAAATCAATTCAATTTTCCCTTCAAATGCAAGCCTAAAAGCCACATCCTCACCTTTTCATTTCCTTTCGGTTTCTTAAGAAGATATCTTTATTAATTAGCAAGACCTCTAGATCCACCAATTATCTTTCTTTACTACCTCCATTTTATAATATACAAGTTTTTTTTAATTTAAAATCTTCTTTCGCAATATATATCCTTTTTAAATCTTATTATATGTCCTTTCTTTACTAAAATTTGCATAAATAACATTCAATTAATGCATTTTTAGTTTTAATGCCCTTCTTACTAATAAATCTCATACATTGGGTGATCCAAAGAACGACAAAAAGGTATTGGAAGGTGTCCAGAGGCTGGGTCGTAGATATTATATGATTTATTTTCAAATTACTTTTTTACATAAGAAAATCTCATCAATTTTATTTTAAGTTTGTCTTAAAACTGATGGAAAATCAAAAGGGGACATATATATATTCTGAAATAGAGGGAATATAATAAACTATTTTTTCCCCTTAAAATACAAACTATTCTTTCAAAAAACCAGCCAAATAATCCGTATGTTTTCTGCTTTTTAGGTGCCTTGTCAAACTTCCTCACGTTGACTTTTTGCCATCTTGCTCCTCGACGGTTTTTCTGCCTATGTTAGACCCGTGGAATTGCCTTTCTCCTACCCCATATACTACGTCTTCGCCTCTGTATATAATTGGTGTTTTTAGTTTTGTTGTATGTCTGACCCATTAGATCTGTTTTATGTTTATTTTTAACCTTTTCAGTCGATTTTAACTGTCATTTTTTGATAATCTCTCATTTTATCAAACATGTGTGGCATATTAAAAGGAAAAAAAACCAGCCAAATAATCATAGTGAAAGAAGAATTTTCACTTTGAAATTGACCAAAGTCTACAATGTACGTTTTGTTTCTTCTTTCTTACATACCCTGTAATTCAGGTAACTTCAACTCATTAACTTTCATCACCCACAAAAAATTAAAAGAAATACACGTGGCAACACCTTATTTGCTGGTAGAAACAAGTCACAACCACGGCGCGAACGACAAAAAAAAAAAGCCCGTGACAACGATAAATCTCGCGCCTTCTTTTCTTCTTCTTCACTTCTCAAATTCGCCATTACAACTCCTTTATCAGCTTCTTCTTCTTCTCTCCAACCAAAAAATAAATAAAAACCCATAATTCATCAAGCTTCTTAGATCCAATTGATCAAGCTTTCATTCATCAATGGTGTGATTTAATTTAATTTGTTCTTTAATTTGGAAGGTGAATGGGGAAGAAAGGGAGTGGATGGTTTTCGTCTGTGAAGAGGGCATTCAAATCTTCTTCTAAGGATTCTTCTGATAAGAAGGTATTGCTGATTAATTTGATTTATTTGCTCTCTGTTTTGTTCAAATTTTGTAGCTTTTGTGGAGTTGTGTTTTTAAAGTTATGATCTTTATGTTTATGGATTTATCAAATCTGATTGCATTTCATCATTTCTTTCTGCTTGTTCAATTCTCTACTAATTGGGTGTTGATGAATGATGATCAGTTCACTTAAATTACTCCAATAGTCAATTTACCATCAGATTTCTCTTCATTATTGTAATTGAGAATCCATATATAACTTTGGGTCAATTTCGGAAATTGACCCTCAAACTTGTTCGGAGCGGTGCGTACATTCAGACCCCAAACCGGGTTGTGTTTGTTTTTTAGGAATTTTTCACTCTAATAAAAGCCCTATCGAGGACATGGAGAATGTCACATCTTCTTCGATCAAGAAAAGGAAACTAAATGCATCATTATTTTCTTGTGTGTTTCTATGGTAGACAATTTTTAATTAGTTGAGTAATAAGTTAAAAGCCATATTTTCAGCAATGGAAGTGTGATAAAGTTCAGAGACTTTGTTTTTTAAGGTCCTTGCATTTAAGATGTTTATGACCACACCTAAGTTGGAGCAAAGTTATTTCTATGAGATGTGTACCTTTTGTGTAATGTAGTTGTTGTTAGGTAGCTCCATTATTGACCTTTCTTCTAGTTAAAGGCCCAAAATTAAAACATCAACTAACATTTCTTCTTACGTCTTCCTATTTACACCAGAAAAGACCCACATTTTATGTACTAGAGTCCTTTTTGCCCTCTTTCTGTTTCAGTATTCAAGTCTTGGATCTTTGTGGTTTGGGCGTTTTGTTTTGTTTAATTTGTGTTTTTTTTTGTTAAGTTATTTTGTGGTTTTTGTGCTCTGTGTGGTGTTTTAGGTCGTTGGTTGGTTTTCTTCGGGTGTCTGGTAGTTGGTTGGTTTTTTCGGGTCTTTTCGGCGCATCTCCCCTGCATTAGGGCAGGGGGTGTCCTCATTTTGGCCCCCAGATTCCACTAAAGCGGAATTACACTAGGTCAATGTTATTATTGTTCTTGTTGTTGAGCTTTATAACACAAGATTTGGTGCAATGTTATACATTATAATGAAAAGCATTCTTTTCAGAAGGAAAATGTAGGAACTTGGCACCATGACACACCAGAGGTTGTCTCAGTTGACCATTTTCCTAATGAGAGTTCTCCAGACATGACAAATAGCAAGAGATCTGCGACTTCATCATTACCTATAACGGAGGAACAACACACACTTGCTGTGACAATGGCGACAGCTGCAGCGGCTGAAGCCGCCATTGCAGCTGCCCAAGCGGCTGCCAAGGTTGTTCGGTTGTCCGGTTATAGACGACACACAAACGAAGAAAAGGCAGCTGTCTTCATACAATCTTACTACAGAGGCTATCTTGTAAGACTTTTTTATAACACACTTTATTTTTCGAGGAAGATTTTTGCACCCCACTATTGGGTTGGTTGCACCATGTCATGTGATGGCTGTGAGATTTTACACAAATCTGCACGCCATGTGGCGGCGTGATTTTTTTTTGTCCAAGAATAAGGAATGAACATGGTCGGTTCAAACCGAACGAAACTGATATTATTCAGTTCGATTTTCGTTTTATGAATTTCCCAAAATTCAGTTCGGTTTAATTTCGATTAGGTTCAAATTTTCCAAAGAAAAACCTTCTATATATGTAAAACCAACAAAACCGAACCAAAACGAACAAATTCGATTTTGTTTTCCGTTCACATTAAACCCAATTTCAGTTTTTGTCGGTTCAGTTTAGTTTTGAATCAATGCTCAGCCCAGGCAAGAATCACGAGTCTTATTTATTATGTGATTAATTTTAGTGTAACTTTTTTGAGCTTATGTTTCTTTATTTAATTTTTTTTCAGGCTCGACGAGCTCTGCGTGCATTGAAAGGGCTAGTGAGGCTACAAGCATTAGTAAGAGGCCATCATGTGAGGAGACAAGCTCAAATGACTATGAGGTGTATGCAAGCATTGGTGAGAGTCCAAGCCAGAGTCAAAGCTCGACGACTCCAATTGTCTCATGAAAGACTCCAAAAGGAGGCAGATAGAGAATTGCTAGAACAATTCAAAATGCGAAGCCCTTTGAAGGATTTAGACTTGGAATGCTGGAATGGAAGGCGCCATGAAAGCTTCGATCAAGCCATGGACCGTCCCTATAAGATAAACGACGATCATATGATAAGAGAGAGCGCTCTTGCCTATGCATACAATTACCAGGTATATAAATAGCTCTTGTATAAGATACTATCACAAGGTACAACTTATTGTGTTTGTTATGCCAAAGCCCAAAAGCACAACAGATCTTACTAGCTTAGTTGGTAGGTGATAACATTCGTAACCAGTAAATCACAAGTTAAGAATGAATGGTTGCTTTTTATTTCAGCAACAGAAACCCGAGACATTGCACTCAAATCCTTTGATGGAAGACGCCTCATTGTACAACAAGAAGTCTGAAAAGCCGCCATGGGGACAAAATTGGCTAGACACATGGGTCACATCTCAACCACAAAACAACGAAACCCTAAACCCGCACGAGAACTCCAACATAACCGCCTTCACAAGCACAGACGACGCGTCAGAGAGGACGGTTGAAATGGACAAGTTCACAATCACACCACCAAAGACACAAGAATTCACCAACATCTACAAGATCAAACCAACCGAAACTGAGACCGAAACAAACAGAAATCCTCATACGCCGAGTTACATGACTCCTACACAATCCGCCAAGGCAAAGGTGAGGATTCAAGGTCAGCAGCCTACAACTAAGCAAAGAAGCTTGTCGGTTTCAATGTCGCCATGGAACAACTCAACTAAGAGAGGCGGATCCTCGCCTTTGGCCTCGGGTTGCGATTCTTCAAGCTCAGGTGTGTATCTATTTGGAAATAGCCCGAGTCCGATGAATCAGAGTGTTTGTGTTCATCAAGCAAGGAAGATTGCTGGATTTAGCTCTGATTCGAGTGTTAATAGTATCTACTAGTAAAAAATTCATGTGGGTTTTGTATTTTGTGCATCTATTGTTGTGTTATTGTATTTATTTGTCAAAGGTTTATGTATTGTTTGTTGTGGTGTAAGAAAATGGAATAAGTGCCTTGTTTGTACACGGGACGAGAAGCTTAGACATGTGTATATGTATATATATGTTGGTAAAACCAAAGTTCTATGAACTTGTTTTGATCTTTAATAAGATTATGTGATTATAATATCCTATATCATTAGCATACAACAATTTTTTTTTTGTTTATTTTTAATGTTGGGATGCAAAACTAAATGATAAATGGCAAAAGAATGCCTACAAGGCTACAACCAAAAGCTTGAAACCTTGAGTCCATTGCAATGATTTGACCGGGTCGTATATTTTCGGATCAGATTCGGATTTGGTTCATTTCTGATTTCGGATGAGTTCGGGTCGATCTAAGAGCGGCTCAGTTGAGTTGGTTTATGGGATTTATTCATGTTCGTCTATCAACTCTAATTTTTTTTTCAAGGAAATAAGTTTAAAATACCAGACAAGTTATGGTAGATTGAGAGACCAAGAAGAAATTTGATAGCCAGATAAACCGATAACATACGACAACAAAAAAAAACTATTAAAACAAACAAAGAACCAGGTAACCATTCAATTAAATCAATGGTCGGAATGGGTAAAGTTTGTATGACTTCGAGATTTGGTTGTGGAATTGGGTGTGGTTTTCTTGTGATTGGCGTGGTCGCTTGGACGTTTTCGAGGCTGCTGTAGATCTTTCATTCCGGTGGAGGTAACGTCTGTAGTCCACTTCATCTTACTTGATGTGTCCGTTTTGACCTAAATGTTAAAGACATTAGCCCTCCCTCACTCTCACCACTACCCTATTTGTTCCAGTTCCAACGTTTCACCAGTTTGTACTTTACCTGTTGTTTTAGTTGTTTCCGTCCGTTCAAGCCGATTTTCTGACTGCCATGTGCACGGTCTCTCAGCTTTACCGGATCTGTCCGGTTAACCGTTCCTTACTTTTAAAAAAAATCAATGGCCGGAATTTGATTAGTTTCTCAGTTTTTGTCGGTCCCTACTTTGAAAATAATTAATTAAAGTAGTACTTTTTTTTGTTCCTAATTATTTTATACTTCACTGATTAATAATCGAGTTTAAAATTAATTACAGGTAGTTAAATTACAGTAACACAGTTGTACATGTGGGCCATAGATTTTTGAATGATTTCTGGGCCCACCGGCACACTTTCGCTCCGAAAGATAGGAAACTGCCAACGGGGCCATGTAATATAATGAGGGGTAATCTTGTAATTTCGATGATAATTTTTTTTCTTCTTCTTTCCAGGTTTATCACCTTTTCCCTGCATCCTCCTCGGAGTTCTTCCATGTCCAACATCAAGCCCTAGATTTCCGAGAGACTTTCTCCCAATTTCAGATCTCTCTCCTCTCCCAGCAATTTCAGAACGGATTCAGGAAGAAGATTCGGTCGATAGAGAGGAGGCCAGGGAGGAGCAATCAATCAATTACTTTCACTCTTGTGTGGATGGAGGATCGGCCGAGCAAGGCACCTTTCGTCGCGGTGTCGTCGCTAGAGACAGATCGGTAGTGATCTGTTCGCATTTTGTCCATCAATTGTTATTCAATTTCGTGATTTTGATACCTGTATAAGGTTTCGAAATAGGAAATTTCGATTTGTTTCACCTCTCACCGGGAGATGGAATCATCGGATCCGAATCTCATTCGCTACGCCTGCGTCGCGCACCAGATCGACGGCGAATCTCCGACGATCGTGGCGGAGCACAACGCCGGAGACGCGTCGCTCCAGGAGGTGGCGCACGAATGCCTCCTCCGAACGCCGCCGCACCACTCGATCTTCTCCCACACCATCCACAGCTGCGCGTACACCTTCGTAATCGACGATCCGTTCGTGTATTTCGCCATCGCCGACCATAAATTCCCGAAGCCGAACCGGATTTGGTTCTTGAGCCGGCTGAAGGACGCGGCTCAGCATCTGATCGCGAAGCATAGCAAATCGATCTTGAAGAGCAACAGGAGCTTCACTCCGTATTGTTTCCAGACTCAGATCCAGCCGGTTTTCCTGAAACTTTTGTCCAGTAACGGCATTGAAACGGCGGTTAACGGAACGGAAGTCAACATAGCGAGCAAGACTCAGAGCAAAAGGATCTTCGCTGTGCCATTGCTTGCGAAGATGGGAGAAGGATTGAAGAAGAAGAAGAGATTGATTGGGGACAGCGGAAGCGATAGCAAGGAGGTGCTGGTGGAGGAAAAGATCGAATTGTCTGATCAAGGCGAAATCATGAGTAGAGAGGTTTTCGTTTGCAATCAAAAGGGGGCAAGCGATTCAGTGTTGTGCTTGGGAGATTCTCCCTCCGGAGCAAAACAGAAAGCTATGAGGATTTGGAGAAGGCATGTGTTGGTGGTTTTGGTGCTGGATTTTGCTGTGTGTTTGATCTTGTTCGGTGTTTGGTTAATGGTTTGCCGTGGATTCCAATGCATTGATTGATGAATGTTTAGGGGAATTCGATTCGCCTTTTGTTGTCAATTGAGATTGGGATGGATTGAAGATAAACAGTGTGAGCAGGTTAGAATCTAGTGGGAAGTGAAATCTGCCATTGTTGTTGAGTTTCAATCTTTGTGTGTGAAAGGCTTGACATTTTTCTTTTGGCTGGTGAATCTTCTCTGCAACAAAAGGTCTGTGTTGATCCTGATTTAGTGTAGCTTTCTGATTATACATGTATTGGTTGTTGTTAATTGGTTTGTGTTTCTTTGAATGACACCATTGTTTTAGATGTGCAGTCTTCTTCTTCAATGAATTTGAATCTTCATCAGATTAATTGTTTGCTTCAATAAATTGTTCAACTGGCCTAGTCACTACTTCTTTGATTGCACAATAATTAGGCTGTCAATTGGTCAATAATAAGTGTATGATAGTTTGAGGTGATAACCTAAACTTTAATTGAGATTGATATATCAATTAAAGTGAGATTAAAATCATTACTGGGCTGTGTACTAGGATAACAAAAAGACTTCTATTTTTATTACATATCAAAAACTATATCAATGCAAGAAAGTTGTATGATGCTAATTATAAGGTAAACTAACAAAAACTTACAAAATCTAATTATGAGTTTAATTTCTATAGCGAGCACCGCAACCAATTATCATCAAATGTAGTATTTGAACCGGAAAGTGAACCCGTGTCCGAGCCCGAACTCGAACCCGAGCCAGACTCTATCTTGTGGATGATGAATCCGAGTTTATTTTTATCCTTAACCCGAAACGACCAAACCTGAATAACGTCTCCTTTTTGCAACCCATTAGCTTTCACAACGGCCATCCACGAGCTAGTTAGCGCCAACCACCAACTGTTTTTTTGGCCCGGTTCGACGTCCTTGTCGTTCCACTTGGCGAGCTTCATGGTGCGGATCCCGTTACATAAAGGATCCACCACCATGACTTCCAGTTTGTTCCTCAAATTCCGGCCTCTTGCCTCCACGCTCCCCTTTAAGAACTCTTCCTCTTTAGGGTTTAGGAAACTGTCTTGTATCCTGCCACAAGGAAAGCTCAGGCGATCCTGTTGTTTCTTCGTGTCGGAATCCTCTAGTCTTTTGACGAGGACGAGTTTAAGGCTTTTCTCGTCGGCGCCTTTCCCGAGGACGAAATCTTTGTACCTTGGAGGAAGTGGTTGCGGGTCGGGTAATTCGGGCAGCTTGATCTTGGGTTGCTTGTTGATCAAGTCACCGAAGAGATGTAAACGAGGCTGTTTTCTCTTGCCTGGTTTTTGAACTTCAATTGTCTCGATTTCCCATAATGGTTGAATGGGATTGATTTGGGTTTCAAGCGGCTTGAGAAAGTGTTTAGACTCCATGGATGATGGCTTCAAGAGGGTGAATTTTTTTGTGATGGATGAATGGATCGAATTGTGTGGAAAATAATTTCAAGTTTGATGAATGATTTGGATGGTCGTTAAGGTGTATATATAGAAGAATGTCAAGGTCTATTAGATAGAAGATATGATAGATTTAAGTAAAATTTACTTGGATTTTGTAATTATGGGTGTTTCCATAAATAATTTCATGATACGGTTATTTTGATATCTTTATGATCTCGTAACTGTATTAATTTTTACTAAGATCAATTATGGTATGTAATTAAGTTGTTATTTTTTGAGAAAAAAAGTTTCCATATATACCAAGTTTGTTGAAAAATTCGTAATAGATATGAGCATACGAGTTATCAATTTCGAAATTGTTTCTGTCTTTAAAATAAGGGAGTAATTATTCAAGGATTTCACATATTTAGAATTCTAATCTTGATAAATTTTGATATTATTTGTTAATTTTGATTTTCGAAGGGCTTGTAGAAAGCTCTCGCGCTTGGGTCATGCGTCAAAGGATGAACTCCTTAAAGGAGAGGGCGTTCACATGTGGGAGAAAATGTGGAACCATCTTGAGTAAAAGGTGGGTCCACGTCTTTATGGGACGCCGCTGTTGATAATATCTATCCTCTTGTACTTGTGCAAACCATCTTCGAGCATATCCGGTGAAGCATCCAATCGCAATGTCAAATTGCTCGTAATGGTTGTAGTTTCGTTGCCCGAAGTACGTGGCCATGTGCTTGGCCCATGCCAAGAACGCTCCGGGGTCGTCAGACCCGACAAAGCGTCGCCGGTGAATGCCTGGCATAATAGAGGACAGAGAAGAGTAACAAGTCCAACAAAGCAAAAAGAAACGTCGAGACTTTGTAAGACTCACCACCCAAGTACTCTTAATTGCACGAATTTAGAGGCTTGAAAGGGTATGGAAGGCTTTAGGTCTCGACTTACACAAGCAATGGAACAAACAAGAGCACGAACAAGCAAGCAAACAAATCAAGCAAGAAGAAAGAGAGATAGGGGCGTCGGCTAGGGTAAGCCTTGGCACGCAAGAGAGAAAGAGAAAGAAAAGATTGTGGTATCTCGACCTTATAGGAGTAGGCGAGATTGTGTCTTAAAAAATAATGCAAGTAAGATATGCAATCAAGAAAAGATATGCAGATCAAAACAAGAAAATAAGTCAAGATAGGAGAGAGAGAGAGTGGACGAATCAAAGATGCACCAAATGTGGAACACTTGCCTTATTTTGGCTTGTGTATCCCACAATATCTCTTTTTTTTAATGGAAAGATATTACCTTATTTTGGCTTTTATCTTCCAAGATATATTTCCTTTTTTTTTATTGGAAAGATATTGCCTTATTTTGGCTTTTATCTTCCAAATCTTCTCTCTTTTTTTTTTCTTAATTAATAAAAGGCAACTAACAAGATCTCGGAGATTTTATCCTCCAAGATACTTGCTCTCTATAACCAACTCGAGATAAGGCCAAATCGGACCAAATCTCGCACAAACACAATTGATGCACCACCACACACAATCAATCGATCTAAATGCGAGAAAGATGCAAGCAAGACTCGATAGACTCAAGTAAATGAATCGAAAAACAAGTGCAAGTCGTAGGGTTAAAGGCTATTTTTTTGTGAATTTTGTGAATTTTTTTTTGAAGCAAAAACAATGGATCTAATGAGTGATGGTAGAGATGGCGGAAGCTAATGAAAATTTGTGGTAAAAAGAAAATTTTTTGTGCAAAAACGAGATAAATGGGAGAGAGAGACTTACGCAATCCGAGGCTATGATGCCAGTTGATGTGAACCCCATTTACGAGTCCATCTTCGATCCTCTCGTGAATCTCCCAATGGGGTTCACATCAGGCAGGGGTACCCCATCTTGACCCCCCAGATTCCGTTGTAGCGGAGCCTCACTGGGTCAATGATGATGAATTGATGATGACCCAGAAGTCGAAAGTTGCAACAAGAAGGTATAATGTGGAAAAGCTCTTTAATACAATTGCAAAAAGATGAACCTACATTGCTTAAACTGATGCCAATCATCTATATCCTCCAACTTGGAACCATGGAATTTCAAGTTGGCGAGATTATTGGTGCCCTTGATCATCCCCCCAACTAGAAACAGACAACCGAAAACATTGAAGAGTTTTTTACTAGCTTTACGAGCAGAGGCTGATGGTAGCAGAGATGAGAATGTTTAGGTGGATGAGCGGGCACAAGTTATTGAACAAAATCAGAAACGAAGTGATCAGAAGCAGAGTGGGGGTGGCCTGTATAGGGGATAAGTTGTGAGAATCAAGATTGCGCTGGTTTGGACATGTTTAGAGGCGAGACCCTGGGGAGCCAATACGCAAATGTGAAAGACTGGACCTTGGAGAAGTACGTAGAGGGAGGGGACGACCGAAGAAATGTTGGAAGGATAGTATAAGGAAAGATGTCAACCAGTTGGGGATTTCGACAAAAATGGCAGTATGCAGAGATAGCTGGTGGGAGAGCATTAGAGTAGTGGACAACTAGACACCAAGCAGACCGGCCCACAAGAGCTTTGCGACTTTAGCGAATTGTTGTGTTTTTTAGTTTTGAGTTTCTTTTACTTTGCTCTTTGTTTTGGCTTCAGCCCTTGTTTCTTCGTTCTCGCTGCGTTTGTGGTCATTTTGGGTCTTTAAGGCGCACCCCCTTGTGTTAAGTCAGGGGTGCCTCCATTTTGACCCCCCAGATTTTCCGCAAGGAAAGCCACACTGTGTAATTGTTGTTGTTGTTGTATATTGATGTAAAAACAATAGCACAATCAGTGCGAAGATTTAAGAGTAATGTCATTTATTGTTGGAATATTCAGGGTCTATTTGGATCACCTGATTTAATTAATTCAGCTTAATGCATTAAATTGGGCGATCAGACCCTTATGAGCGAAAAGTGAATTGCAGTTTACCAGGTAGTACGTATCGCTTATGATGTTTGGGTGTTTTCTGTGTCCTTAACAAATGAATACCCTAAGTGAATGGTCAACCATTATTGATGCATATTTGTAAAAAAACAAAACTAATAAGAGAGTTGGACATATTTCTTATGTGTGGTTTCTTAATGAATATATTATTTATTATCTTTTTGGAAAATTATAAAATACTTACATTATTTACACAATTTTCATGATACTATATGTTGTTATTTTTCTAAAAAATCCAAATTATATTCTTTTTAAAAGCAAGATTTTTTTAAAATACACCTGTTTTTCAAAAAAGTAAATTATCCATTACAATTTTACCTTTTATAAAAAATACAAAGTTTAATTTTTTGAAGAAATAAAAAATAGTGATTTTTTTTTCAAAATTGCATCGACTTTTGATAATATAAAAAATGATGATAGAAATATGATAAGGTTGATTGTTTATTAAAAAATGCGGTGGTTTTTTAAAATAATAATATATAGTGTCATTAATTACTTGTAAATTTGACATATCTTTATAAATTTTCTAAAAATAATAAAATTAAGCGATTTTTCTATAAAAAAAATAGATTAAGTAATTTTTTTATAATGACCTAAATATATGATATTTTTATGTAATTAAAAAGGTTTAATCGTCAATTACTCTTTAAGTTACTCCCTAATTCCCTAATTTTAAAGACAAAAACAATTTAGAAATTGATAACTCGTATGCTCATATCTATTACGAATTTGTCAACAAACTTGGTATGTATGGAAACTTTTTTTTTTCTCAAAAAATAACAACTTAATTTCATACCATAATTGATCTTAGTAAAAATTAATACAGTTACGAGATCATAAAGATATCAAAATAACCGTATCATGAAATTATTTATGGAAACACCCATAATTACAAAATCCAAGTAAATTTTACTTAAATCTATCATATCTTCTATCTAATAGACCTTGACATTCTTCTATATATACACCTTAACGACCATCCAAATCATTCATCAAACTTGAAATTATTTTCCACACAATTCGATCCATTCATCCATCACAAAAAAATTCACCCTCTTGAAGCCATCATCCATGGAGTCTAAACACTTTCTCAAGCCGCTTGAAACCCAAATCAATCCCATTCAACCATTATGGGAAATCGAGACAATTGAAGTTCAAAAACCAGGCAAGAGAAAACAGCCTCGTTTACATCTCTTCGGTGACTTGATCAACAAGCAACCCAAGATCAAGCTGCCCGAATTACCCGACCCGCAACCACTTCCTCCAAGGTACAAAGATTTCGTCCTCGGGAAAGGCGCCGACGAGAAAAGCCTTAAACTCGTCCTCGTCAAAAGACTAGAGGATTCCGACACGAAGAAACAACAGGATCGCCTGAGCTTTCCTTGTGGCAGGATACAAGACAGTTTCCTAAACCCTAAAGAGGAAGAGTTCTTAAAGGGGAGCGTGGAGGCAAGAGGCCGGAATTTGAGGAACAAACTGGAAGTCATGGTGGTGGATCCTTTATGTAACGGGATCCGCACCATGAAGCTCGCCAAGTGGAACGACAAGGACGTCGAACCGGGCCAAAAAAACAGTTGGTGGTTGGCGCTAACTAGCTCGTGGATGGCCGTTGTGAAAGCTAATGGGTTGCAAAAAGGAGACGTTATTCAGGTTTGGTCGTTTCGGGTTAAGGATAAAAATAAACTCGGATTCATCATCCACAAGATAGAATCGGGCTCGGGCTCGGGTTCGGGCTCGGACACGGGCTCGGACACGGGTTCAGTTTCCGGTTCCAATGCTACAATTGATGATAATTGGTTGCGGTGCTCGCTATAGAAATCAAACTCATAATTAGATATTTTAAGTTTTTGTAATTAGTTTACCTTATAATTATTAGCACTATACAACTTCTTTTGGATTGATATAGTTTTTGATATATAATAAAAATAGAAGTATTTTTGTTATCCTAGTACACAGATTCCATGAATCCTAAGCCAGTAATGATTTTATCGTGCATTATCAAAATTAATGCATTATATTTTAATAACTTTGTTTGTCTCTAGTTTAATCTGGTAATTTGTTATTATGCATTATTACCTGATTACCGATTTCATTGGTCTCTCAATATTCTATGGGCAATAAAAAAATTAATAAAATTAACTTAAATTTGTGACTACCTCCCTAATATAATTAACCGGCTTTAAAAAGAAACTAGTGTAATGCCCATACCTTGTACGGATATAATAATATTTTGTACATGTATCCATATAAAAAATTTGGGAAAAGGCTTTTGTGTTTAATTGTCAATTTTTTTAACCTAATCTCTAAAATTGAAAAACAATTTTTTTTTCTCAATAATTAAAATTAAGAATTATAGAATCTTTTAATAATCAAAATTGCAAATTTGTTAGACACATGTCTCCAATAATTTTTCAAAAATAGTAAAATGAACTTTTTTACAAATCATACATTTGGAGGATAACTACCAAAATTTCACTAATTTCAATTTTAAATAAACGATATTCACAACCACGAGTCTTGGATTCAAAGAGCACATCAATCACATTATCAACTCTTAAGTTCTAAATTAGCCCATAATAGCTTATTATTTTTCCTATAATGCCTTTTTATTGTAAACATTTAGTAGAGACATTTTGCTACATCAACCATTAAAAAAAAGAATGATTTTTTTTACTTAAAAATAATACAACACTACCAAGTAAATGCATTGTAAATCATAGCAATATATTGATTTGCTGGATCTGGATCTATAAGCAATGCCAATTGGTAAGCAAGCTTCAAAATATAGCAAAATTAAGAACTAAAAAAGAAGAGCCTGTTTCAGTATTCATCCAAGTAAGTGTACAGTGTATCATCTTTCTTCAACTTTCTTCTGCTGAGTAATGACTTCAGAAGCCTCTTGCTCTTGCTTGGATGCCGATAAATTTCCTTTTCCTTCCCATTACCATTATGAACGCGCATTGAAGCTGATCTAAACGACGTCTTTGATTCATTCTGTCCACAAAACACCACCAAATTTGAATCAATACACAATTGATCAGCTCATCAATGCAAGCTAGATAGCTACCAATTAATCTATCCTAACAAAATGCATTATCACATTAAATTTTGATAATGCATTAAAGTGTTATTACCCATTGTTGTTGTCTTTCCATAGGAGGATTAGGGATGGTCAATCTAATAGGTTTTAGTGTTGTTGTTGGCCTTGATGTAAGAGACCCGGAACGCGGAAGAGGAAAACGATGAGGCGAAACTGATCTTCTATCTGTAATTGTTATGGCAAACAATGTGATCATGTATGGACACAACATTAATTCTGACGAATAAATGCCTTACCATAAAAAGAAAGAGGGAAATTCAGTGTAAACCTGGATCTTTCTTTAGGGTAGTAGTGCCATTGAAGGAGAAGGTTTGTGGTAACTTTGAAGGTCTTAATGAAGGCGATACCGAATGCCCTTTCCTGATCAGTAACAAGTAGACAGGAAAAAAATGAGTTGGTGTGACATTGGGCGCGTTTGGATTACACTTGATAATGCATTATCTGGTGTATTGCAAATACATCGTGAATGCTAAAGAGGCATTTACCTAAATGAGTGTGATGGAGTGTCAGTGTCACCAATTGTGGCGCGGAAAGCTAAAGCAAACAAGAAAAAAAAATGGTGAATACCCAGAAGCCGAAAGTTGTCACATAGTTGAATTTCAGTTTTTCTTAGGTCTATCTGGTGTACCCCCTTTCCCTTGGGCAGGGGTACCCCCATTTTGACCCTCCAGATTCCGATGTAGCGGAGCCTCACTGGGTCAATGATGATGATGACCCAGAAACCGAAAGTTGCAACAAGAAGGTATAATGTGGAAAAACTCTATAATACAATTGCAAAAGAAAGAACCTACATTGCTTAAACTGATGCCAATCATCTATATCCTCCATCTTGGATCCATGGAATTTCAAGTTCGCGAGATTATTGGCACCCTTGATCGTCTCCCCAACTAGAAACAGACAATCGAAAACATTGAAGAGTTTACTAGCTTTATATTGATGTAAAAACAATAGCACAATCAGTGTCAAGATTTAAGAGCAATGTCATTTGTTGTTGCAAGATTCAGGGTCCATTTGGATCGCCTGATTTAATTAATTCAACTTAATGCATTAAATTGGGCGATTCAGACAGACCCTTATGAGAGAAAAAATGGAATTGCAATTTACCAGGCAGAACGTATCGCTTATGATGTTTGGGTGTCTTTATAATAGATGATTGTTGAGCGAAGCCCTCTTGATCAATATACTCTCTACACATTCTCAGTCGCTAAAATACATCAATACATAGGAATAACTATGTTAATAGCCAACAAAGTTAATTGCCAAGATTTTTAAAACATGGAAAGGCAAAAGATTGAATCTTTTTTACCTGTTGAAGTGTTGACACCTTGAGATCTGTCCTTGATACCTCTTCAACCTTCTCATTTAATAGACTGTTAACTTTGTATGTCACAGAGCCCAAATGGTCAACTGTGTTCACAAGAGCTTGAATGGTATAATTCTTTAGTGTTTCAACCACTCTGCATAATTGAGTAATTATTGGTTGAATAAGTAACTTGCCTTTTGAATTGAGGAGCTACAATATTCAAATTTGAACTTACATTTTTTTCTGGTTGTCATTAGTGTATGATAGTTCAAAATACTCAGCAGCTGAATACAACTGAGTTCTCAAGTTCTTTAGATCCTACACAGTACAAAAAAACAATTCAGCTTGTTGGTCAAATCATCATAGAAAAGTATCGGTTTACACGTCATAAGTTCAGTGAGATTCCATCTTAAAATTAACTAATCTCAAACTTCAATCATCATCATCATCACCCGGTAAAGTTCTGTACAAGCAGCATCTCGGGGATCAAGATGGGGGCACCCATAGCCTGAACATGTCAGGAGGATGCACTCGGTAGACCCATGGAAAACTAAATTTCAGCTATGTGACGATAGTAACTGAATTTAGTTAAAATGCACCAAAATTAGGATTGATTACCTTGAGACTGTCAGCCAGGGGAATGCTTTGGTGCAAGGAAATCTCATCGTAATCGGTCCGTTGCTTAGTAAGAGTAGCCATGAAAGAAGAGTCTTGAGTTTTATGACCTATGTTAGAAAGCAAAGATAAGATCAGAATCAGCAAACAAGCTCCACATAAGTTTCTGCATAACAAGAATTCATGTTAAAGCCCCTGTTACTAGAATTCATGTTCATATCATCATATGTAAGAAAACATCAGTTTGAACAACACCATATCTAGTTTGAAATTTCAGAAATTTAACTGCAAGCAACCAACTTCAGCAAATTTCATCAATAGCACAAGAGAATTACAAGTACAATTCTAAATTCCACTACAAACCATTCACAGATCACTCAAAGAAGCCATTTGGGTCATTTTATTATCTCAAAAACTTTGAGCATTTATCATCAAACTTGCAATCCCAACCAGCAAATTAATCAGCAATTATGGAGTTCAAACAAAAAATCCCCCTTTACACATCCAAATTTAGAATCAAAGGACAAATAGATACACAAAATAGCAAGCAATTGCAGACTTTTCATTACCTACCAGAAAAAAAAAATCTGCAAACTGCAATCAAAACCTGTTGTTGGGTTATGAAGAAAACCTCATCATTCTATATAAATGACAAGAAAAGAGGAGTCTTTAAAGGAGAAAATTTGGATAGCAAAGGGTGTTGGTTGTTTGATTTCGTTTAGCTTTCTGACCCACTTGACATTTGACAATGGGAATTTGAAAGGGACAGAGAATTTTAAGAGGGAAGCACGTCTTGTGGTAGAGTTGTAGGTTTACGGCTCAATAAAACTAGTAATAATTTGGGGAAATTATTTGTACTGTTATAAATAATGACAATAGTGCGGATAATTTCACCAAATTATTTTTTTCTAATTTTTCATGTTTTTTTTTTGTGTGAAATTATTTAGAATGAAAATGTGATATGGTTGCTGCTTGTTTGGTTAGCTAATGACTAATTATCTGTCCATATACTTTACGCTGACCCATCCAGCAAAACTAAACCATTATTTAATTATTTTTTCTCAAGGTTAAAAGCATCAACTTTATACTTATTAACATATAATATAATAATTTGTGAGTTGTGACCAAGTTCATAACATCAACCTTAAAAAGGCTTCATCTTGTGGAGTTATGGGCATCTATTTAATTACACCAAAGATGATAAACTCTTATTAAATTGCTTAGTGCCTTACAAATGATCATCCAAGATAATACTGATTAACTGGCTAGAAAGTAGAAATTGATACTCCAATTATAAACTATAATTTATATAAAAAATTATCCCCTTTCCTTTCTTTTTTTATTTTTGAGAATATATTTGACATGAAAAACATTACCCTATTAATAAAAATTAACACTTTAAAAGTTAGAAAAACAAATGGGTAAATTACATAAAACCACACTTAAATTGTGCTACTTTTCAAAAAGCTAATTTTTATAAAACCACCCATAAAACTAAAAATCTTTCAAATAACCACCTAACTCTATTTTTGTAAGGAAAAGACCTTTATATCCTTATGTTTATTCATTTAAGCTTGAAGAATCCACAAAGGAGATTTTGTGAAAATTAGCTTTTTTTATAAGTGGTTTTTTGAAAAATAGCATAAGTTAAGGGTAGTTTTGTGTAATTTACTCAAAATAAATTGCAAATTTTGACAAGTCAAAATCATTATCTGAAAACGTATATGAGCAAGGAGACTTCAGAGAGTAGAGAAGTGGAGTTGTAAAGAAGAGTGTCTCAACTCCGAAATCCGAATAGAGCAATGTTCATCTCTCTCTCGTCATCCGCACTCCTTCCTGGCAAATTACCCTTCTCTTCACCTGTACAATCTCTTTCTTCTTCCACTTTAGCTCTTCTCTTATCCTCTGAGAAAATGGTGATATATAGGTAGTATCTTTTTCCACTTGATTCTTGGCTCTTTCATTCCTGATTTTGTTTCATTCATGTAGAAAATTGAAGTGGGTGCCGGAAATTCATGGCCGGGGAGCTTCTCAATTAGGTCACAGGCAAGTTAATTTATCGAAATTTCTGAATCTGGTTCATTTATATTATACTGTCTTTATTGGTTTAGCTTAAGATTTTTGATGAATTTGCAGGCTTCGACGAGATCTAAAAATACTGGTGGAGGAAGTGGTCGGAAAGTTTGGCGGCGTAGAAAATTGGTATGTTCCTCTTACTGGTTTTTTCATTAATAAATAATCTGTATTGCTCAATAAAATGTTTGTCTAATGAGTGAATTTTGGTTACATTTTGGGTTGTGGATTGTATTAATTGCAGATGTGTCTGATGTTAATCTTGGTAGATTTTTTGCTTGTGGGTTTTTATGATGTACATCAGGAAATGGCAAGGTTATTGAACTCTGGAATTTTGTTTAGCTCAAAATGGTTGTGGATATGCTAAGTATGAATGTAGCAAGGAAAGGAAATGAAAAGGTTTTGGATGTGATGAGATATTTGGGAAGAAAGTGTTTGTTGAGGCCTGTCATTGTGTTGGCAATTGAATTTTGCAAATGAGATTAGTAAGCAACAAAACCTCTCAATTAAGCTAGTGAAATGTGTTCTTAAATTATTCTTGATGAGGAAAGATTCTTGGATGAGCTTTATATAGGCACCCTTTAGATTGCCTAAGTTGTTGTTCTATTGGCTTGTTGTGCATAATTGGATATTACTACCAAGGATTTAGAATTAGGATGAGGTTATAGCCTTGATCTTTTGTAGCTTATATCAGAAAGAAAGGGTATGTAGGAGGTGAATCAGCTAAATAAGCAAAATTTCACTTCTTTCTGCATGAATGGAAACTGTGAACTAGGATACTAGCTTAAGATTGGATGGAAAATGTTTGCTGGAATAATAGTTAGAGTACTTTGTACTAGAAATATTTTCATGCATGCTCTGAGATCTTCAATGAATTTTATACTCTCTATTAGACATTTTTATTCTCTTATTACATGTTCATGTAATTTTAGTTCATTTTTTGGTAAAATCTTGATTCTGATGCGTTTGATTAGGACAAAGTGGGATTTTTTGGTAAAATCCAACTTGTATCCTCGTTCTAATAATGGACTTAACATGTAGAGTAATGATATGGGCACTTCCCTAGATACTAGGTACTTTATTAGGACAAAGTATTGGTTCATGACTCGAATATAACAAACGGTCATAGAGGGGGACTTCAGTTAACTTGTATTGTAAGCACTCGAACGGAAAAGAGTAAAGATTAGGGCTAAAATTCAAATTTACCCATCTTTTCGGATACATAAGCATATGATATATTTTGGTAGTCATGCTTTGCTTCTCTCCCTTTTCAATCGATTACTGGTGCCTGCCAAGGGTCACAAATTGGTAACAAAAAGTCTTTTTACCATGTTTGTGTCATTGTGTTAGCAACAGAAAGTCTCTTTGACTGAGCTATAAAATGATCAGACTGTAATTCAAGGCAATTGATGTATCATATAACTTCTTCTGTTCCTCATCCTCTTCTGTTTGATGCTAATAGATTCTAAACATAAGCTTAACTTGTATGGAATTCTCGCTCTCTTTTTTTTATTATGCAGTCGAAGAGGGATCCAGTATCGGACTACAAATTGCAGAGGGTCCCGTTCCTTGAGGAGCAGGTCAGGTTAATAAACGAAGGTGGAGGGCTGATGTCACTCGACATAGAACGGCTGTTACTGTCGGAAGACAACAGATTCCAGTTTGTGAATGACGTGGCAGCTGAGGCAAAGGCTTATGTGGAGAGCAACAGGGACGAGTACGGGCATAAGAAGGCCATTCTTCATGTCTTAAGCAACCGAATGAACGATGCTGGTTTCTACCGCCCGGAAGCGTACATGGAAACAGACCCTTTTAAGCCTGGTCCAACATACCTTAAGGTTGAGGAGACTTGAATAAGGTGTTTTTGTTTGTTATAGAGAATTTTCACAACTTCTTTTTGTACTTTGTCTCTCTTGGTTTGGTTTGACTGATTTTTGAGCTTAATGGGGTTGATGGAAAGGGATGTAAAAGTTGAATTTAGGAATTGTAATATGAGTGAATGTGCTTGTTATGTTGTTTTATTCATGATAGTGTAAAGAAAGGAGAGAAATTCCACCCTCTTTCTGTCTTTCTTTGCCTTATTGAGTGCTCTTTTCTTTTCATATTTCATTATCATGGTAAAATTTTCATGTGATCAATTAGGCTTGATTACAAATTTCAATGTAATTTAGAATATGGGCAACTGCTATTTATTTCAATTCTTCCATGGATTTAAAGTGATATCGCTGCATGATGTAAAGATGTGGCTTCAAGAATAATTCAACAGAACATTATATACTTCACATCAAATAAACACTGCTACTGATGCAATCCAAATTGTTGATTCTTCAATCAATGCAATTGTTTATATACAACAGATTACAAAAAGGCAATAGCAGATGTGGCTACTTATAAGATTTTCCATTATTTACACATCCATTGAGAAGTAGGAAAAAGGGCATCTAAGTGAGATGCCCTAATGCCATACAAGGAAGACAATAATACATTATACATATGCATGTTGTTGTTTTCAGGTGAAAAATGTTGACAGTAGACTCACTCTCAATAATGCATGTAGTCTGTTGAATTTGAACCTTTGTTTCAAAATTTTGACATATAAGCTAAAAAAAACCATTATATGCCTAAGACAATAAATTTGACCAATGCAGGATGTGATGCATTCATAAAATGCTGCAAACCTGTTCACTTGGGAGTATACATGACACAAAAAATAAGATATGAAGATGTAAATCCCCGACTATGATAATACCTAGCCCAATACACTTGACACAATGCATGACTCAGAAAATTAAACAAAGGGTAAAAAATAAAAATGAAAGCAAACAGGGTGAAGGAATGAGAAACTCTTTTACACAGCCAATGGATATTAACATCTAAAAAATCTGCACCAAATGGCCCGAAACTATCATGATAGGACACTTGAGACCCTGAGGACACTTGAGACCCCGACTCTCCTACCCTGAATCCTCCAGCGCTGAAAATGTTAGTTTATTTTGGACACAAAATAACTCATTCTGCAATATCCACATTGATGTGCTTCTCCCATGACCAAAAGAAATGACCTGACCCATGGTGCTAATGCAAGTGTTAGTGACTGACAGCCTGAAGACTGAAAACTTCAGTTGTCTGACTGGAAACGACTTGACACGTGCAATCCAGAAGTCTGGACTCGACTCAATGCACCTGACACGCATGCAGACTTCTTACAGGAAAATAGTTATACCAAGCAGCACTCAACCTCAAACAGGAATTACGCGGCTGATGGTCAATCTGGCCCACTCAGCAGACTCTTTAATCATATTGTCATCAGAGGACAAGCATTCAGTTAAAAACTCCTTGCTTGACTGAGATTGCTGAATTAAAGACCCTGCATTAGAACCAAGCGTGTCTGCTAGATCTCCAAGCACTCCAATAGCAGTTTTCATCACAGCATCATCCCTGAGATATAAGAATTATGTAAATAAGATGAACATTCATATCATATTATGAGAACTAATAAAGTCTTAAGAGAACTTACATGTCCTTTTCCAAGTAGATGCTATCTAGAAACTGAAGAATGTGCTGAGCAAATGGAAATAGGAGCTGTGTCTTTGGAGAACTCTTGAATCCTTGTAGGATCCCAGAATATGCTTCCAAAATACCATTTCTCAAAAGATTGGTGTACTCTGTCATCTCATCATCAGCTCCAGCAGTGTGTGCAGACAAATCAGCAGCACCCTGAAGCATTGACATGGCATACATTAAGTACTTCTCAAAGTTATCTCCTACTGCCAGTGCTATGTCTCCAAAGCATGAAAAGATAGGAGGTTTCACTGATCGGTGTAATTGGTTGCTTGACAAGTCCTTGAGGAGCTGTGTCATAATACCATCACAGTATGGCAATACTTTATCCTCTATCACCCTACATATATCCCCCACAACACCGATTGTGACAGCACAGACTTGGTACTCCTCGAAATTTTGAAGACCCATTTCCAAATACTTGTAGAATTCAGGCATATATTTAGCAAAATCTGGACCTGCAGCATAGGCTAGTGCTCCAATAGCAAGCATGGCTTCTTCATGAACTGTAGCATTTCTAGAGGCAAAAACCCTCAAAAAAAGTTCCATCATTTGATCAGCATACTGCAAAAACGTATACTTAGTTGGCTCGGATGACCCTAGCTTCTGAATAATCACCTGTAAGCAACCACAGAGAAGACCTTGTAATTCAGACTGTTTTTCTCTCTCATCAGATGAGAGCTTTTGAGCCTCAAGTGTTTGGTGAAGCTCCATCATAAGAACAGGAACAAGCTGTAACACGAGAGCAGCTGTCTCCTCAGTAGAGCATCTGACCACTTCATTTAGAGTTTCGTAGGCAGCAGTCCGAAGACGTGACTCCCCAGCATCTTCTCTGTGTGTGACAGTGAGAAGAGATTGAACTATCTCCTGGAAAAAAGAAGTCAAGGGTGAGGATGAGCCAAACTCCTCATAACCTTGGGCTAGGAAATAGAGAGCACCACAAGCCTTTTCTGCAACATTTGGAGCATCTTTCATAGCCTGCAGCAGGACATTGACAATCTGTTGGCAATTGGCCTGTGAAATGATAGGAGTATGTATAATTGATCCATGAAGAAACTCGAAAATTCGTCCAAGAGTCCAAGCTGTGGTGTCCTTCACATGGCTGTTTGGGTCATTGGTTAATGCAGTGAGCATAAAGTTCAGAGCAGCATTAACAATGGATGTTAGCTTGTCAGGGGAAGGGCCCTCCAATATAGAACCAAAAGCATAGGTAGCAGCCTCCCTTTGCCTCCATTCGGGTTTTGTAAGGTTCTCTTGGATAAATGGCATAACAAGTGGCACAATGTCATCACCAACTGTTCGTGCAACCAGACCAAGGCAAGTGCCTCCAGCCATGGAAAGGTTCCATGCCCCCTCATCCTGATCTTGATCCTCTTCTTGTTTCAAGAGTGTTTCTAGTAACAGTGGAACAAGTGCAGGGAGAGCTTGCTTGATGAAGTAGAAGCAAGGGACCTCAGAATCCCCTGTGAAATCACCAGCATATTCTTCCAGTATGTCAATCTCCTCATCACAAATTGAGCTCCAGAACTCAATTGCTTGTAGAGCAACTGGTTCGTCATCCTCCCGGACAGCCTTTGCAGTAATGGTGAAAATGTCCTGGATGTATGGAGCAAGCTTCTCATAATAAGTCGAGGATATTGCGACTAGGCACTCAAAAGCTGCTTGCCGCATCTTCAGATCAGGAGATAAAGTAACCTCACAAACAACTCTCATGATATAATCACGCTCCATATCATTGTTGAAATTAGCCTGAGCAAAGCCTAAAGCATTATACAAAGCACGGGTGGCTGCCAACCTAACTTCATTGTTTGCCTCAGTTGAATTCATACCTTGAACCACAGCAGTGAGAATCTTATTAACTTGATCTTGGTCTAGGACCTCAGGGGAGACCTCCTCACACAGGTATCCGAGAGTTTCTAAGGTGGCTTGTTTGACATGGGGAGGAATTTGGTGAATGTTTGACAGCAGTGAAGCTATCAACTCAGGCCACTGCTTCTGAGGCAATTCAATACCCGCAACCTTAGCAATTACCTGTGATGCAGTAGATCGGGCATCATGAACTAGAGAAGAAAGTGTCTGTAATAATCCTGTCTTGATCTGGTTCTTCACACCACCATCAAGAGACAACCATCTCTGAACGAGCTCGAACTTTCTATGCTGTTCCTTTGCATCCAAAGCATTCTTAAGAATAAGCCCGGCTAATTTTCGACTCTCAACTGGCTTCTCCTCGTTGGCTAGCTCCCCAGAGAGGGTAAACAGGAAGCTAGGAAGGTTATGATCCTGGAAGTTCTTCAAACTTTCCTCTGCATTCTTCCGCACCGCCCCATCAACTGATTGTGCATTCAGAAGCACTTGGGTGATTTCCGTGGCCATTATCTATCTAAATGGACAAACATCAAAAGGTTAAAATCATGATTTTATACCCTTCCAAAATAGGAATAGTAATAAAAGAGTATGAAACCATTCTGCGTGAGAACTGCAATTCATTAACACAATCAAATGCGTAACTAAAAAGGGGGGAAACAGAAGATAAGTTAATTAACTGAATTCCTCGAGTGTTGTTCAAGTGGATAACTAAAACAAATAGTTCACAGATCAAGCCAAATAAAATACGCACCAAGACATAATTTCTACATATTCCACCTGAATAACGAACTTGGGAAAGGAAAGTGGGGGGCAAAAAGCAGTGAAATAAGTCAAAAGTAGTAAAATTCCAAGCCTTGAATCCGGCAAAACCTAGATCGGTCCAAACAAAAAACTCCAACTCGAAAGTACAATCACCGCAACAAATCATCCACTAATCCACTACTGAGAGTGCGAACTAAAGCAAATAGTCCACAGATCGACACATGGTCAACCGAACCGATCGAAGCAAGCTTCCAAAAAATCAGATCAGTAGAGGAGAAAACATTCAAAACAACTACATGATCATCAAAAAGCAAGAGTTCGATGTAGATCAAGCAGATTGGTTAATCGAATATACCTAAAATTACAGTTTGCTCGCAAAGTTTTGAAAATTAGAAAAAAAAACAGATTTGAAGATCAAGACAGCAAATTTACCTGCAAATTCACGAATCAGTGAAGCTGAAATCCGTTCCAGGATCGGAACAGTGAAGTAGATGATTGAAAAACGGCGCACTCGAAACCCTACGAGAGAGGCTCGGAATTGAGAGGGAAGACGAAGGTGGGAAATGCGGATGTAAAAGTTGAACTGAAAGAAAGGATTACTCCAACAAAACGCTCCTGCTAATTAAAAATCAAAAAGTTTAATTTGCCCCGTCAGAAAAAAAAATTGTAGTATTGTTTAAAATCAAGTGGTACGTAAGTGATAATTCACCGTTGGATCAGGAACGGAAACATCTTGATCGTAGATACAAAGAAGTGTGGGTTCCACATTTGTTGGTTCTAAAATAATATGCTTAATTTATGCAAATTATTAACCTATATACTAATTCTAAAAAAATATTTAAAAAGAATATTACAACCATTTATTAAGTTAAAATTGGTGAATAATATAAAAATATTACTTTCATAGATAACATTTATATTTTTTAAATTTAATGGGTTAATGTGTGTTATGGACTTATGGGTACACGACGACATTATCTTAATAAACGAATGTTGGAGTTGCTAAGAAACTTGAAATATGGGAAATTAGATGTACTTGCTTTTCTACCCATCCTACTCTATCAACGGAGAAATAAAAATTCGGAGAAAAATAACAAATCTCAAATAGAAAAAATCCAAATAGAACTACATAAAATTGAATTTTGATAGAGTAGTCAATCTAGAGGGTGTGTCCACATTCGGTCTTAACCTTCACGATCATTAGGGAACACCAGTCCATTTAGATGGTGGGTTTCGGGGTAGACAATATGTGCTGATGATTGAAACCATTGCTCTTTCTCTATGAGGGTTATTGAGGTCACTCGACGTGGCATCCTCCACATTCTGATAAAGGGTGACAACTTGCAACTTGTCAAAGGCGCGCAAGGTGATTGACATTGTCCTTGAGAGATCGAGCTAATCCGGTCGGACATTTTGTGCTTATTGACTCGCTTCAGAGCTAAAACATCTCCATGTTTTTCAAAAGTCAAATTTATAGCGGAATTTATTGTAAGGTCGTTTCGACGGATGTCCTCTAATCCTCTATCCGTAAGAATATTATAGGACGCAGACTTTACCTAAGATGGCCACCCTAATATCCCTATTAAAAAAAATTGTCATTTGCAATCACTACTATGGGCCGCTTGTTAGTGTGCATTTCAAGATCCATTGGGCCGAGTCTATCAGAATTTCTGAAGGAAATAGAGAAAGACAACGAAACCATCTCGAAAGTACTGGAAATGGACTCCTAAAATACACGTAGTTAAAAAATTCTGATTGGTCCACGTAATCAGTTATGACACTTTCTATTCTGCCCTCGCTCGCACTCGAACACGTTTATGTTCTAAATACAACAATGACACACGGGAGCACCGGATTGGCTGCCTGAAACCATCTCGACATCCCATTGGTCCACGTCAACAACTATGACACGTTTGAACTTTGACCTCTCCTACTCCCTCTTCGCTTGGAGTGGGCTTGTATATATTGCTCTGAACGGCCCCTTCCCTCTCAATTGTATGCAAACCTGAAACAAATAAAAAAAGATTCAGATCTTCAAAGCGTTCACAGAAGAGCTTTACGGCGAGGACGACAATGGCCGGTGCTTGGAGAGCACGCGCGTCTTCAATTGTGTTAGGGATCATCTTATGCGGTGAGTGTCGCAGATCTCTTTTATTTCATTCCTTCCCTTCGATTCTGAGAAATGATGTGTTTAATTCCGGTTCTGCTATTAGGTTTTCCATGCTGTTGTTGTTTCGTGTTTATTCAGCTATTCATTGTGCGTTTTCCGGATTAATTGATCTGTTTAGAGGAGGAGAGTCGGATAATTAAGTAGGCTTCTTAGTGTGATGGAAGTGGTTTGAGTCTTTGAGATCTGTGTTCCTTTCTTCAAGATTTGTAAGTTTTGAATGATCGGTGATTGTGAAGTTTGATAACGCTGTTGCGATAATCATTTTGTGATATGAACCTGCGCAGCTTGATGTGGTTTGCTTTTGCAAAACATTTTTTACTTGTTAAAGATCTTTACTTGTTGCTCTGGTATAATTACTAGGTTAAATATTTCCTCATTTCTACATCTGGGAAAACATAGCACGATACCTCCTTAGTAGCAAAATTTAGTATAGGCTGTTGTATAATCGCATCTGGTTAAGTAATCAATGATGGAAATGTGAAATTGACTAGAGGAAAAATACTATCAGCTTTCGATGGCTTATGGAATCTGATTACGGAGGTAAACACTGACGATCTACATTGTCTCCATGCTTTGGAGTTGAAAATGTTCTTGCATTTGACTTTTCACAGGGAATTATATAAAATTTTGCTCTTGCTATTTCGGTGCTGAGATTTTTCTTTGAGAAATATATATATTTAATTAGATCTTCATCCTCATGTTTATAGCTTTGAGAAATATATATGAAATCTTGCTCTTGTTTACGTTTCACTGTAGCTGATTCAATTTTTTATAATTATTGGCAATGCTCATATTATGTTTCGTCTCCAGGTTGTTTATTTGCCTTTACCATTGCAAAGGAGGAAGCTCCAAAGCTTGGAACAGTTATTGGGATTGATCTTGGTACCACATATTCATGTGTTGGGGTGTACAAAAACGGTCATGTAGAGATCATCGCGAATGACCAGGGTAACCGTATCACCCCATCTTGGGTTGCGTTCACTGACAGTGAAAGGTTGATTGGAGAGGCTGCCAAGAATCAGGCAGCAGTCAACCACGAGAGGACCGTCTTTGACGTTAAGAGACTTATTGGGAGAAAGTATGTCCTTTTGACTCATTCCTTTTGCATTCTGTATTCGGTGTACTTGTATCATTGTACTTAGATGTAAAACTTGTTCTCTTGTAGGTTTGAGGACAAAGAGGTCCAGAGGGACATGAAGCTTGTTCCATTCAAGATTGTGAATAAAGATGGAAAGCCTTACATCCAGGTTAAGATTAAGGATGGAGAGGTCAAGGTCTTTAGCCCTGAGGAAATCAGTGCTATGATCCTTACTAAGATGAAGGAGACAGCTGAAGCTTTCCTTGGAAAGAAGATCAAGGATGCAGTTGTCACTGTTCCTGGTAAGAGCAAAACTTCTTTGTTGAAAGACAAGCTGATACAATCTTTATGATGTTTGTTAGAGACTAAATTGTGTCCTCATGTTGAATCTTCAGCTTACTTCAATGATGCTCAGAGACAAGCTACAAAAGATGCTGGAGTGATTGCTGGATTAAATGTTGCCAGAATTATTAACGAACCAACTGCAGCAGCTATTGCTTATGGGTTGGACAAGAAGGGTGGCGAGAAGAACATCCTTGTTTTTGACCTTGGTGGTGGAACTTTTGATGTCAGTATCTTGACAATTGACAATGGTGTGTTTGAGGTGCTTTCCACTAACGGAGACACTCACTTGGGAGGTAAACCTGCTGGGTCCTGATAAGCCATGCATGTATATCTTACACCTGCTGCTAAAACTTCTAAGTACTTGTGCATGTTAAGGAAGAAAAATCTTAAAAGCATGTTAGGTCCTTATGTTTCTGATCAAATCGTTGAACATTATAAAGTATAACTTGTTTCTATTTTTCAGGGGAGGACTTCGATCAGAGAATCATGGAGTATTTCATCAAGTTGATCAAGAAGAAGCATGGAAAGGACATTAGCAAGGACAACAGGGCTCTCGGTAAATTGAGAAGGGAGGCTGAGCGTGCTAAGAGAGCTTTGAGTAGTCAGCACCAAGTTCGTGTGGAGATTGAGTCTCTCTTCGACGGTACCGATTTCTCAGAGCCACTAACCAGGGCTAGGTTCGAGGAATTGAACAATGATCTGTTCAGGAAGACCATGGGCCCAGTAAAGAAGGCTATGGAGGACGCTGGACTCGAGAAGAACCAAATTGACGAGATCGTTCTTGTTGGTGGAAGCACCAGGATTCCAAAGGTCCAACAGCTTCTGAAGGATTACTTCAATGGAAAGGAGCCCAACAAGGGTGTCAACCCAGATGAGGCTGTTGCCTATGGTGCTGCTGTTCAGGGAGGTATTCTAAGCGGAGAGGGTGGTGATGAAACTGCCGGTATGTTTATATTTCGAAACTAGACTCTTCAGATTTGTCAATTTCTCAAATTCATCATGCCTCTTAACTTCTCAAATTCCTTTTCTTGCCATGGCTAGGCATTCTCCTGTTGGATGTTGCACCTCTTACCCTGGGTATTGAAACCGTGGGAGGAGTTATGACCAAGTTGATTCCCAGGAACACCGTCATTCCCTCCAAGAAGTCTCAGGTCTTCACCACATACCAGGACCAGCAAACAACTGTCTCTATCCAGGTACATGATGATGTTTCACATGGAACTTGCTAAAATTGCAAAACCCTATTGCATGAACCAAACAGAGATTAACTTGTTCTGGACTTCTGATAGGTGTTACAGTAAATTGTAACTAAGAACTGAATTGATAGCACAGGATAGGAATTAAGGACTAATGTTAGAACAACAATCCAACCTTCTCAAATCGTGGGTTTCTGGAAATTGGAACAAAAACCGGGCAATAGGAGTTTCATTGATTGAGAGAGAAGAGATACAGAGAGTTACAAATGTTTCTGAATGAATGTTCTGAATTCTTTCTCACCTGCCTATAACAAACTCACTCACTCTCTTTACAATATTGCTGACATGTAAAGTATTTACACTTACAAGCCTAAACTTTTACTTCGTTACTAAAGTGTACATTTTCCTATATCAATAGGTTTTTGAAGGTGAAAGGAGTCTAACAAAGGACTGCAGGCTGCTTGGGAAGTTTGATCTAACCGGCATTCCTCCTGCTCCAAGGTTTGTCAATTCGAGTCTTTCTTAGCTGATGATATTATTTGTTGATGTTTGTGATGCATTTCGGGATTGACATTAAAACAATTCTTGGGTTTTCAACAGAGGCACTCCTCAGATCGAGGTCACCTTTGAAGTGGACGCAAACGGTATCCTAAACGTCAAGGCAGAAGACAAGGCTTCAGGGAAAGCCGAGAAGATCACAATCACGAACGAGAAGGGCCGTCTCAGCCAGGAAGAGATCGACCGGATGGTACAGGAGGCCGAGGAGTTCGCCGAAGAAGACAAGAAGGTCAAGGAAAGGATTGACGCTCGCAACAGCCTCGAAACGTACATCTACAACATGAAGAACCAGATTGGTGACAAGGACAAGCTGGCTGACAAGCTGGAGAGCGACGAGAAGGATAAGATTGAGGCGGCTGTGAAGGAGGCGCTCGAGTGGCTAGATGACAACCAGAGCGCCGAGAAGGAGGACTATGATGAGAAGCTTAAGGAAGTGGAGGCTGTGTGCAACCCCATCATTACAGCCGTGTACCAGAGGTCCGGTGGGCCACCTGGCGCTGGATCGGAGGGTGGAGACGGAGAAGACGGCGATCATGATGAGCTTTGAGGATGACAACTTGATCTGTATTGCCTCTTTTCTTGTTGGTATGTTTTTTTGGTGAGACCATAGATAGGAGGAGGTGGGCTTGATCTATGAGCTAATTTCTGTTTTGTACCCTTCTTTTGATACTCACAGATTTCAAAACGTGAAGCTTGAATGCTTATAATCTGTGCTTTTGGATTCCTTTACACTAATGTTAGTTTCTCAGGTTTATTTTGGAATCCCGGGAACTGTATTGAATCAAGGGTTAAATTGCATATTAATGCAGCTTGCATATTGCATTAGTATGCAGTATATTTGGTTCTAAAGTTGTAAGAGTCTACTTTATGGATGAAAGCAAAGTTTTAGCCACTTGAAAGAGAAAACAAGATAATTAACCCTCTTGAAGTTTCAAAGAAACGAAGGTAAAAAAATATTACAACATACTAGGCTGATTTCTCACAACCACCACTTTTGCACAAGGCCAACCTTAAAAAATTACAAGCTTATATTTCATGGGTGAATTTGTGATATGAATCACCCTTAAAAGTCAAGCTGATTTCAATAATAGATTATGCAGCTCATAGTTAAATACTTAAATTACAGCAGGACTACTACAAGGCACAGGCTCCTATAATTTTGGATGGTTGATCAAATTGAGGTTTTGGGATGGAGAATCAGATAAGGTGATTTAAAAATTTCAAAAACATCAACCTAGTGTTAACCTATCTCAACCGGGATCTGGGAGGTCATAATGTATACATTATTACCTTAACATAAAATCAAAAAGGTGCATGTGACAATAACTGAATCTACTTAGAATACACTTTTAAATAAAGGGATTTAAACAAAAGTCTAAACATCTTTAAAGTAAGCAATCAATTGCCAAAGCCTAAATTTTCTACTTCATAGCTTTTGTTTATAACTTTGTAAGTGTTTTTGGGGCTGAATTTGTAACTTGCAAACAAACATCCTCACGTAGAGTGACCTAGTGATAGGAGATATGAGGATGTTGGGATGCCTCAGATTCGATTCTTACCTCCACTAGGTCGGGTCAGTTAACGTAAGCTGGTTTACCTGATTCGTATGCTTTGTCGCGAACCCAGAATTTACTATCAAACGTGGGCCCCTCGTTAAAAAAACTTGCAACCAAACAATGATAGCAACAATTATGAATAGGACTTAAGGAACAGTAGAACCCCACAAGACTTTCTAATCACACTCATCTAGTCATCTTGACGATTCACAATAATGCAAGTTCGAATTATTAAGATAAAAAATCACAGCATTACAAGGCGGGATGTAGTCACCGTCAATGGTAGAATTTTTTTTTTTGCCTTAAGGAATGTGTCAAAATTTTCAAAACATGGATAGTCAAATGGTTAAGATTCTTATCGTGCTTCTTGGTTCTTCTTCAACGTCCTTAAAGGATGAGTTGAAACTTAAGTCATTTTTTCCATTGAATTTATTGATCTCTACATTGATTTGACAAAGAAAGAGAATATTAAAAAAACCCAAATATGGGTTCAAAGATCAGGTCGTTCTTCTCCTTTTCAAATGTCATCAAAAGTATATACCAAAAGTTCCATACAACCAACATAATTGGAGATAATTCTCTTTGATTTTCAAAACAACCCTCTTCAAAATGAGTATTGACTCTATTGTTAATCTGGTTGTGGGAAAGATTAGTGAGCTTTTGAATGAAGAAGCAAACTTGTTATTATATGGGATGGAAGGCCAATTTAAGAGCTTGCAAGAGGAGTTGGCGATGATGCAATGCTTTCTCGTAGACATGGAGGCCATGGATGAGGAAGGAGCTAATTTCAATCTATCTTTACTCTTCTTTTAGTACTTTAATATTAGAACATAACTTATCTACAAGTTCTTGAGTTACTCCTCTTTTATCGATTAATTTTAAGATGAAATCTTATACAGTTATGCGTTGAGCCTATTTCTCACATGTACTTGCGTAGTTAAAAACCAAACGGGCCCTATTAAGAAAATATTTTGAATGATTAGGCCAACCACTTGGTTGATGCAACCCAAGTGGAGCCACTAGGAGCATCATAAATTCATGAATCTTCACTTACACAAGAACTCATTGTTTCTCTCTTAACCCTCTTCATGATTATAGGCTTATAGCCTCAAAGATTAGCGAGTTTTTGGTGGAAGAAGCCGAGTTCTATTGGAGTTGAGCGGAACTCAGAGAAGAGCAACTCCAAGTTCAAGTTAAGGCAAACCAGAGAAGAGTAGAAAAGTCGATGTGGGAAAGACTTATCTTGCTCCGGCTTGCTTTGACTTGAACTTGGTGTTGCTCGATCTGGCTTGTCTTAGAGGATGGGTAGTCCTTATAAAATCTTTTAACTAATAGTATCTTGCAATAACATGTACTAGTTAACTAATGGTGCCTATATATTGTGTCTATCTATCTGACAACTACATATATAAGAAGTGTAATTTGTCAGGATTGGTTACACGCGCAATAGGAGGAGGAGGAGGAGGAGAAGGAGGAGGAAGAGGATCAGCTCGGCGTTCATGATGATCGAAGACTAGTTTGCAAGTACACAAGTTCAGATGTGTTCATGTTTGATAGTTTATTATTTTTTTTGGTCGAGAGCACTGTCCATGAGAGTCGAAACAGAAATCTCGTGGTACTACCATAGAGTCCTATCCACTTGACTAGTTCTTTTTTTTTTTTAAAGGTTTCTGTGTTTTGCAAGATTTAAGATAAAAGTTCATGTTGGTATTCTTGGTTTTCTTGTTTGTTTTTGGGCCAAACTTCTGAGTTTTTGCTTATTTAAAGAAATTACTGTATTAATTTGCTTGTGAACAGCTTCTATGTAAGTTTGTATAGGAATTTGTAAGAAAAAAAAATGCTTCCCAGCTCAAAAGTACATTTTGTAGGAAAAGTAGTTTTTGAACAAATGGAGAACAATGCCATGCAGGATCCATCTTCACATCTTTGTCTAAATAAATACTATGGAGTACAAGATTTTCATTGCTAGTTTTTCTTCTTGCAAATATACAAAGTCCTTTGAAGATTTTTTAGTAGGTAAGAATTCGGTTGACCGGAAAGACCCGATACAATCGAGTCGAAAAAACGATAGCCTGAAACCGACTAGCAATTGGCAGCAACAAACACATAAAGTCCTTTGAAGATTTTGACTAGTGCTTTGAAGAAAGTCATGCTGATCTTTCAACATTGGATTATGCAACTAATATTAATTGAATCAAGAGAAATTCCGGTTGGTGCCCTCGAGTTTTTGACTTTTACAGATGATGTTCTGAAAAAAAAAAAACTTATTCCGAGTGATACCCCGAACTTTTGCTAAATTTTGGCTCATGCTATTACTTGTGAAATATTTTTGCGAATATCCTATCTAATTAGCTCATGGATCGAATTGGATATCTAATTATAAACACCCCTATTGAGTAAAACATATGGTATAACACATTATCATGTTTTACTTTTGAATCTCAGGAAATCGATCTATGGAATCATATGCTTAAACTTTAAGGTTAATAAGCGGGACAAATTGCATATTTGGTTCTCAAGTTGGACTAAAAAAGTTGTGAAAACACTGCAAAATTATTTAACAGCCACATATTTTTCAAAATAATAACGAGATTTAAGCCATGCCAGTACATAACAAACTAACAATGCTAAGTGGTACAAATTAAACAAATATCATGAATATCTTAAATCAGATTAGAATGAAATTAACGAAGAAACAACTAATTGAACTTTCTACCACTTGGTGGCGGCGTTTATGGCAAATTCGAAAAAAAAATTATTTTCATCCAACAAGGAAGCAACATTATCACTAAGTCCGAAGAAACTAGATATTGAGGAGGAATACAACAACATTAACATATATAGAAAACGACGGCAAAATGAATAAAATATCAATCAAATGGAAAAGACCACCGTGTGATGTTATCAAAATTAATTGCGACAGATCAAAAAAAGAAATACTACGGCTACAACAATATATGTCTTGAGAAACCATTTAGGAGAATTACTCCACCTCGATGCACATATCGATGAAAATTGGAATGCATTATAGACTGAAGCGATAAGCCTATACTTTGCAATCAAAGAAGTCAGGAAAAGAAACTTTACTAGAATCGAAATCAAAGGAGACAACATCATTTTAATAAAAGTTGTTCTAGGAGATAGATCCAATCCTTGGATGATTGAAATGAATATCTAAGATACTTGGATGATTGAAATGAATACCTAAAATACTCGGATGAATATCTAAGAAATCGAAGTAGACAACATTATTGTAATAAATGCCTCGTAAAAATAACACATTTGCTGATATAATAGTTAAACTTATACATTTTTCCACTTGTGATCAGGTTGGACTTAACCCAAAGTTCCATACTCTCATCCGAAAGGGTACGCTAAGATGAAACTTGTTTTTTCTCCTAATCTTTACCTTATAAAAAAAAATAGTTTTAACCACATAAAAAGAAAATCTGAGGTATATGAATGAAATTGGTTACGTAGTCACGTGACATCATTCCAATAAAAGAAAAGCATATAAACAGAAAGATAGATAACCCTTGAAATAAAGTTTCAACCACATAAATAGAAGGCTCAAGTACCACAATGACAAATAATGGTGAAGGAAAATCACAAATTTCTTACGTAGTCACATGTACACACATCACTCCAAAAAAATTAGTACTACGATAACAAAGTTCACAATGAAAGCCAAAATTTATTCGGTGATGTATCGCAACAGAAATATAGACTATATTCATTTCCTTTTCATTTAGTTAAATGGGACCTTATCAAAAGACAACATGAATTATAAGGCCAGTTAGTTGGTTGATGCAACCCGAGTGGAGCCCCTCACAACCTCATAAATTCATAGATCTTCACTCTCACACAACTCATTGAATCTAGCTTCAAAAACAAAATCTCTCCAACATTTGCTTCATGAGTATAGCAACTCTATGGTTAATCTTGCTGCCGGAAAAAAAAAATTTGGCAAGTTGTATTGGAATTGAACAAAATCCAGAGAAGAGCAACTCCAACTCCAAGTCAAGGCAAACTAGAGAAGAGTAGAAAAAGTCGATGTGGGAAAGACTTGTCTCTTGCTCTAGCTTGCCTCGGCTTGAAGTTGGAGTTGCTCGATCTGGCTTATCTTAGAGGATGGGAATGGAGGAGGTCCAGGAAGAGAAGATGCCCTAGTAAATTTATCTAGTATCTTGCAATAATATGTGCTACTTATATGATAGTGCCTAGATATATATGGTATCGATCTGACAACTTCATATGTAAAAGGTGTGATTTGGCATAGGTTGCAATGGAGTTGATGCTACAACATAAAGAAGGATACTGAACTTTTGGGAATCTTAGTAGATCTGACAAGGTGCAGGGATGACTGGAGAGAGAGGATCTAAGTAGTAGACAGCTAGTCGACTTATCAGAGGGTGGGATCCCACGCTTCACCGGGGGCGTGTTTGTTTGTGCTTCTGTTTGCTACTTTCATCCCTTTCGTGCTTTGTATCTCCTTTCCTGCTTTGTGTGTTTTCGCTATTTTGTACTAACCTTTTGGGTCTGTGCAATTTGGGCTCTACACGGGTTTTTCAGACGTACCCCCTTCCCTTGGGTAGGGGTACCTCTATCTTGACCCCCCAAATTTCGCTATAGCGAACCTCACTAGGTCAATGTTGTTTTTGTTGTTGTTGTTGTTGTTATTTGTAAAGTTTTGATCAAGTTGATATTGGCAAAGATATTTAAATAAAATTATACGTGCCTTATCTAAAAAAACTATCATTTCTAAAAATAATTTTGAGTCAAATTGATTTAAAAAATATGGGTGATGTGGTTCCATGTGGGGACGTTTTATAATATTATTTCAACATATGCTTTAGTATATAGTAATGATGATATATATCATAAAAATATCTTAATAATCTGCCTACTTGTCATATCCAAAAATAAAAAATTATTTTTTTAAATTAAGAATGAGATTTTCTATCCATTGATTATAGTGATATAAGATTGTACGTGCATTATACTATCTTTATATTAAATTTAATTATTTAAACCTATCATATGCATTCTATTTTCTATTTAAAAATAAAATAAATATCATAATATTTGTATAATATATAGCATAAAAATATCTTAACAATCTTTCTATTTATCATATCCAAAAATAAAAGATTATTTTTTAAAATTAATGGTTATTTTTCCAACGATTGTTTTTTTTAAAAATGGGTGGTGTGTTCCAATCTAAAAGAGACATGTGTAGTTTAATAATTTTTTTAACCTCTACTTTAGTATATAGTTATGATTTTATACTAGAATTACCCATAGCGATAATTTATGGTTCAAACTATAAAAATATGTAGTTTGAACTAAGTCTTTTTATTGATCAAACCTTTTCAATCGATTTGTCAAATAATTTTTTATTATATAAGACATTTAGCTATTTAGTCACCTCTTTTTCAATTGATAGAAAGAATTTGTGTATAATACTAGATATATATTTGTGGAAGATAAAAAAAATTATATTGATAAAATAATTAGATATAATTATACTCGATATATTTGTGTATACTTAAAAAAAAAAATACCTCAAGTCCGTAAGCAAGGGGTTTATTACTTGGGGAACAAGAAACCCTTTTTTTTCCCTTTTTATATATCTACTTTGCAACCGAATTCACGGAAGAACTCATAGAAGAGCAGTTAATTAATTACGGTCGGAAAAATGCATTATACTTACTAGTTATACCCGTCGTGCTCTGTACGACTAAATATATAAAAAAAATAATGTAAATTCTTATAAATTTTTAATCAAATTCAATTCTTTAAAATCTTTTAAATAAAAAGTTGAAAAGATAAAAAAAAAAGGAGTAAAGATTGAATTTTTTAAAGAAAAAAAATCTTCTATATTTACATGAATAAGTCAAAAAGGAAATTAATGAAAAGATAATGTAATTGTTTTTATCAAAATTCAATTTGGGCAAGTAATTACCTAGATATTGAAAATTTTATTTTTTTAATCAAATTTTCATTTAAGATAAACTTGTTACATATATAGATGAAAAGATAAAGATAAATTAATTTTCTTTATTTTTAATTAAATTCGAATTAAATTTTTTATTTCACATAAATAGATATAAAGGAATGTAATTGAAAAAGATAAATCAATATAGATAAAAACTAATTTTTAAAATATAAGGTGGGACCAAATCGTAGATTTTTAATGTGGGAATAACATGTATGAAAAATCCTTGGTGGCACATGATAAGATCTTATGTGGCATGTAGTTTATAATTTTGTAAAAAAAACATGTATGAAAAATCATAGGTCGCACATGATAAGATTTTAGTAGAATCTTTAAGTTAAATAAATTATCATACAAAATATTTATACAACCATTATTTTAGGTAGAATATTTCCTAAATTAATTTATCTTATTTTTTATCATCCTAAAATAATTTCAACATTATTTTTATATAAAATTTTACAATTGGTGTCATGTCAAATGGGCCAAAATTATTAAGGTGATCACACTATAATTTTGATGGCTTAATGATAATTTATTTATGCAAAAATATAAATAAAATTATTTGAATTAAAATCATTTAGTTTAAAAATCTTTTACAAAAAAAATATAAAAAGATAAAAATAATCTAAATTCTTGTAATTTTTTTTATCAAATTGAATTCTTTAAAAAAAATTGAATAAAAAATAAAAATATACTTAATAAAAACTGATGAAAAAATATAAATCAATATTTAATTTTTTAATAGTAAGAAAATCATTTATATTTACATAATAATTCAAAAAGGAAATTAAGGAAAATATAATAATTTTTTTTATCAAAAGTCAATTTAGGCAATTAATTATCTCGATATTGAAAGTTCTATTTTTTTATAAAATTTTTATTTATGATAAATCTAATGCACAAATAGATAAAAAGATAAAGATAATATAATTTTCTTTAATTTTAAATAAAATTCGAATTTTATTTTCATACAAATAGATAGAAATTTAATTGGAAAAAATAAATTATTATATCTATCTTAATATATAATATCTAATGTTCTATAATTTATTTTAATTTTAGATAAAATATTTTAGGTCTATCCTAATTCCTAATATATAGTAGATAACATTTTTATTTTAGATAGAATCTTTCCTACATTAATTTATACCATTTCTATATTATTTTAAAATAATATCAATATATATAAATTTTCAAAATAAAAAATCCTATGTGGCAAAATCATAGGTGGCTTAATATGGGAACGACACGTAGGAAAATCTTAGGTGGCGCAATGTGGTGACTTTATTCCTTGCGTCTTTTATATATATACATAGATTCTCGTTCAAAGGAGGGGTTTCTTCAAGATCTTGCTATTATGGCCGCTAGTGCATTCTTTGGCTACTTGGCCATAGTTGCAGGCTACAAACACTTTGACCCTAATCGCAAAGATTCCAAGAAGGATGCTGAGAAGAAGAAGAACGACATTGCCAAGCGATTGGGTCGTCGCTTCGTTGAAACCAATTCTTATGAGGTTTTTAATTTTCCCAATTCTATATATATTCTTGAGACAATCTGTCAATCGAGTCGGATTGGTCAGGGTCGGGTTGAGTGTGATTTCAGGTCAACCACTGGGTTACAGGTCAAATCGGCCGGATTACGAGCGGGTTTGGGTTGACTAACGGGTCACTAGCGTCATTTAAATATTATTCTCACTATTAAATGATTTTAAATATTGATATTAATATATAATTATATGAATATGCAAAAATAAATAAAGTTTTTTTTAATAATTTAATAAAAAATTACATCTATAAGTCAATCGGTCACGGTCATTTAATATCAGGTCAAATTGGTTGTTCAGGTCTGAATTGGATTTCGGGTCAATCGAGTCGGATTTAAGTATGAGTCGGTTAGGTTGGGTTTTTAGATTTGGTTATCTTTTAACAACTCTTACTTAAAGACTTATCTTATTTATTTCATTCTACTTTGTGATTTTCTTTGTGCTTCTTATGGTTTCATAATGGATATGATGTGTTTAGCTAATGCTTTAATTAATTAATGTTGGGTTTCAACAAATGAACAGGATGTAATAGCCTGCGATTTAATAAATCCTGACCATATTGATGTAGAGTTTAACTCCATTGGGGGGTTACAAAGCTATAAGCAACAATTCTTTGACCTGTTAATTCTACCACTTAAAAGACCCGAGCTCTTCTCGAATCGGAAGCTTCTGGGTCCTTCGAAAGGCGTATTGTTGTATGGTCCTCCTGGGACAGGGAAGACAATGCTTGCTAAAGCCATCGCCAAGGAATCTGGCGCGGTTTTTATCAATGTCAAAGTATCAAATTTGATGAGCAAATGGTTTGGCGATGCACAAAAACTCGGTATGTTTAGCTAGTTTGCAGCTTTTATTTGGTTGTTTTCATACATTTCTTTCGACGCAAACTTCCTGTTTCGCTTTTGGTGTTCTATTTTCATATTTCACTTAAATTTCAAAAATCAAAAAAAATTTAAAAATTATATCTATATTGTAAACAACTATATATACAAATTTGAATCTTAAAAATCATATTAAATTTTTTAAATATAATTACGAGAATGATTTTCCTATAAAATATATTACTCTATTAATTTTAAAAAATTATATAATACAATTTTCAAGCTAAAAATTTGCACACATATGCATATATTTATTTATAATATATTCTTATATTTTATTTTTTAATATTAATTTACTGTTTATATAATTAATTGGAGCATGAAAATGGAATAGTGAATTTGCATCCCATATATTTTTGCCACTAATGTACGTTTTATTTTTAATCTCTTGTAGTGGCTGCTGTGTTTAGTTTAGCATACAAGCTTCAGCCTGCTATTATCTTCATTGATGAGGTTGATAGCTTTCTAGGGCAACGTTGTGATTCAGATCATTGGGCTGTGACGAGTATGAAGACGGAATTCATGGAGCTTTGGGATGGTTTCACGACTAATAGTAAGGCGAATTCTCTTATTTATTTGTCTATGTTGGCATGGGCGGAGCTATTTGGGGGCGGGTGGGGGCCATGGCCCCCCCAATCCAATTTTTTTTCCGTATATATGTTCCTCTTGTTCATAGCTTCGATTTGATATATTATAAGCTTCATTCTGACATTTGAGCAAAAAGTTACGAACGTTTGAAGATTGGGTGTATACAAACAATTTCTAACAAGTCATTTACTTACTTAGAATGCTTTTATCTTTTGCTAAACTTACCACTTTCATAATGTGATTGAACACGAATACTTTGAAACAATAAGTTATTGTTGGATGTCTCGAATCATACAATTCATTATTAGCACGAGGGCTTTAGTTTGACTTTATTTTTTACTTACGAGTTTTTAATATTTATATATTCAATTAATTTTTATTCTGAACCATTTTTGTTTTTTTAACTTAAATGTATTCTGAAACATAATTCATAATTATATAAGTTGTTATAAATTCTTATTTTCTTAAAGTAATTGTATTTTGAAATATTTTAGACCCTCCTCTATAAAATATGTTCTTTTTTCTCTAAATTAATATTATTTTATTTATACACATCTTTCTCGAAACGTATATAAGCTATGTTGGTAAAAAAAATTGGCCCCTACAATGAGAATTTTCTGGCTACGCCCCTGTATGTTGGAGATTTGGATGTGGTTCCTTTTTTATAATGTGAAATGTTTATTATATATAGAGGATGCTCGAGTGATGGTTCTTGGTGCTACGAATCGTCCATCAGATCTTGATGAGGCGATTCTTTGACGCTTCTCTAGGTCATTTGAGATCGGAATGCCTGGCCTCAAGGAGAGAGCGGAGATATTGAAAGTGATTTTACGAGGCGAGATAGTTGAGGAGGACATTGATTTTGACCATTTGGCCAGCTTGTCTAAAGGCTATAGTGGTTCTGATCTATTCGATCTCTGCAAAGAAGCCGCTTACTTTCCCATCAAGGAACTCCTTGACGAGGAGAAGAATGGGAATGCATCTCATGTAAGCATTTTGTTTCTGTTCTGGATACCCGAGCTTGAATTGCTAAGGTTTTCGTGTACTCTTTTTTTTTTGTACTTACCAATGAATGAATTATCGTTCATTAAAAAATATAATTCTTCAGGTACAAAGACCATTGTCGCAGAAAGATCTCGAGAAGGTTCTTGCAACGTCAAGAAAGACGAGGACAAGTGCAAATGAGTACTCTAGGATGAGTGAACGCAAAGCATCTTGGTCGGAAGAGGATGCCAGTGCCTTATCTTATTATGTTTAATTTATTGTAGTCGTTCTTTTTGTTTGGGGTCAGAGACTCAGGATATCCCCCAATTCATTTGGATCAAAGACCATTATCATGACAAGATTTGGAGACGGTTCTTGCGACGTACGTTAAGAAAGACAAGTTCGACTACATAGTAGTACACTAGGATGAGTAGTTTAAGAGCGTCAAGTTTTTGTCATTGTTAGACCACATTTAAGGACGTCTTAGTCGGTTTTTGTCATTGTTCAAAACACGTTTACACAAAAGGTTTTACTATGAGCTTTCACGCATCTACTCAAACGGTTAAATCTCAAGGATAGTATTCAAAAGGTCCCCGGTTCGACTCTCACGAGCAGTGTCCTCACAAAAAAAAGGTTTTACTATGAAGTGGGTATACATAATCATTGGTTCTACATGTGTTGGTGTATAAAGTAATTTAAGGGTGTAAATTATATTTAATGTAACAAGAGATCGAAAGAGAACAATAAATTGAATCGACACAGAGATTTACGTGGTTCGGTAACAGTGTGTTACTTACGTCCACAGGCAGAGAAACAAAATATTATAACGGAGGCAGATTTCAGCGTACAAATTATTATGTATTTCGAGAGCTTATATAGAGACTTAAGGGTCATAATCCTTGGTGTTGTCGGTAGGGGTGTTCAAAAATATCCGATCCGGTCAATCCGATCCGGTGATCCGACGATCCGATCCGCGAAAATCCGAATCCGTTGGAAAATTATCCGAATCCGATCCGATCCGAGAAAATTAGCCGGATTACCGGATCGGATACGGATCGGGTCGTCAACCCCCCGGATATCCGAGGGTATAATACTATACATATATATTATGTTCAATAACAAAAAATTTAATAGTCCAAGTAGTTTTAGGTGCTTCGACTTCCTAGTACTACCCCTTTTTTGTTTGTTTTTTTAATTATTTTTAATATATTTCACCCCACAAATAAAATTAACGTTAAATAAAACCTAAATCTATATTTAACACCCCATTTTTATTTTATTTTAAATTATTGTTTTCTTTTTTTTATGCGGATGATTATTTGGATCATGATTTTTGAGTGAAATTTACCGACTGAATAAATTATTTGGAACTTAAACACAAAAAAATATGAATATTCGGATATTCGGATATCCACCACAAATATCCGATCCGATCCGAGCTATACGGATCGGATATCCGGGTATACCCGGATCGGATACGGATATAGTTTTAGAGAAAATTTTATTGCGGATATCCGATCCGATTAGCCGGATCGGATCGGATATCCGATTATGAACACCCCTAATTGTCGGGGACTCCGACCCCGAACCACCTAATGAGTTATGATGAACGACATATTCAAGGCATATTTTATAATGCATAATAATGAACCTTAAAAGAAAGTTACAATGATTCAAATCAAACAAAAAAAACATTGTTCCTTCAAATAGATAGATAGATAGACAGATAGCTAGTACTCCGAATTCTTACATATTTGAAAAAAAAAACAATAGAGTAAATAATATTAGTTTCAGCAATTGATAAAATTTTGGTGGGTAAAAAAATTATTATTTTTTTGGTAAAAAATTTATCATTACAGCATTATCTTTTAATTTTGACCGTGTAACCTTTTTTTTTGGTCGAAAAGGACCGTCTAACTTTTCAACCCTAGTTAACTATATATCAATCCTACTTTAATTAGCGGACTTTTCTAATTCTTCTTCCTAATCTTCCATACACAAAGGGGGTTTACTTAGGGAACAAGAAAACCCCTCTGCTCCTCTATCCGACTAATCCTCTATCCAGTCTACTTTGCTACAGAAATCATCCAAGAACACAGAGAATAAAGTTTATTCATCGGCTCCATTGTTTCATAGCCGTTGGAATTCAAAAAAAATGGGTTTTTCCACCCCATCTTCATATACTCGGAAACAGTTAGTTGCTGTTATGATCGCCAGTGCAGGCCTTGGTTACTTGGTCTCCACGTTTGCCATGCACAAACAATTGAGCCCTAAACTCAAATCTTCTTCCAAGAAGAAGAAGAAGAAAGAGGAGACGGCCAAGCGCTTGGGTCGTCCCTTGTCCTCCACCAATTCTTATGAGGTTAATTAAACTGTTTTTAGTTTATTTTTCTTTGTCAAATTAATGCAAGATATCGATTGATTGATTGATTGATGAACACACAGGATGTGATAGCCTGCGATGCGACAAATCCTGATCATATTGATGTAGGGTTTAGCTCGATTGGGGGATTGGAAAGCGAAAAGCAAGCGATTTCTGAGCTCACAACTCTAGCACTTAAAAGACCCGAGCTTTTCTCGAATGGAGGGAAGCTTTCAGCCCCCTCGAAAGGCGTGTTATTGTATGGTCCGCCTGGAATTGGGAAGACGATGCTTGCTAAAGCCATTGCTAAGGAATCTGGAGCCGTTTTGATCAATGTTAAAGTATCGAGTTTGGTGAGCGAATCGTACGGTGAATCGCAAAAACTTGGTAAATATATATGTTAATATGTTATGTGCCTTGAATCTATCGTTAATCGGTACTCATCAAGAGTTTAGTAACCGAGTATTATTGGGCTTATCGTATCTGTTTAGTTCTACGACCCATAATCTTAACATTGTTCTTGTTTAATATAAATGTCTTTTCACGTCCATGCTAACAGTATATACATTTAGATTTTGTTATGTCATCAAGTCATAATTCTATCTTATGTGAAGTCAATTTGAAATCTTATGCTCGCTCAACTGGGCCCCTCTTTTAGTACTTGTAACTTGTAAGCATTGTTCTGAAAATCTCTGCCTAGCTCCGTCTATGCCTCGCCTATGCGCTGGAAGGTGCTATCCCGCCAGGTCTGTTTAGGCGTCCGCTAAAGCCGTCTAGGCATTAGGCGGTCTCACTCCGTCTAGGGACCGTCTAACATTTTTTTAGAACACTGCTTGTAAGTCATCTAAAACGAATAACAAGTTATGCGCATGGCTAATGTTTCGTTTTTCGCTTGCATGCAGTGGCGGCTATTTTTAGTTTAGCACGCAAACTTCAGCCTGCTATTATATTCATTGATGAGGCTGATGGCACTCTAGAGTCTCTTGAAGGCGTGAAGACCGACGTCATGGAACTCTGGGATGGTCTCACAAATGATAGTAAGTGTAGTAACTTTGTTTTCTCATCTAGCATTAGACGTGTATGTGATTTCATTGATTTCATGATTTCAAATATGTGTTTTTTTTACAGAAAATGTGCGAGTGATGGTTCTTGGTGCTACGAATCGCCCATCAGAGCTTGATGAGGCGATTCTTAGGCGCTTCACTCGTGCCTTTGAGATTGGAATGCCTAACCGCAAGGAGAGGCTAGAGATATTGAAAGTGATTTTATGAGGCGAGAGAGTTGCGGATGACATTGATTTTGGTCATTTAGCTAGCTTGTCTAGAGGCTATAGCGGTTCGGATCTAGTCAATCTCTGCAAAGAAGCGGCTTACTTCCCCATCAAGGAAATCCTTGACAGCGAGAAGAATGGAAATGCATCTAATGTAAGATTAATTTAACTCGATTCTATTTTTTTTTTATGGATCGATCATTTTTTTAAGTGGCGGACATATAAACTTGTGCAGGACTCGAGACCATTGTCGCAGCAAGATCTCGAGAAGGTTTTTACGACGTCGAGAAAGACGAGGACAGCCGCACATGAGTTTTCTAGGATGAGTAAACGCCAAGCGTCTTGGTCGAAGGAGGAGGCCAATGAATTATCTTATTACATTTAATTTTTTATTTTTTTAGTTGTTTTTATTTTGATCCGAGTTCCATACAGATCAAAGACTATTGTTACAACGAGATTTGGAGAAGATTTGGAGTACACTAGGTTGTTGAATCTCAAATACTCAACTAGTAGCCTATAACGCATTTATGAGTTGTAATTAGTTTGTGATTACTAATTTTGTTAGTTCTCTAGTCTAGCTACTAGCATATGTGATGTAGTTATAAATCTATCGGAATTTTTTTTAAATCCCTAAAAAATAACAATATCTCAGAGGTTGTTGAATCTCATATGCGACAGCAGAATTACTTTAATAAGATCTAATAAACTCTTCTTATAAGTGATCTAGGGTGTGCTGTATTGAGTTCTCTATTAAATTTTGGTAAAATATTTGAAGAATGCAAACAATTAATTGAAGAGAACAAAGCAAGTTTCATGTATATGATAACCTGTTTGGATTCAGAAGAGGTCAAGAGACTCGAGCACTCTACGAGCTTGGATATGCAAAGCTGTCATTCTCTCCTCTGGATCAAGCGTTGAGCCGAATTGACTAGCAGCCCATATTAGAGAGGCGGATTTTTCACCCAGAAGCCGCCTAATGTCGTCGTGCACAGTTGCCATTGGTGTTTCTCTCGCGTCCACGTGACCAATCAGTAGCAGCAGAAACTCTCCACATCTCAGCCTATCCAACAAAAAACGAATAACAGCGGAGTTTTTCAAACCATGCCTAAACATATGTAAATCCGCCAGTAAATGACCATCAAAAACAGCATCAAACTGATTTGTTCTCTCAAGAGGAGCACACAGACAGATGTTATATCTTATATGTACCTGAGATTTTCATCCAATTGTTTGTCCCTAATAATTGCAGCAACTTCCTCAATCCCATTGCAGCTTTCGAAGTCCTGTCAGGTCATACATATTCAGGAAGCATTTGAATCATCAATACATGCAAATGCGTTGAGTAAACGAGCAGCATGTAAAGTTAAATTCAACAAAAAGAACCTTAGATCATGATTTATGAACTTATAATTACACATCTTCAAACCTATATCAAATCAAACAAAACTCCCTTCCAGTGGCAGTTTCTCTCTTCTCAAAATCAATATGCGCATCATCATTGTAAATAATGTTCTCCAAATCAATCACCGTGATTCTATTCATAAGGTTATAGAGACAAGATATAATTATTAACTTACCAAATATTTTGCAACAAAAATAAGAGAGTACAATGATAAAAGCACTGTTGGTTTATGATCATTAGGGAAATAAATTCATTTACCAATGTCACATGAACCACTTCATAAAGATCCTGAAAACTAGATATTAAAGTCTTAGCACAGTTTATCAAGAGCAAATAAGTGTAGTATTCTAAACTAGAACACAGCATGTCCTGGTAAGTGGTAACTGACAAGTAGCCTTAGTTGTGATTTCTAACAATAGAGCTTAAGAATTAAATCACACTTCTATCTGTTAGCGAGACATGTAGACTCAACCAGCTCTAAGGATCCCAATAAGGTGTGGGTTTCCTTGACCAGGTCGCTCATGACTTGTATTATATATATGCATTTTTTGATGTAGTGGAGCCGAAGACAGAGGCCGCTACTCCTTGTGCTGATTTAACTACGTCAAACCTTTCCTGAATAAAGTCATGCAGGGGTTGCAAAAATCGACTGCAAAACTGGAGCATTTTCTGAATCGGTGGATGAAGAATCGCGAAATCCAAGCATTATGGAAAGAATACAAGCAATTGGATGTATGACAAAGAAAAGGTTAAACCCCAAGACGCACACGAATTGATGAAAAAGGAAACTCGTAGGTATGAGGCCAAATGATGGAGAGGAAGAACATGTTTCATTATCAGGATTATAAGGTCACAGTTTATAGGAACTTCACACGAAAAGGACAACTTGAAAATGGAGATCCCAAGTGGATGATAGAACCGACAGCACCCTGCTCCAGAACTCCTAGATGGAGAAATGGCCTAGATGCATATGAGAAGATATTTTGAAAGCAGGAGGTGTAATATTTTGTTTCATATATTGAAGAGAATTTAAGAAGATAAATTATAGCAGCAGTACACACAAATCTAATTAGGCAAATCTTTTATATGGTCAAAAGCAATATAACAATGCAGAAGTAAAACAAGTAAATCAATGAATTGGCTTGAGAAAACAATGCACCATTTGGTTGGCAGTTGAATCCAACATCAAAGCTATCAAAGTATCTAAGCAAGCACCCTGCTCCAGAACTCCTCTAGTAGATAATACATTCAGCAACACCTGCACCACAAAGAAGAGCGCCATATAAGATATATGGCGAAGTTTCGGGAACAAAAAACTCCCCTAGACACGGGAGTGGGAGGCTTTTGAACTTGTTTTGTCCACTTCTCTTTCTATTTTACTTTTTGGTATACAGACAGCTTAGAGAAATTAAAAGCAGAACCTGAAGATAGTGGAACCATTGAAAGCTTAGATATTTAGAATGAACATCAAACAAGAAGCATGAATTTACTAGAGGACAAAAGAATATCAAGCTAAGCACAAAAGATCTACAAGACGATTAGCACACAGTTGTACAACATAGATATGATACTGGTCACCTCCAGTTCTAAGTTAAGACGAGATTAAATCAAATTTCACAAAGATACCTGTAAAACCTCTTATTGCACAGAACAACACAAACTCTAATATGGGTTATAAAAGAACAACAAATTGTAATGGTGCAAATGCTATGGCATGAACAACGAAATGGAAGGCACAATACTGGAATCGCTTTATGCTGGTGTGCAAGAACCGTGCTTTGCCGGTGAAGCAGACAACATCCTTCCAGAACACGAAGCGCAAGTGCAACTTCAGTGTCAGTAGAAGCACTAGTCAGCTTCATAGGCTCCACAGTGAATATATGATCCAAACTAGTCACTACGTCTTCCTCCACTTCTTTGAGTGAATGTTGAAATAGCACAGGAACCACTGCCATACATCAAATGCATTCATCAATTACAAATAACAAGCACGAACTTATTGTTTCCAAATCAAAGAATTGCAAAAATGATATAACAACTTTCAAGCTTCCATTAGTATAGCCACTGATCATTAATTCAATAAATCAATAAAATTAAACCTCAAATTTCATTCTAATTCTGATAATAATACTTGAAGACTTCATCGACAAAACAGGTACTATAAACCCTAGGATCGCTGATTTCCCTCGCAATTGGGGAAAAATCTGCATCCATCAATTACCAATAACAAGTACGCACTTACTATTTCCAAATCAAAGCATTGCAAAAATGATATAACAGCTTCCAAGTTTCCATTAGTATAGCCACTGATCATGAATTCAATAAATCAATAAACTTAAATCTCAAATTCCATTCTAATTCTGATATTATAAACCCTAGGATCGACGATTCCCCTCGCAATTGGGGAAAAATCTGAACTTCTATTTTGTCATCGAGAGAGATACCTTGGAGGTCGGGGATCGATTGGCTCTGGCAGAAGAGTAGGATGGAAGAATCAGACTCGGCAACGGATCGGAGGAACTTGAGAAGGCAACGGAGGCCTCTAACGCGGAGGAAAGAGAACTCGGCGCGTGCGTCTCGGAGGCCACTGCGTAGAGCCAGGGTTACCTCTCTGTAGAGCTTCTGCTGCTTCAACGATTCAACTAATTCCTCCACCACCGCGGCCGCCGCCATCGCCCCCGCGTCGGCCGCCGGAGACGGCGATTCAGTGCTCGCATCGCTGTTCCTAATCGGCTTCTTCAGATTCATCTCTAGCTGTTATTTCTCATTCTCCCCCAGGCCGATTTTCCTCCATGTCCAGGAAAATGCTCCGGTCCTGTTTCCGGTTCACAAAATTCTCGGTTCGGTCAAAAACTCAAAAGTCAAAATTATGTTTTTCAGGTACCGGCGCGTTACTCTGTCTCTGATGTTATTACGGTTATTAATTTATTTATTTATTTATTTTGATAAGGTTTTATTTATTTATTTTGATAAGGTGAAAATTAGGAGGTCTCTACGGGGATGTCTTCGAGTTTTCTGAGTGAATGAGAACTGAAAGCTTGGATGACTTATAATGAAATCAATTAAAAGATTATGGCTCAACTTAATAATTTTATCGGTCACATAATTACAACATCCGATACTAATGGCTTCAAAGTTTAAACCAATTTAGAGAGGATACCATATATATTAAAATGTCCACAACACATGGGCAATGTCCTTTCTTAAGAATTGCATTAGTTATGGTTGTTAATTTATGATTGTGTAACATGTAATAAATATTTCCTTATAATAAATGTTTATCTATCCTAAAATTCAATGTATTCTTTTTTAAATATTAAAAAAATATTTATTAAATATTTAGTTGAGTTTAAAAATCTTTTTTAATCTATAAGTAAAATAGTTAAACTTAGAGATAACTTTTTTATCCATAATAAAATAGTAAAATATCGATAAGTTGCTAAAAATTTAGTTGAGAGAATAAAGATATTTTTTATTAAAAATAAAATACAAATATTTTTTATTTATCACAAACTAAATATTATTCATTTATCAAAAATATAAATTATTATAAATAAGAACTATATTAATATGAAAATTAAAGAGAATTCATTCATTCAAAAAAATAAAACTAAAGTGTAATAAATAAGAATTGGATTAAACTAATAGAAGTTAATTAATTACAATTGATAATATAAAACTAGTTACATAACTAATTAACCTACTAAAAACTATACCAAAACAATGTGTATGAAACAATGAATCACTTAGAAGACAGGGCATCCTTCAACAACAACGCCCTTAGCCGTAGGGCAACTAGCCAAAGGACACCAATCATGGTAATCCTCATTCCCAGCCCACATGAGCCCAATAGACTTGCTATACTGAAGACTAAAGAAGATCAAAATGGTCATGAAGGCGGTCCCGGCGTCGAGCCCTCCGGACAAGATGTAGTTGTAGCGCTGCCACCACTCCGGTCGGTACTTGAAGACGACGTAGCCCGATATAAAGGCCATCACGAGCCAGCTCGAGTAGTGCACTGCGGCCGCGGGTGGGATCATGGCCGTGGCGCCTAGCAGCACCGGCAGATGAATCTTCTTTATCCACTTTTGTTTTGGAAACTTCTTGGATGCTATCCATACTAGTACAGGCGCGATCGCTCCTCCGAGGAAGAACCAGTTCATCTGCGATGAATCGGAATAAACACAGATTTAACATGGTTCGCTAACAGATTGCTATAGCTAATCAGTAAAGTGTCATATTCAAGATATTCTAACACCAATCATAACTTTTGTTGATTTTTTTTTCTTTTTTGCTTAACTACTAGTGTGATACCATAAAATATATATTAGGTTTAAGTGAGTGATAATATTAACAAAACATTTAAACCCTAAAACCCAACACAAATTTAACATGATTTACCAACAGATTGCTAGCTGATCAGCAAAGCGTTATTCAAGTATATATTCTAACACCAATCATGACTTTTGTTGATTTTTTTTTACTATTAATTAGTGTGATACAATATATATTAGGTTTAAGTGAGTGATAATATTAACAAAACATACTAAAACCCTACACAAATTTAACATGATTTACTAACAGATTGCTAGCTAATCAAGCATCAGATTCAAGATATTCTAACACCATTCAATATTATTTCTTCTTTTTTTACTACTAGTGTGAATGTGTGATACACACAAAATATATTAGGTTCAAGAGAGTGGTAATATTATGGTAATGACGTTTTTTATTTTGACAAAATTAATGACATTTTCATTATAATATGCAAGTTTGTGGACCAAGTTAAGTAGTTTATTAGACTTATAAAATTTAGTACCAAGACCATGAATACTTACATTTGAATATTGACCGAGGTCACCAAAGATCCTACGTGGACCAACGAGTCCCCAAATGACAGAGGCATCAAAGAACACGTTATCAGAAGGGCAGGTCCACGAGCTGCCACGTGGCAGCATTGACTTGTCACACAAGTGAGGAATGGACCCCATCATCCACCACGCTGTCCCTGTGTACGTTGCCACCGCTATAACCGCTCCCACCATCTATATATACAAAATCAATTAAATTAATTAACCCTTGTTTAATTAACTTAAAATAAACATAAGGAAATGTAATTAATTTAATTACTAATGTATAATTTACCTGTACGGTGAACATGGATCTAGGTGGGATCTTCATGTAATGCCCTAGCTTGAAATCGGAAACAAAGTTCAAGCCTTGAACCATGCTAATGTAGCCGAACACTTTAAAGCACATGTTGGCTACTGGCCTTCCAGGGTAAATGTACCCAATTATGTACTCGGTTATCACGTTTAATCCCGGTTGCTACACGTAATTAAGAAACAAAAAAACAGTCATGATCAAGATTCAAGAACATAATTAGGGTAACGTTTTACGAAAACTTGAAAACAAACTCTTAGTGATCGAAAATTTGGAAATGTTACATTTTCCGTATCTGTATTATTTCTGTTTTCCGTTTTCGTTTATGTGTAACATAGAATGTGCTTAGATTGAAAAATGTGCTTAGATTAATAGCCATTCTAATCGATGCCCTAATGTTAATTATAACAGTCTTTCTAATCTGTGTCCTAATGTTAATTATAACAGTCTTTCTAGTTCATACCCTAATTTTTAAGCATTTTTTCTAGCATATACCCTAATTTTATAACAGAATTTATAATCTAATTTTCTATAACAGAATTGTAATATATGCCCTAATTGTTACGTTTCCTGTATCGGTATCGTTTTCGTTTCCGTTTCCGTTTCCGTTTCTGTGTAACATAGAAAGAAAGAAAGCACATACGTACCTGGTTAGTGGTGGCACTAATGATACCAATAGGAAGAGTGAAAGCAATAGCAAGAGCACAAGCCAGAATCACCCCCCACCAAGGAAGCTGAAGCTGTTCAATATAGAACTCGACGGCGAAGATAACCAAGGCCAACGTAACCACCAATATGGCCCCAAACCACCACGTCGGAACCGGCTTATACGTCCTCATAAGCCTTGTATGAACATCCTCCTTCTTGTTCCTCCCAAACGCGCCCCTAGCCTGCCTCCAAAGGTCCTTCCCATTGAACAAAGCAACATGAACAATCGTCGCGGTCACGTCGCGAACCCTAGCCCATAACACATGGTGAACAATGTGCTTAGGTTAATAGGCCCCTTTTTGTTATACGTGTCCAAATCGAGCTCGAACTTGGAGTTCGTAATGCTCCGGATGTCGTATTCGGACCCGTTCGACACGAAGAGGCTTTTCGAGTATATAGGGAAGCTCTTGGCGTTGTAGACGTTGAGCCAGTAGCAGAGTGGGACGATGATGTACATGAAGAGTACGTAGCCGGCCGCCATGTTGGCGGTGGCAAACCACGGACTGGCGAGAGGGGTGCCGAGGAAGGAGGTGATGGTGGCCCAGTCGAGGCCGAAGGTGAGGATCCCGAGGCCGTTTTGGCCCGAGCCGAGCTGGTTGACGAGGACCGAGTCGGGTTTGACCAGGCAGAGCCAGGAGAGGCTCGAGAGGACCGAGACCAGGAAGCCAGGGAGGATGTAGTAGGCCGCGGCGCAGATTAGGACGAAGATGAAGAATTGGGTTCGGTTTATGGTTCCTCTTGCTCTCTTTTCCTTCTCATGGAGTGCCCTACATTGTATATGTGTATGCCCATTAGCAAATTAGTTGTCAAAATCAAATTCTAGTAATTCTTAATAGCCATTCTAATCTATGCCCTAATTTTATGTATTGAATCTCTAATCTTTGTCCTAATTTGATTACAGATTTTCTAATCTGTGCCCTAATTTTATGTATTGAATATTGTCCTAATTTGATATATTACAGATTTTTTAATCTGTGCCCTAAATTTATAACAGATTTTCTAATCTTTGCCCTAATGTTTTAGAGATTTTCTAATCTTTGCCCTAATTTTATTACAGATTTTCTAATCTCTACCCTAATTTTATAATAGTCTTTCTAATCTATACCCTAAACTTTAACAATCTTTCTAATCTATGCCTAATTTATAACAGTCATCTAATGTATGCCCTTATTTTTTTTTAACAATCTTTATAATAGAATCTCTATAATTATATAACAGAATTTCTAATCTTTGCCCTAATTTTATAACAGATTTTCTAATCTATGCCCTAATTTTATTAGGGATTGTGTAATCTATAGCCTAATTTTGTAACAATAATTCTAATCTAGACCCTAATTTATACACTACAGTAATTTTTAAGTCTGTTTTAATCTGTACCCTAAATTTAAGGGTATTTTCTAATCTGTAAAGTAACTTTCAACGGTCTTTTCTAATCTATATATGCACTTAGAATCTATGCATTAGAACATAATTAATAAGTTTAGTTGGTAGAAACTGTTATACTAAAAAAAGATTACCCTAAACCATATATTAAAAAAATCCAAAATTTCTTAAACAAAGTTTACAATTACCTGAAGAGTGAAACTTGAACCAGATTGCTTGGCCACCACATCTCTGCAGGCTCAACAAGGTACTTCCTGAACAAGCCAGCCCATCCAAACCCTAATATCTGTTTTTCACCCACAACAAAAAGGGATCAATAACAATAACATTAACCCAGTACAGTTTCGCTACAAAATTAGGGTTTGTAAATTCATACCTGAGTGGTGAGCATGACAATCGCGGCCGGAACAAGATCAAGCTTCCTCTTATAAAGAAGCTTAACAGCACTCAATATATGAGTAGCGTAAACCGTCCCGGCCCCAGCATTAGCAAAGATCGTGATCATGACGTGCTCTTTGACGTTAAACGGACCCGGGTTCAACGTGAACTCGAACCGGGTCCCCTTAAAGAAAACCCTATTTGTTATGGTCTTGGCCATGAGGTGGCCGAGCGGGACCACGGCGATCTGGGCCGAGATCGAGCTCATCATCATCGGGTTCGTCCGGTACCACATGAACTGGTCCACGAACGAGAGGAGGAGACACGAGCCGATGCCCAGGACCCACATCCGGAACGTCATGACCGGGAGCGTCGGGTCGTCGGTTTTCGGGACCGTTAATTCTACTTCTTGGATCACGTCGACCTCGTCCTCATGATTGTAGTCTTCGTCCGATATGTCCATCGTTGTTTTCTTCTTGTTCTTGCTCTTGATCGTAACGTTTGATTTTTTTTTGTTGGAATAGAATTTGATGTGTTGGGTTGTTGGTGTGTGTATATATAGATATGGCGAGGTTTTGTTTTGTGAAGATAGAATGTTGGTCGGTTAATTAAAGATATTACCGAGATTTTTAAAGCAATATCAAAAGCTAAATCTATAAATTAAATATGGAATCTATCTTTTTTTGGTCATAAAATATAGAATCTATCTAGCTAATATATTTTATATCTATCACTTCTTCTATTACTAAATTATTAAATTTTGATACATCGACTTGGGGTCCTAATAATTTTTTAATTTTTTAAAATTAGATTAAAATTATGTAATCTTATATTTTTTCAAATTTTTATATTAGAGATATGGCGAGGCTTTGTTTTTGTGAAGATAGAATGTTGGTCGGTTAATTAATTAAAGATATTACCGAGATTTTTAAAGCAATATCAAAATCCAACTCAATAAATTAAATATGGAATCTATCTTTTTTTTGGTCATAAAATATAGAATATATCTATCTATCTAATACTCCGTATATTTTATATCTATCACTTCTATTACTAAATTATTAAATTTGGTTAGATCGCCTTGAGGTCCTAATGATAATCTAAATTATTAGATTTTAAAATTAGATTAAAAATATGAAATCTTATTTATTTATTTTCAAATTTTTATATTGGATTTTGTATATTTTAATCAACTTATTTGGGTGATAAATTATACTCTTTATATTTTTCGAATTCTTGTCGTTAGATTTTATGGTTTTTTTAAATCGAACCATTCTAATTTTAGATTTTACGTTCTTTTAATCAAATAATTTCATATAGTTTAATAATTAGTTAGCAGTGTTATTATTTTTTATCTTTTCACTATCAAAAATAATTTAAATAATAACTTCCATATATATGTAACAAAATCAAAATAATTTAAACTAGTATGTATTCCCGTACCTTGTACGGGTTTTTCTTAAATAAAATATTAATAATAAAATATTTTCTAATATATTTATTATTCGAGAAAAATAATAATGTAAATGCTTAAATATAAATTTTTGTTATGTGCGGAAAAAGATAAGACAATTATCATATAACTAATCAAGATCTTTGCATATAAGGTAACAAATGATTAGATTATAATAATAATCTTCCTATCTATCATATCCAAAAATAAAAGATTATTTAATAATGAGATTTTCTATACTATATTCTTAAAACATGAATAAGAATTTATCATATGCAAAAATAAAAAATTATTTTTTAAAAAAGGGTGGTGTTATCCAATCTAAAAGTGACATGTGTCGTTTAATAATTTTTTTAACCTTCACTTTAGGTTATAGTTATGATGATATGATCGTAGTATTTTTAAATTATAGTAAATAATCAAAAAAGAAGAGAATTGATTAATAGGTTGTTGGCTGTAAACTATAAAAACATCAATAAAAAAACGAATCTAGTCTATTAAGATGTCTTGATACTTTAACAAAACATTTCATTTTACCTTCTACTATGCCTCATTTTTCATACAAAATTAGCATGAATTTTCGTTCCATGCGTGGATTTTAGTCAAATAATCAACAATTAAGTTATAAAATAATTGATCGGTAATTTTATTAGAAGAATATAAAATTATATGGTTTATAACATTACGCAATATAATTTAAAGAAAATGATTTTGGTTAACCAAACTTAACACCAAGTATCAATTAATCATTTTCAAGTCTCAACCACCAAAAACTCAACTCTTTTGTAGGCTTCACAGAAGAGAGACAATCTGATTTTAACAAAAAAAAAAACATAACACTCCCAATATTACCACTATGCAAATTAAAGCTGAGGCTTTAAAATCAAAACAAATAAAAATGGCAAAAACTGAAACACGCAAAAAAAAAAAAAAAAACGCTCTCCCCCATCCTCCCGACCCAACCCTAACCGCCTCTGCGGTGGCCGCCATGGCCAAGCAGCGTAGCGGCAGGAAGAAAACCTTCAAAACCCTCAATCTCTCCAGCACCCAAAACCCCACCTCCCAAGCCAATGAACCCCCCTCTCCTAAAGATCCGATATCCCCCATCCCTGAAGAACTGATTCGCAGTGTAAATTATCGTCTCCTCAAACAACTGCCTCCTTCTTCTTCCCCTCCCCCCATTAACGATGACGATGAATTCCCGGAGCTGCCCACCTCTTCGTCCTCAAAAAACCCACCTCCTCCTCTGACCGTTAGCCTGCCAATCTCTACCCAAAATCCTACAGTGACCCCGCTAGCACCTACGCCGCCACCCACGACGACCCCGCCAGCACCTTACCCGCCACCTGCTCCTTCAATTGAAATCATCACAACCCCTCCACCGCCCTCGCTTTCCATCCCCCCCTCGCCCCACCCCCCTAGGCCAACAACTTACTCTGAAGCTGTCGGCACCCATAAGCCTTTAAACCCTAACCTCAAACTACACTTTGTTCCAGGCATTGAGGACGGAATCATTGATTTCACCCCGGATGACATAGCTGAAAATGTCGAACGTTGGAGCTTAAGCCTTGTTGGAGCTGCTATGGGAGGGAAAATCCCTTTCAAGACCATGGAAAGATTTGCCCATTCCAAATGGACCGGCATAACAGCACCCAAAGTGTTTCTCAATGACAATGGATTCTTCTTCTTCAAGTTTGCCAAAGAAGAGGACCTAACTGCTGTACTTGAAAATGGACCATGGATGCTTCAAGGTAATAGACCCATCATCCTGAAAAGATGGTGCCCGGGGATAGCCATGGATCTATCATGTCTCCAGACCATCCCACTTTGGGTCACTCTTCCCAACCTGGACCTGAGTTATTGGAGTGATGAAATGCTAAGCAAGGTTGGTTCTTCCATTGGAACGCCAATCCAAATGGACACGCAAACTGCTTTCCAAAATCGTGTATCCTATGCTCGTATCCTGGTCGAAGTCTCTGCCAGTCAAGAGATTCGCCGTGAGGTCACTTTCCGGGATAAAGATGGGCTCCTGACCTCACAACCTCTCGTCTATGACTGGCTCCCGCAGCATTGCACCTCTTGCAAAACTTTTGGACACTCGAATCAAAGTTGTCCAAGACATACTCTGATTCCTAAATCCAAGCCCCTGCTTCCCACCCCTTCTCACCCTGTCCCAATCTCTAATCTCAGGCCAACCGTGCCAAACCCTCTCAATCCCTCGCCAGAGACCGATCTCGAAACTGCACCCCCACCAAACCCACCAACAAATCCACAAGAAACCGAGCTCGAGCTACTTCCAGCTAACTCAGAACCCCCAACCCAAGCGCCACAAACTAATCTCCCTATTAATTCAGCTCATACTCAACTTGCCCCCCGCAAATCCCACAAACAAATCCTCCCACACGCTCAAAACCAGAACCTAGCTATTCAACTGCCCGCCCCATTGATCGCACAACAGGCCTTGGAGCCACTCCTGCCTTTACCACCGCCTTCCTCCAAGTTGCCCCTCGTTCAGCGCACACGGAGATCCCGCTCATCTTCCCCAATACCAAAACACTCAACTCTCTTCTATTCTACCTCCGACTCCCCCACTAGTACCTTCAAAACCAACCCAGTAGAACTGGGACTCTCCCCCACAAACGCTTGTCCATGAATAGCACAAACCTTGCCTGTTGGAACACGAGGGGCTTAAACCACCCTTCCAAACATAGGGAAGCTAAAAATCTCATCTCCTCTGCCAACCTTGACCTGATTGCTCTCGTAGAAACTAGAGTGAAATCACAAAATGTCCAAATCGTGGCATCCAGCATTAAACACAACTGGTCTCTTTTCTCTAATTCACATCTGTGCTCCTACACCAGAATTCTTATTCTATGGAATCCCCAAACTGTCCTTTTCTCCCCCATTTACTCCTCTCTTCAACTAATTCATGGGGTTCTCAAAAACCTCAACACTGAGATTGAATTCTTTGTCTCTTTTCTCTATGCCTTCAATGACTCTGATGGCAGAACCCCCCTCTGGAATGACATACACCAACTCAGCTCTGCCATAAATGCTCCCTGGCTCGTCATTGGTGACTTTAATGTCCTCTTGAATCACCAAGACAAAATCTCTGCTGGTGGAACCACCTCAACTACCACAAATGAACTTCCCAACCTCCTTAATAACACCCTCCTCATTGACATGAAATATTCGGGAGCGAGATACACCTGGAACAACAAGCAAAAAGGCCCTGCCAAAATGTGGTGCAAACTCGATCGCTCTCTTGTAAACAATTGCTGGATAACGGCCTTTCCCAACTCCTCCACCCACTTTGCCTCTCCTGGCCTCTCAGATCACTCCCCAGCTATTGTCCGCCTTAACCACTCACAGCATAAGCGTTCTCTCCCCTTCTGCTTTAGTAACCCATGGACTAAACACCCCCTCTTCATTCAAACCACAGCTGCCACTTGGGCACACGACATCTCTGGACCCCCTCTTACTCGTGTTGCCACCAAGCTCAAGCTACTCAAAACCCACCTCCGGCGTCTCGGGCACTGCTCGGCTGAAGATGCCTTCATCAAACTTGCTGGTCTAAATAACCAACTCCACACCATCCAAACCCTCCTCTCAAACCAACCTTTTGATGACTCTCTAGCACAACAAGAATCCGCCTGCACTGATGAAATCCTTCTCATCTCCAAAACTCTCACTGAAAATCTTCGCCAACTATCCAAAATGGCTTGGATTAAAGATGGCGACCACAACTCCAAGCTCTTCTACAACCACGTTAAAAGCCGCCGAAACACCAATGCCATTACCACCCTGTGCTCTTATGACGGTACGCCCTTTCAAACCTTGACCCAAATAACTGACCACATAGTTGCTCACTTCACCGGGCTCCTTGGAGTTGACATACCCCATCAAACCTTCTCTGCTAACCTTGCTGCTGCTGGGCCTACCCTCTCCCAACATGATAAAGCCATCCTCACAAGGCCCTTTTGCCCAGAAGACATCAAAAAAGCCACCTTCTCCATTGATCCCAACAAAACCCCGGGACCCGATGGGTACAATTCCAAATTTTTCCAAGCCGCTTGGCCCATTGTTGGACCCGAAGTCACCCACTCTATTCTCTCATTCTTTCAAAGTGGGCGTCTCCCTAGCTCCATAAACCACACAACCATCTCCCTCGTCCCCAAAACCGACAACCCCACCACCATTCAAGACTTCCGCCCAATTTCTTGTTGCAACACACTCTACAAAATCATCTCGAAAGCCCTTGCTGAGCGCTTGAAGCTCATCCTCCCAAACATCATAAGTGAATCCCAGGGCGCTTTTGTTAAAGACCGCTCTCTAAGACACAACGTCCATCTTTGCCAGGAGCTCCTGCAAAAATATGACACCAAACACATATCCCCTAGATGCGCTCTCAAAGTGGATTTCCAGAAAGCTTTTGACTCTGTTCATTGGAACTTCATTGAAAATATCCTTATTTTTTTCGACTTTCCACAGGACATGATCAACTGGATCATGATTTGTGTCACTACCCCCTCGTATTCCATTAAGATAAATGGAGAGTTTAAAGGCCTATTCAAAGGGAAACGAGGCCTCAGGCAAGGCGACCCCTTATCGCCATATCTCTTTGTCCTTGCCATTGAATTTCTTAGTCGAATGCTCCTCCGCCTCCAAGACAACAATTCTTTCAAATTCCACCCAAAATGCAAAGCCACAAAAATCATTAACCTTAGTTTTGCTGACGACCTCTTTATCTTCTGCAAAGGCAACATCAACTCCATCAATGCCATCAAAGATGTCCTTAACCAGTTCGGTGATATGTCTGGCCTTATTCCTAACCCGAGTAAATCCTCTATCTTCTTTGGGGGAGTTCCAACCCCTACTCAAGACACCATCCTGCAAACCCTTCCTTTCAGCAGAGGCAGTCTTCCAATATGATATCTGGGCATCCCTCTCAGCTCTAAACGCCTCAACACCCGGGATTACGAGACTGTCATTTCCAAAATGACCTCTAAGATCGCCAGTTGGGCCTCTAGAGGGCTTTCCTATGCTGGACGTGCTGAATTAATTAGGGGAGTCCTCTATGGCATCCAAAATTTTTGGTGCAAAATCTTCCTTTTCCCGAAAGTTGTCCTCCAGAAAGTTCAGTCCATAATGCGCTCATACCTCTGGGCTGGAAGTGAATGCTCTAGTCGTTGCCTCATTGCCTGGGTTGAGGTTTGCAAACCAAAAAATGAAGGCGGTTTAGGTTTCAAGGAGCTTCTTGCCTGGAACAAAACTTGCCTAACTCGATCCATCCACGAGTTGCATGACAACTCAAACAACATCTGGGCACGATGGATACGGAGGCACATCCTCGGCACGAGATCAATTTGGACCACCTCTCCAAAGAAAACCCACAGTGCCGGGTGGAAAAATATTCTCAAAGTCCGAGACTACCTTCTTAGCCGTGCTGCTGTCACCCAAATCCCATCCCTCATCAGCCACCACTCAGGCTCCTTCTCCACACACAACACCTATGACCTCTTCAGAGAATATGCCCCAACTGTAGCCTGGACTAAAATCATATGGTCTAACTTTAACTCTCCCAAATGCTCCCTCCTAACCTGGATTGCCCTCAATAAAAGACTGCCAACCAAAGACAGATTAAGCCTCTGGACCCACATTCCCGACCCAACCTGCCCCCTCTGCCTACAACATCCCGAAACCAACAACCACCTCTGGGAAATCTGCCCCTTCACCACCACAATCATTTCCGAAATCTGCCGCCGAATCAAAATGCCTTTCACCCCACCCTCCCTAAGTGCTTGGATCACTTGGGTGCTTCGTAACTTCAAGCGGAATTGCTTCTTCGCCATGGTTGTTGCTGTTAGCATCCCCACTCTAGTCTACTATGTCTGGCGTACTCGTAATGAGGCTGTCTTCAAGAATCTCACTCCAAGCTGGACCGCTTGTGCTCAAGTGATTCTGCAACAAATCAGAGACATCTTTAGAGCAAAATGCGATACAACTAACCGAAGACAAAAGGATTGGTTACGACTCCTCAATTGTATCGGCTAGTGATCATTTTGTTCACCACTTTTGCTATATCTAGGCTCTGTTAGCGTCTCAAACTCTCGGCCTCGGCCGTTTTTGTCTAATGCCTGGCCTTCTGTATTAGCCTCACCTTTTGTAAAGCTTTATCTATATCAATATACAACCTACAATTCAAAAAAAAAAAAAAAACGAACCAGATAAATTCCCCGTGTAAATCTAGGTTTGGCTTGGCTTATGAGGCTTTTTTACTTAAATATATGGATTTTTCTAATGTGTGCCCATGGGCACACAATAAAAATGCTAATTTTGGTAAATCTGAATATTGTTTGTTAATTTTGATTTTTTTAAAAGGGTTTATTAATTCCAATTTAGGGAATAGTTTTGAAATATTTCCCAAATTATCACTTTTATTGTGTGCCCATGGGCACATATTAGCCAAACCGTAAATATATTACTAGTCAAACACAAAATTAAATCGATCTTATGATTTTGTGAGTTTTGGTGTTGATTTTGGTTAACCAAAGTCATTGTCGCAATTGATTTTAGGATAGAATCCTATTGGACTTGTGTTAGGCTTATATACGCACGATTTCTTGCTATAGCTCACGGACTTTCACAAGCAACTCGGGGAAAAGAGTCTTTATGATTTTGTGAGTTTTGGTGTTGACTTTGGTGAACCAAAGTTCTTTTAGTAGGCTCTACTTCACATTTGATACTTGGTAATGGAACATTTGTGGATTGCCATAAGTTTAGTTATGATGGTTGTTATAAAATCATCAATGAGGATGGAACATTTGTGGATTGCCATAAGTTTAGTTATGGTGGTTCTTATAAAATCAATGAGAACAAAATGGGTGTACATTGCTGGAATTCATCGGGACCACGGTGACAAGTTTGTCAAAGCATTTGCTGTCAAATTCAATTGATCCTTTGAGCTTTAATTTGGTTGAGGTGGATGATGTGAATTGATTAATTGATTAAGAATTGTGGGGATATATGGCCTCATCTTTTAATTCATAATCCATGGGAAGTTGATCGAGTTTTAGGATTTATATTAGTATGTATTACCGTACCTTATACGGATTTTCTTAAATAAAATATTTTCAAATATATTTATTATCCGAGAAAAAATCCTAATATTTGTATAATATATGGCATAAAATATATCTTAATAATTTTCCTATTTATCATATTCAAAAAATAAAAGATTATTTTTATAAAATTAAGAATGAGATTTTCTATCCATTGATTATAGCGATATAAGTTTGTACGTACTTTACACTACCTTTATATTAACTTAATTATTTTTTCAAAAATTGGTTTTGGTAAAAGGGGTGGTGTGATCTAATCTAAAAGCGACATGTGTCATTTAATAATTTTTTTAATATCCGCTTTAGTATATAGTTATTTGATTTGATGGGAATGAGAAAGTAAATTTGGTTAAAATCTAAGTTTAAAAAAATTGTGTAAAGGAAATCTTATCCGCTCCCTTAGGTCATTGAATTTATTAAAAATCCGAAATATTATTTAAACTTAATTGATCCAATTTGTCCGAAGTTTTAGAGTTGAAATCCGACCCGGTAATAATGGGTTGAAATTAATCCGGGACCGCTGGATCGATTCGAAATATTATTTTATAAAAAAAGATATCATTTGTATTGAACATTATAATATTTTTATTATTATATAATAGTATTTAATTTAAATAGTATTTTAATCATCATAGAAAAAGGTTTTAAAAATTGATGTTTTGGCCCAATGGGTCAACCCGAAGCAACCCAACCCGACTGAACGGAAATTTTGACGACCCGGTTACCCAAATCTATTTTCAACACGAACCCGATCAAATCGACCCATTTGACAGGTCTACGACGCGCTATCGATGTATGGCCGGCCCCACCAATTCTTGAAATTAAACAGTTATATATTTTCCTGATTGTTTTAAAAAAAAAAAATAGAGCAGAATCTGGGTAAATTCGATTGCTAATAAGAGCATTATACCTTTCTGGGCGAGAGGTAGAATCTAGCTTAGGGGGGAAACACATAAAAATGGCAGACAAAAGGAATATTCGTAAATTTAGACGAACTTATATCATTACTAAATAGAAGGTGGACAACCGAGAGAAAAAATTGAGGCATTGATTGATTAGGAAGCAGGATATGAAAACATGCATCCCCATGCATAAATGCTACTACTAATAATACATAGTCTATCTTTGCTTTGCAATTTTGGATCATGAAAATGGGATGCTTCTGGTTAATTGGTACGCCAATTAAGGCTATAATTGTGTTGGGGTGTGTTCGTGGACGGTGAGATGAGATGATGTTTTCAATACTTATGTTATAAAAGAGACAAATATGTTACGACGTACCAAGTCAAGCCTAATCAATCTAGCTGATAGATGATAGCATATGTGACTAGTTATTAGATCACGAGTTTAAATTCTCTGGCCTTCCAATTATAATGACATAAGTATTTATTGTGGACCAAAAAAAAAAATTACGACATACCCGGATTAATTTGAGGTTTTATATCATTCGACTAGTTTACTTGTGAATTGTTTAGTGTGAAAGAATGTTATCCCATATCGGGAATTCTGATATAACCTGTCCAACTTATATGCCGTACTTTTGGGCTACTCATATTGCCAATTGATTTTAGTATGGAACCCCATGAGCTTATGTGTTGGATCGAACGTGCTTGTGCGCATGAACCGACGTTTGTACCCCCACGTTATATTGGCCCACCAGAATTTCACAATACTAATTAAGTAAGTCACTTAGCGAGGATTAATTTACACTCTTGAAATTGTACGAGTAGATTTGAAAAAATTTCCGATTGTAAAAATAAAAGATCAACGATTGAGATTACATTATTTTCTCTACTCATATATATTAACTTGTTATTTTTAGTTAGGGTTTACTAATTTAGTATAGGGCTTTAGAACTAAATCACCCAATAGAATGAATTACCAAGCCCGCTTACGACTTTATTATGATTTTTTTAGCAAGAAATCCACCTTTGGTGTGAAACCTAGGCTCATGACTCGATCGATAAGAACCAACTGATAAATCGACTTGTGTCGACTGACTCAACTAGATAGAAGAAAAGATTGTGAGACTTATTTTTTCATCTAATAAATAAAGGGCCGAAGGTAGAAATCGAATATGAAACCTCTCAAGTCTCAACATCTCTATCATATATAGTTCTTAGTTCTTACCACTAATTAGCCTAGCTGCACAACTAGAAAATAATAATGTGTACGTAATTAACATAATGATTTAGCCTACCATATATCGACGAACCAACCAGACAGAGACTTACAATGCCAATTTACTAATCAATCACTATGTTATTTCATATAAATTAAGTTTCGAGTTTAATAATCAAGTTTAATTTAACGAACTAACCCATGTAATGACCTTTTCAGTAATGATAATGACTTGTAGTATACGAAAGTAAACATTTCGGACTTAGGAGGGTAAATGTCAGGCTAATTGTAGACAAATCATACCTTTATTTTGTGAGACTTTCATGATGTGTAGACCTAAAATGGAGACACGAACCGTAGCTAATTTGACTAATTAGATTAAACATGTGTATAGCGGTTTGAATAGATCAATTGAATTATATATCGAACAACAATTTGGCGTAAATGCATGCATGATTCAACAAAAAGCTAGATTGATGGCAACATATTACATGTACCCAACAATTTTTTTTGGTGTGGGACATTGTCTATATGAATCAAAATTGAGAACTCATAGTATTATCTTGAAGTTTTAACCGTTTAATTAGATACCCAAAGATAAATTTTTGTGAAATATACATAGTATTAGAGATTAATTTAATTAGATTTGTGAAGAATATGAAACTTTTGTGGGTGTAATACGAAATCAAATAACTCTATCTTATAAATAAGACACGGTACATATTTTAAGCTTCGTTTGTCGTACAAGTCCTTTTGTTGTTTCTTGTTTATAAGGAAAGAAGTTTGATGTACTGGACAAGTTTGATAGATTGAAAACACACAATAGATAAATAAAAGCTAACAAAATATGAGAGGATTAAGCCAAGCACTATTGAGCGCATGCAACATCGTTGATAGGCAAGAAAAAACAAGCCAAATCTATTTAGAGAGCGAATAGACATGACTCAATCGTTTCCCATATCAACTTCTAATTATTGAGAGGATTAAGCCAAGCACTATTGAGTGCATGCCGCTTTCTAGATAAGGAATCTTCAAAGCCTTAGCATGACCATGACCTCGACTAGACATGACTCAATCGTTTCCCATATCAATTAACTTCTAATTACGAAGTCATTTTCTTTGAATTGGGTAGATCGAATACACATTGTATGAATCATTGTACTAACTGAACCGTAATATATATTGTAAAATTGCTCTAAATGTTATAACATTTTAAATGGTTGTACGCTCTATCCTTAATTTTTCGAAATTAATAACACATTTTATACCTTGAGGAACATTGCACAATCTCTACTCTTGAAGTGTCCACATTTTGGATAAAAATGTGGATTGATCAATCACCTTTTCATTTTGTGAAAAAAATGCCCAAAAAAAACTTGATTTTTATATAAAGAAAATTAAAAATATAAGGTTATGTTTTTACTCTGGAGTTTACCCGAAAGGTTATTAAAACCCTATATAATTTTGCATAAAGAACAATGATTTTTGTTAAATTAATTTTCACTAAGAATGTTTTTAGAACCAAAAGATATCTAAATTAATTATTTTTATTGTTTTAATCCTTTAAGGACAAGATTTATAATTTTCAAAAATTTGTTTGTACATAAATTGGTTATTTTTGTCGCAAAATAAAAAGCTAAGTTGCCAATCCGTAATTTTACCCAAAACATGAACATTATAAAGGTAGAGTGTATAATTACCCCTAATTAAAAAAAATTACCCCCTAAGTTTAGGATATTAATTGAGTAACATGTGCAACTTTATAAAAAGTTAAAATATTTAGAGATTTTACATATATAGGTCAAATGATATATAGTTAACCAAAAAATTATCACGTACTAAACCAATTATTCAAAGTTACATATGGAAATGAACTCTAAGCACTAACCTAACTACAGTAAAATGCTTAGTTAAAGGTGAACAAAGACAGCCCAATCATGTTGGTTTTGCTAATCTTCATGGAGACATAATGCTTTTTGTTTTGTTAGTTGACATTACTTGGCAATTGCCATTGATTATCACTAATTAGGTCGGATTCTTTGTCCATGGATTTTTTTACTATTTACCATTAAATTCAGCAGTCAAAAATTGACGATAGGATAAATAACCCACATCAATCTTACATCTAAACTTACTTTACACTCCAACAATGCCACAACTTGAAACATTTTTCCCCATTTTTAACAATAATTGGTTTGGGATTACTTGGATATAGAGTGTTGATCCGATTTGCAAATTCGATCTGAATCGTCCAAAAATTTGAACACTAAATCCGAAATAAACCGAACCCGAGAGACCCGAAACTCGTTGGGTTGACCGATTTAGTATATTTATACAATGTGTAAATTTTATTTTGAAACTTATAATATATTTAATTATTAAAATACATAAATAATAATTAATTATTATTATTTAATTAAAAATTGATTTTAATAATCATAAAATTTTAATTTTTTGACCCGCTAATTAACTCGATCCGCGAAAACCTGCAGCGACCCGACCCGATTAACGTGTGACCCGACTCAACCCGAACCCGAAATAACCAAACCCGGCCCAACCTGATTGACATATCTACTTGGATATAAGGGTAATCGATTAACTCAAGTTTTGGTTAATACTCAATATATATATTACTAGACTAATTAAGTAGTTAATCAACCGGGCATATTTGGTGGACATAACTAACCAATACACATAAACAATTCAATACACATACAAAATTTACAAATCACAAATGTGAAAGCCCATTATACCTGCTGGTTGACAGTTGGAAACTATGGAAGCACATTAATAAGAAACATTAAATAATTGTACTTGCAATACTAATTAAGGGAGGAAATGGAGATTCTAATCGTCAAAAGTGGGATAAAAAAATTGATAATGATCAAATAAAGTAGAATAATTAATTAAAAAATATATATATTCTGATCAATCAAAATGTAAATTATTTGAGTGGTGGAGGGACCGATTGATGCGAAAATTCCTTCATCAAATACAGCTCAATTTCGCTTCTATTATTTTCTTCATTATTGGGTTTATTACGGTATTTTATTCTAAAATATTACCAATTAGTGAAGTTTTTATTTTAAACTTCATTTGTTAATCGTTATGTGTCAATTTTTTTTTAAATCCCAATTATTGGTTTTTCTTTTGCAAGTGCCGGGAAATTATTTGTGTGTACTTTTTTATGATTAATGACCAAATTACACGTATATATACGTGCAAAATAAACTTTGATCTTACTTTTGGAATCTCCATCATTTGATTATAAGTATATATAAATAGTAGTTACTTTAATTTCTTTGTCTTACATCAATTTATTTGTGATGATATTTTTGGCATACGTGTTATTGTTTAGTTGTATTGTATAATTAGTCGTAATCAAAAGTGCGAGTAATATTAATTGCGACTTGCTTAGTTGTTAGGCTAGCCTTGCATTGTGTTGTTGATCAGTACGTCGACATGATCAACTCTGATCTTGTAGAAATTGATGGCATTTTTTCTGTCCATTCACATCTTCAAATTTAGTTTGAACTATACATATGGGATGAACATGACATTGTGCTGTTAATATGCTTCTATATGATGACCCCGGGGCTAGATATAGGTCCGGTTCGGTTCGAATCGCGGAACCAATTTTATCGGAACCGAATCGTAAAAAAATTGTTGTTTTTGGAACCGGAATTTGAATTGAACGAGAACTGACGGAATCGGTTACGAATATTTTGGAACCCTGGAACCGACAATTTCGACTCGGTTCAATATATGGCATGTTTTTCCTTATTGATTATAGTTATAACATGGTGAAACCCGAAATAAGCGAATGCTAATATCGAGATTTATGTTATTTAAAACAGACAAACAGAGATCCTTTATTCGACGTGCTCTTTAGATAGCGTGTGTCGTTGAAACATTAGAATTGATTATCCACGAATTCTTTTAGAATATGCGCGTTCTATACACTTTTACTGATATTTCTCTCTTTCGGGGACTTGAAGTCTTGTTATAACTTCGCTTTGAAAATAGTGTGATCGTTTCGAATATTCAACACGTCGAGTCCCTTTTAACAAGAAAGTCTTAAGTTAGAGATGCATGTTTTTCGACCCCTAGCAACTCTCACCCTCTTAGCCTATTTATAGAGATTAGGCGAGGCTATTATTATATTATAATTCCTCCGAGGTGGGACGAGTGAGTTGCTTGTGTTTGGTTGGTTGGAAAAGAGGCGAATCTTGATTGGCGTAGGAATGACACATCGTGGTTGGTCAAAGATGCGGTTGTAATATTCCTGAATCTTTCGATGTGGTGTGTGCCCTTCTTCCAGAGACGGAATCAGGAATAAAATTTTGGGTAGGCTGAATTTACACTATACAATGAAATAACGCTGATATGAGGAAAAAAAAACTAGGATTAAAGCTTTAGACACCTACTCTACTTTTCTGATACTTTTTAAACTATAATTTGTACAAATTTAGTAAATTGTAAAAATAATAATGTTGAATCTTTTTATTTCATAAATAAGGGTAAAATATTTATAAGTAACAACATCACTATATGAATCTCGAATAAATTAAAGAAGTTTCAATAATATTAAAAATAAAATATGCCTAGAAATGCTAAGAGTAAAAAATATAAATTATAAACTTAATAGTTCATAAGAAAAATAAAAAAAAGTAACATTACTTGTATTGTAAAAGAGAAAAAAAATTGAAATGTAGTTGGATAGAATAAAAAAAGAGCAAAAAAATACCCATAAAAAGTAAAAAAGTAAAAAAGAAAAAAGGATGGGTAAAAAGCAGCCCATCCTTTTAAAAACGTAATTGGTGGGGATCGAACCCACATTGCGCACGGGTCTATCCATAATTACTAGTTCAGTAGTACTCCACTTCCATTGTGATATGTTAAACATTAGTTCATTATGCTACCTGAGTTGTATATATTTTCTGAAAATTTGGGGTGGGCTGCAGCAAATCCTAACCCACCCCTAGATCCGTGCCTGCCTTCTTCCTTCCTCAACCCTTCTTCCTTTGGCACGAGTGGACGGTTTGCCCTTCTTCCCTTCTCAATCCTTCTTCCTTTTGGCATGAGCGTGCGGTTTGCCCTTCTTCCCTTTTCAACCCTCCCAACTCTTGATTCGACTTTTACGTATGACGTGAATGCTGGTTTTCGTAGGTGGCGGAAGACATCCCGTGGAACGCCTTCTCTGTATGTTCGAGGATTTTTATCTCGTAGGGGTCCGTTGAATCCCTAACATCATTATTCCTAGGCGAGGGTCAACTATTTTATCTATTTGTATATGGTTTTATCCGTGCACCATCATAATTGGAAAAAAATGGCATATTTTCTTATAAAATATAATTTGAGGCCCAACAAAAATACTCTAATAAAATAGAAAGTCAGCCATGAAATTTGAACTTGTATATTTGTGTTGATTACTTATTGAAAGCCTTCTCTAACCGGTAACCACTATAGCAATTACGCATGTATAATTTTTACTTTGTTTTTTTAATATAAAATGTTACATATTCCATAATTTTTGGGGCTCGTAAAGTTTAGGAGACCTTATTCAATTAAGCTATTTATATACTCTCATAGACGAGCATGTTGATACCCGTGACCTCATGAAACTTAATTTAGTCATAGTAATGCAAATTTCCTAAATTATGACTAAAGGCATGGGTTGAAATTTGTACTTGTAGAGACAATAGGGTCAAAATGAAAATAATAAATCTTATAAAGATATTTTTTAACGTACTTTCTTTCTTATTGTAGTATAGGCCTTTTGCCACTTTAAATGTGTGTCTTAGATAACTTGTCGATAAAATTAAGCGTCTAAGTCATGATCTTTCATAAAAATGGATTCCTATTTGAAGAGTGCATAACTGAATGAAAAAGCTTATATTAATTCGTCAATTTGACATCCAATTCGGTATTTTCCGCAAATTAGAAATGATTTTCTCTGTTTCTTCTTTTATATTGAGTAATCTATATCCAGATAGGAGAGAGGTATTCCCAAGAGTTGTTAAAAAAAAAATCTATTACTACCACGAAATGACAAATATAAATTTTTATCAGACCGGAGAGGTGATTAAGCTTAAGAGCAACTCAATAATCAAATTACGACAATAAAAGGCACCGAAATTAACAAAATAAACATGAAATCGATTAAATTTCAACCAAAGATCCTAAATCCGTAACAATAGAACTGAGAGAAACGAAGTAGCTTGTCAAGAACAACTAAGGCAACAACAAATCAGAGTTATCATAGCACAATTGCGACAACGGGAAGCTTGTCGGGAGGGTAACAATTTAGCCCAAATTAACTCAGAGCTATCATAGAAAGAGAGAGTTGGAGGTAAGGCGAAAAAAGAGAAAGACAGAGAAGGAGGTGGCCGAAAATGAGAGCAAGGAAGCAGGAGTTGGAAGACGATGCAAACGGAGGCCAATTCCTTCGAAAACAAACGGCTTAGATAAGGAGACTGTAAAATAAACGGCCCACATTTCATATTCTACGTTCTTTTATAGAATAATAGATTTAGCCTTTCTATATCATTCTTCTTAGCATTGAAAAACTAATAGTAATATCCTAAAATCAAAGAAATTCACCCGAAACGCAATGCGCTCAAAATCCAATAAGAATTTTCTAGTCCATTTTTATAATTCACTTTATACTCCGTATTAGCATTCTTAAAATATACTCCATACTCTAGGTATATTATAGAAAAAACCGTTTCTAATATAGTAGCCACACTCAAAATCAAAATATACAAAAACCCGATTCTTAGAATCCAAAATCCAAGGTAAGTAAAAGTATACAATCAAACAACCCGATCCTATAAATAAAACATAAAATGTACTCCTCCGTCGCTAATTAATGTTCCCATTTTTCATTTTAAGAGTCCCATTTTATTTTTCTCATTTCTAAAAATTTTCATTTTAAGTGATGTGCAAATGTTAATTATTCTCATGAAATTCTAAAAATTACCCTAAATCCTATCATTATACCATTTACTCACATTTTTTCCCCACTTTTTAACACTTTTTTTTCCCTCATCAATTCCCTCGAAAATTCTTATCAAAAAAAAAAAAATTCCCTCGAAAATTTATTTTCTTAATTTTTGTATAATATGGGAAAATCATGAGTAATACCAAAAGAGTCAAATCATACCAAAGGTCAAAATGCACCAATACAAAAAGTTTCTAGTTGATCCCTCTTGACCTTGAGAACATATGTACACATATTTTTTTGTAGGCTATAATTAAGCCTTGTTTGGTACCGACCATAACTTGTGAATTGTCATCCTTGTGGGGCGCGTGAGACACAGCTGTATCAGCGCAGAGAGAGCACAGAGAAGGAAGAAACCAACCCGAAGAAGAAGAAGAAGAAGAAGTTGAGAGACAAGGGCTTCCTAATTTATACCGCTCAAACGCAAACCCACCCAATCTTCTTCCCTGATTTCTCTCCCTCATTACACTCCCTTAACCCACACAATCTTCTCCCCCCTTTTGCATTCATCGATTCTTCCAATTTCAATTCCGAACCCACCACGGGGATCTCCAATTTTGAATCGATTCCAATGCGCAGAGTCTGAGATTTGTCGGATCAGCCGAAAGCCCTCCTTCCGATACCCAGGTAAATTTTCTTCATTTGGGTCTTGGAATTGAATTCCAATTTGAATGCGATATGTGTGGGTTACTACTAGATGACGGAAGTTGAGTGCTTTTTGGGGGAATTTTAACAACTCAGTGGCGTTTATAGTTTTTAATTGCTTATGGTTTGATCTGGTCATTCTTGTTTCTTCGATTTTTTTAATCCTGTGGAGTGAATTGTTATGGTGTCAAAGGACCAGGTTCAATGGAATTGGTTTTTGGATCGGGATCCATGTATGATTTCTCGTGTTTTGTAGTGTTGTATTAGTATATATTTGCTTCTTTGTTTTCATTTGTTTCTATAGTTCTGTATAATAATATTTACTGATCTTGGAATTTGTGTTTTTTTTGCCTTCTTGTCTCCATTTTCTTCTTCCATTACTTTTATGGTGGGGGTTTCCTTATTTGGAGGGAATTTCAGCTCGTTGCCTGAGGGTGTAAGGAAAAGAGTTAGTTGCTTGGGAGGAGAGGTTTGATGGGTTGAGCTTAACCAACAATGGATTCCTGTTGTGAGGAGGATGAGAACCAGTTCTTTGATGCACGTGATGACATTGCTGTATCATCTGAATCTGATTCTGATTGTCTTGAGAGGGATGCCTCTCATTTTGGTTCGGAGATGGTTCGTTCGGGGTCACGTAGGTCCCAATTTGACATATGGGTCCAGAATCCGTTGAATATTGAAGAACGGCGAAGCAAGTTCTTCAACTGGTTGGGGTTGAGTGAAAGCGAGGGTTCAGCTGGTTCCAGTGCAGAGGTTGACAGGATAACAACGAGCAATGGGGCCATGACAAGGTGCTTGAGTTTTGACCACGAGTTTTCATCAAGTAGATCTTCAATATCTAGTTGGTCTAGACATGATTCGGAATTCCAAGGAGGCTTGAGTTTTGAGGAGAATTTCTTGTGTAGAATTGGAATTTGGGATAATGAAGAAGAGTGTGTTGATGCTGGATTAAAGAAAGATGGCCTACTTGGTGAACATAAGGAAGTTAGTTCAAACAAGTTATCTGTAATGGAGCGGTTTCAGCACTCTCATTTGTTGCCCCCTCTTAGTAGAGAAGCTTTTGCCGGGACTAACATAGATGTAAACAAATTTAGAGATTCAGCAAAGAGTGGGAAAAATTGGTGGTTGAGAAAATTGCGTAGCTTCTCTTGTGTAATGGATAATTATCAATGGCAATCTGAGAATTCCGATTCACTTCTTGGGGCCAGAATCCAGAGAGTAAAGGTTCGACAATGTGGCAAAAAACACAGGGAACTCTCAGCTCTTTACTCAAGTCAAGATTTTCAGGCTCATGAAGGTTCAATCCTGGTAATGAAGTTTAGCCCTGATGGACGTTATCTGGCTAGCGCAGGAGAGGATAGAATTGTGCGGGTGTGGAAGGTGGTGGAGGATGAAAGGTCAAATGAAGCCAACATCCCAGATGTAAATCCCTTATGTCTCTATTTCAAGATGAATCAGGAGTTAGAATTGCAGCCAATATATGCAGAGAAAGAAAGGATGGATAAAGCAAAGAGCTGGAGTAGAAATTCTGATTCGGCTTGCGTAATTCTCCCTCCAAAATTCTTCAGGTTGTTGGAGAAGCCATTCCACGAGTTTAAAGGCCACCATGGTGAGATATCGGATCTTTCATGGTCAAACAATAATGTAAGTGATTCTCAGCATACTTCTGATTTTTATGAACTCTTTCTACATTGAATTTCAACTTATATTTAGCTGTCTGGAATGCAGTGTCTGTTATCATCATCTGTGGATAAAACTGTTTGTCTTTGGCGAGTTGGATGCAACCATTGCCTCAAAGTCTTTTCACATAATGATTATGGTGAGTTTACCTTTCTACTTCAATATTTCACAAAATGGTTAAATGAAGCGCCAGGGTTGGAGTCTGTTTCCAATGTTTTTTTTTCTCTCTCACAGATTGTTACCATCTTTTAAAAACTTTCTTCTTTGTCATGTGGTGATGCAGTGACTAGTATTCAGTTTAACCCCATGGATGATAATTACTTCATAAGTGGTTCAATAGATGGAAAGGTGCGAATTTGGGAAATATCTGCTTGTCGAGTTGTAAGTTGGACAGATATTAAGGATATTGTCACTGCTGTGAGCTATCACCCTGATGGACAGGTTTGTTAACCCATTCTATGTTCATTGTCTTGCTAACATGGTCACTTAGCCTCTTTAATGGAGTTGATTTGACCTAAAGTATGATGTTGATGATTATTCAGGGTGCCCTTGTTGGTTCAATTGCAGGCTTTTGCCGTTTCTACAACATATCTGGTATTACATCCATTGTTGTCTTTGTTATAAAGCAAATATGTAATTTTGTCCTTTTTATTCTTTTGTCCTTTCAAGAAAATTACTGAACAACGACGTGTTAATTTGGTTAGATGGTCAATTGGAGTTAGATGGTCAGATCTGCATACGCAGTAAAAAGAAGTCATCTGGCAAAAGGATAATTGGGTTTCAGGTATTGATTGATTCTCCTCTACTGATCAGCTTTTGAATTTCTGCTTAGTTTCTCTTTTTCTCCAGCAACTATGGCTTATGATGTGTTGTTTTGTTATAGTACTTCCCGCAAGACTCAAGTAAAGTGATGGTCACCTGTGCTGATTCACAAGTCAGAATCCTGAAAGGAATGGATGTGATTGGAAAATACAAGGGTTAGTGTTATATTTTTGTTACCCCCGTTTGTACTGAGTTTCCTCGTGACTAATACATAGTTTCTTGGACCTATTTTACATTCTTATAATTTGTTATAATGCTAATAATAAACTTTCTCTGACTTGGCTTCTTACTCCCTTCGTTTCTTTCTTACTAGGAACTCGCAGTTGTGGAAACTATTTATCTGCATCCTTTACAGCCGATGGGAAGCATATCATCTCTGCATGTGAAGATTCTAATGTGTACATATGGAACTGTGCCGATCATGATGATCAAGATCCTTCACACACTAGAAAGGTCAAGTCCTCTGAGCGGTTTCAGTCAACCGCTTCATTAGCCATACCTTGGAATGGATTCCAAAATGTGAATGCGGGAAATAGATGTTCATTTGACTTGCCTAGTGAGAGAACAACCAACGATTCTCCTTCAATTTTCCCACTTGAGCAAGAATTCTTCTTGGAGTCTTATTATCCCAAAGGATCTCAAACATGGCCAGAGGAAAATCTTCCGGCTCATGCTCATCTGCATTTGATCTCGAGTATGCAAAAATCTGAATACAAGTTCCTTAGAGCGTGTCAGAGCATATCAAGTTCACACATCTGGGGCTTAGTCATAGTGACAGCTGGCTTGGATGGGAGAATTAGGTCTTTCCACAATTACGGCTTACCAGTATCCGTTTGAAGCATTAATTTGTGGTTCATGATGAAGATATTCTATTGTAGCTCATGGCCATCACATGGATTAGTGCCCCGTTTGTCATCAAATTTGACAAGTGAAAAGGAAGTTTTGGCAGCTATTAACAGCCCTATGTGAGAAGTTGGAAGCTTCATATATGAATATCTTTTTGAGCTGTGCCAGATTGGAACTGGAAGTGATGGAGGTTAGTCACTGTTTGGATTTCTACATTCCCCAGAAGAAAAAAGGGGCTTAAAAAGCCTAATCTTATACAACCGATTACTTGATTCATTAATTGAACAGCTTGTAGTTGTGTGTATATTCGTTCTGTGGCCCAGAGAAGTACGAGAGCCATGTGCTTGGAAGAAGGCCAGAACTATCGAGGATGACAGAATCTGAAACCAAACGGAGCATTTGCTTTGTGGGGTCTTTCTATGAAAGCCCTTCCATTTAAGGTTCTTGGTCTTAAATTCTATGTGGAGGCGCTACAGAAGGTGGAGTGGATGGCTGGTGGTTAGAGATTATCAAGTGCTGAAAAGGAAATCATCACCATTTAAGGTTGTTTGGTAATTCTCTAGGCTCTTTGCTCCTGTTGCTAACTGAGATTAACATTATATATAGATATAAATTAATTGTAGGTAGGCATCTTAGACCTGACTTGTTCTTATGGTTTCTGATGAGTTGATTACTGGAGCTCAGGCAAGAAAATAGTGTGAAAAGAATTGACCTTTGAGCCCCTGTACGTTTTGTAATGCACTTTCCTTGTATATGAAGCTGTTGCTGTACATTTTGGCAATATGTCAACTTATATTTAGTGTAAATGCATCTTAGGTCATAATTATTTTATTCTTCTGACAATTCTTGGTACAATTATGCAGTTTCTGAATAATGACATGTTCTGATGTTCTTCAAAAAGATAAAAGTTATAGTCAATTGTATTGTTGTTTTATGCTTAATGCTCTTGATTGGGCTTTAATCATCAACTATCATTTCATTAGTTATGATAGTCATGTGATGAGGTATTATTTTGTTGGAAAGGAGAAAATGTGAGTTCTTAATCATTGCCCTTTAGCAATTCTCTGTATGCATTGCACTATATGTGGGTTGGATATGTTTTAAATTTGTCATTTATATGCTGTCTAGATTAGTTGAAGAGTAAATATGCATTTATTTATTTGGGCAACATGTCTTCCTTTAATTTTTGGGCCCATTATTGAGCTATACAATTATACATACAACATTGTAATAATTAAAGTGACAATCTTTAACCTAGAAGAAACCAAAACCAAAACCAAAACAAAGATCATAATAATAGTTGTGAATGATTATTATGTCTTTTTTGCATGGCCCCTTTTTTGTTTAGTGGCTTGGCAGTAGGGTTTGTCCAGACATAACTTTATCTGCCAGAAATCTGTTGCTTGTGCAGAATGATGATGCCTTCCTTGCCTAGTTTTTGTCTTCAAATTGTGGTCCTTTTTGCCAAGAATGGATGGTGTTTTTTTCAAGTTAGAAAAGGAAAACTTTTATCAGTAAATTAGTGTATGATTCATTAAAGAATGAATCTTGTTTACTTGCTGAGCTCAATATGGAAAACAACAATGGTAATTATATATTTTATCAGATTGAAGATGACCCAATTAGGAAAGATGTCAGAAATTAACAATACTGTTTCATCTGGAGAGAGCTGAGAAGAATGATTGCCAAAAATGTCATCAGTGACAGATATGCAAATCACAGATAATTGCAAACATATTTCTCTTTGTATATAGAGAAACTGATGGCACCATTTGACTTTGTAATCTCTCTAAAATGTGCAAATTGATCAAAATAACAACATCAGCCACCTCAAACTAACAATTTTTGGAGATTTACAAGCAAGAATTCCTCCATTATATCATACAATACAGGAAACACCGCTATAAACATGATGATCTGAATGAAACTTGCAATTCAGATGAAAATTCGGATCAGATAGATGGATAAAGAAAGTAACTTATTTCATAAGGCATTGTTTTATACAGGTTCAACTGACAAAAGATCATGAGTACCGTGTAACTAATTATGATCAAGCCCCCAAGATCCAGTTCAAGATCAGCGCAATACAGAGATTACAAAAACGATCGATTATGATAGTAAACTTGATGATTTTCATGTTTGTTCGCCACCGCCACCATTATCATAGCTGAAATATTAACAGACAGATGATAAAGGAAAGAACTTTTTTCCCCACCGGAAAGGAAGAAGAAACCCTAGAAATCGATCCGACTCAGACGGGGAGATCGTCAACGGCGGCGGCGGCGGAAGAAGGTTGGGAGTGGCTGGGATCATCGTGGCGAGTGGAATTGCTGAACATGAGAGGGCGATCCTTGAACTCGTCGTCGTCGTCGAGATCGGAGGTGCTGAGGTTGATACAGGAGCACCGCTCAAGCGAGGCGAAGAAGGCGGCGGCGACGCTGGCGCCTACGTAGTTGGCGACGGTGTAGAGCTTCCCAGTCGTCGTTAGCCTGTTGTCCTCCATTGACAGAGCTTGGAGTGGAATCGGAATTGATCAATTCGATTCGAGAAAGAGGAAAGAGGGAGAATTGGGGGTTGTTGAAGGCTCGTTCTTTGGAGAAGAAAGGTAGGAAGGAAGTAGTCAATCGTCAAATACCTGATTTTTGGGGCTGTTTGGTTTGGTTTGATTTTCTTGGGGCTCTTTTTGGTAATTTTCGAGTTTTATGGGGGCCGTTGCCACGTAAGATGATAAAGATGGAGAAATGGATAGAAACAGAGTGTGAGGCACTCAACTTCACATTCAGTACCAGCAAAATTGAGAGATGTCTTCAGTTTTCTCCGCATCTCACCAGTTTCGCCCCCAAATTACAAAACCTAAACCCTCGTTCAGAATCCCTAATTTCCCCATCTTCAAGCTCCATGTCTCCCCTCTCCCAATTACTTGCTCAGGTATCTCTCTTTCCGTTTACGATTTCACGAAATGCTGTAAATTTTGTGTTCGGCTGCTGATTTTCGGACTCTTTGTAACCCTAATTTTGCGGCAGGTGACGAGAGTGCAAGGAATCGGGCGGGATCGAAGGAGTTGAGAGGAATGGCCGTTGGACTCCTCGCCGCCTGGGCTGTCACCGCTGCTTCGCCCGTCATAGCTGCAAATCAGGTTCGCACAATGTTCTCTTCTCTTTTATGGGGTTACAGAGAAAGGAGAATGATTGTATTGAATTGATTGAATGAGCAACTGTATAAACTAGAGCCTGCATTACAAGTAGCTAGCCTCACTAAAGCTCAGTTGAGTCTTAACTAATAGTACAAAAGACATTTACAGCCGATTGGAAACACTTTTTGGGTCTCACAGTGTTCCCATTTGCACAAATTGGGTGTGTTATAAGCTTGTTCATTGTGATCATTTATGAGCTGATTTCAGTGCACACTTGGGAATGTTGAAGCTGGTTGATTGTGATAATGTGAGAGAAATTTTGTTGGTGTTAAATCATTGAATTTTTAGTGTGTGTGGAGAAATCGCAGTACGGCGACCTCCCTTGTTCACTCATGTTGATGTAGTACTTAGTAGTTAGTACTAACCATGGTAGCACTAGTTGTTTAGTCTTCATGGTCATTAATCTTTCTTCTTGCCAAGATTTGGGCTTATTGACTAATAACTAGAAGGCTTATAAGCTTCTAGAGTCTAAGTGGATTACTTGCCTTGCCTATGTATATAAAGACACATTGCAATTGCATTACATTTCTAAACGTTGTGTGTCAGGAATTAAACATGGTTGCATTAGTTGATTCATCTTAACAGTCACTGTACGCATACTTCTTGCCAAGAATTGTCTCTTAGTAGGTGCAATGAGGTTATAGATTATAATGCTTATATGCTCCTTAGGAGAAGCTTATAAATATTTTATACCCTCCTTGTGATTGAGAAGCTCATTGCGCCCAACCATGAGTTGATTATCTTTGTATTCGGCATCTCTTGTCTACCATGATGTGTAAATTCTAAGGATTTTGTTGGCTCCTGCATCATTTAAGGAATACAAGTCACTATGTAAGGTCGATGGCTACTTCATCTATTAGTATTTAATCCAATTGAGCTTATATGCGTACTTGAACATTTAAACTTATACGAAGTGATTGAGTATGATAGGACTTCCATGCAATGTTCTAAAAAAACGCCCGGCAAACCTTGGGCGAAGAGGAGCTGCCTAGCGCCTAGGTGACCTGAACGGTTTCTTAGGCGGTCCTAGACGGGCTGGAAGTCTAGGTGTTTTTGGACCTTCCAGCGCCTAGACAGGGGCTAGACGGGGCCTAGACATGATTTTTAGAACAATGCTTCCATGACTTATCTTCTTTCGGTTTTAAACCTTGTGTGGCAGAGATTACCTCCTCTATCAACAGAAGCCAACCGTTGTGAGCGTGCCTTTGTCGGTAACACGATAGGCCAAGCAAACGGGGTCTACGACAAGCCCATCGATCTCCGTTTCTGCGACTACACGAACGAAAAGTCCAACCTCAAGGGCAAGTCTCTAGCCGCCGCTCTCATGTCGGACGCCAAGTTTGATGGCGCTGACATGTCTGAAGTCGTCATGTCCAAGGCTTATGCCGTCGGTGCCAGCTTCAAGGGCACGGATTTCACGAACGCGGTCATAGACCGAGTCAATTTCGGGAAGGCCGATCTCCGGGGCGCCATTTTCAAGAACACGGTGCTATCTGGGTCGACGTTCGAAGATGCCCAGCTCCAAGACGTGGTTTTTGAAGACACCATTATAGGCTACATTGATCTTCAGAAGCTGTGCATCAACAAGACCATCAGTGATGAAGGACGAGCTGAACTGGGTTGCCGGTGAAACTAGGAGATCAAATTGTTGTTGTTTGTTGTGATAATTTGTGCTGTATTGTATAGCTTCTATAACATGCTCAAGCGAATGTAACTATAAATTACCATTTAAGAGCATATGTAACTATGAATTCTCAATTTTGTCTCCTTAATTGTATGAAATTCAATTTTATATGTTTGATATGGATGGTAAATAATACTCCATCCGTTCATGTTTTATTTGTTAAACAATATTTATCATTTTCACATATTTTTTCAATTTTATTTTTAAATAAATTCTCACAATAATTAAAAATTATAATAAAATTAGTATTTTTTTGTTATAGTCCGGAACGATAAAAGTAAAACTTTAAAGAAATTTGTTAGAACGAACAAGGCAAGTGAGGCTCTCCCGCTTAGACTGAGAGGGAAAGAATAGTCTGCTCCAAGAAAACAACACTTGCAACTCGAAGACTACGGATTGACGATTCAAATCTTACAAGATTTAGGAGGTAATCATGGTTTCTCTGTGAAATTTAGCTTAATTTGATGCTGGATTTCATATCAATTGCTCTTGCAGTATCTTTCCGTTATCTAGGGCTCTTGATCGAGTTCCTGCTTCCATTTTAGGGTTTTTTTTCAACGAAGAAGAAGATGTGGAACGATTGGCAACAACTCCTCCAGACGGTGATCATTGGACTAATCTTCTCGTTCCTCGTCGCCAAGCTTATCTCAATCGTCACCGCTTTCAAGGATGACAATCTTTCCGTTACCAGGTCCCACCCCGCCGCCGCCGCCGTCCGGGAATCGGATCCTGCATCCGGTAATCTTGCGAAGGTTGAGAGCGTGGGGGATTTGAACGAGGTTGCTTCTAGGGCTAGCGATGACAATTCGGTTATGGCGGAAAAGGGGAGCGTCTGGAGTCCGGACGATAACGATGGCTTGTTGGATGATGATGACGACGAAGACGATGATTGGGAAGGAGTGGAGAGTACTGAGCTCGATGAGGCGTTCAGCGCCGCTACTGCTTTCGTGGCTGCTTCGGCGGCGGACAGGCTGTCGCAGAAGGTGCCTAATGAGATTCAGCTGCAACTGTACGGTCTATACAAGATCGCTACCGAGGGTCCGTGTAGTGCGCCGCCTCCACCTGCGTTCAAGATGACTGCTCGCGCTAAATGGTAGGTGGATTGATTGCTTCGCCTACTAGCTTTATTGGTTTAATTGATGAGTCTTCTCAGATCCTAAACTATAGTTGATTTCTTCCTATTTCTGGCATAGCCAAGCTGAAAATGTTAGGTTTGGCACGTCAATTCTTAGCATTTTTGGTAATTTCGTACTCAAAACTTTAAAATTAAAATCAAAATGCCACTCTGTTTGATTTCTTGCATTTTTGGATGGTTTGACTGGTTTCAAGAAATGTCCGGGGGTGGTCATTGGGTCATTAACATGAGGGATTGCAAATTTGGGCTGCAAGAAGGGACTTAGTTCAACGAGTTGTGCTTATTCTAACTTCTAGTTAGTGTTTAGTAATTAGTAGTCACAACATTCTTTGGAATTTACTGATTAGCTGCTTCTTTGCTGAAACATTTCATTTATTTGAATAAACTCTTACAATGAACTGATTGTTTTATAGTAGGCATTGTGGTTATCAAAGGTTTTGTTGATTTCAAGATTGTACCTCGATTGCAAGCATTGAGTATTGTTGTGCTTAGCTGCCTTCTTGTTTAGGTCATCTACAGATTAACAAATCTGTGATCATGCTTTACTCACATAGATGTTTGGGCATTCATTTGTTCATAGCCCTTTGTTTGGTATAGAAACTGTTGCACATCACATTGGCTCTTCTGTGCAAAATGAGTCTTAAGGGAAACCAGATTCTTTTTTATCATTTGTATGGTTAATAATAGGTGTTTCTGTTCCTTTGCTGAATGCTCATATACAGGGAAAGTCCTCTGTGGGACTTTATTTAGTTGAAGACAACTATATTCCATATGTAAATGCAACACTAGTTTAATGCTGTTCCTAAATAAACTGAATCATTTAGAAACCTGCCAGGCAAGCATGGAATAAGATGGGTGCCATGCCTCCTGAAGATGCAATGCTCAAGTATATTGAAATCGTCACTGAGCTCTTTCCTTCTTGGGCTAGTGGTGGCACTAATGTGAGATCTTGATTGTTTTCCTATGAACCTGACTATTGTTTTCCTATGAACATGGTGCTTTTCTTCATTGTTTGCCTAATTTCTCTGTATATCTAAACAGAAAAGAAAAGATGGGGATACTGATACACATTATGCGGAGTCTAAGGGACCTATGGGACCTGTTTTTAGCACTTATGTTAACGAGGAGGAATCTGGAAATGAGTTGTAAGCCCAGCTTAACTTATCACAATAAATGTTTACAAATTGTTGAGTATCTTAATGGTAGTTTATGGGTTTAATGGATGGTGTGACTTCAGTTTATGACGAATTGATACTGATGGTGTTCTTCTGTATGCTGAAGTCCTCTGCTTTGTGTTTTCTTTAACTAGGGCAATTATCTATATTCTTGCCAGTTTGATGCATGATGCAAGTTTCAATATCTTGTTAACTAGCTTTTCTTAAGTTGGTGATGTTATTACTCCTCAGTCATGTATGAAATGTGGTAGATGATAACACTGCTAGTCAATGACACCCAAGTGAGAAATGGAATTCTTTTTGAGATTTGATTGCATTTGAATGAACCAAGTGTATACTATATCCTTTTGCGATTGACATACAGACTTGAATATTATCTTAAATCGTATATAAGAATATACTTCTTAGTCTGATAGCCATGTTATCTACTAACTGTAGCATTTTCAGGATAATGTTGTTAGTCCTAAGTCCTAACCACTTTCATCACTCTTATCAATAACTTTTCATGGCCTTTCTGCTACACTATACATGCTAATAACTTGATACATTTTGATAAGGAGCCTTCTTTGTAAGGATACTTGTACGTGGTGAGAAATTTCTATGGAACAAGCTCTTCCTGGCTGTTGGCACACTAATATTAATGATTAATGTATTTCTTTTTCTGTTTCACAGGAAAATGGATGCTGTCCATGACTTTGCAAGAGAAGGAGATGTTGATAGTTTGCTTAAATGCATTGAGAATGGTGTATCTGTTGATCTAAAAGGTATCTAGCTTGATCTATATTCTTCTTCTTGTCAATATGCAGTTAGCTTAGATTTGTCATGGGTTATGATGCGTTTTTGACATAGAAAATGCTTCAAATATGTTAGGCTGCAATAATGCTTATTAACCATTGATTGTAAATTCACGGGTTTCAAATTTTTGTATTTTTGTTTGATTTAGGAGATCAACTTAAGTACATGTATCTTATAGTTCAGACGTATGATATCATCCTTATATAAAACAAATCTAATTGTGGTAGTTTCGCTTTGCTGTAAAGCCTTCTGTAGTTCTGTTTAGATCAAATAAGTGGAGACTGGAGAGAGGGTGGGAGAATCATGACTTTTGAAAGTATTGGTTGACATTGTGCACATTTTGTTTTTAACCATTCTATTCTTTCTGTTGTAGTGTCTTGGAAATTAGTCGCCTTCACATAAGTTGGTCAATTGCGATAAACATGTGTAAATTTCAAAATTGGTGGAAATTGTTTGAATTGATAGTAAAAAGTGCGCAGAGGAAGTAACTCGAATAACAAAATCCATTCTATTTCTAACAGATGGCATGCTTTTGTTTATTTCTTCTCTCTCTGAGCCTAATTACTAGTGGCATATTGTCAAGAATAACAAAATCTGTTCTTTTCTTTCTTTTTTATCCTGGTGAGCATATAGTGAGTTTGGCTCATTCCCGATGAGCATATAGTGAGTATTTGTTTGAAATATATATAGTGAGTATTTGTTACTCCAACTGGATTGCACAAAACGGTGTAGTATCTGAATAGATTATCATCTTAGATTTAATTATCAATGGGCTTTGAAAGCCTACGATACTTGCAACCTAATGTATGGTATGTTGATCCACTGCAGATAGTGAAGGGCGAACATCATTACATTGGGCTGTGGATCGTGGTCATCTTAACGTGATAGAGCTGCTAACTAGTAGGAATGCTGACGTGAATTCAAAGGTAACTGAATTTTAACTCTAAAAGTCTTCCGAGAACAACTTGTGAATCTTTTCACAACTGGTCAATAGAACCTCAGAATAGCTGAAGGACATATCCAAAAAATGAGTACTTTGTCTGAGACACTTGCTGGGAACATGTTTCCGAGTGACTTGAGTCTTTCGTTGTTTAAATTTTCACCCCATGCATTGTTTTACTGGCAGGACAATGAAGGCCAAACTCCATTGCATTATGCTGTTGTTTGTGATAGAGAAAATATAGCCGAGTTCCTCATCAAGCACAACGCAGACGCTGATGTAAAAGACAACGAAGGTGAATCCCCGGTAGGAATCTGTGAGAAAAACTGGCCTTGGCTGCGAAAACAGGTCCTGTAATTCGTCCGTCTTTCTATATTTTCATCCACACATTCTCCCACTGATCAAACCATGTGTTGCTAGCTAAGTTTCATGATGGATTTGTATATACTGATATCATCTTAGTCTTTGTCCTCTGTAAGGATATGTTCATAGACGTAGGGTGGGGATGTTTGTTTGTTTTTACCATATAATGCAATCTTTCTGGGTGTCGTCTCATGGCGTAATTTTTGTGTGAATATGCTGAGCTCTGGTATCAGAACTTTGATATAGTGAAATATTGGTCTACTACTGTTGAAAAAATGCTACAAACATGCCCTTAAATTTGTATTAGGTAAATTAACGTCAATTGAGTTTTGATATAGTGAAATATTGGTCTTTGAATTTTGGTCATATATTTCTTCCAGTGTGGATACTGGATAGATTCACTTTACATGGTAGTTTGACTAGTTAAAAACTTGGTATGCCGAATATTTGAACTTTTTAGAGAACTCGGTTGTGTCATACCTGTGATTAAAATCTATCTACGTAGAGTTGTATTTGGTACATTAAAATCCTTATCATTTTGCTGTTGTTTGTGAATTGTGATAAGAGAAAATGTAATATGAATAAATAATGTTGCTCACCTCAATCAAACCCATTTCGCATATACATAACTGACGAATTGATACATGAAATAGAAAGAATGAAACAAGAAAAACAGAATAGTTGATACTGAAGAGTGCAGAATAATGGATTAATGGAAGCTAAAGAGTTTTCCTCACACCACAACAAACTTATTAGCCTATTAAATGGAACTGAGTGTGCACACTGAGAAAGTATAAGTGACACACGTCTACAGACACAAGTTGCTTATTCAAATCCAGCAAACTTTGATCTTAAACAAAAGTACAAAACAAACATGAGTTCTCACACACACACACACACACACCACACACATACACACTAGTAGATTATTAAATATATGTGGCTCTTGCACCATAACTGATACAAGTTGCTTATTCAAATTCAGCAAACATAATAATATCACACATACTTAATTGCTAGATAGGTAGAAGTCTTCGAACAACGAACATGATCCTCCTCCTTGTAAATATCATTGCATGATCTCCATTGATCGCAACCCTGCCCAATTTCAATTCAGCGTTTATATCTTCTTCTACTACAACGAGTTTTTGTTCAGTAGAAAACTTGTTGTTAGTTAATTAACTAAGTACATATATAATATTGCAACATAACAATTTATAGGGGTCGGGAAACATACTTGTTCATGCACATGGGCATGGCTACGTAATGACTAGTGAGGTCGTTAATATTCCTCGATTTGAACGAGAGGGACATGTTGGATGATATGGGCATCTTCTCCTCCTCCTTTTATTCTCTCCGTAAATCCATCCCCCATGTTCAAGACTCTTAATTGTTGCAAGGTAGTGATGAATTTCAATCCCTCTGGAACCTTCCTCAATTTCTCACAATATCCCACTTCTAGTTTCCTGAGTTGAGGCATTGCTCCCCTCTCAATACTCCATTCCTCCAAGTTTCTTAATTCATCCATATGGAGCTCTTTAAGCTGTGGAAACTCTCCCGTTGAGACAGTCCATCGGATGCCACTGTAGGACTCATTCCATAGCTGCAAGTATGTGAGTTGAGGGAGTCTGCCTAAAGCTTCAAGCGTGGCTTCTACTTCAAGCTCTGTCCTCCACAACGTTAAGTGCATGATACTAGCAGGGAATCCAAGTCCATAGCTGCTGCTCAATCTATCCCCCATCTTTCCATGTAAAGTAAGCTTCCGTAGATGCTGGCAATGGGAGATATGTTGTAAAATATTCTCCAGCTTTACAGCCTCATTGACGCCGCTTTCTTCTGACGGTTCGATATCCCAGTCCAGCCACAATGTATGAAGCCGGTCCGACCTTATACTTGGGCATTGAAATGCTGCCTCCAGCTGCTCCTCGCTTTTGATCTCGAATATTCTCAACTTTTGAAGAGTTGAACTTAGAAGCGGAAGCTCTTTCAACATCCAACTACCTCCTACACTCACCTCTAGTTTTTCCAATTTCTTTAGGGTATGCAACTTAAATGTTTCCATGGTACAGGTAGGTTTTCTATCAAAATTTAAATAAAGATGTCTGAGGCCTTCTATTTTCCAAAAAACGTCACGGATTCTCACTTCTTCAACTATCCCTTCTTCAGTTGACTGAGTGTCCACCCACCTGTAGTCTAGTGTGAGAAGGTTGCGCAAGTTCCCAATGGAGGATGGCAGCTTTGTAATGTTTGTTGCCCACAAACGAAGGTATCTCAGGTGAACCAAACTCCCGATCCCTGCCGGTAATGAGCTATCAGAAGTCTCAATCCCCGAGAGGAACAGAACTCTGAGTAACTTGAAATTTTCGTGTATTGGCTGCAAACTCAAGCTCTGTTGATTTCCATACGTGCAATCTTCATAGGCAAGAGATCTAAGGTAACGACTCTTTTCTGAGAATGGAAGGAGAATTCTGAACACACACAAAACATAAAAAACTCAAGTTATGCAATATTTTACACCATATACCATGCACATTACCTTCTAGTGAATTTGATCTAAGAGACTAAGAATTAAAAAAAACTAAATGTTTTCTACAATCTTATGCTACAATTCTTGATAAGTACTTTAAGAATCAATAAAAACAATTTCACTATTTCATAAATATGTTTAATTAGATGATTAGATCTCAGCAACAACAATTTATTGTTTTAATAAAATTTATTGTTTCAATTAGATTAATCTATACTAATACATTATAAAGCAGAACCCAAGTCTGTTGTAAAATTTGCGCCACGTGGCATTTTTGAATAAATTAATGTAAAATTATATTTTAATAAATTTAGTAACAACTTATAGTATCTTACTATATATATACTAAATAGATAACATGTTTATATAATAATTTTTATGTTTATAATTTTCTATCTATGAATTATGAATTAGTTTACTACAATAGATAACATATTTATATAATTTTTATATACATAAAGTCCTATGAGATGATATTTTCCATATTAATTTAATATTTTTATCTCTTAATAAGATTTAGGGTTTTAATATATTTTTTTTATCTTTTAACAAGACTTGAGCTCCAAGTATAAAAATCATAACTATAACCTAAAACGGAAGTTAAAAAAATTATAAAATAATACATGTCACTTTTAGATTGGGCCACACCACCTTTTTTATTAAAAAAAATAATATTTTATTTTTAGATATGATAAAATTTTATCTATATTTTTAAAATACAAGATAGAAAATCTAATTATTAAACAATCTTTTATTTTTAGATATAATAGATATGATGATCATTAGGATATTTCCTTATGCTATCATACAAATTTTAATTTATAATACACTTAATTAATTTTATAATATCGTGTATGTACGTAGTTAATTTACATTGTTAGAATTTCTCACATATGCAAATTTTTACTTGATTTAATTAATGCTATACATTTTCAAAGATTTATTATGATGAATTATGTAATATTTGCAATCATAAACTATTAACTTTATATTATAACGTTAGCATTAGAATGGAGAAAGAGATACACAAATAACTATCATCATGTAAAAACAAATAATTTAGTACTTTGATTTGTTTTGGTAATTTGTAGAAAGTGAGTTTGTTCGATTTTTTTTTTCATAATCCATAAGATGGAGTTCATCAACTAAAGCTTATAAACCTCATTTATTAATTTCTATTTTGTTTATATATATACACTATTGATTTCAATATTAAAAGTCTTATTAAATAAAAAGAATAAATCAACTCACCATATTTTTCGGGTCCGACTGAAATATAATAAATTAAATCTCAAGCCTAAACTATAACCTAAAGCGGAGGTTAAAAAATTATTAAACAACACATGTCACTTTTAGATTGGATCACACACCCCTTTTATTAAAAAAATATTTTATTTTATGATATGATAAATTCTTATCCATGTTTTTAGAATATAAGATAGAAAATCTCATTATTAAACAATCTTTTATTTTTGGATATGTTAGATAGGAAGATCATTAAGATATTTTTTTATTCTATCATACAAATTCTAGAATATTTATTTTATTTTTAGATAGAATCGTTTTTTATGCTAAGATATAATATTTACTTGCCATATATCTATAGAGTAATATTCAAATAAAACAACACTTTATCCTATAAAATGAGGAGCGTTTAGAGCCCTTAGATCAAGGTGATCCAAGGGCTGATCTTCTATCCATTTTAAGGACGTGGTGGCATTTTGGTAATTTCTTGGAAATTATAAAAGTGCATCGATATCGTGAAAAAGTGCATTACTAAATACAAAAAGTGCATTAGTAAGCCGAAAAAATGCAATAAAAAATGAAGCCAGCGAAGCATGCGCTCAAATTTATTATGCTCATATTTAATTTATTTGAAATATATATATATATATATATTTCAGGTGAACAATGAATAACAACTACAATCTTCTTAGTGAACTTACACTGAGAAATAATATGAATTACAATATCCAAGTTCGTATCATCAGAATTTGGAATGTGTTTCGCAAAGGAGAGGTCATAACTAAGGAGATGGTCTTAGCGGTTGAAACGATATATTTTAGTTTTAATTGGTTTATATATAATTATTATTCTTTTTCTCAATTCTTATTTAAAGTTTATTTGTTTTTTAATTCATATATTAATACTAATATGTAATTTTTTTTAATATCTATAGGGAAATAAATGTGTTGCTTTTATGAAAAAATCCTTATTCACCAAATTTGAAAACGTCATAGAAGATGAGATATACTTCATATCTAAAAGATTGTCTTCATGGGCGATCATGTCATTGAAGCTCAAATTATTTCAGGCAGTAACATATACAAGGAGGTCTTTTCAAAACTTGACATGACAGGTATGACTACTTCATGTACATTATTAGTACTACACTAATTCATTTATCATTTCAAATAATCAAAATATTACTATTTCTAACCAAAAAAAATGTACCGTGCAGATTAAAGCTCAGGCAATGGAGAAAACAAGATTTTTTCCTCAACAAACATGTTCTCTTATATACATTTCCTACTAGGATTGACAATTACTACATCAATATACTTATTTCGTAATATGTGCTTATATTTTTTAAGTTTGAATAACTTTAATATTTCTTATGATATTACTACTTCTACCATTTTCAATGTCTAATAGGTACTTATTAAAAAGAATAGTTTTATTTAATTATATTTTGCTGATTTTATTTTAATTGCAACATTTATTATAATGTGTTTCCTAATAAAAACAATAATAACTTAATAAACAAAGACGTGCCTTGAAGGCACGGGTCCCTCCACTAGTTATATCTATATAATGATAATTTTAAATAATAAATTTTTGTTATGTTGATATATTTTTATTTTGAGAAAAAGATATAATTTTATGTTGGTGACTAAAACTATATGTAAATGTTAAAAAAAATTCGAATTTTAATTTAAATTATAAAATTAGAATTTCTTTATCTTTTTATGTAGTTGTCTATTGCATAATTTACTATGATATTATATAAATATATTTAGTATTTCAAATTAATATCGTATAATTGTATAGTTTTTAATAAAATTATCCCGTGAATATCACGAGACTTAAATTAGTTACTTGTTTGTGTTGAAGTCCTTTAAGGATTTTGAAGACTTAGATCATTCTGAATTTTTATTGGGATTAAATTGAATTTAGGGAAGAAATCATTTACTCAATTAGTATATTTTCCTATGATATTGGTAATATGCCAACTAGAGGTTGAGCAGGTTTGTGTCTTCCAAATTAAATATAAAAAGATAATGCATTTAGATTTCAAACACTCTATCACAAAAAAAAAACTAAGAAAATTAATTAAATATAAAAAGATAGCATTGATAGTTGAACGAGATACATAATTAATGTTCATCACGAACATGTAATTCAATGGTCTAAATTTTACCAAATTAAGTCTTTAACTCTATAGATCTTGAAAAAATTCATATACAATAACTATTTAAATTTCGTAACTAATAGTTAATATTTTGAATATAATTGACAAACTAGTGTTAGACCCGAATCATGTACGGGTTACGACAGATTTAAATATTTTTATTAGTTTTCCAACAATTCTTAATACTCAAAAAATAATTCTGAAAATGTAAAATGCTTGGGAAAAATCCAACACACAAAATATGTCTATATAGCACAAAACATAATCGTGAATTCTTAGGAGGTAGTACTTTCAAATTTCTAATTATTATATACCGATTAAAAAAATACTTAGTCAATATATTTCTTATTATATTTATTTATATTATAAATATGTTACTTGAAATTATAAAAAATGAATCTAAGATATGTATTTTGGTGCAATGAAAATTAACATAAATAGTTTTCTTTAGATAACTTCACATCGTTATTTTGAAGTAAAATTTATCATCCTAATATTTTGAATCGTTAAGAAAAAAATCATTAGTAATAAATTAGTGTTGGTTAGATAACTTCGAAATATAATGTGTTAGATTGTAGAATGCTGGAATTTTTTGGATCAAATGTTCATTAAGAAAATAGTTTCTTTTAGTTAAGTTAAAATAATTATTTATATGAGGTTGTTATAATATAATGACATATTTTTTTAATCAGATTTTCATTAAAAATAATTTCTTTTAGATAGCTTTATAATATTGATTTGTATCATATCATTAGAAAGATAAAATCTTCTTGGATCAAATTTTTATTTAAAAAAACGTAAATATTCTCTTTTGGGTCAAGTTTTTTTCTTGTTTAAATAATAAATTAAATTAAGTAATAAAAATAAAGAAAAAATAAATCGAATTGAGATTTATCAAAAAAGCATTCTGAATGAAAATTTTCTATGAGTAAAAATCACATGTTTACATTCTTAACTTGTTAAGAGATACAATGAAAAAAAAATATAATCAGAGGCGAATTGTCAAAAAATAAGATGAGATGAAGAAATTTCCACAAACTGGTATTTTTTGAATTGATGGAAGATTATTATGGATTTCTGAAAAAATCTTAAATACAATTAGCCATGCACAAGCATAGATTCATTAAAAAAAAAGCAAATCCCCAAAAACAAATCATCAAAAACCCTCGCTCAGCCCTTAACGAAAGTTTTTAGGGATATAGAGCAAGACAAAGAAGAAGATGAATAGAGGATAGGTTTTTAGATTTTTTCACTGGCGACTTCTATAAATCTGATGGAGATGTATTGCTATGAAGATGGAGAACATAAAAATGGAGAGTTGTGGAGGTTTTATAGAAAACTAAAGTTAATTAGAAGTTATAGCGGTTTTATAGAGAGTGTGATTAGTGGGATAATGGGTAATTTTTTAATAATTTTTTTAAAGCAATTGTAATTCTAATTTACTCAGATGATGACACGTGGTTCAAATTTTTCTAAAGACTTGAGTTCTCCTTTATATTTGTACTAGGGTAGATAAGATGCCATGCATGTTAAAAGAAAAAGAGAAATTGCAATACTCATACCTGTCATGAGAATAAATTACAGTTCGTCGTGATTCTGTTGTTTTTACATCCGAATTTGGGCCGTTGGAATCGAATATCTCAAGGAAGTCTTCTTCATTTGCCTTTTTTATGCACAAATCTCTCACTAGATCATGTAATCTAATTGCATTCACCTTCCCTTCATAGTTTCTCCTTGCAACCTCGACGAGGCAACGGTGAACCAACTCATCCAAATACCAGCGTGCAACATCCTCTACAGTTTCTCCTTCACACCACTTAGCGGATGTGAAAAATCCTTCAGCGATCCACATTTTGATTAGCTTTCCAACCGGAATTTCATAGTCCTCTGGATAACGGGCCAAGTAAAGAAAACAAGGTTTTAGTTTGTAGGGCAAATCACTATAGCTTAGTGCTAACATCTCTTCCACCGGCCCATACAAGTGTGTGCCTTTTCCCTTGTCCATTATCCGCGATGCGACTGCCTCCGCCACATTTTCCCAATCTTGAAAGGTTTTCTTTTGACTTAGAATGCCGGCTAGTGCAATCACAGCCAATGGCAATCCTCTGCATTTCTTTAACATCTTCTTCCCTAGTTCTTCTAGCATGGCAATATCTGTCGAGTTGCTAGTCTCCTCCCTAAAGATAAGAGCAATCTTTCTAAATAGCTCCCAACTCTCTTCTTCACTAAGACACCTTGGTTTGTGTGGATAGGTGATGGGTTTTAAATCAGGGTAATCAACAACCTCTTCATTACGAGTGGTAACTATGATTTTCCCTCCACTACTTTCTCCTAATGGCAAAGCTGGAAGGATGACTTGTAGTGCTTTGCCCCCCCACACATCGTCAAGAACAATCAAATAGCTTTTCATCTCCAAATATTGGTGAAGCTTTCCTACAAGTACTTGATGGCTATTAGAGGACTCGTCGATTTTCACGCTAAATTCCTTCAATATATCAAGGATGATCTGACGAGCATTCCATTGTTTAGAAACCGATACCCATGCCATGCAATCAAAATGTTTTTTGACATCCGCATGGTTGAAGAGTTTTCTAGCAAGAGTGGTTTTGCCAGATCCACCCATCCCCGCAATGGATACCACTTTGATTTTGGTGTGGTCTTCTTCATCATCAGTCAACACCCGAACTAGCTTGTTGATATCTTCATCAAGTCCAACCACATGATCCTCATTGGTATGCGAATAGGCAATTGCTCTCTTTTTATTCAACCCCTGACTAGCATCATCTATTCTTCTTCTTACCCCATTATCACCCACATACCTTTTCCACATCTCCATGGTTTTATTTATTCTCTCCATTATAGCTTCAATCTCAGAGCCTTTTTGGTGGGTGTGTTTAATGGAGCTACAAAAGCATAAATACCTTTTGAAAAATTCTTCCTTCTTATCAGCCGAAGAACTGGCTCCAAGGATGTAGGACTCGATCACATCCTCAGCATCATACGCAATCTTTCTGATTTGTTTGATGGTGGTGCGACTCCGCTCATCACGTCCTTCCTCGTCCATGGCCTCCATGTCTATGAGAAAGCTTTGCATCATCGTGAACTCATCTTGCAAGCTCAGTACTTGCTCTTTCACACCATACAAGAACTTGGCTTCTTCGGTCAAAAGCTCGCCAATCTTTCCCGCAGCAAGACTAACAACAGAGGTAATACTCATTTTTTTTTCACTTTTTTCTTTGTGGTTTAACGATACTACCAGAGGAAATCAGTAAAACAAAAGATGAAGGGAATTTTGAAGAGAATTGCTTTGGGGAAATTGCAGAGGCTTACATTTTTTTGCTGTGGTTGAAGAGAGTGTAAGATTGGTTGGATGCTTCCAATTACACTTGAAATTTATTATTGAAGATGCTAGCCAACATAGTACTAGCTAGCCAACAGCTGGATGGTCTTAATTATTACTCTGAATATTGATTGATACATACATGACTACACATCAATAAAGCATGTGATTGATATAGACTAAGAGTAACAATATAGTCCTTTTTTTTGTCCTTTTTTTTGTTTGTTTCTTTGAAACTTCAGAGAAAGCAGTTTGATATAGACTAAGAGTAGTGTGTATATCAATCACATGCTTATCAGTCGTGTATAGTGATAACACATTTAAGAAGTTGTCTCTCTCAATGAATGTGTTATCACTATACACGACTGATAAGCATGTGATTGATATACACACTACTGAGAAGCAATTTGATACGGAAGAAACATCGAGTGCCAGACATTCTCGGAATCGTCGTCGTCCAAGACGATATGAGGATTAATATATATAAGTATTTTTATAGTTTTTAGAACATTAATTTATAGTTTTTAGTATTTTATTTATTTCATGTAATTTTTATAAACTAGAGCTTGACTCTCTTTCCGGGTTTTCTTTACGGTTCTTTCCCGGGACGCCTTTTTGAACCGTTAGGGCTTAGGTATAAATACTATTGGTGTAATTCTCATAATTTATCCAAGATTTAGTTTTGCTCTAAATTTCTCTTAGCTTATCAGTTTTCTCCCGTGGCCACTGTAACACCCCGACTTCCGACGGAGCACTACTAAGAAATAGACCTTACTAGGTACTATTAAATAGGTTGACAACTACACTTTAGGATCTTGCAACGCGGGCACGACGAGAAAACGAAATAAAAACATCCAACCTTTCTTTTATAAAAATATAGAAAACGTAGTTATGCATGAATTCCCGAAAACCTAATTATAAATATCCTGGATCTGACGAATCATCACCAACAATAAAATCATTCGACGAAAACAGAAGACAAGTCATAATACCAACTCTAACATATTAATAAAAATAACACAACTAAACTATCGTAAAAATAATCCCATCCCACTATGACACGCGCTCTTTACCGCTCCGGCCCGCCATCTGGCCTCGGTTCCTGCACGGCTCCCTGATTCATACCTGGAACTGAAAAATATTCCTCGAAGGGTCAGCGTCTAATCTACCAAGCTAGATAGAATACGGAAATTGTAGAACGTTTCGAAAACATTTCTAAAGTCAGCATACAAATCCTCAATCGCAATCATATCTCTAAAGGCCAATACCTAAATTAGTTATAATCAGTCACACAAGTCACATGCGCATTCACAATCACAATCACACATCAATGAAATTCTTCCTTTGTCCACAATCCGTCTTCCAAGGCGCTCATCACCGCACCGAGTGCAGAGGCAGGCCCTCCCACTCCACTTCCCAATCTCCCTTCTAACTCCGGGCTAAGCCTCCACTGGAGCGCTTGCCAAAAACACACAGATAATAATTTTCATTTGAAGGGGTACGATTTTCCCAGTCACATGGGTCAAAGTAGCCAACTCTTCCTCAACACCAGCTACAATGGGCCGTGTCGGAAACGGTACCAACACAGAGAAAACGTTCCAAAATATTTTCCGATAAAACACATTTTAAAATCGTTAACGCACACAACACACAAGGAGTTCAAAACAATTTAAAAGGTATACGGGACTAGTTCCCAAAACCCGTCCTACAATATCGATACGCAGTCTAACAAGGGAGAAAAGAACCGAGCAAGTCGAAAAACGACTTACCTCGAAGTGACGGATCCTTAAAGATGATGGAAGTTAAGAGTGCAGGCGAAAGCGATTCCCTAGAAAAATATTACCATTGAATACGTTCAGACTTTACTTATTCCGACTAGGTAACGAACCAAATAGGTAAGATTAATTACTCATAATATTAGAGCCTAGCTTAGATAACCCCATTAATTATGGAAAAATAAGTAAGAGAGTAAAATATGTATACCCAATCTAGCCCACCATCCAAATTAATTACTCCAACAGTGGAGAGAATTTTCACTACCCTCTTTCCGTATACTACACGAAGTTACAATACTAAATAGAAAGACCCCAACAATTTTATGCGTCTAATTATTTTGATCAACTTAAATCATTCCCATTAGTATTCAAGGCATAACTCGGACCCACCTAATAATTACAATTTGGAAACAATTCTAGTCCAATTGGATAAAATTGATCCAACTCTCCCAGCCCGTTTGCCTTATCAATTCTTTTGACCCAAATCGGCCTTGACCCGCTCGTAGGCCCCACCCCATCTTCTTCAACCTTGAGAAATTGAAACCCAAACATTCCAAATCTCTCTCTTCCGCCGACGACTCTGCACAGCCCTCCACCCCTTCGCCTCACCTCCGTTCCCTTTTTCCGACCCTCCACCAGTCCCAATTCCCTCATTAGTCAACTTATGCTTGACCAAACCGAGTGGACCCATCCCCTACCTTCTTCAACCCGCCTTCGAGACTTCCGTCTCTGCCCCGTAACGGCGCCCTAGCGCTCGGACTAGCGCTCGGACTCTCCGGCGACACTGCCCCGTACCAGCATCATCAAGAGAGGGCATAGGCGAGCAGCAAATTCCGCCCCCGTTCATACCCTACCCTGCGCTCCCCGAGAGCTTCGCCCCTCACCCTCACCGGCGGCCATCGTCAGACCTCTCACCCCTCCCTTGCCAGCGACTTCGGCTAACGATGCATCCCGGCGACAGCCCACAGTCATAACCATTACCCGCCCGAACAACAACGATTAAGGAACGGGGAAGGAGAACTCACCAGCGGTTGTTCGATCGATACCGACGGTGAAATCCGACGATCCTGTCGGCCTCCCTTTGAAGTTGTCGTTTTAAGGTGAACAGAGGCACGAAGCTTCAATCGCTTGAATTGTTGAATTAACAGGGGAACGAACCTTGAAGTTGCGGGGTGAATTGTTGATCACACCAATTGTTGAATTAATAGAAGGCTGTGGTTTTGATAATCCCCGGAGGATCCAAGGTCAATATATAAAAGAGGGGTTTTGATAGAATTCGGTTAGATTTGATAACAATTAGGATAGGATTTGAGCTTTTGATAGGATTCCTTTTGTGTGAATTCGGGTACAAAATTTGGAGGACTTGTGAATTGGCTTTCAGCTTGAGTTAATTTAAATAGGGGATAAAAATAGGGTTCAGATAGAAATATATATATATTTATATATAATTTAACTGGTTTATATATTAAAGACACTAATACAACTAAAGATTATAACGAGTTATTCCTATTCGAGAAAATTTGTTTTTCTGCTCTGGACGGAAAAAACGGAACCCGTATTTTACAGCCACCAACCACGTTATCCCAAGTCGGAATCCACACCGGGTTAGGCTCAACCCCCTTGACCAACAAGAGTTCGATACGCGGTCTATATCGGGTCCGTATCACAATTTTTGAAGATTTTTTTTCGTATTGCATTTTCAATCTATATAGCACACTTTAGAGTTGTATTAATTGATTTTCAAGTTCAATACAACTTACAATAATACTCCAGCTTCATAAGATCAACGCACAATACACCTCCAATCTTGGTTTTCCACACAATACAAACAAGTTAGGTTCTTGAATCAATTCCCAGCTACATTAATCTTGGTTTTGGTTGTGCTGATTTGTAATTTCTTTGAAACTTCAAGAGGCTTATCTTGGCTTTCACTTTAGGTGGTTGAAACTTATTAATGAATTTGCTTTTGAGTAGGTGTATGTACCATCAATCGTTCTTCTTCGCTAAAAGTCACGTTTTTTTTAAAATAAATTGTTTCGGTGGGCCAAAAAATATACTCCCTCCGTCCCATAATATTTGTCCATCTTTTCATTTCGATTGTCCTAATAAGTTTGTCCATCTTTTAAACTTTTCATTTATATCATACTTTTCTTACCATATTACCCTTATTCAATCTTATATATTATCCCCATTACCCACCTTTCCTATCAACTTTATTACTTTTTTCTATAAAATTACAAAATTACCCTCATCCAATCTTATATATTACCCCCAATTATCCACCTTTCCCATCAACTTTATTACTTTTTTCTATAAAATTACAAAATTACCCTCATCCAATCTTATATATTACCCTCAATTATCCACCTTTTCTATCAACTTTATTACTTTTTAAACTTTTTATACCATAATTATTCAACTTTTCAACTTTGTATTAATTACCGTGCCAATTGTACTTTATGGACAAACAATTTGGGACGGAGGGAGTACCATATTGCGTCATTTTCGTGGATTTTTGTTCTTTTTCGCTTAAAGTCACGTTTTTTTATATAATAAATCGTTACTATTTCTACCAAAAAAATAAATAAATCGTTACTATTTTGTCATAGTTCGGTGGGCAAAATACGGACAGAGGGGGGACCGTCCCAACGCATATGCGCGACATGCCTACCACATAAGCCTATGAGTTCTCGTCCTGACCCGTGAACGGCCAAAAGGCCTTTTGTTTCCATCCTAGAACAAATTAGTAATATGAGGTGTAACTAGACCTGTCAATCGGGTCGGATCGGGCGGGTTCGGGTTAAATCGGGTTCGGTTTTGTTATGGGTCGCGGGTCAGTCGGGTCGGGTTGTAGCGGGTTTTCGGTCGGGTCGGGTTGACCAGCGTGTCTTAAATATCTTTTTTTTTTATGATTATTAAAATCATTTTTTAATTAAATAATAATATTTAATAATAAAATATTATTTTCATTTATTTTAATAATAAAATATTTTATAATTTTCAAAATAAATTTTAAAATTTCTATAAATATACTAAATCGGTCAACCCAACAGATTTCAAGTTTCAACCCAACGGGTTTTTGGCTCTATCAGGTTCGGTTGATTTTGGGTTTCGGGTTCGGTTGACCCTAAAATTATCAGGCGGTTCGGGTTGGCGGGTTCGGTCATCTTTTGAACCCTCTAGGTGTAACACAAGCGTATATAAACTAGGCAATTCATTCTTCAATTTCCCGATGTGCGATAGCTACTTCACAAACTCCCTTTATCCCAAAATGTTTGTTAATTTACAAAGAAAGGCTAGTGGACAAACATTGTGAAATGGAATAAAATGTGTTTATTTTTTCTATAAGTTTTTGTTTAGTAAGTACAGTGTATGGTTAATCTTTACACTTCTTTGCTATAATCAATTTTTTTTTGCCCTTTTTTGTTTGTGGTCTGATTTGTATATTTGAAAGTTTGAAACTTCAAAATTCATGAAGCCATTCAATTATTTGCAAATGCATTATTGTGTCATTATTCATATATCGTGTTCTGGTCAATTTCCGACCAGAGATCTTCGAAGATGATTTTGTAAGTTCGTAGGGAATATCTAGCCGATCGACACAAATTTTGATGAACAAAGCAAGTTTTTATATTTGAAAGAAACTGAGGATTACAATGGCTCGATTACAAGTGCTTGATCTGATCCCTCTTCTATGGGCTAATCCTTTACTATATACTCGTTTTCGTTTCCATCTCCTGGCTCCATCTTCCCACATCGCTCGCCCCATCTTCTGAGTGGCCTTGTCGAACGGTTCCTCCCGAGTTTCTCGGCTTGGAGACGATGATGGCGATTCTGATACGACTTCTGGGCTCAAATGTTAATGGGTTGGGCTAACCGCGGGTTGGTGAAACCTTTGGGCCCAACATATCGTACGTGGGGTTCATAAGTACTACTCCGGTGTCTATCAAATACATAATGGGTCCTGCGCGCCCTCTTCCTTTATGATACAACCGTACCTTACGCAACAAGTTTTTCTAGCCATTTGATTAATGTAGCTTCCATAATAATTAATTCAAAATTTTTAGCTATAGGAATCATGTGCTAATAATATCCTTGTGGTAAAATTGATAAAGGTATTCAAGCTCATTTATAAAATATCAGGCAATTATGTATCCACTATAATAGTTTTTTTTTTGGGGGGGGGGGGGGGGCACAAGTTTCTGAATCTTATGGCTTGACCCTGCCTTGGACCCAGCGAAGGGATAAATCGCGGGATATCGATGTGCAGCTGTGGCGGCAAAACTAGACTCAGAGGCTTCCGTTCAGGGTAACGGTGTTGCCCACAGATGGAAACTCCACATGTTAAGGCAAGGCTCGAACCCTAACGTGCGTGGTGTACACATGAGAAACTTTTGAACTACCACGCCAAATGCCTTGAGGGCCTTAATTAGTAGTGTGACTGTTGCATCTGAATAATTGATACTGAAGAGTTGAGAATGGGATTGAAATAACAGAAAACGGAAGCTAATTAAACACCCAATTCGATTAATGGAGGCTAATTAAGAGTACGTTTTCCTCACACCACAATGAGCTTATTAGCCTATCCATGGCCAGTGGAACAGTGACACGCTCTGCTCCAGCTGGAACCGAGTGTGCACACTAAGAAAGGATAAGTGGCAGACGTCTACAAATACAAAGTTACTTATTCAAATCCAGCAAACTTAGATCGATCTTAAACAAAGCAAACATGAGTTCACACACACACACACACTAGTAGATTATAAAATGTGGTTCTTGCATCATAATTGATACAATTTGCTTATTCAAATCCGGCAAACTTAATATCATGTGCAGCAGTCTTCAACATAATCCAACTCCTCCTCCTCCCTTGTAAAAATGATTGCATGATCTCCACCGATGGCAACCCTGCCCAATTTCAATTCAGCTTTTATATTTTCTTATGCAAAGGATTTTTGTTCGGTAACAAGCTAGCAGTAGAAAACTTGTTGTAATTAGTTAACTAATTAAGTACATATATAATAATATTAGCTGGGAAACTTACTTGTTCATGCACTAGCGAGGTTGTTAATATAATCCCGCTCACCCGATATGAACGAGAGGGATATGTTGGATGATATGGGCATCTTCTCCTCCTCTTTTTATTCTCTCCTTCAATTCATCACCCATGTGCCGAAGCGTTAATTCTTGCAAGGCATTGATGAATTTCAATCCTTCTGGAACCTTCCTCAATTTCTTACATCCCTGAATTACTAATATCCTGAGTTGAGGCATTGATCCCCTCTCAATACTCCATTCCTCCAAGTTTTCTAATTCTTTCAAAACGAGCCTTTTAAGCTGTGGAAACTCTCCCGCCGAGACAGTCCACTGGATGCCCCTATAAGCCTTATCAAATAGATGCAAGTGTGTGAGTTGAGGGAGTTTGCCTAAAGCTTCAAGCGTGGCTTCTACTTCAAGCTCTGTCCTCCACAACGTTAAGTGCATGATACTAGCAGGGAATCCAAGTCCATAGCTGCTGCTCAATCTATCCCCCATCTTTCCAACTAAACTTAGCTTCCGTAGATGTTGGCAATGGGTGATAGCCTGTAATATATTCTCCAACTTCACAACCTCATTGTCGCCGCTTTCTTCTGACGGTTCGATATCCCACACCAACCTCAATGAATGAAGACGGTCCGACCTTATACTTGGGCATTGAAATGCTGCCTCCAGCTGCTCCTTGCTTTTGATATCTCTTATAGTCAACTTTTGAAGAGTTGAACTTAGAAGTGGAAGCTCTTTCAACATCCAACTACCTCGTACACTCACCTTTAGTGTTTCCAATTTCTTTAGGGTATGCAACTTAAATGTTTCCATGGTACACATACCCACTCCATAAAAATCTAAATAAAGATGTCTAAGGCCTTCTATTTTCCAAAAAACATCAGGGATTCTCACTTCTTCATTTGGCTCAGTGTCCACGACCCAGTAGTCTAGTGCGAGAAGGTTGCGCAAGTTCCCAATGGAGGAAGGCAGCTTCTTAATGTTTGTCTCCCACAAACGAAGGTATCTCAGGTGAACCAAACTCCCGATCCCTGCCGGCAAGGTCTCATCGGAAGCCTCAATCCCCTCGAGGATTAGGACTCTGAGTAACATGAAATTTTCGTGTATTGGCTGCAAACTCAAGCTCTGTTTATTTTCAAACATGGAATCTTCATAGGCAAGTGAGCTAAGGTACCGGTTCTTTTTTGGGAATGGAAGAAGAATTCTGCACACACAAAAAAAAACATTGAATACTTGAGCGATATTTTTCACATAGTACGTTCAAGTAAACATGATCTATCTAAGAATGACAAAAACTAAATGTTTTTTCAGTGTTTATTTACGTTCTTATGATACAATATCTGCACTATAAAATGATTGTGTACAATTTCTATTCTCCTACGACACTACAAAACCAATAACAATTTATTATTTTAAATAGATTACATGTTTGTATTGAAGTCTTTTAAGAATTTTTAAGTGGTTAAAGATAGAATTTAAAGTTTGGACTTAGATTAGTTTGAATTTTATTGGGATTGAGTGGAATCTATAACTATATATTAAAGATGTGTCTTTTCGAGCCACTAGAACGATTCTGGCCCCACCTTATATTTATAAAATTAATTTTTATTCCTAATATACTAACTTCTAATTGAATTCTTCTTTAAATATTTAAATCTATCTTTAACATCAAACAAACATCTATTTAGTATAACTATATATTTTAAAAACTTCCTTATAAAAATATTTAAAATTAAAGATAACAAATTTAAAATATTTTAAAATAAGTATAAATATCTTTTATCTTTTAGCATGATATCTTTTCATGAATTCATTTATAGATATATAATTATATATTTTTTCTTTTATAATAAAAAATCTATAACAATATATTAAAGTTGTATTTTTTCGAGCCACCAGAACGATTCAGGCCTCACCTTATATTTAAAAAATTAATTTTATTTCTATTACTATAACTTCTTTTTTTAACTATTTAAAATTATCTCTAACATCAAAAAAATGTCTATTTAGTATAACAATATCTTTTGAAAGTTTCCTTATAAGTATTTAAAATTAAAAATAAAATAATAAATATAAATCTTTTAGCATATATCTTTTGATGAATTTATTTATAGGTATATAGTGATTTTCTTTTATAAAAATAATGATAAATATTTATAATTTTTAAAATTAATAAAAATAGATAATAAAATATTTAATAGATATATTGAAATATTTGATAATCTCTAAATTTATGTACATTAAAGTAATAAAATATAAAAAATAATATTTGATTAAAAAATTATACATTATATGGGAAATAAATTACTTATATTAAAGTTTATATTATTTTTTTATTAATATCCTATTTATAATGTCTATAAATATCGAATCGTAGTCGTACATGGTACGACAGGTAAAACTAGTATAAGGAATAAGGGACCCTTCGTTAGAGTTGCAGTAGGAGTTCAAATGAGTTAGTTTCCGTATTTGACAATTAATGCTCAAACTTATAATAAGGGTTTTATAATGTCATTGCAAACATGCTATTAATTAATAAGATGTTTTATGATTTCAATATAAATTTTTTGGTAATAAATGCTCATTCAATTAATAAGGAATTTTACCAAAACTATTCTAAATGGACTTTTTTATATTCTAAATGGTTTTTACTTCGTTTCATTTTAACTCTCCTTTTTTTTTTCTTAAAAATAAATAAATTAACTCTCCCTTTATGACAAGTTTTTATATGATATTCCCTCTGTTCACAAATACATGTTATTTTGGGATTTGTCTTAAACATTAAGAAGTGATATAATTTAACTTAAATACCCTCAATCTTATTAAGATCTTTCATCTTTTGTTATATATTTTACGTAATTATTCTTAATTAATGAGGATAATATCGAAAAAAAAGTGTGGCAAAATATGTCAAATAACAAATGTTATTGAACAAGAAAATTAGGCTAGAACGACAAGTATTCATGAATGGAGGGAGTAATACTTATAATAATAAAAACTAAAATTTATAAATTTGTAAATCCACGTCAATTTTAAAATTTATTTAAAAAAACTCATCTTATAAAAAACAATAATATTTGTTTTCTTTATCTTATAATGAATTTAATGATAAGGAAGTCATGGAGTCTTCTAAAATAATTAAAAATACATAAAAATAAACATAATCATTGAAAAAAACAAATTTATTTTAATTTTTTTATAGCTTAATTATAGTTTACATTCCATTTTAAACAAATATTACCTACTCTTTTATAATTTTGTTTTTTGGATCACCATAGACTGTGTCTATTTTTGAAATTAAATGAATAAAGTTATCATTTGTGTTTTGTGATAAATTTAGAAGAAAATAACCATTTTTTATTTTTATTTCAATTCTTGATTCTTGATTAAATGCATTAATAATCTCATTTGTTTCTTCATTTTTATGGTGACTATACTATGCATCGATAAGAAGATAAGAACTAAATAATATGAAGAACGGTTTCATTTTTTGGTCAATTGGGGAGAACTGTTACTAATTTTCTTTCATATATATTTAAAATGTAATTAATTTGATATAATGAAGGCAATAAATGAAATTATATTATTTTTTAAGGGGATTAAAGATGCTAATTCAGTAATAAGTAGACTACACCTCAATGCATAAAAAGGAAGAAGAGAATCAAGACTAAAAAAGCCACTAAATTATAGAAGTAGGTGATGAGAGGATAAGATAAAATGTTCATGTGGGAGTATAAAATGTTCATGTGGAGGCTTTCTTACTGTAGATAATTAGGAGGATCCTCAGCCTTTAGATTTTAAAAAATCTAATGGATAAGATTTTTTAGAATTAAAAGAAAAACAAATAAATCTATCCATATATAATTTTTTCTCCTCTAATATCTCTAGCATCTATATAAGCGTTGATGCTTACTTGTTCATTTGATATCTCTTAATTGTTCAATATGTATTTTTTTGGTTGAAATTGTTCAATATGTATTAAATGAGAGAAAGTTTAGCATCAACGCTTATATAGACGCGAGAGATGAATTATCATTTCTAGGTATTAGTTGTTCATTGTTGTACTTGTTCAATTGTAAATGAGTAGTTGTTCAACTGTAGCGTGACGTGATTATTTGCGTAAATTATTGTTCATCCATAATATAATAATACTTGTTCATGATAAATACCTTACTTGTTCATTTGCTATCTTTTTAATTGTTCAATATGTATTAGATGAGAGAGTTTATCATCAACGCTTATATAGATGCGAGAGATGAATTGTTCATCGCTAAATATTAGTTCTTCATTGTTGTAGTTGTTCAAATGTAAATGAGTAGTTGTTCAACTATAGAGAGACGTAATCATTTGCGTAAATTATTGTTCATCCATAATATAATAATACTCGTTCATGATAAATACCTTACTTGTTCATTTGCTATCTTTTAGTTGCTCAATATGTATTAGATGAGAGAAAGTTTAGCATCAATGCTTATATAGACGCGAGAGATGAATTGTTCATTTCTAGGTATTAGTTGTTCATTGTTGTAGTTGTTCAATTGTAAATGAGTAGTTGTTCAAATGTAGAGACACGTAATTATTTGCATAAATTATTGTTCATCCATAATATAACAATACTTGTTCATGATAAATACTTTGTTCATTTGCTATCTCTTAATTGTTCAATATGTATTAGATGAAAGAAAGTTTAACATCAACGCTTATATAGACGAGAGAGATATTATAGTAGAGAGAAAATTAGAGAGAGATATTATAGGAGAGAGAAAAGTAGATATGGATAGATAATTCGAAAAAATCCTATCCATTAATTTTTTTAAATCCAAAGGCTGAGAAGCCTTCTAATTATCTATGGTAAGAGCCCTCCTCACCTGATCTCATATATTGTCATATTTTGAAGTGCAAATTTTTATAAAAATAAACTCTTTTGTATAAAAGTATCTTTATATATGTGTAACTTACCAAATATCAATGGTGAAATCATAATATCCTTTTACATAAAATTTTTTTGTGTATTTTTAATAATATTCTCATGGGTGAAATTAAATATATTTTTTATGAACAGAAACTACCACCTCCATTTGTAATATTAACTAAAAGAACTCACCGCAATAAATAATATTAAAGGATGCTTCTGAAATATAATATTATTTTATATTAAATTTAATTATAATTTGTCAATTTACATTAGTATTATTTGTCGTGTTTTTGTGTTGGGTGATGACATGATGTATTAATAAACCTAGATCGTATAAGATTAATGGCGATCATCATCATGGTTTGACATAAGAATGGTTTTTCAAATTAATGTAAAATACAAATATGCATTTGTCAAGAGTTGGAGAAGAAAAAAGGATTAGTCATGATATAGAAGAGATTAAATAAGCAAAATCTAGTTATAAGGTCATGAATGTAGAATTATATTTTTTAACATAAATCAAGCTTTTCAATAAAAATGTATAAAAATATCAAAAATACAATATTATACCCTAAAAATACAATAATGTATAATTTACGAATATAAAGCACCACAATAGTCAATCCAAGTATTAAGTACAAGACAAAAAAATAATTTTTAAAGTGAAATTATATTTAAATATTTTTTTATCAAAAATAAATTAAAAAGTGATATGTGTGTAACACGGGCATCACCGCCTAGTATTAAATATAAAAAGAAAGATAATACATTGATTGGGAGAACAAAATACATAATTAATGCTCATCATGAACCTTGTATTTCAATTGTCTAGATTTTATTAAATTCAGTCTCCAACTCTATAAATCTTGAATCAATTCAAATACAATAACTTTTTAAATTTCTTAACTAATAGTTAATATTTTGAATATATTTGACAAATAAGATGATATGCATCTTGAGAGAATATAAGAAATTGCAATACTCATACCCGTCGTGAGAATAAATTACAGTTCGTCGTGATTCTGTCACTTTTATATCCGAATTTGGGCCCTTGGAATCGAATATCTCAAGAAAGTCTTCTTTGCTTGCCTTTTCTATGCATAAATCTCTCACTAGATCATGTAATTTGATTGTATTCACCTTCCCTTCATAGTTTCTCCTTGCAACCTCAACTAGGCAACGATGGACTAACTCATCCAAATACCAGCGTGCAACATCCTCTACAGTTTCTCCTTCACACCACTTAGCGGATGTGAAAAATCCTTCAGCTATCCACATCTTGATTAGCTTTCCAACTGGAATTTCGTAGTCCTCTGGATAACGGGCCAAGTAAAGAAAACAAGGTTTTAGTTCACGGGGCAAATCACTATAGCTTAGTGCTAACATCTCTTTCACCGGCCCATACAAGTGCGTGCCTTTTCCCTTGTCCATTATCCGCGAGGCGACGGCCTTTGCCACATTTTCCCAATCTTGAAAAGTTTTCTTTTGACTTAGAATGCCTGCTAGTGCAATCACAGCCAAGGGCAATCCTCTGCATTTCTTTAACATCTCCTTCCCTAGCTCTTCAAACTTGGCAATATCCGTCGAGTTGCTAGTCTCCTCTCTAAAGATAAGAGCAATCTTTCTAAATAGCTCCCAACTCTCTTGTTCATTGAGACGCCTTGGTTCATGTAGGTAGGTGATGGGTATTAAATCAGGGTAATCAACAACTTTATTACGGGTGGTAACTATGATTTTCCCTCCACTACTTCCTAATGGCAAAGCTGGAAGGATGTCTTGTAGTGCTTTTTCCTCCCACACATCGTCAAGAACAATCAAATAGCTCTTCTTCTCCAAATATTGGTGAAGCTTTCCTACTAGTACTTGATGGCCGTTAGTGGATTCACCGACTTGCCTGGTTTCCCCACTAACTTTCTTCAATAGATCAAGAATAATCTGTTGAGCAACCCATTGTTGAGAGACCGATACCCATGCCATGCAATCGAAATGTTTTTTGATAGTCTCATGGTTGAAGAGTTTTCTAGTAAGAGTGGTTTTGCCAGATCCACCCATCCCCACAATGGATACCACCACTTTGATGTTGGTGCACCCTTCTTCATCAGTCAACACCCCAACTAACTTGTTGATATCTTCATCAAGCCCTACCACATGATCCTCTTTGTTATGTTCATATGCAATTGATCTCTTTCCTAGGCTGGTTTTTCCATTCAACCCCTGACTAGTGTCATTTATTCTTCTTACCCCATTTTCACCCACATACTTTTTCCACATCTCCATGGTTTCATTTATGCTCTTTGTTACAGCTTCAATCTTAGATCCCATCTGGTGGGTCCTTACAACGGAGCTACAAAAGCATAAATACCTTTTTACGAATCTTTCCTTCTTATCGGCCGAAGAACTAGCTTCCAGGATGTGGGACTCGATCACATCCTCAGCCTCATAAGCAATCTTCCTGAGCTCTTTGATGGTGGTGCGGCTCCGCTCATCCCCTCCTTCATACATGGCCTCCATGTCTACGAGAAAGCTCTGCATCATCTTCAACTCCCTTTGCAAGCTCAGAACTTGGTCTTCCACTCCGTACAAGAACTTGACTTCTTCTTCCAAAAGCTCGCCAATCTTTCCCGCAACAAGACTAACAACAGAGGTGATACTCATTTTTTTTTCTTACGTTTTTTTGTGGTTGAACAATACTACTAGATGAATCAGCAAAACAGATCGATGAAGGAAATTTTGAAGAGAACTGCTTTTTTTGAGAGGCTTAGTTTTTGGTTTAGGAGTAGTTTAAAGAGAGAAGAAGAGAGAGAGAGGGTAAGGTTGGTTGGATGAACTTTGCTTTGGCGAGAGTGTTGACTTCCAATTACGTTTGAAATTAGGTGCGAGCTAGGCAGGGCTGTCCCTCAATCAGTAGCTTTTTTTTTAATCCACGCTGAAAATTCACACATATACCATTAAGCTACCCTAAATTATATTAATTGAAGATGATAATCCAAGCTAGGCACCATTAATCCAAGATGATACTCCTATTAATATATTAAGAAACCCATATATAAATATTAAATAGTACGTGATTCCATAAATAAAATATCAAAGAGACAAAGTCCTTATGTACGTTACGTAGTACACGTCCCCACCATGAATAATTGGGCTTTAATATTGATGAAAATCATCATCCAGAAATATTTCAACCAAAATAAATGGCTCAAGACATTTCTACAGATGCAAGTTGCTTATTAAAATCCAGCAAACTTTGATCTTAAACAAAACAAACATGAAGTTCTCACACACACGCACACACTAGTAGATTATAAAATGTGACTTGCATCTCAATAATTGATGTACAAGTTGCTTATTCAACTTCAGCAAACTTAATATTACGTCTACATAATTTTTTTAGAAACGGTAATTTCCATTATAAAAGGATTATACAAAAGCTCGCATCAGCAAGGTTCCACCATTACATACAGTATAATTCAAGACATAAGCAGTGGCGAACCCAGGATATTTTGAAAGGGGGGACTTCGACGTAGAAGTGGGTATACGACATTCACATAAATATATTAATTGCGCCATAACAAACTTAAAATAATCACATAATAAGCTTTTCATTCATTTTAAAAATTAATGCTTATTTAGGATAAGTTTTATTTTAATATATGATAATTATTAGGAGATAAGTTTTATCTTAATATATGTCAATTTTTACATAATAAAATTTTTTAGACAACAAAAGCTAATTAAGTTTTTTTAAAAGAATAAAACTAATTATATTAACAATAAAAATTTACTATTAAATAGACAAAAATACAACATGTTTTAACTAACTGGTATATATATTATGAAAAAAGTAAGATAGAATTCCCAAAAAACAAAAGTTCAATATAGGCCTTACATTTTAATACGGAGTATCAACTAAATACGGGGAATAATAGCCTTACATTTTATTAGTCATGGAACCGGGCCGGGCCGAATAGGGCCCGGGACCGGCCCGATATTGTACCGGGTTGGAGCAGACCGGATCCCGGGCCGAGCCGGTATAATTAGTCCCGATCCTTTTTTTTATTTTTATATGTTAATTATCCGGTCCGGGCTGGTCCGGGCCAGGATACAATTGCCCAACTCGGGGCCGGCCCATGGCCCGGGCGGGTTTGGCCCGTGGGCTGGCCGGGCCGAGCCATTTCGGCCCACAATTGCAGGTTGGGCCTGCCCGACCCGCACTAATGGCCATCTCTACATTTTATGCTCAAAAGACAACAAAAAATAGGCCAACAAGATAATCTTTAAATACGCCCAAAAGATAAAAAGATATTAAGTTGGCCCAAATTAAAAGATAAAAGCTAATTAAGCTTTTTTAAAAGAATAAAACTAATGAGGGCTGGGGAGTATTGAACTCGAGACACTCAGCTTGTCATGGGGGCTCAACCACTGGGGTATTTATTTTTTGTTGAAACTCTACCTCTCTTTATGATATTATATTGACCCAAGGGGGGTGGCCGCCCCCACAAGCCCCCCTGGGTCCGCCACTGGGCATAAGCAGTAATCTTCCTAAAACAATAAGGAAGAACACAAAAGCACTAAGACAAAATCAATTAATACACATGATATACAGGTTAACGCATTACGTCGCATCAGCAGGGTAACCAGGGTTCCACCATTACGTCTACTTAATTGCTAGACAGGAAGCATGTTGGAAATCATCATCCAGAAGTATTTCAACCAAAATACATGGCTCAAGACATTTTTTAAGGGCACTACTCATAAGAGTCGAACAGAAAACTTTTAGGTACTACACTTGAGGTTTAACCGATTGACTAGATGGCCGAAGGCGGGCTCAAGACATTTCTACACGTAAAACAATCCGATCTTATTCCCATCAAATTTATTCAAAATTCTATATATGAATTAGGCTCTATTTGATAAAACAATATATATTTTTAAAGAGGTTAAGATTTTTAGGGAGGTTTTTGAGTAAGTGTTGACTTTTAAGTAGGTGTTTAAAATTTTATTTACAACATCTAAAAACCTGATTGAGTGTTTAACGGTATAAAGTTTTTACGAGGTTGTTACAATTAAAATTATTATAGAAAATATTAATTAAAAGAAATTGTCAAATTTATGCACTACAAGTTTTCTATAACATCTTGAGACCTTCAGAAAACCATCTAAATAAAGGTTTCTTATTTGTGGGTTTTCTTTTTGATCAGGTAAGATTTTAGGGTCTGGCTGCTCGAACCTCAGATCTCTTACACATGGACAAGAGGCTCAACCGTTGAGCAGTGTGCACATGCACTTCTAATTTGTGGTTTTAAACCTTCTCAAAAAAGCCTCCTAAAACGTCAACGTTCTAAAAAATCTTATTTTATTAAATACCTATTTAAATAGGTTTTACTAATACAAACCTTCAAAAACCTATAATAACATGTGCTGAACAAAGCCTAAAACCCCTATAGGAAATTAATAAATCTGTCAAAAAATAATAATAATTTAAAACGAAGAGAGACATCCAATCTAAGCAATTACAATTTTATTTAGGTTGTTGCTTTATACACATGGAAAATTTTGTAGGCGAAAACAAAATAGCTCGCAATAGCGTTTCGCGTGAAACACTATTTCACGTAAGGGTAAAACCGGCATTTTAGAAGTCGAGGATTTTGGGGGAGCGGTACAGGGCTGAGCAACAGTGTTGCGCGCGAGACAAGGACCGCACAACAGCGTTGCGCGCGATACGCAATTTCGCGCAAATCGCCGTTTCGCGCAGTTCAACGACACTTTTTTACAAAGACGTTGGACTCGCGCGAGCCATCGTTGCGCGTATATAAAACGGTAAAAAAGATCCAATTTCCCCCTATAAATACCTATTTCGATTCTCATATTTTGCAGACCTTCATTCCACATCATTGCTTAAAAATGTCGTCAGGAGAAGAAGATACATCATCGAGCAATTATCACCCCGAGAAAGATGATTCTTTGTCAATCGATAGTTTCATACGTCATCTAACCTCATTCATTACTCAAATAATACAAAAGAACAAATTCTTCTTCTTCTACCTTACGGAGTATATTATTACTCCATCCATTCTATTCTATTTGACACTTTTGAAAAACTGAAACATATTAAGAAATTCATTGAAAATATAAAAAATATCATTGAAAATCCAAAATTTTCTACATGTAATAAAAAATTAATTACCAACTCATCCTTAAAGCCAATAAATGGAGAGAAAAAAGTCAATATAAACTCTTTCCAATACATTAATTAAATAAATACTAAAAATGACAAGTTTTAATGAACAAAATTTTAACTCTAAAGTGTCAAATAGAGTAGAACGGAGAGAGTATAATGTATCATTTGATGTTGATGTTATTCAAAAAAGATAATTTATTTTAAAAAAGAATAATATAATAAATAGAATTGATTTAGTATTATAATGCATAATGAATTAAAATCGATCATTTTTATAAGAAATCGTTATAATGGTATATAATCGTTCATTTTTATAAGATTTCGTTATGATGAATTAGAATCGTTCATTCTTGTAAGATTTCGTTATAATGAATTAAAACCATTCATTCTTATAAGATTGCGGTCGTAGGTCGGGTCGTGTTAAACCCATTGGGTTATGGGTCGACCGCAAAACCCGCAACCTTTTTAAAAAAATCATTATATTATTTCATGCGTAAGTGTATAATTTTAATAAGATTCTATATATAATTTTTTTATTTAAGATTCTTTTTTTAAAAAATAATATGATTTATGTATTTTATTTAGTATTTTTATTTTTAAATTTGTATCTTTATTCCCCTTTATAGTTTTAGGGTTGTAGTTTTTGGATTTGGGTTTTCTGGGCCGCATAGGCACCCGTCTAGAACCGCTATCATTATTATATAAGAGAAAAACATTTTAGTTTGTAATTTTATTTGTTAATACGAAGTATAATTAGGGAACAATTTAAAAGAAAATTATATTAAGAAACTTTTTAAATAATTATAGTGAGTAATCCGTAGTTAGTTAGGAAAATATATTGTTTGAGATATTTAAGAAGATTGATTCTAAAAATTACTAATCTTATCTATTAATTTCCATTTTAGGAATCTTATTTATCGCCCCCGGCCCCCGGGGCGACGAATAGCAATACTCTTTTTATAAATGTAGAAATTTTAAAATTACCATTTAAAATCAGGAAGTGGATCTTATCCACCCTATTATGGTAAGTCTATTGGTGTGTTTGTATGGTCAAAATCAACTAGTTACTAGGTGAACAAAAGTGATAGTCTTACCCTTAGGGTAGACTACCCTCTTGCCCAATCATCAAAATTTTGCCATGTCATTATATTTAATTGGTGATTGTGTATTAAAATGTTCGGATTCGACTAGTCCAAATCTGAACCCGCGTGATTACTTGATGTAACCCGACTCAATTTCATTTGTCGATTGAGCTACACCCATATTCGACCAAAACCGAAAATGACCAAATGTGAACCCGACCTAACCTACCTATTTGACAAATCTAAACATACCTATAGAATTAAATCAAATTATTCATCCTTACACCTTCAACCTTCAACCCTAAGTCCTAAACCTTGAACCATGTACAATAAACCCTACACCTTCAACCCTAAACCCTAAGTCGAATTCATAAATACTAAACCCTAAACCCCAAATTGAATTCCTAAACCCTACAAGTTAAACTCTAAACCCTAAGTTAAATTCCTAAACACTAAACCCTAAACCTCAAGGCCCGTTGCAAAAATCATTACACATTATAATAGCTTTTTTTTAAAATAGATTATTGGAATTGGGTAAAGATGATGGTATTGGGAAATGTGAGAGAAACAAATGTCAGGCAAAAAAGAGTTTATGTACATTTGAAACCGAACACATATGATTGATTTTAATCCATTATAATCTCTTATAATGTATTATAATGGATAAGCAAGTAGTAGCCGAACGTACCCTTAATCTAAAAATAAACAAACCCTAAATATACATACACAAAAATAATTTATTATAGTTGTATTAGTATATAATACTTAACTAATATAGTATATTAAGTAACTCAAATATCTTAACCCACAAGTATACAATATATATAGTAATGTAATGTTACTTAATTCTTATATTCTAAAATTTATCTTATATGATTATAGTATAAGATGAATGTAATAGATTTTATAATAAAAAGATTATAGTATAAGATAAAAATACTCAAATTAATATATTATAAAAGTCGACCGCTTTTAAGTTAACGCGTAGATTTTAGTCTCACCTAATGTTCAAAAAAATTTAATTTGCTTGTACCACCTAAATGTAAAGGTGTGGAATGAATAAATTGATAAGTATGATTGCTTGTTCTTGAAGCATGAAGTACAATGTGTACTACTTAGCTAATTTAAGCACAATCAAGACCCTTTTTAGTACTTTGTATTAGATATGGGAATTAAAATACACTACCATACATAGGATAAACCGTCCCACCTTGCTTGGATTACTTTAGTTGAAATCTCTATTGTTTTCTCCTATCATTACTAAAACGGAGGTTAAAATAATATTTAAAATGATTATCCATCTTTTTAAATCAATCTAATTGGTTGAAATTTAAACCAAAGCCTTTACAAGGTAAGTTGGTTTCATGCTCTTGGGTTCAATTACATTGTGAAACTATGCAATCTAACAAATGATAAAAATATTTTAATTAAGTAAATGACTTAATTTGTAAAAATAGTTTGTGTACCGTCAATTTTCAAATGCTCATAATTTTTTACTCGGGTGTCAGATTAAAGTGTATAATATGTCAAATCGAAGCTCTCGACAAAAGGAACATTTATACTTACAAAGATTCGAGCCTATATCGGGCCGCACAAGCCCACTTTGCGCAAGCCCATTTCGAGTCTATTTCGGGCCGCTCGAGCCCATTTCTCGCGCATGCCTGTTTCGAGTTAGCCAATCTCCTGATTTCCCAATCCCCTTTCCATTTTCATTTTTTGCCCTTCCGCGCAACGATGTTTCGCACGAAGATTTGTTATGCGTATATTCTGTGCGCTTTTTTAAAAAACGAGTGCACAATTACCCTGCGTTTTATTTAACAATTAAGATTTTCTCAACTTTACTAGTAAAGGTTTTTATTAACTCCAGTGGTACTAAATCTAAAACGACGTCATCTCATTAGCAAACTTAAACACCTAAAGTAAGCATATTAGCCTCTGTTCCGAATTAATTGTACTTTTAGTTCTATTTTTTTCTGAATAATATTTGTAATTTTTTCTAATTTATCAACTTTTTTTTTGTACATTTTCTTACAAATCATCATAACTATAACCTAAATCGGAGGTTAAAAAAATTATTAAACGACACATGTCACTTTTAGATTGGACCACACTACCTTTGTTTTTAAAAAAATCTTTTATTTTTGGATATGATAAATTCTTATCAATGTTTTTAGAATATAGGATAGAAAATCCCATTAGTAAACAATCTTTTATTTTTGGATATGATAGATAGGAAAATCATTATGATATTTTTTTATGCTATCATACAAATTCTAGTAATCTCTTTGCCAAATTTGATTATTATTATTATATGTAATATCCGTTTTCGCTTTAGGTAAAGTAAGTCGGAAAACGAGTTTCCTCCGCTTACAAGCATTTGAGTTCTTGACCGCAAAACCCCAATTAGTTCATATTTAAGTATTAGTCAATTTAGGTAGCCTTGAACAAAAATAAATTTTTTCCCCTAAACTAAATAAACTACGCGGATTTGAACAAATCTATCATAACCGAATTGGTTATATCCAAATCTGGGATTTCTTATCTTAGATTAAGGCCTATATTAATAAACCCATCTTCAACTAAACCAACCAAACTCGGAAGAAGCAATTCATTCGATATCGTCTTCTTCACAAACATCGTCTCCGGTAGGTGAGTCGTCGAGAGCCGTTCAACTCTTATTCGGACGTCGTTCGAGAGCCGTTCGCAACAGCATCGTCTCCGGTAAGTCCTTTTTCTTCGTTTCATTGCGTGTTCTCGTGTTAGGAACGAGGTTTGGTGTTGGAATCGGAGTACGCCGTGGAGTACACTGATGGTTGTCGGCGGAATCGGTCCGCCCAGCCATGAACAGGGGCGGCAGGTGAGTCGTCATTGCTGCCTCCTTTTGGTGTTGCGCGATAGGGTGGGAGACCGCAGCCAAGCGAGGAGGCGGATCAGTTGGAGGAGACGAACCGGTCGAAGGAAGGACGTCGTTGCAGAGTGCCGGCGGGAGAAGAAGAAGTCCGGAACTGGGTAGGTCAAAGACGAAGAGAGAGGCCAGTGGATTTGGGTTAATCGGGGGCGAGTCAGAAGTCGGGTGGTGAGTGAGTGCAGTCGAGGAAGAAGGGAGAGGTCGGAGGGGAGGTCGCTGGGCGGCGTAGCAGGGGAGAAGGCGGAAACCAGAGGAGCGTCTCGAGGTTGAAGATGGGAGTGGGGGGCCCACGCGGGGTCAAACAATTGTCCGGTCAAACCGGATGAAGAGGGGAGACGGGCCGGGTATTTTGGGCCGAAAATTGGGCTGAATTTGGCTTCTCTATTGTCATGTTTAAATTGATTGGGCCGAATCAGGTTGCTTTTTATTTATTTATTGGGCTGGTCCGATTTAATGGAGAAGGGTTTAGAAGTGGGTAAAATTGTTTCCTTAGTGTTAATATGGATAGTTGGGTTGGATTAATTAGATTGATAAATTTTAAGATAAATTTTACAAGGGGTTAATTAGCATACTCTAATGTTATCAATTAGATTTTTCTTAATAAAAGTTAGGTATATCGGTTTATATTTAAGTTAATTTTTTCCCTTAATAACTCTTTAGGGAATCGTTCCGTTTGAGATCGTAGTTTCGTCTTTCCGAGGATTCTTCATTCGAGGTAAGTCGTTTTTCGACTTGCTCGGTTCTTTTCTCCCTTGTTAGATTGCGTATCGATATTGTAGGACGGGTTTTGGGAACTAGTCCCGAATACCTTTTAAATTGTTTTGAACTCCTTGATTGTTGTGTGCGTAAATGGTTTTGAATGTGTTTTATCGGAAAAATATTTTAGAACGTTTTCTCTATGTTGGTACCGTTTCCGACACGACCCATTGTAGTTGGTGTTGAGGAAGAGTTGACTACTTTGACCCGTGGGACTGAGAAAATCGTACCCCTTCAAACGAAAATTATTACCTGTGTGTTTTTGGCAAGCGCTCCAGTGGAGGCTTAGCCCGGAGTTAGAAGGGAGATTGGGAAGTGGAGTGGGAGGGCCTGCCTCTGCACTCGGCGCGGTGATGAGCGCCTTGGAAGACGGATTGTGGACAAAGGAAGATTTTCATTGTTGTGTGATTGTGATTGTAAATGCGTATGTGACTTGAGTGACTGATATAACTAATTTAGGTACTGGCCTTTAGAGTTTGATTGCGGTTGTGGATTTGTACGCTGACTATAGATAACGGATTTCAAAATGTTCTACAGTTTCCATATTCTTTCTAGCTTGGTAGATTAGACGCTGACCCTTCGGGGAACATTTTTCAGTTCCAGGTATGAATCAGGGATTCGTGTAGGAACCGAGGCAAGATGGCGGGCCGGAGCGGTAAAGAACGCGTGTCATAGTGGGATTTGGTTTTTATTAGTTATTTATAATAGTTAGGATGTTGATTTTAATAATTGTTAGACGGAGTTGGTATTGTGTTTTGTTTATTATAACTTTGTTCGAGTAGTTCAGTCAGTGGGCGTTGTGACGTATTTGATTATTTACAATTTTCGGGGATTCATGCATGATACGTTTTTCTAAGTTTTACTAAATAAAGGTTGGATGTTTTATTATGTTTTCTCGTCGTGCCCGAGTTGTAAGGTCCTACAGTGTAGTTGTCAACCTAAATAATAGTACCTGGTAAGGTCTATTCCCTAGTAGCGCCTCGACGGAAGTCGGGGTGTTACATTATAATACAATCATTTGTTACCTTATATGAAAAGATCTTGATTAGTTATATGATAATTGTCTTATCTTTTTACACAGATCATAACAAAGATTTATATTTAAGCATTTACATAATTATTTTTCTCGGATAATAAATATATTTGAAAATATTTTATTATTAGTGTTTTATTTAAGAAAAACCCGTACAAGGTACGGAAATACATACTAAGTATACTGTATACATAAAAGGCAAAATTAGATCTCAATTCTCCAAAAGTAAAACCAAATCTAAAACGAAATTTTTTTTTGCAATGAGCCGACCTCAGATGCAAGTTGCTTCCGAAAATTCTAAAAAAATTGCAATGACCCGACCTCAGATGCAAGTTGCTTACTCCGTATTATAATCCAGCAAAATTTGATCTTAAACAAAGCAAACATGAAGTTCACACATACACACACACACTAGTAGATTATAAAATGTGACTATTGCATCTCAATAATTGATTCAAGTTGCTTATTTAACTTAATATCAAGTCTACTTAATTGCTAGATATATAGGAGGAATCTGGAAATGAGTTGTAAGCCCAGCTTAACTTATCACAACAAATATTGTTTACAAATTGTTGAGTATCTTAATTGTAGTTTATGGGTTTAATGTATGGTATGACTTTAGTTTATGACAAATTGATACTGATGGTGCTCTTCTGTATGCTGAAGTCCTCTGCTTTGTGTTTTCTTTTAACTAATTGCACATGACTTTTGAAAGTATTAATTGGTAGACATTGTGCTCATTTTGTTTTTAACCATTTTCACTTTCTAGAAACTTAAGAAGTTTCCATTCTATTCTTTCTGTTGTACTCTCTTGGAAATTAGTCGCCTTCAGATAAGTTGGTCAATTGCAATAAACATGTGCAAATGGACTCTGAAACTGTGTAGTATCTGAATGGATTATCATCTTAGATTTAATTATCAATGGACTTTGATAACCTAATGTATGTTATGTTGATCCACTGCAGATAGTGAAGGCCGAACATCATTACATTGGGCTGTAGATCGTGGTCATCTTAATGTGATAGAGCTGCTAACCAGTAGGAATGCTGACGTGAATGCAAAGGTAACTGAATTTTTAACTCTAGTCTTCCGAGGACAACTTGTGAATCTATTCATAACGAGTCAATAGAACCTCAAGAACATACCGAAAAACTGAGTACTTTGTCTGAGTGACTTGATTCTTTGATATTAATGGCATTAAAATTCTCACCCCATGCATTGTTTTACTGGCAGGACAATGAAGGCCAAACTCCATTGCATTATGCTGTTGTTTGTGATAGAGAAAATATAGCCGAGTTCCTCATCAAGCACAACGCAGACGCTGATGTAAAAGACAACGAAGGTGAATCCCCGGTAGGAATCTGTGAGAAAAACTGGCCTTGGCTGCGAAAACAGGTCCTGTAATTCGTCCGTCTTTCTATATTTTCATCCACACATTCTCCCACTGATCAAACCATGTGTTGCTAGCTAAGTTTCATGATGGATTTGTATATACTGATATCATCTTAGTCTTTGTCCTCTGTAAGGATATGTTCATAGATGTAGGGTGGGGATGTTTGTTTGTTTTTACCATATAATGCAATCTTTCTGGGTGTCGTCTCATGGCGTAATTTTTGTGTGAATATGCTGAGAGCTCTGGAACGAAGATTTATTAATGACTATCTGAGCTTTAGATCATCTTCTCTTATAAAAAGCATAGCCCTTTAATCTTGCAAAAAGTCATAAATAGATCGCTTGACTTTTATTTGGTTTACTAAAATTCTTTCACTTATGAAAAATGTTACAAACATGCCCTTAAACTTGTATTTGGTACATTAAAGTCATTGAATTTTGGTAAAAGTGAAATATTGGTCTTTATACTTTGTTCATATATTTCTTGCAGTGTACGTAGTTTGACTAGTTAAAAACATGCCCTTAAACTTTGTTCACTTTACATTGTACTAGTTAAAAACTTAGTATGCTATTTGATCTCTTAGAACTCACTTTACATTGTAGTTTGACTAGTTAAAAACTTACTTTGTTTATTGTGAAAAGTCAATTTGAAATTTACGGATGCACACACATTCTTTTGGCTTGAAGTCGATTGAAAAAAAAAACAGCAGAAACTTTGATCTTGAAGCAGCTTGGAATAATACAAGGAAGTAAACAAGCAGTATCATGGAGTGATATTCAAGTTCATGATGGATTTGTATATACTGATATTCCATTTCACATATATATATATAGCAAATAACTGACGAATTGATACTTGGAATACAAAGAATTAAACAAGAAAAACAAAATAATTGATACTGAAGAGTTGAGAATGGGATTGAAATAACAGAAAACGGAAGCTAATTAAACACCCAATTCGATTAATGGAAGCTAATTAATTAAGAGTGTGCACACTTTGAAAGGGTAAGTTTGATCTTAAAGCTTGGAATACAGAGAATTATTAAACAAAGCAAACACGAGTTCACACACACACACACACGTACACACTTGATACAAGTTGCTTATTCAAATTCAGCAAACATAAAATAATATCATTGCATGATCCGACTTCTGCTCCTCCTTCCTTGTAAGTTGTAAATAGGATTGCATTGATGGCAACCCTGTCCAATTTCAATTCAGCTTTTATATAATATTCTTATGCAACGGTTTTTTGTTTAATTAGAAACAAACTAAGCTAGCACAGTAGAAAACTTGTAATTAGTTAACTAAGTACATATATAATATTCTACCAAAAAAAAGTACATATATAATAATATTGCAACACAACAATTTATAATATCAGTCGGGAAATTAAACTTACTTGTTCATGCACTAGCTAGCGAGGTCGTTAATATAATCCCACTCACCCGATGAAAACGAGAGGGACATGTTGAATGATATGGGCATCTTCTCCTCCTCCTATAATGCTCTCCTTAAATCCATCACCCATGTTCCAGAGTTGTAATTCTTGCAAGGTAGTGATGAATTTCAATCCCTCTGGAACCTTCCTCAACTTCTTGCAAACCACAGCTTGCAGTTTCCTGGGTATATTCTGAGGAGAGGGACATGTTGGATGATATGGGCATCTTCTCCTCCTCCTATAATGCTCTCCTTAAATCCATCACCCATGTTCGAGACTCTTAATTGTTGCAAGGTAGTGATGAATTTCAATCCCTCTGGAACCTTCCTCAATTTCTTACACCCCCAAATCCATAATGTCCTGAGTTGAGGCATTGCCCCCCTCTCAATACTCCATTCCTCCAAGTTTTCTAATTCATCCACACGGAGCTCTTTAAGCTGAGGAAACTCTCCCGCAGAGACACTCCACTGGATGCCTCTATATGCGTCACCCCCTAGTCTCAGGATAGTGAGTTGAGGGAGTCTGCCTAAAGCTGCAAGCGTGGCTTCTACTTCAAGCTCTGTCCTCCACAACGTTAAGTGCATGATACTAGCAGGGAATCCAAGTCCATAGCTGCTGCTCAATCTATCCCCCATCTTTCCATGTAAAGTAAGCTTCCGTAGATGCTGGCAATGGGAGATATGTTGTAAAATATTCTCCCGCCGAGACAGTCCACTGGATGCCCCTATAAGCCTTATCAAATAGATGCAAGTGTGTGAGTTGAGGGAGTTTGCCTAAAGCTTCAAGCGTGGCTTCTACTTCAAGCTCTGTCCTCCACAACGTTAAGTGCATGATACTAGCAGGGAATCCAAGTCCATAGCTGCTGCTCAATCTATCCCCCATCTTTCCAACTAAACTTAGCTTCCGTAGATGTTGGCAATGGGTGATAGCCTGTAATATATTCTCCAACTTCACAACCTCATTGTCGCCGCTTTCTTCTGACGGTTCGATATCCCACACCAACCTCAATGAATGAAGACGGTCCGACCTTATACTTGGGCATTGAAATGCTGCCTCCAGCTGCTCCTTGCTTTTGATATCTCTTATAGTCAACTTTTGAAGAGTTGAACTTAGAAGTGGAAGCTCTTTCAACATCCAACTACCTCGTACACTCACCTTTAGTGTTTCCAATTTCTTTAGGGTATGCAACTTAAATGTTTCCATGGTACACATACCCACTCCATAAAAATCTAAATAAAGATGTCTAAGGCCTTCTATTTTCCAAAAAACATCAGGGATTCTCACTTCTTCATTTGGCTCAGTGTCCACGACCCAGTAGTCTAGTGCGAGAAGGTTGCGCAAGTTCCCAATGGAGGAAGGCAGCTTCTTAATGTTTGTCTCCCACAAACGAAGGTATCTCAGGTGAACCAAACTCCCGATCCCTGCCGGCAAGGTCTCATCGGAAGCCTCAATCCCCTCGAGGATTAGGACTCTGAGTAACATGAAATTTTCGTGTATTGGCTGCAAACTCAAGCTCTGTTTATTTTCAAACATGGAATCTTCATAGGCAAGTGAGCTAAGGTACCGGTTCTTTTTTGGGAATGGAAGAAGAATTCTGCACACACATACAAAAAAATGTTGAATACTTAATTAATGCATTGTTTTACATGTATACCCACACTCAAGATGCTCAATTAAATCTGATCTAAGAACAAGAAACAAATTATTCACTATCGAGTATTTTTTAAATAAGATGATATGCATCTTGAGAGAATATAAGAAATTGCAATACTCATACCCGTCGTGAGAATAAATTACAGTTCGTCGTGATTCTGTCACTTTTATATCCGAATTTGGGCCCTTGGAATCGAATATCTCAAGAAAGTCTTCTTTGCTTGCCTTTTCTATGCATAAATCTCTCACTAGATCATGTAATTTGATTGTATTCACCTTCCCTTCATAGTTTCTCCTTGCAACCTCAACTAGGCAACGATGGACTAACTCATCCAAATACCAGCGTGCAACATCCTCTACAGTTTCTCCTTCACACCACTTAGCGGATGTGAAAAATCCTTCAGCTATCCACATCTTGATTAGCTTTCCAACTGGAATTTCGTAGTCCTCTGGATAACGGGCCAAGTAAAGAAAACAAGGTTTTAGTTCACGGGGCAAATCACTATAGCTTAGTGCTAACATCTCTTTCACCGGCCCATACAAGTGCGTGCCTTTTCCCTTGTCCATTATCCGCGAGGCGACGGCCTTTGCCACATTTTCCCAATCTTGAAAAGTTTTCTTTTGACTTAGAATGCCTGCTAGTGCAATCACAGCCAAGGGCAATCCTCTGCATTTCTTTAACATCTCCTTCCCTAGCTCTTCAAACTTGGCAATATCCGTCGAGTTGCTAGTCTCCTCTCTAAAGATAAGAGCAATCTTTCTAAATAGCTCCCAACTCTCTTGTTCATTGAGACGCCTTGGTTCATGTAGGTAGGTGATGGGTATTAAATCAGGGTAATCAACAACTTTATTACGGGTGGTAACTATGATTTTCCCTCCACTACTTCCTAATGGCAAAGCTGGAAGGATGTCTTGTAGTGCTTTTTCCTCCCACACATCGTCAAGAACAATCAAATAGCTCTTCTTCTCCAAATATTGGTGAAGCTTTCCTACTAGTACTTGATGGCCGTTAGTGGATTCACCGACTTGCCTGGTTTCCCCACTAACTTTCTTCAATAGATCAAGAATAATCTGTTGAGCAACCCATTGTTGAGAGACCGATACCCATGCCATGCAATCGAAATGTTTTTTGATAGTCTCATGGTTGAAGAGTTTTCTAGTAAGAGTGGTTTTGCCAGATCCACCCATCCCCACAATGGATACCACCACTTTGATGTTGGTGCACCCTTCTTCATCAGTCAACACCCCAACTAACTTGTTGATATCTTCATCAAGCCCTACCACATGATCCTCTTTGTTATGTTCATATGCAATTGATCTCTTTCCTAGGCTGGTTTTTCCATTCAACCCCTGACTAGTGTCATTTATTCTTCTTACCCCATTTTCACCCACATACTTTTTCCACATCTCCATGGTTTCATTTATGCTCTTTGTTACAGCTTCAATCTTAGATCCCATCTGGTGGGTCCTTACAACGGAGCTACAAAAGCATAAATACCTTTTTACGAATCTTTCCTTCTTATCGGCCGAAGAACTAGCTTCCAGGATGTGGGACTCGATCACATCCTCAGCCTCATAAGCAATCTTCCTGAGCTCTTTGATGGTGGTGCGGCTCAGTTCATCGCCTTCTTCATACCTGGCCTCCATGTCTACGAGAAAGCTCTGCATCATCTTCAACTCCTTTTGCAAGCTCCGAACTTGGCCTTTCACTCCATACAAGAACTTGGCTTCTTCCACCAATAGCTCGCCAATCTTTTCGACAACAAGATTTACAATAGACTCGATACTCATTTTTTTTAATTTTTGTGTGTGTGTGTTTTTAAACACTATTGGAAAAAACTAGTAGAACAGATGGAGGGAATTTTGAAGAGAATGACTTTTGGGAAATTGAAGAGGCTTAGCTTATATTCTACTTGTGGTTGAAGAGATAGGGTTATGTTGGTTGGATGAATTTTGCTTTGGCCTATGCTTTCACTTGAGTACTAGAAACCAGCTGGATGGCCCCATGTATTAGTGCATATGCTTGCAAGGGTGGTTGTTGTTGTCAAATACTATTCTTACAATTTTCAGATTTTTTTGGCGTTTTTTCTTCGTGTTCTGATTTGTTGCTTTGAAACTTCAAAATGCACAAAGCCATTCAATTATTTGGAAATGCATTATTGTGAAATGTCATTGTCATATATTGATCCGTCTATCTATATTTTCATCCACACAATCTCTCACTGATCAAACCTTGTTGTTGCTAGATAAGTTCATAATGGATTTGTATATATTATGTGGGCTTACATAAGTTCATAATGGATTAGATTTTTAATATATATCATGTGGACTTACATATTTAATGGAACAATTATATTATATGATAAATTATTATTGAGTTTAATTTAAGTGATTCAATTAGATAAAGTCCATAAACTTTAAATAATTGGTACGAGCCCAATGGTCGTCGGAGGGCACATCGGCTTGCTTGGTTTCCACGCTAACTTTCTTTAATAGATCAAGGATTATTTTGATGACCCATTGTTGAGAAAGGGAAACCCATGCTACACAATCAAAATGCTTTTGCACAGTCTCATGGTTGAAGAGCTTTCTAGCAAGAGTGGTTTTGCCAGATCCGCTCATTCCCACAATGGAGACCACTTTGATTTTGGTGTACTCTTCATCATCAGTTAACACCCCAACTAACTTGTTGATGTCTTCATCAAGCCCAACAACATGATCTTCTTTGTTATGTGCATATGCAATTGGTCTCCTCACCCTAATTTTGTCCAGCCCTCTGTTTGCAACTATCCTCACCCCCTTTTCACTCTGATACTTTACCCACCTTTCCATGGTTTCAACTATCCTTCCTCTTATGGCTTCAATTTCAGAGCCAACTTGATGGGTGTGTGAAAGGGAGCTACAAAAGCAACAATACCTTTTAAAAAAGTCTTCTGACTTATCATTTAATGATGAATTAGCTTCAAGGATGTAGGACTCGATCACATCTTCAGCATCATAAGCAATCTTTCTTATTTGCTTGATGGTGGTGCGACTCTGTGTGTCGCCTCCTTCCTCATCCATGGCTTCCATGTCTATGAGAAAGCTCTGCATCATCGTGAGCTCTTCTTGCAAGCGTTGGACTTGGTCTTTCACTCCATGCAAGAGCTTGACTTCTTCAATCAAAAGCTCGCCAATCTTTCTAGCAACAAGATTAACAATAGAAGCAATGCTCATTTTTTTATATTTTGTGCTTAAACAAATGAAGTAAATTATGAAGATATTCTCAATTTGGAAATTGAAGAGGGCTAGGTTTCAATGAGTTTTGAGATTATGGTGTTGTGAGGAAAGGGGCTCTACTTGTGCTTAAACACCAGATATCAATCATATCCATACCGATATCTAATATATTGATATGGATACCAAATGGGCCCTTATTGTTTTCTTATAAAAAGTTATGTCAGCCTGTTAGACTTGAAAGTTTCTAAACTAAGAACAATATTGTAAACATTATTCTATGGTCTCTGCAAAAAAAAAAACATACCAACAAGAAGTGTGAATACAAAATCAACACTTCCATTCTCTAAACCTATTACTAGAGAAAAATCAACATTTTCTTCTTTCATCCTCAAAATCCATCACCAACATCGTCATCTCCATTTCCATCCTCATTTTATTTCAGAAGGTAGAACAATCAAAGCCCTGAGTTGAGGCATTTCTCCCCTTTCAATACTCCATTTCTTCGAGTTCCCCATTGTTGCTTGTGCTGTTCTACACATAGGAGGTTCTACATGTATCTTTATAACTTCAATCCATTGCTATTTCGAGTTATAGCTAGAAGCAAATAGTATCATTGAAATTCTGTTGTCCTACATTCTTACTATATTCTGTCATAATATGAAGGATCAAAAGATGATTTTCATTACAAGGGAATCTCATCTGTTCATCCTTTATATTTTCAAATGTGATAGACCTACACATAGCAAGCAATTTCCTGCAGATATGCACAACCCATAATGCATGACTATGCTACATCCCAAAACTGCAAAATTTTCAACATAGTAATAGAGAACTCCAAATCCAAATATTAAGGCAATCAACTAATTAGACTCATAGATGCAATAGAAGTATATCTAAGTTCAGCAAATGACATATCTTCAAGGTTCTTGTGATTCAGGCTGCAAGTTGAGTATTTGAGAGACAACAAGCTTTGACAGCTCATTCATTGCATTCTGAACCTGTTGATCATCTCCATTTTCCTCCCTCAACCAAGACGCCTGTCGTGCGCTCATCCTAGAATACTCCTGTGCAGCTGCCCTCGTCTTTTTTGACGTCACAAGAACCTTCTCCAGATCTTTCTGTGACAATGGTCTTGGTGCCTACACAGTTTATATAATACACTTTCAATCTATGGCACTTAAATCAATCCGTAACAATACGAAATGACAAGTGTGCCAACATTTTGACCCATATAATAATTACGGATCAAAATAGAAACGAAATTCTTACATGAGATGGATTTCCAATCTTCTCATCATCAAGGAGTTCCCTGATGGGAAGGTAAGCTGCTTTTTTGCAGAGGTCGAATAGATCAGAACCGGTATAGCCTTCAGACAAGCTGGCTAAATGATCAAAATCAATGTTATCCTCAACCCTCTCGCCTCTTAACGTCACTTTCAAGATTTCTGCTCTCTCCTTGAGGTCAGGCATTCCAATCTCAAAGGCCTGAGAAAAGCGTCTAAGAATTGCCTCGTCGAGTTCTGAGGGACGATTTGTAGCAGCAAGAACCATCACTCGAGCATTTTCTATAAACATTTGAAATGATGAAAAGAAATCATGCCCAATGCTCCAATATAGGCAAATAAGAGAAGCCCGAGAAAACAAAGATTAACTCACGGTCAGTTGTGAAGCCATCCCAGAGTGTCATGAATTCTGTCTTCATATTCGTCATTGCCTCATGGTCTGAATTATGACGTTGTCCCAAAAAGCTATCAACCTCATCAATGAATATAATAGCAGGCTGGAGTTTGTATGCTAAACTAAACACAGCAGCCACTGCAATGAATAAGAAAACATTAACAAGTAAATATGAGAACAAGTAGTATATGGCAGAATGAGATGCACAGTTATATGATGTATTATACTATTATTACCTTTCGATAAATTTTAAGTTCGCCATACTTCGTTGAAATTATTGACATATAACTTCATTATGATGGAAGTATAGTGCACACACACAAGAAAATATACTAAGTCCTAGAAGTATATGCAGCAACAGGGTGAATGTCTATTCATTGTTCAGATTAAAATTACTTAAATAAATCTTCATATATGATGGAAATTTAGTTTCTTTATCAGCATATCTGTTATTTGTCAGTTCATAGCTTGAGTTTCTCAACTACAGGGTCTGAGTGTCTATTCACAAAATGCAAGTCATTGTGAGAGTAAGGAATGGGGTATACGAGTGGCTCTTGGTTTTGTACAAGGGGAAGATAACGCATACAGGAAGTCAGAATCACTACCACACCTCACAAATAGATGTTTTGCAAATAAATAGACCTTCACTTGAGTTTATACGACTTGGTTACAGCACAATCTTGAGAATTTATGTCAACTGAACAATCCTTTAACACATATCTGGTTAAATATATATATATATACAGCTTTTTGCATTTGCACTAATATATAAGCAAATCAGATAGTAAGAAGATACATATATCATCACAATCAATCATAGCTGACTATAAAAAAAGCAACAAATCAATCATACCAAGCTTTTGCGCATCACCGAACCATTTGCTCATCAGATTCGATACTCTCACATTAATGAAAACCGCTCCGGATTCCTTGGCAATGGCTTTAGCAAGCATCGTCTTCCCAGTACCAGGAGGACCATACAACAATACACCTTTCGGGGTGCCAAGAAGTTTCCCATACGAGAACAACTCAGGCCTTTTCAATGGCAGAATTACCAGCTCAAAGACTGCTTGCTTAATGCTCTCTAATCCTCCAATGGAGTTAAACTCCACATCAATATGAGCTGGATTTATGACATCGCAGGCTATTACGTCCTGTTCATTCAATCCACAAGCATAAATCAGCGACCATTGAAAAACTACAAACCCTAATTCAACAACAATAATCAACAATTGGGGGAAAAACTGTAAATCCAGAATTGGGAACAACCGAAAGAAAATCATACCTCATACTGATTGGTGTGGATGAGGGGGCGACCTAATCGCTTGGCGATTTCCTTCTTCTGCTCAACAGCCTTTTTGGAAGCTTCGCGATTAGGGTCCAAGTGTTTGAGGCCTGCGACCAACACCAAGTAGCTGAGGGCTGCACTGGCGGCGTACACAACAAGCTCTTGAAGAAGCCCCCTTTCCGATGAGCGGCCCATTTTTTCCGGCAGCGGAAAATGAATCGATAAACTCCTCTTTCTCTCTATGTCAATCGTTTTGTTTCTCAATCTCTGTGTTGTTTGTTAATTGATTTGCGATGGTTGTGAGGGATTGTGGAGGGATGCAAAGAAGATGGAAGGAGAAGAGAGAATTTGGGGGATTGGCGCTGGCTGGGGACTTCTTGTGTCCGAAGAAAAAAGGTTATTGCAGAACAGGGGAAAAATCGGTGTTGTGTTTGAAAACGAGTTTCGAAACGGCGAATATCCGTTTCTAATCGCCCTTGTGGAAAATGGTTTGTAGACGGCTCGACACGTGTCGCTTTTCTAGATAGCTTTTCTTTAGTCATGGTCCGTTCCGGTTATGACCGGTTCCGGTTCGATTTTGGTCTGGAATATTTCTTAAAATATTAATAAAATTATAATTTTAAGATTAAGTTAAATTAGTGTACTAAAACAGTAAAACTCTATATCCTAACTATGAATTTAATAAAATAACCTTAAAATTCTATAATTATATTTTCTTAAAAAATAATTATAAAACCTTAGAATCGACTACAATATTGAATCGTTGGGAACCGGAACCGGCGGTTTTTCTTAGTTCGGTTCCGGTTCTTGAGCTTCTTCTGCTAGCTAGGAACTTGTTTTGCACTGTCGAAAGCACCCTTTTCGTTACACATCAAACTAATTGCAGATCAATTTTAAGTAGGTTTGAAGCCCATACAGATTGGAGGGTTCACCTTTACCAAAGCAAGCAACGACGAAGGAAGACTCCACAATCCGTCTCCACATATCAAGCCCGACGCCACAGCAGGCACCATCAAGCCTGCATTCCTACTATCAAGCTTATGCATCACAAACACCATCAAGCTTGCAAAATACAAAGAAACCAGGTCTTTAGATATCTGGTCAAGCGGCGAGAGCCTTAAGGTAGTAAATTAAAGTCTCCATTCCGACTCTCATACTTGGAAATACAAAAAAAAACGCCAAACATGCATACAACACATAGAACTGTACTGCTACTTATTGAAACTTCACACGTTCATCTGAAATTAATTTGATACAAATTGCTTCCGCAACAATGTTTTGTGTTGAGAACATGCTAGTCTCCATGCCTCCTTTTATTGAATGATGTCCATCGATCATAAATCCTAACAAATGTCAAGCGTGCTGGGTAGAGTTCTGGCAAACACTGAAACATCAAACACTACCGCTACTATACAATTAAGTACCAACTGTACGTACCGCATCAATGTTGGAAACAACTTGTGAAGTGAAGGTGAAGATGTGAGATGCTGATAATGTTTGAAACAAGAAAACAATGTCATCCACAACACTACTACTACGTCTTGTGGATGCACTAACTCATAGCAGGTAATGGTGTAGTGAGGTCTTTCATGGGAATATTCTGAGGAGAGGGATGATATGGGCATCTTCTCCTCCTCCTTTTATGCTCTCAGTAAATTCATTACCCATTTTCAAGAGTATTAATTCTTGCAAGGTAGTGATGAATTTCAATCCCTCTGGAACCTTCCTCAATTTACCACATCTCCAAATTTCTAATTTCCCGAGTTGAGGCATTGCTCCCCTCTCAATACTCCATTCCTCCAAGTTTTCTAATCCATCCATTTTGAGCTCTTTAAGCTGAGGAAACTCTCCCACAGAGACAGTCCACCGGATGCCCCTATAGGCCTCATTCCATAGTCTTAGGATAGTGAGTTGGGGGAGCTTGCCTAAACCTACAAGCATCGCTTCAGCTTCAAGCCCTGTCCGCCACAACACTAACTTCATAATATTAGCGGGGAACTGAATGCTGGACAGTCCCATTCTTCCATGTAAAAATAGCCTCCTTAGATGATGGCAATGGATGATAGGTTCTAAATTCCCCATCTTTATGTCCTCACCTTGGCAGCCCAACCGCAATGAATAAAGGCGGTCCAATCTAATACTTGGGCATTGAAATACCGCCTCCAACTGATCTTGGCTTCTTATACCATTTATAGACAACTTTTGAACACTTGGACATAGACGTGGAAGCTCTTCCAACATCCAATGACCTCCTCCTACACCCATAGATAGTGTGTGCAAGCAGTTGAAGGTATTTAGCTTGAATGTTTCCACAACAACTCCACTACTTATTGGTAAGAAAAGATGTCTAAGGCCCTCTATTTTCCAAACAACATCAGGAATTCTAATTATCACATCATCACTATTGCTTGTTCTCCCATCTGCAGCATCTACATCCCTGTAGTCCAATGTTAGAAGGTTACGCAGGTTCCCAATAGAGGAAGGCAACTCTGTAATGTTTGTCCACCTTAAAACAAGGGACCTCAGGTGAATCAAACTCCCTATCCCTGACGGTAACCTACTATTACAAGTTTCAATCCCTGAAAGGTTAAGAACTCTGAGTAACCTGAAATCCTGGTGCATTACCTCCAAACTCAGCTTTTGATTATCTTCAATTTTGTTACCAACTAAATAGATAAGAGAACGAAGGTGCTGACTCTTTGTTGGAAATGAGACATACCTGCACAAATCAATAAAATCAATACTCATAATAGTGTGATATACATAATATGTAGCTTGTACGTACGATTGAGTAGATGTGGAGAAGGAAAAATTCCAACCGCCAACTGGTCATGTTTTCGACTATGCTACATTTTCTGTAATGTAAATGTGATAAACTAACCTGTCATGAGATATAATTACAGCTCGACGTGATTTTGTGACTCTTGAATCCGGATGTGGTGATTTGGAAGTGAAAATCTCAAGGAAGTCTTGTTGCTTCGCTTTCTTGATGCATAAATCTCTCACTAGATCATGGATTCGGATACTTTTCACCTTTCCTTGGTAGCTTTTTCTTGCAATTTGAACCACACAACGATGAATTAACTCGTCTAAATACCCTCGCCCCACATCTTCCAGTGGCTCGTCTTCATGAAGATTATCAGGTGTGATAAACCCTTCAGCTATCCACATTCCAATTAACTGTCCTACCTTAATCTCCAAGTCCTCTGGGAAGATGGCCAAGTAGAGAAAGCAAGGTTTTAGTTCACGGGGCAAATCATTATAGCTCAATGCAAGCATCTCATTTACTGGCCCATACAAGTGTGTCCCTCTTCCTTCGTCCATTATTCGTGAACTAACCGCCTTCTTAATCTTTTCCCATTCCTCAAGAGTTTCCTTCTTACTTAGAATGCCAGCAAGCGCAACAACTGCCAATGGTAATCCTTCACATTTCTTCAACATCTCCTTTCCTAGTGCTTCGAAAACTGTACCGTCCATTGAGCTATTACTCTCCTCCCTGTGAATGAGAGCTATCTTTCTAAATAAATCCCAACTCTCGCCTTCACTAAGACGTCTTGGTTCGTGGATGAAGCATTTTAAATCCGGAAAATCAACCACTTCTCGTTTTCGAGTTGTGACTATGATTTTCCTTCCATCATTTACAAATGGTAATGTCGGAAGGATCTCTTCTAATGCTTGCTTTGTCCACACATCATCAAGAATTATCAAATACTTTTTACTCTCCAAAGACTGATGAAGCTTCTCAACTAATTCTGCAAGACTCAAAGCCTCACCTGTTCTCATAGTTTCCCCTCCAGCCTTTCTCAACAACTCGAGTAAGATTTGTCTAACAACCCATTGCTCTGAAACTGATACCCATGCTACACAATCAAAATGATTTTTGATACAATTGTGATTGTAGAGTTTCCTAGCAAGAGTGGTTTTGCCCGATCCACCCATTCCCACAAATGATATCACTTTGATTTTGGAGCACTCTTCATTAGTCAACACCCCAACTAACTTGTTAATGTCTTCGTCAAGGCCAACCACATGCTCCTCATTGTTATATGCATATGAAATTGGTTTCTTCACCCTAATTCCCTTCAACCCTTCTTTAGCATCACTTCTTATAATTTCATTTTCACCTAAATATTTTCTCCATCTCTCCATGGTTTCAACTATCCTCACTTTAATGGCTTCAATCTCAGAGGCCAATTGGTGGATGCGTGGAATTGAGCAACAGAAGCAAACATACCTTTTGACCCAGTCTAGATCTTTCTTCTTAGCTGCCGAACTGAATTCAAGAACGTAGGACTCGATCACATCTTCAGCATCATAAGCAATCTCTCTAATCTGTTTGATGGTGGTGCGGAGTCGCTCATCGCCACCTTCATCCACGTCTATGAGATAGCTGTTCATCATAGTCAGCTCATTTTGCAAGCTGTGAACTTGGTCTTCCACACCATAGAGCAACTTGCCTTCTTGGACCAAAATCTCTCCGATTTTTTGAGCGGCAAGGCTAACAATGGAATCGATACTCATTGCTTGGATACAACGAGAAAACAGAAAGTAGGATTCGGTATTGCTTTCTTTGTTCCTCTTAATTCTGTGTTTTTTTTTTGTCAGATGCTATTACCGAGTTTGAGACTTTTTGAGTACGAAAAGAATCTTTCAAAAATAATATAAAAGTTCTGAGTAACGTGCTTGATAGTTGCTTGCTTCCACAAGAATAGTCGTCTGTGACTATTCTTGCGGGTAGTGCTTCACAACGTGCTAACATCTCGGTTAATCAATGTCTCCAGAACAAGCAATTAAGCAATTGGGTGATGGACGATCATACCAAATTCAGTGATCAGGTGATGGATGAAGAATGTTGAAGCATTTCGCCTGCTGTAATCTCCAGCTCCAATCTATGCATCCACGCACTGTAATATGAAAAACCCAGCAAATTAACAAGAATTGGACAGAAGAAGAGGGTGAGGAGAGTAAGAAAAAATTTAGATAGCTTATAATTCTAGGGATAAATTCAGGTTTGGCACTAAACTAAGCATCAATTCTTTATCCTACATTAATTCCAAATTGCTCAAACATATGAACAGTTTTATTGCGACATACTGTTGAAAATTTGATACATACATGGATCATACATACATCTTCTATACCAGAAAATCTAGGATTACACAGCTATTAATGAGGACGCCGGCGAAGAGATTCATCACCTCTTTCACTACACATTTGTGCTGCCTCAAGGCTATGTATTCAAACGGCGACACGCGATAGCTTCTTACATATGAAATTAATTGTAGATCAATTTAAGTAGGTTTGAAGCCCATACAGATTGGAGGGTTCACCTTTACCAAAGCAAGCAACGACGAAGGAAGACTCCACAATCCGTCTCCACATATCAAGCCCGAGCCACAGCTGGCACCATCAAGCTTGCATTCCTACTATCAAGCTTATGCATCACAAACACCACCAAGCTCCCCACACACATATCTATGGCAAAGTAGGCCCCAACCAAGAAAGGCACGGCCATCGCCATTGGAAGCGGGACCCACTTCCCTATATTCCGGGGACCCAAATCCCTCATCAAGTTGGCCAAGATAGCAAACACGAAAAACCCATAGCATAGCTCCAAGCAATGCTGAGGCAGGGCCGAGAAGCCTTGGACTCCAAGGATCGCCATGTTTCGGTATATAAGAGCATAAGGCGCTTTGTACTCTCCCTCGGGGTTCCCCACATCAAACGCGTTGTAAAAAAGGAAGAACGTTAAGGGGGCGATCACGCACCCTATGGCGGTTCCAATGGCTTGGCTAAGAATCATTGATCTTGGTGACGTCATAGTGAGGTGACCCGTTTTTAAATCTTGCATTAGATCTGATGATATGTAGACTATGGATTTGATGAGTCCACAGGCAACGAGCCCGGCAACTACACCCGAGTTCTGGCCAGCTAAGGCGGCCAGGACAAAGAGGGCGACTTTCCCGTAATTGTAGGCCATGTTCATGTCTGTTAAGCCAGCTCCGTATGCGTTGCAGAAGCTGAGTGAAGGTGCAAGGATGTAGGCAGCAATGACGTAGTACCACTTCAGCTCAGGGAACATAAGAGGGATTATAATTACTGAAATTACTGCCAAGATTGTGTATCCGGTGCAGGCGAGCCAGACAGGAATAGTTTCTCTTACAAAGATTTCGTTTCTTTGAAGATCGTTAAGCGGTTGATTATGGCTCTCGGAAACTGAAATTTATCAAAAATGTAAGTAAAAGGTAAGTTTAATTGAAAATTTAGATTAAATTCTGACATTTAGACATTAGGAGATTGAAAAGAAACAGCTTACAAGTTCTGGTGTTTTTTTCCTTAAATCTGGCATGGATGCTTTTCATGGTGAAAAAGAGAACCTTGAGAAAATTATAAAGTCCATCTCCAAGTATGAGAGCAATGGAAATGAAAACCTACAAAGATCACAACATCCCAAGTCAACAAACAAATTATATATACTAGTTGTCATGATTTCTTTTGAATTAAGAAAATAAACTGAGATTGACCTTATAGCCATTGAGGCTCTTCATACTGCTCTCGGGTATTGATGCAGGGAACCAATTTCCTTTGAGTCCGTGAATAAGTGGCCACATTACCCCCCAAGAGAGAATAGCACCGAGAAGCAACGACCAATTGACGAGATGAGAGCATATCATTCCAGCTCCAACATAGCTCATGCTAAAATCAAAGTAAAATCTGCAAATTTCAAAGAAAACCCACCTTCAGTTAGAGGGACACTGGATTTGTAATGCAAAGAGCTAAATGTGAAGAAGAAATGTGTTATAAAAATAACTCACGAGTTCTTCCAAGCCTTCAATCCAAAAGTAGGGAATTGACCAAACCCACAAGTAGCTCCTCCGGAGTAGAACCACTGGAAGAAGCTCCAGAGGAAGCTGAACGAGAAAACTTTCACAAATCCATTAACTTGATTCCTGCAAGAAATTTGAGAAATGTTCACATTTGCTTCAGCAATGAACAGAGAATTGAAACCCAATGGTAAGATTTGGAACATAAAGTTACATACTTGGCATTCTTGTCTCCTTTATCTGTGTGAAACCCATTGATGAGTACCGCCGTTGCAGTTCCACTCGGATATGCTAGTTTATAATCTATTATCATGATCTACACAGCAACAAAAACTGAATTAATCGCGATCTATAAAAACAACCTTAAAAATAAGTCATGATCAAGTAACACATCCAAGTAGCAGGAACACATAGCAGAATATTTACATCATGTAGAGTCAACCAATAATGCATATATTATGCATCATAGAAAAAGATTTCTTAGAATAAGAGGGCTATGAAAGCAAAAAGAAACTAATGTCATGAAAAGAGCAAGCTCAAAAATGATACTGTAGTTTGCAAATAGGAAGATTATATATACTCTTAACTCGGGAAAAATGAAAAGGATGGCCTAAAAAAATCAGCGAGGATAAAAAGAATGAAGTGAGCATTTTTCAAAGAGGAACCAACCACATTCTCAAGTATAAACACTATATCATGATCTATACTGCTATACAACAACATAACTGAATCAGATAAACAAACTGTAATATGATCTCTGAAAATAACCTTTTTCTCAAGTTATGAGCAAGTAAAACATCAAAGTAGCTCAAATGATAGAATGCAAACAGGATGATTATATATACAATTGAACTTGAGTTGCTTTATCATGTCATAAAGGGTTAGAATTGAGAAAATATAAATCATCAGGATGGGCGCAAAAATATGGCGAGGCTATGAAGAATGAGATGAGCACCTTTCTAAGAGGAACCAACGCCCACAAACCGACAAAGCTGCTGACAAAGAGAAAGCCAGTCATCCAACCGAGTTTGAGATCCTTGTAGCTATTGGGACTATTGCCTACAGTGTCAACTCCTGCTAGCTCATATGTCTTCTTGTTAAGACCCAACAAGTAAGACCCAAACCCACCTGCAAGTCAACCAATCAGTACAAAATTCAAACGTTGAATATGATCACTACTACAAAGTGAAAATGAGCTGAAATCTCTTTACCTCCAACAGCAATGCTGTAGCAAGCAACAGCACAAGTTTGAATAGTGGTATTCTCCTGTCTGGTGAAAGGCGTTGTCATAATTCCAAGCCTCTTCATAAGATTTGTCCATGTCCTGAGGAATATGAATGCAAGAAGAGCCGCTGACACGTTTAAATTGGGATTAATCCCAGTTGTGAGATTGAGCTTCATCAATATCACACTGTATATGGCACCAATTAGTATACTGGCTATTAGCCCTCTCACTGTTATCTGCTTTGTCCATGGTGGTAATCTCTTTATCTCGTCTGATGTTACTTGCTCTTGTTCTTCAACTTCCCCATCTACCACTTCCACTTCACCTCTCATGGCTTCCTAACTGGTTCAACATTGATAAAATAGTGAAGATTTAGAGAAATTATCAGTTTATCACCCAAACTAGAATTAATTGTCCTACACTCCTAAAACTTCTAAATTGAGTAAAGCAAAATGGGCAAGTTGGTAGCAGCAAAACTGCACAAAATTAGAGCATTACCAAACGAAACAGAAAATGTGAGCAAAACAGACTCAGAAATTCACTTCCTCTAGTAAAGCATTGCAGGTATAAATTGGTACTTTGAATGAAATGTAAAACCCACCCCAATTTATATGGGATTTGAAAGTGAATACGGCTGAATAGAATCCAAATTAAGAACGAAAGAATGAAACTTTTCATCTGTACTACTAATGCAGTACAAACCAGCATAATTTTGTACTACACAGCACCAACAACAAGAAAAAAAATCGACAGAGAAGCGGAAAAAAGAGGAAGCTGAAAGAAGATACCAAGCAAGTTTCTTCCTCATCAGCTAATTGAAATCAAACAGGTGGTGGGCTGAGCTCGTTTGGCCGTCCGTTGACTCCTTTTCTCTCCTTGATTCTTCCCACTAATGCGATGTGAGGATGATTGTGGGTGGGTGAAAGTGGGAGTTGAATATTCTGATGAGATCAGCCAAGCGAAAAAGAGAATGAATTGGAATGATTGATGGTTCAGCTCAAAAGGGAAGAGCTTAGATTGAAAGAGTGAACCAGATTTGAAGATGTAGTGTAGAGATTGTGTAATTCCTTTTGCCCCTTTCTTCAATTGGGAGAGAGGGCGACTTCTTGGAGTGTGGTTGAAGCACGATCTGCACAAACCAACAGATTAAAATAAAGGTTGAAAATTGGGAGACGTTAACGCAATTCAATTTGTGCACAACAATATTTTCGCCCCTCATTGGCTCATTTGGACAATTTTACTTCTCACATGGTTCAACATCACCTAACGTTCCACCAGAATTGGGGTCAAAGATGAAGACACTCATAAACTGAATATGTCAAAAAAAAAAATTAAAATTTAACTATGTAAGTAATAGTTTTACTTCTTATATAATTATTAAAAAATAAGTATTAACTTATCAAAATAAAATTTGATCACACATAATGTCAGCTTTTTTTTCATCATTGACTTTGTTTTCAATGTCTTAATTAAAACAAAATTACTCCTTAGGTGAAAACTCCGAACTTGTAACTCAGCCAACAATGATTACAAATAAGATAGTCACACATTTAGTCTCTATTTAAATCGCCAATTTAATATATAAAATTACATTAAATTATAAATTTAATGTAATTTAATACATTAAATCATGAGATTTAAACAGAGGTTTAGATAAAGGTAATAATTGAAACACGAACCCCCCAACACTAAATCACAAATTTCATAATGGATTATTGTACAATTATTGAATAAGCATGCCAAAAGTAGGCAGCATGAACTCATCAAATATGTGTATGAAATTTGGAATAGGGTTTTCCAAATTCCAATAACCCAAAATCGATTACAAGTTTTAGATCACGACATGATTACAACTCTGAAATTATGTAAATTCTGCATTAGTATAAACTCGGCCTACTGAAATCTGAAATCTGAATTCAGCTCATACTAGAAATCTAATACACATTTCAGCTCAAAAAGGATACAACATTTCTGAACAATTCAGCAAAATTGAGAATCAAAACTTCAATCAATAAAACCAGTCCTCTGCATCACGACGTTCCTCACGGTGCTCAAATCCCTCCCTTTGAGAGTCCTTCCGGCGCCTTCCACCACCGAAAACGTCGTCGTACGGTGCGACCGCGCAACGATCTCATGTGGCGGCACCATCTCCTCCTCATCCTCAAACCCCTCTTCCTCCTCCTCAAACGGCCCCATCGGATTCACACCTCGCCCTCCCCTCCCGAATTGACGGCCGTCCGGCCAAATCGGCACCTTAACGGGCGCAGATCTGGAGAGAGAGCTTGTAGATAGCGTCGGAGGAGCGAACACGGTGGATTTTTCGGCTGCCGAAAGCAAGGGATTAATAGCCGTCTTCCTCCGTTGAACGACGGGGCTCCTGCTCTGGTTGCTAGCGGCGGATATGCCGGCGGAGGAGGAAGTAGGTTCAAACGCGGCGGCGTAGGCGGAAGAAGTCCAAACGACGTCGCTTTCGTCGAGCTCTTCAAGCGGACTCGTCGTTTCGTTCTTCGATTTGGCGGTGGGAGGATCGAGCATCCTCAGCAGCCGAATTGATGACGGCATAGTCGGTCGATTTTCGATCTGCGGAGCTCGCTCGAGATTTTTTCTTCTATGGGAGGTTAATCGAAGGGAATGAGAAAAAGAAATTGCAGATTTGCGAAGCTCGTGATGGAATTTGCGCCACAAATTCTGAGAAATTGGGGCCAGTAGAAGCTAGGAAGATGTGGAGAGGGAGATGGAGACTGGATTCTTGTGGGGGTTTTGGTTGCGAATTGTGTGGAGATGAATCGCGCCAGCTTTCTGAAGAAGACGTCATAACCCGGTTTAAAATGTCACTCGATTGAACCGGGTTCGATCGGGATGAAGATTGAAGTCCTGTGAAGTCCCGGACCGGGTTGAGATTGTAAACTTGTTTCAAAGCGGGATCAAACTTAGATTAATTTTGGAGTTTGGACAAGTTTGCAAATAGATAAAGACTTTGGCAATCATTTTACATGCTTATGGAAAATGACATGTCTATTCTACTAACCTAACCACAATAAGTATGGCAAATCATTAAATATAATAGTGTTTAATTTAACCTAACCATAATTATTTTCAATAAAAATAAATAAATTAGGTCAGTATTTAGGAAAATGTTGCTTGAAATATAAAGAGTGGGAAATAACTTTTTCTTTTGAAAATAAAGTTAATTTATTAAATGAAAGTCATACAACACCCACAAGAGAACATGGATTTAAGAATACATATCAAAATGAATTAAATAAAACTCGCCTATACAAGTACTATGATTAAGGTAAATAAGACTTCAGGCTTCTATATATCCTCTTTCACACCGTAGTTTCTTAAAACCTTTCAAGAGAGGATCTATCGATTGGTTTAGTTTTAAGGTCGGTCTTGATCTGATCCAACTGATTGTAGACGAAGGATTGAAATCTGCGAAGCAGATATTGAATTTGGAATGGGAAAGTTGACTGAATTATCTGCAATTTTGATACCAAAAGGATCTATGAGAAGAGAAAGAGAGATATGATAGTGATGAATTGGCGGAGGGATGAAAGAGAAAACAATGTCACCCCAATTAACATCGGAAACCACCAGACGAGATAGATAGCGGTCAAGAAACCACCATTGTCGATGAAATTGGTCATACACCAAACAGTACCCTAAATATAGTAGGAACGAGAGAGAACGGACGAACTATTGTACCAAAATTCTCCTGCATTACTCAAAATAGTAGGAACGAGAGAGAACGGATTAAAATCTTAGAATAATAAGAAGGTTGATGTCATTATATTTTCAATAAAATCCAACTCATCAATTGATCAAAACAAGGGAAATTTGCCCACGGAAATGCTTCTAGAGTTCTAGTGTTTGGGAAGTCTAATGCAATCAGAAAGATTATTACTGCCTCACCGTTAATTAACCAGGGTAAAAATTACAGAGAAAAGGGCAATTTGGTAATTCGAACCATGATTAGCAGTACATAAAACGATGAGAACGTGTGCCCGTCACTTCACTTTTCGGTCCACAAATCGAGCGGAGAATCCGACGTCGAGGCAAAACTTTTCGATTCCCCTTTCTCTGGTAAGAATCGGGAGGAGCTTCTTCGCGTGATCCCTATTTTGCTCAATTTAAAGATTTCAATCTGTTATTTTGCTCCATTTGTGATTTGTTTATCTTGCACTTGTGCTTATCTTTATCTGTCGGCAGAGAATGGCGTCGGATCGCAAGGTTTTTGTGTTTGAGGAGGTATCAAAGCACGATTCGTCCAAGGATTGCTGGCTTATTATCGATGGAAAGGTCAGATCTGTTGTTGTTATCGCACAATTTCGTTTGGAAATCTTCGAGATTGTGATTGGCTCTTCTGGTTATTCGGACTGCTCTTGATGTTAAAAAGTTTGGTGCTTTTATCAGTACGGAATCTAGAAAGTTTGGTGCTTTCTTTAATTGGTGTATCTGTATGGATTTTTGGTTTCCTTTTAACAGATACGGAGTATGGTTCTGATTTGGGGGTTTTCCTTTTTGGATTATCGTTTTGCAGCATGCCTAATTCTAGATGAGCTCTCTTTGTGAATACTTGATGAGCTTGAATGTTGACAATGCCAAACAATTTTTCAATGGAATTACCTTTTGCTAATATCACCTATCATACCCTTTGTTGCTGGATTTGTAAGTCAGCTCCAGGAGAATTAGGTGAAAACTTTGTGGTATAGGTGTTTACTTTTTAAGTTTTAGGATTCATTCTGGTTGGATTATGTTTTGGTATTTTGTACAAAGATAGGTTTTGTAGACTTAACTATGGAAAAAGAAAGAAATCACATTTTGCACAGCAAAAAAGATATTATGGAAAGTCCATATGAATTGAGGAATTATGTTCTGTGTTCATTTTTGTTAAATTGACTTATTTATTTTTTGGTTGAAGGTTGAATTGATTTATTGTGTTAATGGTGTTTGGTGCTAAGAGAAGTTTCAAAGACTTAAATTTTGGAAAATGAAAGGAAAGTTACATTAATGTGTTTGTATCTTGAGTATTGACAATGCTGATCAATTTTTTAATGGAATTACCTTTTGCTAATATCAGCCATCATACCCTTCTTTGTTGCTGGATTTGCAAGTCAGTTCCAGTAGATTTATGTGAAAACTATGGTATAAGTGTTCATTTTTAGGGTTCATTTTGATTGATTGATGAATTGTGTATTGCTGTTTGGTACAAAGAGAAGTTTCGAAGACTTAACTATGGAAAATGAAAGAAGACGCATTTTCCTCAGCAAAAAAAAGATTTTGAGGGAACTCATATGAATTGATGAATTATGTTGTGTTCATTTTGGTTGAATTGATGTATGTGTTAATGGTATTTGGTACTGAGAAAAGTTTCAAAGACTGAGAAAAAGACTTTTTAGGGAATCCATGCGCTTGACATCTGTCAGGTCATCTTCATCTTATACAGATTGATTGAGAACACTTCTTAGCATCATTACTTTCCACATTTTCCTGCATCTCTTTTGAATGATGTTTGTTTGATTCAGGTGTATGACGTGACTCAATTCATGGATGATCACCCAGGAGGCGATGAAGTTTTGCTATCAGCAACTGGTAACCATCTTTCTCTATTCATTAAGGCATACATCCAAATACACTTTATATCTCCTTCATTGACATGACCTTGGAATTTGCAGGAAAAGATGCGACGAATGATTTTGAAGACGTTGGTCACAGTGACTCTGCAAGAGAGATGCTGATCAAGTACTACATTGGTGACGTTGACGTCTCAACTGTCCCACTTAAACGCGCTTACGCACCTCCAAAGCAAGCTCAGTACAATCCTGATAAGACACCCGAGTTTGTGATCAAGATCCTACAGTTCCTCGTGCCCATTTTGATTCTTGGATTGGCTTTCGTAGTGCGGAAATACACCAAAAAGGACTAAGTATTAGTTCAATCAGTAATTTGGCTTAATTTACAGACCTCTTATATCTTATTTCAGAAGCTATTGTTATCAGCTCATTCTATTGCCTTTCTTTGTGCTGAAACTGAATCCTTAGACTACTTGTTCGTCATTGGATTTGACTCTTTTTCTTTAAAGTGTGTTAAATTTTATGACCAATTTCTTGAGTTTAAAGTTATGCTTATGCTTGAAACACTCCAGCTTCAAATAACTTTAGAACTGTCAAAACTTTAATTTATAGCCCAGACTGATTCATTATATTGTGACAATGTAGCTTACTACACCCTTGAAAATGTCATATTCGCTCATATGACAAACTTTCCAAGAACAACAAAAACAATGACAGTACGACACACGAAAAAGACTAAAAAAAGGGACCTTCAAATGTTAATTTTAATAGGAAGAAGCGCAAGATCAGTCCAAATGCAGTCGAAACTATTAGGATACATGAGACCCTTCCAAGTTCCAACAATCAATAATTTAGTTACCAACTAAATATATTAAGCAAAAGCCTTTGCCATATATATAGGACATACCCTTTTAACCCAAGTCCATAAGCCTAAATGGTAGCTTGCCCGAGTACCAAAATCTCAGCATGTCAATCATCCCAGTACAAACAAAAAAACCTCTTATTCAAAGTTTCTCAGCTTTGAAACTATTGCGCCGCGTTTCACCCAGCAATAGACAGCCAAATTGACAATGGCACCAGAGAGAAAGCAACCAGAAAGCAGTTAAACAGCTTATGAGAAGGAAGCCTCTATCTTGTCATGAAGATTTATCACCAAATCATGAGCATCGTCCAAGAGTTTCCAAACATCCAGCTGACCTGACATATTGTTGCATTCTCTCAAAATCTCGTCCATACTACTATACTTCTCTATAATCTGCTTCTTCTTCTGCAACACAGAAGCTGCAATTGCATACAGCAATAGATCGTCTGTTGGTGGGGCTCGTTGCCTTATCCTGCTCCATGCAGATTTGCCTATCCCGGCCCTAAATGCAGCCCGGTCAGCCCACATCACCTCCCAGAGACAAAGCGTCTGCTCAAAAGTCAACTCTCGTCTGAACAACACCACTACCATCCGATACACAAAGAAACAATCCTCCGCTTCTAGATTCACCAAGTGCCTGTAAAGATGAGAGTCCTTGATTTTAATTATCTTGGAGACGATGCTTAGCTGTCTCCTAATGCCCACTTCATCAAGTCTGAAGTTATGGCGAGCTTTCTTCATGAAACCCACAAAGCACCAGAAAGCCATGTAGTCTTCCTCTATTACAGCAATGATTGGAGAGAGAAGGTCACTCATTCCTTGGCAGTAACCAATTTCACAGTCATAGACTGCATAAGCTTCCAGGATGGCTACAAGGCGAGCGGCGTGGAAGATTCGACATGGTTCAAGTTGTTCATAATCTTTCAGGCCAACAGCCTCAGCAAAGTGGCGGGCCTTTTCTTCTGAGACTGTAGCTTGAGATGGAGTGTATGGAATCCACTCTTCATTTGCTCGTATTGCATCAAGACGAATGATGCGTTGCCAGGTGGAAAAATCTTCAGTGCGAAAGATTTTGGACCTGTAGTCGTCTGTTTTGGGAGAGGGATCATCTTTCAATGATTCTTCGGGATCATTGTCTTTAGGAGTTTGGATGACTTCCTCTTCTTCAGAGAAGTCTGAGTCAGATGAATCTGTATTTATTACAGAGGGAGTTGTGTTTTGCAACAATGCACTTGATGGATTATCAGAGTAGTCACTCTCAGCACTCTCTTTTTCACTGGAGAGGGATTCTCGAGCACTAACGTCTTCAGAGGCTGGTGAACCAGTTTCAGAGACGAGATTCACACTGTCACAGTTATCCAAGTCCTTTGGTTCATAATTTGCATCCATTTGTTCCAGCAATTGCCTGCATTGTCTTCTAAGCTTCTCATACTCCCTTCTGAGTTACCAGACAGTACAAAATGTTAATGAACTTGAGAATTATCAGATAAAAAAGTAGAATGATTTTAAGAGTGAAGAAATATGAACTTGCAGGTTACCTCTTCTTAGTTTTGACAATGTCCCTCCTTTCTCTGGAACTCTTTAAATCACAACTGTGAAAATATAAGAAGAAATCCATCAGATACAGAACAATTAATTAACATTACAAATAAGCAAAAGAATACTCATTACAGGCAGAACACTCAGAATTACACCTAAGAGAACAACACTAGAAATGAAATATAGCTTGATGCAAAATTATTTAACTGAGGTAGTAAGAAAATGTTAACAAAAACAGCACTTGTTTCTCCCATTGGTATCTGTCCCACTCCCACACGAGATCAATTAATAAACGTGTGAAACAATGTCAGTTCTAGCAACTACGTCAGCATTGGAAATAAAAGATAGCTCAAAATGGAAGACACTCATGGGTTGTAAAGAGCTCATTCAGATCATAAGGTTATTTATGCCAAGGATAGCTAATTACCAGAGTTTGTCAGATATGCTAACCAATGTCAGTACTAGGCATAGCCCAAATACAGAAGTTGTAATAATCCCTTTTGTAGAATTGAGTTGTTGACAGAAAGACAACATTTAAAGCTCTTTCGTTTGGATTAAATAACAATATACAACAACCACAGAGAACAGCAGTAAGAAACATCGATATAATCTGGCATAAATTTCAAAGATAGGGAAAGTTTTAGAAACATAAAAGCAACTACTAATACAAAAACTTGTCAACTTCCAACCATCTCCATCTCATTAAGCAAATTACTTAGCATACAAAAAACCAGGTAGCAGCTTGACATTTTAGCCTTTTAGGCAAGGTCTACTGCAGCACTCAAAAGGCTATTTATTGTTAAAAAATTATATTATTAAGTTTAAAACATGAGATAGAAATCCACTGAAGTGCAGAATTTGGACCTGTGCTGCTGTGCATGACTGCTATGTCAATATATAAAAAATAAATAAAAATCATATTCTGTAAACAATGCGCTGACACACAGAACTTACACCATCAAATATATAAGGAATTACTACAATCATAAGAGTTGTTAGGTAAAATGTGCTTACACGCCAAGTAGGAATGGCCAAACTTCTGGCCTGATGCTCGGATCAATGCCCTACATTGAAACAACGAAACTGATCAGAAAAATAATTTTAGTTGAAAGTAAATGCAATTCCAAATAGCAATGATTCAATTAGACAAGTACTACTGCCCCCATTTTTAGTCACCATATATCCAACGGTCTCCCTACAGTAGAGTAGTAGATACATAAAATTAAATTTATTTGTTCAGTATACAAGATCATAATGTATTATGAGACAGCACAAGTAAAAAGATTAAAAAACAATTTGTACAAAAAGAAAGCACTGAGATACATGGTCATCAAGATAAAATGGAGGTATACCCCATTTCGGACTTTCTTTAAAAGTTTAACTCCACCATCACGAAGTTTTCCATCGGGTGTGAAGAAACTTCTCCACTGATGGGGTAAGAGAGCAGATTTTCTTCTCCTACGAGACCATGGTGATTTATGGCCCCTACAACAAAAATACAGCACCACAGTCAATCAATGGGAGATGTTGGAAGTAACCTTCGTGAACAAGAGCACCAAAACAAATAGAAAGCTCAATGATAGACTATTCTGCCTCTGCATACAAAGAAAAATAAAGAGAGAGAGGATTCACAAGGCTAAAAGACTTAAAGACGTTAACCATTATTTATGAAATGGCCACAGGGTGGTTTAATATTAAAGTGAACTTGAGAGTTGAGACTAATGCATGACATAGCTATTACAACTTACAGCTAAAAAGAGCATTATTGATCCAATGGCATAAATAAGAGGACCAGAACTTTACAATATACTCAATAGGAGTGGTAGTGCCAGTCATCTCACAATCATCAAGGCTGAATATAACACTTGTATTTGGATTGTATCAGATGGACCACATCCTAAGAATTTATTCACTAAATTAAAAGTTCGGGTGTTCTTGTCTTAGTCTTCTATTCCTAACAACCTGTGCCAAAGGAGTAAAGAATCCTAATTCCAAATAGTAATAAGCTATGTGAGCTAAGAATAGTGTTTTAACTTTTTACTCAAACCAAATGCTTATAAAACTGCACCCTAATCCTGAGCACTACCCCAGGGAAAGCGAGAGAAAGAATTGAGTAAAAGGGATGTTTTTAAAACAACTTGGCAAAAGAAAATTAATTACAAACTGCATAGGTTCAATGAATACCGAACTTCTTTTAAATTCCATATGAAGCCCTCGGATATTGAACTTTTATGTTATGCATGACAGCATGAGCAAGTCTTTACATTACTCATTGAACTAACTGATTCCTTTTATTAATTGATTCTCCAAGATTCTGATGTTTCGAAAAGTAAATGAAACCAAAATTCTCCTTATCTAATTTATTAAAAAGAAACCTTGCATCATTCAACATGCACAACATGGCATCAATATGTATGATTGCCAACACAAATGCATTCTAACCTAGGCAAAAGAAAAGAGCGTGGATACTCTTGAAACACCATACAAGCTAGTCTAGCATCCATTTTATTAACAAAACCCATTCAACTAAGGAAACCCAGATCCACAGTACACAGTCTACACTAAAAGCGATATCTAACCCAAAAGGACTTTTCATATCACAAGCCAATCCTCATGAATCTACGGTCTTTCAGTCAACTAAACAGCAATCACTTGAAATTTGATATCTAAAACTATATTAAGAGAGCCCTCAAAGGAAATTGAGAAGATCTGAAGTAAGATTACAAAAGAAAAAAAGAGGACAGAGAGAGACTCACCGATCGGAAGAGGATGAGGAGAAGGAGGAGGAGGAAGAAGAGGCCGGTGAGGAAGAAGCTACAACGAATAGAACCGATCGCAAATGAACCCACGAAGACTTCGACGGTGTCGCAGACGATGGTGATGATGAAGAAGAAGGATCTGAATTGGGAGAAGAGGGAGATCTCGAAGCTGTGTGATTCCTCCTAAGAGCTTTCATCTATGACTAAAACTCCCACTACCACTATCACTTACAACAACAGCTAAAAACCCTAATCAATCACTCTAATCTCTTCTCTTGATAACTTATCACAACAAACACTGCATATTTCGCGAGCATTACACAAATCAACAAACTAATTTTGTATTCGAAATTCCATTGAGTGAAAGGGGGATCATCAGCGTTCGAATTGGGGCAGAAAATTGAAACGATTCGAAATTCCTGAAACCCGGGTTTACCTACTAGTGTACCAAACGGCGGCGACAAAGGCGAGGCCGGCGAAGGCCGTGACGGCAACGGCTAGAGAGCCGCCATCGTAGCCACCGCCTCGGGAACTGGGGAGGAGGAAAGAGAGGCTTCCGATGGTGCTGGAGAGAGTGGAGAGCGGCCTGGTGTTGATAAGCATGGAGGAGGAGGAAGATGGGAGGTGTTATTAGGGTTTACAGTGGAAATTGGGGGCGAAAGATGAAATCTTTCTTCTTCTTCTTCCTCCAACAGCTGCTCTTCTCTCCCACTCTCTCTCTCGCGTGGCTTCTTTTTCTTGCTTTTGTTGTCTGGTTTGATGATGTGGTCACTCTCATCAATGCCTTTTTCTTTTTCTTTTTCTTTCCCTTTTATGGGCAGAGGCTTATTATTAATCATGGACCAAACTGCCAAAGTGGCTTTAGTTAAGTTCAAATCTAAATGATCATCGGTTTAAAATCGAATCGAATCGAATGGAAAATCGAAATTTGGTTTAATCTGAATGGAAAAAAGGGTGTGTATACCCTCTCAAATTTGGTTTAATCTTGACTCTAGAATTTTCGCCCGATATGGATTAACACTAGATTGGTGTTGGTGTTTGTTGTGAATCGAAAATCAAATTGAATTGATTCGGTTTGGTTTTGCTTTTATATGCTTGGGATGTAAAAAGGTAATTATTTGGAAATTCGAACCAAATCAAAATTTAAAGGAAACCGAAACAATTGAATTATGAGAAATCTCTAAACCGAACCAAATAATATCGGTTTTGGTTCGGTTCGATTAGTTCGGCCCTAAAATTTCGGTTTGATCAAACTATAATCAGCCCTATTCAAACTTCGAGTCAGGTCGGATAAGTCGTGGTATACGAATGTGTCTTTGTAGCTATATGAAATGTGTCTTTGGGGCCAATATATATGTCGCCTACCATTCCATCCTCGACCCTGCAAAGCACTGGTCAATCTGTACTTTGCAGCGACAACGTGGTCACTTGCATCTAGCCCTTGTTCACTTCTTGTCGTCGTTATCGTTGTCGTTGTTCATGTATCATCGACGACTTTGAAGGATGTTTTCCGACAAGATGACCGGTGCAGGACTCCTATGTCCTCATCATTAGACCTATATCCAATAGATAAGGTAATGTAGTTTAAACCAAATTCATAAATTCTATAAAACATGTAATATCATTCATTACATGATTAACATATTAATGTACAAGTTGATTAGATGTCATTCAAAGATGACCGGTTCAAGATTTGCTCACTTGCTTCGACATTTAATAACCTTACATGCTTTGATCGAATATGTTGGCCTATTGGTTATTGGTAGGGGATTCCCCTCAATGTCATTATGCTAACAAAGGTGTTTCGAAACCATAATCTTACCACGTACAAGGCATAAATTTACTGCATACTGCTATTTACCCCCTATGACATTGATGTGGAATGTGGATATTATGAAGATTGGTTTTTACCACTTACTCACCCATGTCTATTGCCAGGTGACGGACGCGGGATTTCTTGGAAGGGACATAATCTAACTATTCAGAATGGTGGAGTTGTCGGCGGTGATGCAAGTGACATCGCTTTTGGGATTTCTTTTTTACTAAAAGTTATCGTTAAATCTTAAAAAAAAAATTACAATTTGTTAAAATAGTGATATCATTCTATAGTATTGTATTCTTTAAAATTAACATATACATCGACAGAGAAAATATAGCTCTAAGTTCTTAAAAAAATTAAAAAATAAGAAAAGACTAAGATTCGAACAATGCACTTACATAATTTGTTTATTGAACATTTAGTACATAATTTGTTTTTATCACCCATGTCAATTGTCAAATCTTAATATTGTGAACCCGCAAATTTAAATTTTACACAAATGCATACTTTACCTAAGTCACATATCAAGTTAGTGACTCCATGTCAAAGAAAAAAAAACATAAGAAAAAACCTACAATGGTGTGTTTGGCCATAGAATTTCCTGGTTCGCCCAACAAATATCAACCGTACGTACGTCAGTACGTGTATACAACATTGACCTATAAATTAAGGAGTAAGCTGCTAATATTGACTATATACGTGCTAGTATTTTCTTATCATCTTCACGCCATATGTTAGCTAGTTACCAAGATATACACATGAAATGGTCGTCATCCCTTCCACGTTACTCATATTAGTTCTATATATTTAGTGGTGTGTCCGGTTCCGGAACCGGCGGTTCCGGTTCCTCGGAACCCAGGAACCGGGACCGGAACCGAGAACCCCCCGGTTCCTCGGTTCCGGTTCCGGTTCGGTTCCGGTTTTTTCCGGTTCCCGCCCCGTTCCGGAGCCGGTTCCTGGACCGGTTCCGGTCGGTTCGGTTCTAGTTAATTTTTTTAAAAAAAATAATCAATTTTCTGCTGAAACCGCGATCGCGGTTTGAGAACCGCGGTCGCGGGATGTGGGCCGTGGTCGCGGCCCGTCCTCCGCGATCGTTGTACGATCGCGGATTGTGGTTATAATGGCTATTTTAGCCTAGTCCGACCGATTTCGGACTTTGAGAAGAGAAGGGGGGTGGGAGAAGAAGGGTTTGAACTTGATATTAAGTTGCCTACGTATCCTCTCGGGGTCATAGAGGAATCAAAGCCCACGTAGTTCTCTTACCTTCGATATGCAACCCCGCTTTGCGACTTACCTACGGGCTACGGTTAAGGTGTATGTCGTGCTTGGTCTTTAAATGACGAGTGATGGTTCCATAACCTCCACCCGGCAACCATTTGTACCTCATGGAACAATAGTTACATTTGACCTCACATCGGCCTCGTTCATCCAATACGTTGTCTTTGGTGAAGTGATTTGTGAAAATTTCGAATTTCAACCCTCCGCCTTGGTTTTCCATACTTGAAAATGAATATGAAATGAAGTATTCAAAAGAAATAAAAGAGTATGAGTCAATGAGATTGGTGTAAATTAAATTGAAGGAGAGATCTCATATTTATATTGATAAATATAGCCGTTGAAACTTGAAATAGCCGTTGAAATTTGAAAAATATAGCCGTTGGAGGGGATCCGCGATCGCGGAATGTGGGCCGCGATTGCGGTACTCTATCACCGCGATCGCGGCCCGTCCTCCGCGGTCGTTGTGCGATCGCGGATTGTGGTTATAATGGATATTTTAGGCTATTTTAGCCTAGTCCGACCGGTTTTGGACTTTGAAAAGAGAAGGGGGGTGGGAGAAGAAGGGCTTGAACTTGATATTAAGTTGCCTACGTATCCTCTCGGGGTCATAGAGGAATCAAAGCCCACGTAGTTCTATTACCTTCGCTATGAAACCCCGTTTGGCAACTTACCTAAGACGACCCGGCGGAACCGGCGGAAGAAGCTTGGCTTGCGTCGTCCTCTATTATATCATCGGATGACTCCGTATAGTTCATTGATTGTGATCTAATTTCCGCCCTCTTCCAATCGTCCACACAAACTTGGGCTTCCAATGCTTCGGGTGCCAATCTTGATCTTCTATCGTCTAAGATGTGGCCGCCTTGGCTAAACTTTTGCTCCACCGCTACCGTTGAAGCGGGAACGGCAAGTACTTGAGCGGCGATCCTTGCTAGTGTTGGATATGTGTTCTTGTGTTGCTTCCACCAATCTAAAATGTCAAAATCATCTACAAACTCAAAGGTAGTGGTTAGATAAGTATCGAGCTCCGTATGTGAGCTCGTGAATCTCGGTTTTTTTGTAAGATTTTGCAACATACGAGACCCGGCGGATAGAAAAGAACGACGAGATGAGGAGGACGATGGGGGTAATTGAGGCATAGAAGGAACCTCACCACCCGTGCTATAAGTTTTGTACAAATCATAGATAAGAGATTTAACACGTTCTATAATGACATCAACATTGCAATTTCTATCATAACGTTCTTCTTCTAAATTTAACAACTCATAGTATTGATACAAAGTATCTTGCAAACCTTGCATCTTAAATCTTGGATAAAAAACACAAGCAACAAGATAAATATCGGGAATGTATTTATAATAGTTCAACCACTTCCTCTTCATACGTAAAATACCTTCAACAATGTCGGGTCGGTCGGGTTGTGAAAGCCCTTCCTTAAAGGCACCCGCAACATTCAAAGCTTCAACAAAAACAAATGAGCACTTGGTGTATATGTTTGACTAAATGTATAAGTTGCATCATTAAAAACTTGTAAAATCTCCACAATATCATAGCAAATATCCCAACAAGCTTCAATTGCTTGTGAACCTGGGATATGTTGAGCGGAAAAGGAAGCTAAAAGTTCTTTATAGCGTAAACATTGAACAAGTAATTTATAAGCTGAATTCCAACGATGACCGACATCTTTTGAAAAAAGTATTGGTTTAACACCATTCGATTTACAAAACCTCCCCCAATCACTTTTGGTCTTCTTTTTTAACCAAATAAAGCTAACAACATACTTAATAGGTTCAAGATATGGCATTAAAAGTGTCAAACCATCTTGAACACATAAGTTTAAAATATGACAAGAACATCTTACATGAAAGTATTTGTTTCCAAAAACCGGTTGACAAACTTGAATCAATTCACTAATAGAAGCGGTGTTGTTAGATGCATTATCAAATGAAATAGTGAAAACTCGATGAAGTAGTCTATACTCTTCTAAAATAGTTCGTATAATGTTACAAATATTTGAAGCGGTATGTGCCCCATCAAATACTCGAAAAGCCAAAACTCGTTTTTGCATGTGAAAATGATCATCAATATAATGACATGTAATACCCATGTATGAATGAGATTGATAGTTATCACTCCAAATATCACTCCAAATAGAAACACGAATATCATTTTGAGCAAAAAAACCGAGACAACTCCTTTTTACGACACGCATATGCTTTAAACACATTTTTCCTAATTGTTTTTCTTGTTGTTCGTTTATAAGCGGGTTGCAAATGGTTGGAAACCCAATCATTTATACCCACACTTTCCGCAAATTGAAATGCCAAATGATCAACACAAATAGCTTCGGACAAAGCATAAACACTACGCTCATGATTATAAGTAAATAAGGGAGATTGAGAGGAAGAACTTGCTAACCCCGAAGTCGAAATTTGTGTTTGACCTCGCATCATGCCCAACTTGTCCAAGTGTTTTGCCTTCAAATGCTTGTTCAAGGTGCCATAGCCTCCATTGCGCTTCCATTTGTACTTCGAGGGACAATAGTTGCACTTGACAACATATTGGTCTAGTGCATCCAATTCATTGCCCTTGGTGAAGTGCTTTGTGAAAATGTCGGATTCCAACACTTTTGCGGTTTGGTTGACCGTAGATGCCCCCTCCTCCTCTTCGGTGTGTTGCTCATCGACTTCGACCTACTCATTGCCTTGTGCACCTTGGTTATGAATAGAAGCGGAATGAGGAACTTATGGAGGAATGGGCATAGGCATAGACATATGAGGGGGAATGGGCATATGCATAGACATATGAGGATAAGGTGGTTGTGCTTGATAAGCATTAGGATCCATTTGACTTTCTTGTGAACCACCAACACCACCATAGTATTGCTCGTTCAACAAATTAATAAAGCCTTGACCTTGGTTATCCATGTTTCAAAAGATTAGGAAGGAGATAAGAGACTTGGAAGTAGTAAGAAAGAATTTGCAAGTTGAAAGCTTGTAGAATTATGAGAGTAGTAATAGTAGAGAGAGATAAGAGAGTATGAGATTGGTGTGAATCAAATTGAAGGTGAAGTATGGTATTTATATGGGTAAATGGAAGGAAAATAGTCGTTGGAATTCATGTGAACGTTGGAATATAGCCGTTGGAATATAGACGTTGGGAAAAAAATAGCCGTTGGAACAGTGGCCGCGATCGCGGTGATAGAGGGCCGCGATCGCGGATTTAGGTCCGCGATCGCGGTGTGGTCCAACAGAATGTGTGTACATTCTGTTGGCTGAACCGCGACCGCGGTTTTTGTGCCGCGATCGCGGTGGAACCGGCGGTTCCTCCGGTTCAGAACTGGAGGAACCGCCGGTTCTCCGGTTCCTCTGAGGGAGGAACCGGGACCGGGACCGGTCCTCTACCGGTTCCTCCGGTTCGGTTCCGGTTCGGTTCTCCTGTTCCAGGGACCGGAACCCACCACTATATATATTGTCAAATTGTTTGATCTATGAATGGATGTAGCTAGGTTGTATTTACAATTTATGATTCTTAAAAGTTTATTGAGTTTTGGTTTATTTGCAAATTGAGCATTCACTATTAGATTTCGGAGACCGAAAGAAATAAGTTATATGTCAAAAGTTTTTACCATTTAGCATGTATATAAAGTCGGAATCTACTTTCTAACCCAAAAGCTAGCATGACCTAGTCAGCACTTGAACAATTTTTGGAAACCGGTGATTAGTGTCTCAATCTCTTTTAGAGATACACCCAAATTTGTACCATGAAACTAGTTAGCACTTCAACAATTTTTGAAAACGGGTGATTAGTGTCTCAATCTCTTTTAGAGATACACCCAAATTTGTATTAGGAAAACCGGATCTGGTTCGAAAAACGGATGACGTGTCAGAAGTTTTTACCATTTAGCATTTAAAGTCAGAATCCATCTTCTAATCCAAAAGCTTAAGCCAATGAGGCAGGGGATTCATCCTTCTTTATATGCTAGTAATTTATCTTATTATTTTTAACAAGGGAAGAAATATTTTCTCTGACATTTACATCTATTTTTATGGATTTATTCAACCTTCCAAGATCATTCAGGAATTCATCCCTTACCAAAAGATGTGGTAAACATGACCATTAGGCTAACAATAAATTGTGAAATTTTTTGTTTCTTATGTATGATATTTCAATCTCTTGAAAGGGAATTATTGTAACACCTTAACTCCTTAAGCCTTAAAAATACTAGCCCATATAAACACTGAAAATTTCTCAAGGTCGCCTATCCATCTTACCATGTTATAGTTCTCACTTGAATTATGAGAAGAACGAGCTTTTATTGACATAAATATCACTTTAATTTTTTTATAATGAATCTCAAATTCGGACTCGTCAAGGCTTAAGGAACGATCTTCGGACCAAGCATATGCTCGTAATCCAAGTTTGACTTTGATATTATTTGTAAGGTGTTAATCTTAGCTTAGAAGTGTTAGTTCATGCCAATACGACAACTTCCTAAAAAGTCATCCATCTTAATTAATTTATTCTCGTCCCAAAACGCTCAACTTTAGAAAATATCTTCTTTGTTTTTAGTGAAAACTTTAGAGAATTGCTTATCTTCACTTGAATCTTAGAAAGGAAGAATTCATATAAAAAACACATCAACTTTATAAAGGAAGGTGTTACAGTTTTACAAAAAAATGAGGATACAAAATATAGAAATTAAAGTGAACAACTATGTATTGTTGTTTCAATCATTGGTATTTTGAACCACTCTAGAAAAAATGAATTTTTTACATTGATATCTTAGTTCATTTTTTTTTTAATTTTAAGGGTAATTTATGTAAAGAAAAAAAGTTACAAAAGTGATTTATACATCCTTATATAAAGCTCTTCCATTCCAAGTTTCACAAATTATGTCCTTGTCTCTCTATTGTTTTTCCTCCATCTAGTTTCGGCACAATTCATAATATGGTTGATGACCATGATAGCACATTCCACTACACCTATAAATTCTTGTTGAAAAATACTCTTGTTCCTTGCCCTCCACATTCATTTAAAAACTTTTAGTAGTATAAATTACACGTATTTTCAAAGAAATGAATTGACAAACCGATAAATTATGTTCCTAAGTCACTCTTTTATACTAGAAAATATTTTAAATAACTCTAAAATTTTATCCAAAAATCCTCTAAACTAATCTCTAAATCACATGTGAAGTCAACCTAATCCAAGATTGCCTTGTCCATAAAATAACAAAAAAGAAAAAAGTGTAAAAAGGAAGTTAGAGAGTCATGGTCTAATTTCCAATTTTTTTCCTTAATACAATAGATTTTTTTTGTCAGGATTTTTTATCGTTACTTAATAGATGGACCATATCATGTGTGATGTACTGATGTGTGCAATTACTTTGAGACTCCTCCAAAAACAATGGATCGATCTATAACGCCAGTTTGGTCACTCCAAAATAAAGAACCTATGGAAATTATTAAGTTTCTTGATAAAAATAAACTTTGTTATAGGTGTTCGACAATACCAAATTTATGATATTTTATTGAGCTTATTGATTTTATTTCGAGCTTGAAAAATAATCAACACCTCCTACTTTATCGAGAACATGATCACATTTGAAGCCAACCTAATCCAAGGTTACCTTGTCCATAAAATAACAAAAAAATGAAATATAAAAAGGAATTTAGGAAGTTGTGGTCAGGCATGGAACCGGACCGGGCTAGAGAAACCGAACCCAGGACCGGCCAGGTATCATACTGGGCTGAAGCGGGCCGGACCGGGCTAGAAGTCTTAGGTCCGCTCCGATTTTTTTTTGCATGTAAATTAACCGGGCCGGCCCATGTCCCGGACGGGTTTGGCCCGGCTGGTGGGGCCGAGCCATTTAGGCCCATTTTTGCATGTCGGGCCGGACCGGCCCACACAAATGTCCATGCCTAGTTGTGGTCTAATTTTCAAATTATTTTTTCCTTAATTCAATAATTTGTTTTGTCAAGATTTGTATGCATGGTTGGTTACTTAAAAGATGGACCATATCATGTGCAATCATTTTGACTCCTAAAACAATGGATTAATAATGTGTATGTGAATCAGCACCGTATAATCCGTGTTACGGACTTTCCCCCACACATCACGCCAAGCATTTCTTTTTCTTTGGGTGGATCATCACATTCACGCCAAACCTTTTTGTGTGAAAGTTTGATTATTTTATTTTAATTAAACAAAACTCCAACAAGCTTGTAAAGCTTGTACTATTATATTTTATATTACATTTTGTTGAAAATATTCTCTTTCATATGCAAGTTTATGAATTAAAAGACAAATCTCAAACAATGGTCTTTATACCCCTCCTCAAATGGAGATGGCATTTTAAACCATTTTTTACTATACTTTTTTAAGTTGCGTTTAGGTTCCGTTCGACAATTCATTAGCTTTTTTTTGCTACCCCCGACAAATTAGCGTAAACATTGTCTCTTTAAGGATGAAAGGGTGTAAATTTTGGAGATTTTTAGCTCTCAGTAGCTTGGAGAAGCTCTAATAATGTTAGTTCTAAACGCATCCTTAATCACTACTTTTCGAGCTCTCCTTTTAAGCTCATTGTGTGGTTTTTTCATTGTTTATTAATCGATTTACATATTTATGTTCTTATGTAAGTTTGTCTACTTGTCAATTTTTTTTACTTCTCGAGATCTTAAGACTTGTTTGATACCTAAATCCCCTTTCTTATGTAAAAGAGGTAAAAATACAAAAAATCAACCATTATCTTAGACCTTTTCCAGAAAATACCCCTTGAATTACTTTTTTATAGAAAAATCACCCTTGCATAGGGCCATTTGCAAAAAAAACACCTCTTATTCCCCCCTTTACAAAAATCATCCAATATTTTTATTCAGTTTTCATTGAACCACCCATCCCTTTTTTCATTCATCATATTGTCAAATTAGATTTAAAATACATAATTACCCCTAGTTTAAAGTAACAAATTGATAAACTCCGATAATTACCCCTACTCAATTGTGACTACTGCGAGAGAGAGAGAGAGAGAGAGAGAGAGAGAGAGAGAGAGAGGGTTGGCCCAAGAGTGCTTCATGTTCGACGATCTAGCTGGGAATCCGAGAGGGCTCGACTCGGTGTGACGAGTACCTACTAGGGATCGAGAGAGGGTCAAGATCAGAAAAAGGATTGGCTCGATGGTGTTTATCAACTACCCTTCCTCTCTATGCCTTCTCTCGAGCCCTAGCAGACACTAACTGTACCTAGTCGAGCGCTACCTAGACACCCAACAAGATTGCCAACCATGAATCATCCTTGAACCAACCCTTCATCTCTCTCTTAAGCAACAACAATAGTCAAACAGAAATAGTTATCAGTGTTTATCAACTATGGAGAATTATGCATTCTAACTCTTAATTTGATGGTATAACCGATAGAATACAAGATAATGGAATAGAAATAATAAGTGGTTGTCTATTAAAAATGTGAACTAAAGAACGGATTTTTGCACACACCCTAAGATAAGGGGCGGTTTTGTATAAAAAGTAAAATAATGGGTAGTTTTTTGCAAATGGTCCAAAATAGGGATATTTTTCTATAATTTTTACCAAAAAAAAGAGAGAAATTTCTAACTGGCCGGTTCTGGACTTCTGGGTAAAAACTAAAAAGAACTTTTAAGATGTTTTGATTTGGGCAAGTTTGTTTCCCTGCAAATAGGTGAATTTTCGTCCTTCTTTCAAACATTTTTTTGCGACTTTTAATTAATTCTAAGAAGTCAATCCAACTGTTCAAGCCTAATCAGAATTTGGTAATGACGATGAAGTAGCAGTTCAACTTCAACGTGTCAAATTCAAAAAGAAGCCCAGTTTTTCTTCTTTATTTGTTTTTGCACGTTTCAAAATTTGCATTCGTCAAACTTCAAAGTCCTCCATGACCGAATTCTCATCATCGTTCTCACTTGGCTTCTTTGAGTTCTTTCATCTAATATTACTACCATTTAACACAGTATTAAAATCATCAATTAGACAATTACCATGTGGTTAACATTATGGCCTAAAATGACACTTATATACCATGTGTCGTTTTAACACTTTAAATTTTATCCAATTTATGTTTCGTTTTAGGTTTTATAGGCAATTGATTAGGAGTGAAATATGAGAATTGTTATTGAAATGTGTTTTTATTTATTAATGTTATTCATTTATTGGTTGAAAAAGTAGAGTGGTGAAATTTATAAAAAAAATTACATTTTTAAAGTTAGTTAATATTTTTCTTAAATATTATGTCGAAAACTAAAATGACACTTATTTTGAATCGGAGGGAGTATATACTTACATAGTGGAACTTATTACCAATGTTATAATCTAGTTTGTTGTACGTGAACATATAATTAATTAAGCTTGTTCATAATTATATAATCGAGCTTGTTTAAAAATAAACGAGTCGAGTTTCTTTGTGCTAAGTTCAGTTCATTTATCCTTCGAGTCTTAAAGTCATGTTCAAACTCAAATCGATTACAAATCAATCATGAACAAGACCCTAAGCTAATCGAGTCAAACACCAAATTGCTCACAAACAACTTTGTTTATTTACATCTCTATAAACAATATCATCTCATGCAGTCACGCCCATTTTCATATTCACTTTACATGAATATCTTGAAATATAATGTCAACATTATACAACAATATCCCATATGAATATTGAATAATTGATTTTTTAATGAAAAATTACCCCTTTTTTCTATTAAAAAATCTATTGCTTTACACAGAAAAAATTTATCACTCTGAATTTTCTATAATTTTCCCAATGTCCTATTTGGAAAAAAAAAACCATAAATGTAATGTATTAATTATTACAACCCCCAAAAATGAGTATTTATGCATGGAAACATTTTTTGTTTGAAGAGTGTATATATGCAATTCAACCATTTAATATTATACATGTATAATGCATTATTCTGTTAATTTAAACAGGTCCTTTAGTATGTTCGATCATGATTCATGAATGAATTATCATTTAAATCTTGATTAATACGGAGTACTTGATTTGATTTAAAATTTTGAAGCCGAGTGGTATAATATTTCGCAATGTTCAATGACAGCACGACAAACAAAAGTTGGATGCCATGTATTATTATTCCAGTCATAATGGGGAAATCCTCTTTATAATGTATGGCTGTAAATTAAAGACTTTTTCTAAGGCCCAAGATTTCTATCCCCAATAGTTTTATTCTCACTTGCAATGAATTAAATGAATGGGTATTTTCCGAACAAGATCGAAATTATGTAGAAACTTGTAGAATAGAATTTTGTAAGCTTTTAGAGTTTTGTGTATATATTATATGATTTTAGTTGATTTTATTAGATTAAATGTAAGCTTTTGGAGTTTGTAAGTTTGTTGATGGTCAAATAATAGAATTTTGTAAAATACTGTATAAAAGTTATTTGAAAAGGTTATCTCTTATATTCACAATTGTGTGGCTGAATTTATGAATCATGCATACGTATCCCTAAGTAGTTGAGTAAAACTTTAGTCGGCTTAAATCAAGATTGGGTCGGTCTAACTCTAACCGTGTATAACCCCTTTTTTTAGAAACGATCACCTTAAAATATTTGTTCAAAAATCAAGCTAAAAAATATTATATTTTTATTAAAAAAAATAGTTAAATTTAAATCTTAATATTTATTTTCATTTCAGAGTGTAACGACGCAAACCAATTTACTTAATTATTGTATTTTGTCAACTAATTCACGAATGTGAAGTTTATGACTAAAGGCTCTATCCTAGTAAAAAAAAAGTTATGATAATGGTGTTAAGATATATTATCAAGCTAATCAAATTGAAACTTGAATTAATCCACTCCCTACCCCCAAATAACATCACTCCAACCCATTAACTAAACCCACAATCATAAGATTAGGATAATGGTGTTGGATTCGACTTGCCTTAAAAAACTATACGTATACAAGAATATTAACGATTAATATCTCAATTAGTCAATGACAAAAACTACATGTCAGGACAACTGTATGTCCTAATCTCCTAGATTCAGTGGCCTAGTATAAGAAGTCATAGAAATATTACTAGTTCCAATACTCGATTCTTTCATATGTATTTTCATTTGGGTAGCCTAGTATCAAAAGACATCAGGCCATCTTCTTTTTATTAGATCGAACATGTAAACTGATTTACTTGATTCGTACATTTTATCGACCAGTTCATAATTCTAAAATTTATCACCTTTATATCTCTAATTAAAAAAGTGTTAAGATATACTCCGTATTATCATTTATCAAGCTTGTCAAATTGAAACTTGAATTAGTCCAATTCCCTACCATCCTACCCTAAATAATCCTAATCTAACCCATTCATTAACCCCACAATCACAATCTCAACCCTGTTTAGTCACAACCTTCTACATAACCACCTCTCGAACCCTCCAATCTTAACTTCCACACAACCCTAAATAATCCCTAAATTAACATTAAATCCCCAAAAGTCAATTTCCCATTTCCAATTCAATTTAAAAAAAAAAGAAAAACAGAAGAAAACTCCACCAGGCCAAACCTCCCCATTCATTCCCCCCACTATAAAACCCAATCTCCACCCCTCCAAAATTCCCTCACCTTCCCCCAAATTCCCACACATATGAAACCCTAATTCCCAAAATTACCATGAGCAGCATCCCAAGTTCCTTAATCGACTCCTCCCTCACCATCTTCCAGCTCACAATCTCCTCCTCCGATCCCTGGCCCTTCTCCATCTTCCTCTAATTCCAATCCTCTCTGTTTCTCTCCGTCAAATTTCATTTCATACACTCTTTAATCGGATTGGATTGAATCATGAGGTTTCATCTTCTTCATCACCATCAAGATCGGAAGGGGATCCCGAAGGGGTGCATGGCGGTTATGGTGGGGCTCGAAGGAGAGGAGCAGCTCCAGAGGTTCGTCATCCCCGTACTATACGTCAATCATCCGCTCTTCGTGAAGCTTCTCAAGGAAGCCGAGGAGGAGTACGGGTTCGACCACCCGGGCCCGCTCATCCTCCCTTGCCACGTGGAGCAGTTTCGTTGCGTTCAGGGGATTATCGATCAGGACTGCCACCAGGAATCGGCGGCGGCGGCCGCCGACCACCACCACCACCCGCACCACCACTTCCTCTGCTTCAGGGCTTGATTATTGTAAATAAATTGATTTGCGTGTTTTTTGGATGAATTTTTAATTGTGTTTTTTTTATATCGAATATACGGAGGAAATTGAAAGGAAATAAAAAAGGTGTAAATTAATTTGGAATTCTTCTTCATTCTTTCCTTCGATAAGTTTCCGATTGAGTGCGGGGGTTTCTTTAAGGCGTAATTGTTACGCTTCAGGAAAGGGAAAGGTTCCATGATTGTGGTCCTTCGATTGCTTTGGTTTGAACTTTCCGTTTCCATCTCAATTTGACAGGGAAATGGAATGACGTGGAAGAATTATAATAATATTATTATTTTTCTTGATTTTTGTCCGGTTTGATTAGCCAAAATCTCAATTTGATTAGGGTCGGTTCTCCTAATTCAGTTAAATTCTTAGACCTATGTTAATAATAATGTCTTGAATTAGTTACTAATCGGTATTCGCTAGGGGTTTGGAGCCCCGACAACACCAGAGGTCCTTTATTAGGAGTTCGTGGGGCGATGCTCCATGATGAATTGACGGTAACGCCTAATTCAGTCTTTTCATACTCTTTGCACTTAGATTCGACAATCTTTAGACAACGTTCGGAGACTTAGACAATACCAGGGGTCTCGAGGGGTCCGCCCCTGATAGGGGGTCGTAAACATCGTCCCGCGATGATGCTCATGAAACACAATATGTTAGGTTACCACTTTCATAATAAGAATACATTTTTGTTTACCCGTAGACTTAAATACACCGTTGGTGAACCAAGTAAAATTATAATATTATCATCGTTCTCGTTAATTCAACGCGCAACGTAGTATTTCTCTACGTATTTATCGCACTCGTTATAACAAACCGCTTCATCTCAATAGACCAACTTGTAATTAGTAGAATTATAATATTGTTTACGCATAGGTTAAGAACCCCAATTTTAAAAATAAAGTAAAATTTTATAATTTAAATATTTTTTAAATATTTTTAAAAAGATCCATTCTTTCCTAAATAGGGTTTTAATTTTCACATTTGGGCTCTTATCTATATCCTAAAGACATAAAATAAAAAACCAATTATATATTTAATTATTAGGTACAAAATTAATCATCATTTCACCATCACGTGTGTCGACATATTTTGGGGAAATATAACCCGACAAATCATTTTTTCCACTAAATGAAATCAAGATCGTTTTTTTTAACCATAAAAATATGTATAAAACACGGTGTGTAAAAAGGGTACACAAAATACTTAGCTTAATTGGGGGTGTTTTGTGATAACGTGTTGCCGACAAAAATGATATGGGGGTAGGGCAAGTGTGGTCATGGCTTGTAAACACAAGATCTTTTCCTACGAGTTGCCGCTAGCATTTGACCATTTGACGATTTCATTCTAATTTTTTTTTTCTCACGTCAATTGAATTAAGAAATCGAATGCATTAATTACGTCTCTGCCAAAGTTTAATTTCAAAGATTGCGGTTTAAGTGTATAATAGTTTGTGTTCACATTCTTATTGGCATGTGCATGGACACCATTTATGCATATTGCCATTCGTTTTCAATCTAAGCTATGACAATGTACAGTGTTTCTTACCGACGTGTCTCTTCTGTCCCAATTATAGCTGATCCGGGTTTACTTACCCTTATTCGACAAGATGCTCTATGACGACCACTATCTTGTTAGTAGTTACCCTAAACTCTTTCCTTATCAAAAAAAAAAAAAATTGGTGAAAGTGTTTCTGACAAGCTCGAACTTGAATACGAGCTTGATTCGAGTTTAAAATCTTGTTTGAACCTGATTTATATGTTCACTGAGCATGAGCTTATCCTCGCGAACCTACAATTAGTTTCTTTGTGAGGCAAGCTTGTGAACAACTCGACATTTACTTGATCACTTATACAAGTAAATGAAACTAAAAACTAAACTACGTAATTTGAAGGACCACTCAAAATGCTTATGAAATGAACTTTAATTCATGAACATATAACCTAGTTTGTTATAAACGTATAATCGAACTTGCTCATGAGCATATAATCGAGCTTGCTTATTTACAAACATTTTAGGTTTTCTTGTCTTCAATCTTATTTCATTTATCTTTCTAGCATTAAAACTCTGCTGAACGTTTACAAATCGAGTTGAACACGAATAAGACTTAACATTGTTGAACACCGAGTTACTCACGAACGACTCTGTTTGTTTATAGTGTTGAAGAACAAACTCAATAAAATTGTTTGTTTCCCTTCTAATCTAAGCAATTTGCCGTTAGCTGAAGCTAACGTGGGGGTGGTTGTTGATGTATATTGTGATGTTCCTTAATGAAATGGTAAAATGAATCCTATTACAAAAGTTTGTGTATTGTTAATGGTAATTAAGATAAAATCTTTAATTGTCTTTGTGGTTTTTTTGGATCTCAACTCGGTGCATGCATATGTATGCTCTTCTTGAAATGCACAAGGTTAATTTGGGCTTTTCTTTTTATGATATCATGAGTGGATGTACATTGGGCCTTGAGGGACTGGCCCAATGGTTTTTGAGCTTCTGCCCGAAGAGGATGCATAATGATCTTACACTATATTGTTTCAAAAAATAAATAAACATCAACATTATGACTTATGGCTTGTGTTGGATCGCCGGGATAGTGACATTATCTTGTATTACAGTATAATGCAAGATAATGTCATTATTCTGGCGATTCAAACAGACTTTTATGAGCCTTGACCTAAATATGGAACAACCGGAACACGATCCCAACCACCGACCTATTTGCACGTTTCACTTGATGGCCCAAGCCCCAACCTCATTATCATCATCATCATTTGCCTGATATAATCTTGTACAAGCAGACTACATTTGTTAAGATGGAGACATCTATATACTAAATATGTTAAGACTTAAGAGTATACGTCGATTGATAGACCATAGAAAAACTAAAATACAACTATATACTATCAACATACAACCGGGAGGATGTATCAACACTGATGACCCAACCTATAGTCTCAAAATCGTTCACATTATAAATCAACGAACCCTAGTCGATGGATTCAACTAATAACGAGTGTTGAGGCTCACAAAAAGTAATGAATTTATATGAAACTTGGCTCACAAACCCGATCAATCAATTGGGAGCTCGTTTGTTTATAAATTATTAAAAAATATAGTTTATTTTAATGTCATGATATTGTGGAACTCAATTTCAATATAAGAATATACATGCCATTATAATAAAATTATTTATTTCCTTACTTAGGTTTTGAGTTTAAATTATTCCTTCTCATTCTTCTATAATCAGTCACATAATTATATGACTAATTTTTTTCTCTCAAAACAAATACTAATAGTACTTATACGACGAATTTCATTAGCTTTCATTTCATTTTAGTAATAACCCTCAAAACATTAAAAAAGCCATGAAAGAGCATAATGAATATTCCATCTTGATTTTATAGCTATGATATAAACGTACATTTTTAACTTTACTATGTCGTTATCGTGCCAAACTTGAAACAAACTTGATACACGTTTTAACTAACGTCAAGTTTTAACTAACAATAAGTTTGAGTTAGGGGTACAATAATGTGAACGCGCCACCCGAAGCGCGTGAGCTCATTACTTGCTTCGCTCAGGTTTTGCAGCAAAGTCATGGGTTCTTCTTGGTCTTCCTGTCTCACTCTCTTCCAATCCAAACTCCACACCCAACCAACCCTTTCACTTGCTTGTCGTCTTCCCCCTCCATAATTGATTCCTCTCTCATCTTCGTTGTCAACGATCTACCTCCCACGCTCCATTGCTGAAACCACCTCTCTTCCAGAGGGGTCTGATTTCTAGGGTTTCATGCCGTTTTCTGAAAATTAGGGTTTTTTCCTCTAGAGCGAAGTTGGAGAAGCTTTGATTCGAGGGGTTTCTACAACCTGGAGGTCCTTGCAATGGAGAATCCGGCTGCTCGGAAGGAGTGGCGGGCCGTTTCTGAACATTCGGTGTCGAGGGCAGCAAACGAAGTGGTAATTTGCCTTTTTTGTTGCAATACTTGTTCTTTTAGGGTTTGTTTATAGTGTGGAACTAACTGACTTCTTTGGGTTTTGTTTTTTTGGGGTTCTAAGGAGTTGAATAGGATGAAGTTTGGACATTCTGATGAGCGAACTATTTATGAGGTAATCCAAGGGTCTGTCTTTCTGTTTGCTTTGGTGCTTTATGAATCTGCATTTGTGAGCTTTGAATTGCACGTGTAGAGTGTGAAATGATTCTTGGGTTGTGGTTAAGGTACAGCAGGGAGGAGATTCTGTAGAAGATGTCAGCTTCTTTTCGGTTGGAGTTGATGGTGATGAAATTGAGGAGACGCTGCATACTTTGGCTAGCAAGAGGGAAGAGTTACAGCAGAAGGAGATTGAGCTCAGAGCCCAGATGATAGTGCATTCAGAGATTGCGGAAATGCGGAAAAGCTTTGATGCCCGAGTTAAGGAACAAACCAATGTCACTGCAAAACTTCAGGTGCTGTGGAAAAGGCTTCATATTTACCATGGCCAATTCCCTGGTGAATATGGCTATTGATTTGTGGCTCTAAAGTTTGCTTTCTATCCGATTTGTGCTCGCTAAGTTTTGTGTGGATGGTTTACCAGGAGCAACTGCATGAGAGGGAGCAGAGATTAATGGAGCTGGAGAGGAAGATGGGGGATAAAGAAAGAGAACTACATGCCATTAGATTGGACAATGAGACGGTTAGCATTCCATCCACTTTGATTTTGTGTTGGTCTCAGATGTCTGTTACATTAGTATCTGCTTCTTTAAGATTATAAGCTATGTAACTCTAAAATTTATGTTTCTCAGGCATGGGCAAAGGATGCCCTTCTCAGAGAGCAAAGCATGGAGTTAGCAAACTTCCGGTTAGTGCTTCACTTTTAGGAGCTCTTCTGTTTAATTTCAGTAAGAGTTGTATTTCTATTCGACATGGTTACATAGGAATAGTTTGTTAGAACCTTTACTTCCATCTTTTCATGCTCTTTTTTGCCTGCTGCACTCTTAACCATAATGTGATTTAGGCAATGTTAACTCCCCTCTTCTTTTCCATATTATTGGGTGTGGAAGGAACATGGTAGTTAAACCATAATGTGACTTTGGTGGTAGAATGCCTCGTCAGTAGTGGCTTCCTTTCCATAGGAAGCAAAACAATGAAGAAAAAGAATAAATGAATGCTTGGAAGAGTTGACGAGGCATAATTTACTTCACGCAGGAGGGAACATGATAATATTGAAGCTGAGCGCGCTCATCATATAAAACAGATTCATGATCTTCAAGAACATATTCAAGAGAAGGAGAGACAATTCATTGAGTTGCAGGAACAGGTCTGTGGATTTATGACTGAATTTGATCATGTTGCTTTTTTGCTGATTTGAAATGAAGACTATGAAGTTTGGGTGTTGCTGTTGTCAAATTTTGAGTATAGTTTGTTATAACCTAAAGCAATGCATGCAATATGAGAGCTGACCTTTGAATCACTTTCCCTTAGTTCATGCAATTTATGCTAAACATCTTAATTAACTTCTTTTTCAGCATCGAATTGCACAAGAAACAAATCTGTATAAAGATGAACAAATAAGAGAGGCTCAGGTATGGATTGCCCAAGTTCAGGAAATGCAATCAAATACAAATCATTCCTTACAAGCTGAGTTACGAGAACGCACTGAGCAGTACAACCATTTATGGCTTGGTTGTCAAAGACAGGTTCACAACCTTGCTATTGAAATATTTGATTTGACTTCTTGGTATTATCCAGTTTTGGAATTGATTGGGTTGTCCTTTGCTTCGTAACTTTGGGTCTTTTCATCTAGTTTGCGGAGATGGAGAGGCTGCATATTCAGACCATCCAACAACTTCAGCTTGAGATTGCTGGGGCAAGAGAAAAGAGTGGAGGGTACAATAATGAACCACATATTTCACAAACAAATTCCAATGATATGTCTCTGTTTGCGCAAAATAGTGGGAGCCATCTTGAAGCAAATGAAAGTGGCGCATCAACTGGAAGCCTCTCAAATGGGGATTCAGAAAAATCTCAGTCATTTGCATCATCTGGCAATAAATCTTCACAGGTGGGTTTTACTGCTCTTGGGAGGTCTTCACATTTTTGTATGAAGAGATTGGTGTTATAGTAATGAAGCATTTTTTGTCTTACTCACTTGCTAGATATATTAAAATGATTGCATGCTTTGCCGAAAGAGAGGGTTTTACTTTGTTTGAGCTTTCTTGTGCTTACGGTACATGCCAAGCATACAAATTCTGAAAATTTCTAGGTTCACTCTCAAGTTGTAGTGCTTTACATCATGTATGGACATTTTCCTCCTGTTTAGGGACTCCCCTAAGTATTTTTAAAGATTCTATCAAGTAATTTACCAAATTTTAGTAGTAATGGTGTCTACTTATGCATAGCCCAGTGGTGTTGTCGGATACATGAATTTCTGATTAAAGACGTGAAAAAACTTAGAAGAGGATGGTAGGTGACAAAAAGCTATTGGCCTTTTTTTTTTTAACCAAGTTTTAAGCATGATCTTTGGTGTTATTATAGTTTTATTTCGATTTCATGAAGTGTAGGTATTTGAACATGAGGGGCTGCACTTACCAAAAGGCAATTTTGGGCAATAAAAAATTCTCTATACCTAAAGTAGCTTACAGCCAGGGATAAAAATATTCTATATTGCCTTCTTTGGCTGATTGACTAGAATGAACTGAAACTTCTTGTGTTTAAATGAGTAATTCATTTTCTTGATGTTTTTAAGACGGTATATTGCCTTCTTTTTGAATAGGGTACCCATGTTCCTGGTCCTGCAATTACTCCTCCATCCTTGCTTGGAGTTGCCTCCTACCTTCAACCTGGGCAGGTGACTGCTTTGCATCCGTATGCTACACATCAACAAGGAGCTAACTGCTCTGTGCCTACACCTATTTCTCAGCCGCATCCCAGCCATTTCCCTTCAGTGCCTGTGGTACCTTCATACCAACATTGGCAGGTTCAACAGGTATCTTTATCTTACTTAATGAGAAAACGAATATCCTTATCTAGTGATACTGGTTAATAGACGTTCTCTAATGAGTGTTTCCATTCTTGTAAAGGCTGCATCTGAAGGGGTGCAAGGGTCAGTGCAGAGTCCACATGAACCGACTCAAACTGAGAATAGTCTTGCCAGGTCACACATCAATTATGGCTACGAGATCTCTAGCAATGGACAAGACCCTTCTTCAGACCATCTGAAAGTTCATTTGAACCAAGCAACAGAAGCTAATTCTTTAATGTCATCTGAACATGCGCAGGTCTAAATCACTAAAGAATAAAGATGATATTCCTTTGTGTATTTTTATTTGCAAACCTTGTTGGCTTACATTTAATTCCCTCAATTCAGGTCCTTGACTCAGTTGGTGAAGCTTGTTTGGCGAGTAATGGTCAGCCATCCTTGCAACAAATTTCTTCACAGTTCCATGATGCTCTGAGGTTGGCACCATTAGAATATGCTCCAGAAATCAAGGTTAGGTGATGGTGTTGCTTTTTTCTGTTGCATGGGTGATAAGCTGGGATCTTTCAGAAAGATTGAAGTGTCAATTTTAATATGTTATTTTACAGGAAAGCAACGATGTTGGATCCAATGAGATATTAGAGAGCAAGGTCATGGTTACTGAACCTTCCGGTTCTGCTCTGTCACCATCTATGAAACATGCTGGTGTAGTGAGTTTCTCTGAAACTACAATTAATAGAGATGCCATTCTTCCTGAAGAATCTGCATCTCTTGAGCAAACAAATTCACCATCCATAGGAAAGATATCAGAGGTCCTTCTCGATGAAAGGTCATTGTTGTCGTGCATTGTCCGTACTATCCCTGCTGGTGGTAAAATTAGAATCACTTCGACGGTTAGTTGTGCTCTCAAGCATCTGGTTTTTTTCATCAGCTTATATTTGAGTCTTGCGATGGATAAAGTTGAAGCAGCAAATGGCTTAATATATATACGTCATTTATGCAGCTGCCAAATAGGCTGGGCAAAATGCTTGCTCCTTTGCATTGGCATGATTACAAGAAGAAGTATGGAAAGCTTGATGATTTTGTGTCTAGCCATCCAGAAGTAAGTTGCTCATGCCTTGATAAATTTTATCTAGGGTGTGTGTGGAACTGTGGATTACCCAAGATAATTCATTTATTCTGCATAATTTTTTTTATCAAATCCTGAATTTAATCCATGATAATGCATTCTCTTGTCTTTCCAAATACACACCTAGTCTTTCTAATTAGCATATATTAAAGGGAAAGAGAAGAGTGATTCTCGTGCATATGCTGTTCTTGCAGCTTTTTGTAATTGAAGGGGACTACATTAATCTTCGAGAAGGTGCCCAGGGAATAATTGCGGCTACAGCAGCAGTTGCAAAGGTTGCTGCAGCTGCTGCTGCAACACCTCCTAATTCAGGCATGTTCTCATCTGTTGCTCTCACACCCATGGCTCAGGCTAATCGATTAAAGAAGATACCATCAGTTGAGTCCAATGCTATTGCTAGTGCTGTTGATGGTTCTTTTACACTCTCATCAATGCAAACTCAGCATTTAAACGGTGCCAGTTATAATGTCACTGGAGGTCTAACCAATGTGAAACTTTTGAGCAAGACCAAAGATCCTCTTGCCATCAGCGGTCTGTTATCTATGCTAAATATAGCTGAGAATGGGTCAAACTCAGACAGATCTGAGTTTAGCAACTTTCAAAGGATGGTGCAAATTAATGGAAGAACTGGCAATAGCTTTATCAGCAAGCAGGAGGGAAGGTAATTCATTAGATTCTCATGCTCTTCATTTATCTGAACAACTTTCTGCAGAGGAAGGATGTAACTCATGTCATGTCTTTGTGTTATCACAGGGATGCTGCCATCCGATCTGTGTCTAGAAGATAGTAAGTCCATTTCTTACCTTTTTTGCCCCTTCAGGTTACCTTTTCTGTATGAATTAATCTCATGTCGCGTCTTTCTTATTTGGACATATATTTGTGATTTGTGTGCTTTTCTGCTGAGGTTTCTTTCTTCCTTTATTGGCTTTTCGGTCTTTCTTAGTTTTGGTGGTTTTCCGCTTGTTCTGCATTTAGTGGCTTTTCGTTTTTCTCTGTTTCCTGGATCCGAAAGAGAGTACTTATTCTAGAACCTTTCTTTGAATTGAAACGTCTCCAGGAGTTGACTCCCGAAGGTCTGGAGAAAGCTGCAATCAATAGGATTTCCCTAATCCTCCCTTCCCGAAAGGAAGAACTTTAAATTCTTTTTTTCCTTTCCGCAGGGACCAGGAGCTGACCGATCTTCGAGCATCAGCAGTTTTTTTCCGGTTTCAGGCGAGAGATGCTGAAAACATTCAATGAATTTTCGCTTTGTTTTGCAGGTTTTTTCCATTGTTCGTTTTGTTGTTTTGTTCTGCTACTACCACCTTGAAAATGTTATTATGATCTAGAATTGTGCTTTTATACAGTGCCTTTGAGATTGATTTGACCCCTATATCAATTTTGGTGCATTCTAACTAAATTCATTCATTCTTGTCACATAGCTGAATTTCAGTATTCCTTGGGTTTATTGGGCGCGTCCTCCTGACATGTTCAGGTTATGGGTGCCTCCATCTTGACCCCCCAGATCCCGTTTGAGCGAGGGCTGCATTTTTCTTTCTTTTGCTTGCATGTTATCACCAACTTGTTTGGTTTTCCTTGCAGGAGGGAAGTTTGAGATGGATCACAGTTTCACAGAAGATGCAAAATTTTTTGAAGACTACAAATTGGCAAATGGCAATTTCAGAGGTCGGATGTGCAGTGGATTTGGGAATTCTATTCATTATGTGGCTTGAAAGAAAGAGGTCACTAATTTGAAATACTTGGAAGGTGGTTTGCTTTACACCATTTTCATTTTGAGAATTCACTGCCACCATGTTCATTTAAACTGGGAAGAAAAAATTGCATTCAACTTATTACTCTGTGATCATTGAGCCACCATGTTCATTTATACTGTGAAGAAGCTTGTATTTTATTTACCAGAGTGTGATTTTTCATGCATCATGATTCTTTATAGGTTAGGTATTCCGGAGGTGTTTGATCGTTATGCACTTTTTTGGTTGAATTTTTTTTACTACAATTCTAAACTCGGTAATTTTTAATTTGGGATACTGAGTAAATCTCCAAGGTCTGAGGTATGGATAGGGTTGTAAATGAGCATAGCCGTTCGTGAGAAATTCGGTGTTCGATTTGGTTAAATCTTCTTGTTTGTGTTCAATTCGATTTGTAAACAAGTTAAGCTTGAGCACAATTTTAAGGCTCAAAAGATAAGTGAACCACAAGATAACTCGGACTCATTTGTTCAAGAGTAAGCTCGATTTATTGTTCATGACGAAACTAAATAAGAGGTTTGGAAGCTAAGTTCAAGCTTGGTGAACATTTAAATAAAACAAGATCAAACAAGATTTTGAAATTGAACCAAGCTCGCATATTTTTACTTAGCTCGGTGAGCATTTAAAATAAAACAAGTTCAAATAAGATTTTGAGATTGAACCAAGCTCGCGTTCGAACTCAAGCTCACATATTTTTAATTGAGCTGAGTTTTGCTTGAGGAACTCAAAGCTCAGATCGGTTCAATCGCAGTCCTTTTTCTTATCATTATCAATTAATTAATATTTATTTTGATCATAGGTGTAAGATTGGTCTTAGAGGGACAAAACTTCACTTAAGAATAAAATCCCTCCATTTTAGAAACGTGATTATCAAATTCCCTCGTATACAAATTGAAATGAAGTACAACTTAATCCATTTTATCGCATGTGAACATGTGCACATGTGATAAATGCAAGGCCACTTCGATGACTTCTGTCTTAAGTAATGTTATGTACTTAAGTACAAGGCAAACCGAAAAAATTAATAACCTAATAGTGTAATTTTTGTTTTTGGTCTGGCAAATGACAAGTAGTTAAAGCTTCACATGGAGTGGCCTAGTGGTAAGAAGTATGAGGGATATTGAGAGTTTTCATATTCGATATTTACCTCCGTCCTTTCACTTGGATAGGGTGAAGAACCGAGTCTCATCATTTGTCATACCACTAGGTTGAGCCGGTCAGTATAAGCCAGTCAGTGTAAGCCGATTTACTTGATCCATACGTTTTACCTGTTAGTTTACGAACTCAGGATTTTACACTGGTTCTTCGTTACTAAAAAAAATGACCAAGTAGTTTACAAGTTACAATTGTACCATAGGGTATCCATATAACTTAAGAGGCACAAGTATATGCTGTTATCCCGACCAAATTTATATGCTTAGTTGTTCAATGACAGCTGGCCTGAAGTGTCAAAGCTAATGGAGATTAATGGCCAGCGAGGATAACCTGTACTTTGATCAAGCAGTCAAGCTTGTACTTTGATCAAGTGTAGTATATGCTTTAGTACAACCTGTATTATTTCTATATGCTTTGTTGCATTACTTTTTTTTTTTTACTAAGTGAAGTGATTTGACATATTAGACAGATTTGATAGATCGAGATACCGAGATACAACTCGATAGTCAGACAAATAGATAATAAACAATAAACAAACGACAACCAAGATACAAACACGATCTAAGAGAGGCTGAAAAATCAAAAGATCAAGTGTCATGATTAATGTTTATACTTTTTCGACATTTGTCATTTATATTTTTTAACTTCAACAACTAACAAAATCTGAATGGTGCTCGTCGATCAAATTCGACTTTGCTTAACCAATAACCAATTGGTCTAGTGGGATGAGGTGCTAGGCTTCTTAAGCGTTTGTTCAGGAGGTTCGAAGTTTGAATCTTTCTGGCGACGTGTATGGAAAAAATTGAATTGGGAGGGTCGTCCCCAGTAATGAGCCTCTGCAGTACCCGATTTGGACGTAGATTGGCCCCGGCTAATCGAACCGAGCGAGAGATCAAAAAATTCCACTTTGCTTAACCGCTAAAAATAATCAAATGTTCATGGAGTAATAAACTCACGATTGAGCGTGCAATTGAAGCAACAAACCTCCCCAAGTTAACCACTAATCATGTCTCTCCTCCTCCCTCATTCTTTCCCGCCTTTTTAAATCCCCTCTCCAAAATTTAGGGCAAGCTCCGATCTTTCAGTTCACGCACCACTCGTCGATCGAATTCGAGTTTGTTCTGATCGACGGAGATGAAATTGAATCCCTAAACAGTCAAAACTAGTACACGATTTTGCCTTCTCACTCATTTCCGATCTTAAATTCCTGAAGTAATGGAGGTTGCAGACGGCGCTTCGCACATTTCTCTCGCCGTCTACTTCGCAATATTCTTCGTCGCCGCCAGATTCTTCTTGGACAAGTTCGTCTTTCGTGTAAGCCCCTTGAATTCCCCTTTAATTTCGTTCGAAAATTTCCTGCTAGATCAGAGTTCTGGTATTGATTATTTCTTTCAAATTCCAATCCTATATTCTGCTTAATTGATCAGTTTACTATGAAGATTTCTGGACCAAATTGCTTTTTCTCATGATTTGGCAATTTTACTACATCTTTGGTTGCAGAGGATGGCCAGATGGTTGCTCAGTAGAGGATACACTCAAATTAAACTGAGTGAGGTCTCTCAGGAGAAAGTTGCCAAGTGTTCTGAGTCAATGTGGAAATTCACATACTATTCCATTGTTGAAGTTTCTGTTCTATGTTTTACCTATCATGAATCATGGTTTAGAAACACAAATGAGTACTTTGAAGGCTGGCCAAATCAAGAACTCAAGTGAGCAAATCTGATTTCCATGACTTCCTTTTCCTGAATGTTTTTGAATCCAACGAATTAATTTCTCTCTGTAGGCTTTCTCTGAAGCTGTACTATATGTGCCAGTGTGGATTCTATGTGTATAGTATAGCTGCTCTTCAACTATGGGAAACTCGAAGGAAGGATTTCGCTGTAACAATGTCGCACCATGTAATTACTGTTATATTGATCGGCTATTCGTATCTTACAAGGCATGTTTTCTCTCCTTTCTTGGAAATGAACTACATTGCAACATAGTTCAGCAAACATATTTATTGTACTGAATTTTCAGAATCGGTCCATTGTGCATTTCATGACAACTTTATCAGGCTTTTTCGTATTGGAGCAGTCACACTTGCCTTACATGACGCGAGTGATGTCTTTCTGGAAGCGGCTAAAGTTTTCAAATACTCTGAGCATGATCTTGCTGCAAGCGTGTGCTTCGGGTTCTTTGCTGTATCATGGTTCATTTTACGGCTTATATACTTCCCCTTCTGGGTTATAAGGGCCTCAAGGTTTGTTATTTTTTCCATGGATGATGCTTCAATTATCTTGTTACTGTTTCTACATTGGTCTCATAGTTGATCTTTCATGTAGCTATGACTTTGGTAACTTTCTTGACCTCTCAACGCCGTATAGCAAGTTCATGTATTATGTCTTCAACACGATGTTGCTGATGCTTCTTGTGTTCCACATATACTGGTGGATCCTTATATGTTCAATGATCGCGAGGCAGCTGAGAAATAATGGGAAAGTTGGGGAAGATATAAGATCTGGTATAACTTTTCATTTCATTTCTTCTGTATCACTTTAAATCTTTGCCAATTAGAATATGTAATTCATATTAGCATATATGAAAAACATGATGGATGTTTGAGTTGGGTCAATTGCTCAATGCTTCTTCTGTTCCTGAACATTGGGAATTAGGGATTTGGGACATTTTGGAATAGAAGGAGAATTTCTAGTAATACTGTTGATCTTGGAATATGATATTTACTTCTTTCATGATACTGTATGTACATTATACACAATTTGCTACAGTTTATGTTCAGCCTGTTTTAAGATCTAGTGAAATTAGGAAGCAAAGTAATCTACTTGTAATATTAGCTGAAGCATTTAGCTTTATCTGTTGTAGTCTTCATGAAATGAAAGTCTAATGCTGATGTTTTCTTTCCAAACTGATGTATTTGTCAATTTGTTCATGGTTTTGCAGATTCAGAAGATGATGAATGACAGAGTTGTGTTCTTATGGTATATATTCAAGTATTCAACACATTCCATGAAACTGGAAATATATGTCCCCTACTATTTAATCTGCTATATGGAATTGCTTTCTGTACATTTGTCTAGCTATAAGCATTTTCTTCATTTTTTGTTAGTCATAAACACTATGAGGATTGGAATTGTGTATAGTTTTTTCGTTACATTTTGAATTATTAAAAAAACAAATATTCAACCAAGTATTTGGGTGAAGCCGACATTCACACTAAGTCCACTTACATTCACTTCTCAGTTACCACCAAACCTTCATACCTAACTCATGCAATCTTGTATTTAAATATCCACTATGATCTCATTCTCCATTCCTCTGCTTCAATCCAATTCCAAACCAAACCTAAACAAATTCTCCACACCATGAATCCAAACACCACCACCTCCACCGAAAACGACGTCGTACTCCACGACTTCGCCCCCTTCTTCAAGGTCTACAAAAGCGGCCGCGTCGAGAAACACATGATCTCTGAGCTCCTCCCTGCCGGCGTCGATCCAACCACCGGCGTCCAATCCAAAGACACCGTCATCTCCCCGGATGACGGAATCTCCGCCCGCATCTTCCTCCCTCCGACCGCCTCCCCCGATCGGAAACTCCCACTCATCATCCACTACCACGGTGGTGGATTCTGCGCCGGATCTCCCTTCGACGCCATTTCCTTAAACTTCCTCAACCCCTTCGCCGCCCTTGCAAACACCGTGATCGTCTCCGTGAACTACAGGTAGGGGTGTTCATAACTAAATATCCGAATTTTTTTACTAAAAATATCCGTTTCTGATCCGGATATCCGAATATTTATATTTGTATTTGTTAAAAAGAATATTTTTGTATTTAAGTTTCAAATAATTCATTCAATCGGTAAATTTAACTCAAACACCGTGATCGTCTCCATGGACTACAGGCTAGCCCCGGAGCACCCGCTCCCGATCGCGTACGACGACTCTTGGGCCGCGCTCAATTGGGCATTGGCCCATAAAGACGGAAACGGGCCCGACCCGTGGCTAAACGCTCACGTGGACTTCACGCGCGTGTTTTTGGCGGGAGAGAGCGCGGGCGCGAACATCGCGCATGACGTGGCGGCGCGTGCGGGGGACGCGGGGGTTGAGCTTGAGGGCTTGATGTTGATCCACCCGTTTTTCGGAGGATCGGAGCCGGATATGATGTATAAGTTCTTGTGCCCGACGAGTAGCGGGTCGGGCGATGACCCGAGGTTGAACCCGAAGGTGGACGGGAGAATGGGGAGACTTGGTTGTCGTAGGGCGGTGGTTTGCGTGGCGGAGAAGGACGGGCTGAGGGAGCGTGGGAGGAACTATTTTGAGTGGTTGAAAGAGAGCGCGTGGCGTGGGGATGTGGAGTTGGTGGAAACGGACGGTGAGGATCATTGCTTTCATTTGTTCGATTTGAAATCCGAGAAGAGGGAATTGCTTTTGTTGAAGTTGGCTTCGTTTTTGAATCATCAAGTGGTGTGATGAGTTTAATCTCGATCTCTCGATCTACCAGATCTCTCTGGTACTTCGAATTTCTTTCCTTATAAAAAGAAAAAGTGGTGTGATGAAACTGCATCGTTTTTGTATCAATAAACTTATCTTATCGTTTTTCCTACCAAAAAAAAACTTATCTTATCGTTTTTGTATCGAATGTGGTGTGTCATGGGTGTGAATTTCGTTTTTACTTTGGTGTACGTGCAATAACGACTCTCAATTTAAGATAAACAAGCTTATGAGCTAATCAACATATTAATTAATTAATTATTACTTTTGAGTTTATAGTATGAATGAGGGACCAAAAGAAGTTATGTAAATTATCCTTTATGAAATAGAAGAACTTAAAGGTTAAATAAAGTCCTTGCTTACACAATTAATTTTTTTTTAGGATCCACACTTCATAAACTAGTATTATGAATTGAACAAATAATATAATGTATCGTTGGTACTATGAAAGAATTGGTTTTGGGCTAAGTATTTTATATTAAAGGTTATTAGCACCTGGATACATTAGTAAACCAATAACAAATTTACAAAGCCAACAAAAAGTGATACAGGTAGACGCTGGTAACTAAATCATGCCACGTGGCTGTTTTAATTCAATACGCAGTTAAATTATTTTGTACATGCATGACTATTGTAGAAAATATTTCCCACTGAAAGAATTGATATGTAATGTAGCACACTAGCACGTAAGTACGTAACATAGTAATAAACCAATGTCTAAGCCAGGAAAAAAAAAATAACAATATAAACGTTCCGGTATATACATCGAGTATGGTCTAACCAATTAAATCGCGCCACGTTGTATTCCGTTAGACGATGCCTGTCAACGATGCCACTTGCAAAGGGGTTTTTACAGAGCTGGCTTGACTGTCACCTTCGTTATATGACCGTCTCACTTCAAAAATATCTACCGTGACCGGTGACCGCCATGTCTGTGACGCTCGCTCAACAAAAATCTTCCATCGCAATCTAGAAGAAGAATCTCATAACTGATTTTCCCTCCTAAACTTCGTGCTCGATCGCCTTTAAATACCCCGTCCTCAGCACACTCGCTTGGAGCACAGAGCTTTCCTTCAATATCCCCTCTCTTCTCTCTCTCGATCGAGAATCAAGCTCTGTTCTAATGGCGTCTCTTTCCTACATTTTCTTTTTCGCTTTCCTTCTCACTGCTTCCAGCGGTTTTGTCTCTGCGCTCGAAGTTCGCTCTCCGACTGCCGATTCTTCCTCATCGGCGTCGACTACAGCTTCCTTTTCGCCGCCGTCTCCTTCCATCACATCTCCGCCGCCGTACTCGTTCTACCAGGAGAGCGTCAGGCAGCCGGTGTCTCACTTCGCCGCCATCATTCCGATCCTCGCGGATCTCGGCTTCCACGACCTCGCCATGGCAGCTCACTCCCTCTCCGTCGCCACCGCGAGTTTCGCCGCCACCGCCTGGAGCGGTCCGATCACCATATTCGCTCCCGCAGATTCATCCGTCCGTACATGCCATTCCTGCTACATCCCTCTCTTGCTCCAAGAGCACACCGTCCCCGGCCTCTATCCGATCGATTACCTCCGGAAGCTGATTTTCGGGACGAAGGTGGAGACGATCCTCCCCGGCCGATGCCTGACCGTCACCTCCGCCGTCAACGAGTCCAAGATCTTCATCGGCGGATCGGAGATCACTCGTCCGGAGCTCTTCAACAACGGCCATATCATCATCCACGGCCTACAAGGCTTCATGTCTCACCTCTCGCCGTATTCCTGCTCCATCGACAAGGTGACGTCTCTGTCTCTTCCACATCCTTCGCCGGCGTACGCTGTCATGCGCCTCATGCTCACCGACGCCATGGTTCGGCTTCGCACCAGCGGATTCAGCGTCCTGGCCTTGGCAATCCGAGTCAAGTACCCCGAATTGGTGACGTTGCACAACATGACCGTCTTCGCTCTCGATGACGCGTCGATCTTCCATGGCGGACACGCCTACGTCCGCGACGTCAGGTTCCACATCGTGCCTAATAGGCACTTGATGCTGCACGATCTTGAGAAGCTCCCGACGGAGACTGCTTTGCCGACCTTGGAAGTCGGAGAGACCTTATCGGTGACAACGGCTGCCGGCGGAGGAATTCTGGCGCCGATGAGGATCAACTATGTGCGGATCAAGACTCCAGATCTGATCCACAATCCGAAGGTCGTGATTCACGGACTCGTTCTCCCGTTCCCTCACTTGCACATTCAGCCCACTGTGACTACTACCGGCACCACCACCTCTGCATTCGACGGTCCAATGGATACTGAGGCTGGATCTGATGCGTTCGGCAGCTTTGGAATGAGTGGAATGGCTCCTAGCCCTGTGATCGAGTCCAGCGTTGAGATGAATGATCACGATGGCCTTTGAATTGATTTGACGCACTCTTACTAGATCTATTCTACTTGTGCTCTGTTTTCAATAAGCGTCATCTATGACTCGTAGTTTGTTTCTGGTGCACTCTGGTGCAAATTTCCCTTGCTTTCTAGCTGATTTCTGTGATATCTGATGATCTGTCTTGTATATGCTTACTACAAGTGTTTTATGGCCTCAATATGATCTTAATATGAGATTACTGGAACATTCAGATCATTGTCTCTGTTAATTGTTTGAACGCTTTGAAAAGCAATCCGAGTTCGAGCCTCAGATTAATTGTTAAATTGGATTTTGAGTTAGAGCTAACCAGTACAATTCAAGTTTATTCAGATGATGCATAATCTGGAAGATTTGTGATGAATCGACACCTGCGCAATTTTCAATGTCCAAAGTTTGAGTAAAAAAATCTGCCTGCTCATTTCCTCCGTGAACAAGGAGAAATTAGAAGGAATCTTCGCCTAAAAAAAACTTTTATCTCCTCCATCAAAATTGTAACAAACAATGAGTCTAATTGTTCAACTGTCCATAGTCACAAACTTCGAGCAAGGATGACATGCATTTAGTGCACACTGTTGCAATTGGAAGTAAGACTCTCATTTGATGGTTCTATTTTCATGGCTTGAAGCGGAAGGGCTCGTCAATGTCATGGCACAGGCATACCAAAGTAAATTGCAATATTCATCATGACATGTTCAATTGCTGAATTATTTGATACTTGAGTAGGGACTCACAATAGATGTTTGTATGGCATGAATTCAAACCTAAAGAACACAGGTCAAGGCTCCTGTTATAATTGTTCCACAAAAGTCAAGGAGGAACTACCGTTGATCATATAAACAAAGAAGGTAGGATGTGGTACAACAAATTAATTCCAATGAGCTGGTATTAATCAAACACAAGTGATCAGTACTTTTGCATACTTGTCAGCAAGAATATGAAAATTTGCTAATGCTCCACATTGCCTTTTCTGTTGAGCAAAAACAAGTACATCATATGAGCAATTTGCATAATGTAAAAATCCTCTCTATTCATCACCAAATCAATGGAAACTGCCAGGAGAATCAAGGTCCATGGCCTTGCATTAACTTCCAGGTGAAGATGTGTACAGGATGACAACAGAAGAAGAGCCAGTTCTTGAACAAGCTCAAGGATAATAATACACCTGTAAATGGCGATCACATCACTCCTAACTTGGTAGTACTCATTCTTGCACCGCGACATTCCGAAAAACAGATCTCGGTAACCGTATGCTTCTCTGCAACAGAGATGAGTGAAACAGATCCGTAAACCAGCTCTACTTGCCACATAATATCCATTGAAGGGCCATAATAGAACAAATTACTAGTAAATAATCCACTTAAGACTCATAATTCCACAATCATACATATGAATGCCTAACCAAAGCAACCATTTGATTCATGGCATAAGCATTATAAGAATAAAACCTTTTTGCTTTTATCTGGTGAATGAGCTTTTGGTCAGAAGTAATAAAACACAAGTTTAAAGATCAAAGCAAACCTCTAAACTCAATAACAGAAACCGCTTTCCCTTGTTACAAGGAATTAATGCCGATAAAGTCCAAGCGAACTCTTCTCTCTCTCTTCAACTCTCCTCCTTGCAGCCTCCCTTGCTTTAAGTGCAGCCGTTTCTTCAGCAGAAACAGTCTTCGGCTTTTTATCTTCAGGTCTCTTTCTCTTCAGAACAGCCACAGAAGAGGTAGCGCCTTTAACTGATCTAGTTGGGTTCAAGGAGGCTGAAACAACAGGTCCAGGGGCAGAGCTGTCTTTTTTCTCATTGACCGGTCTCGCTCCTAAAGTTACCAATGGTTTCTTCAGTAGCTCTTTCTGTTTTGAGCCTCCTGAATTTTTTGTTGCTGCAAATGCCTCATCCCGTGTCACCCACTTACCTGCATCATTTACAGGCAGGTCACATACTTGAGAAAAAGCATCCAATGGAGTTTCTAGTCAAATAAGTTGAATAAAGTGTTTTGTAATTCACCTAGAATGTCAGAATAATAGAAGCCAGAATTGGGATCGTAGTGTACGCCAGAATGTCGATCATAATAGTAGCCTGAGCTGCTATCAAACTCCCAACCTGTTGTCACACAGGTATAGTGTTTATGTTAGCAAGAGTTCAGCCAAAGTAATAAGTTTCAAGGGACTAAAACATAGTGACAGGTCATGGAAATGAATGTCATTCACTAAATGCATTTGTGTCTTGAAAAATGTAGAATAGAATAAGAACATGATAAAGCAAATAACACGCTAGAATAACACATTATAGAACACTTCCTTTTAAAATTAACACATGTAAACATCAGTAATTCAAACTTATGGAACTAGTTCCCTTTGTTTACAGAGAGTCTAATCTTGATGCTGCACGAGTTGACTATTTCAAATCCAACATCAACCAACTAAACCTCAAATCAATCCATCTATCAAGCAATGAAGAGTCCTAAATGCTAAATGTCTTTCTCCAACTTCTGATAATAGAAGCAATTAAATAAACTCACTTCAGGTTGTCCACTATAAATTGAAAGGAGAGAATATTGCACTCCCTAAGTTTGCCAACTCTAGCAAAAAAGCAATGAACCGCGAATGAAAGCCAAGGATATTAGCCTGATTGGCATGATAACTTAGTTTCATGTCCCTAAAGTAGAGCTTATAGTGTATCAAACATTTCTTCTATATTTCAACTATCTAACATTAAACAGGGACCCTAGACCTAGATAAGATCAATGTGATAACCATCTGAACTGAAAACAATTCATGTGTCCTAATTAATTGTTTAGTGGTCAGCTTGTAAAATCCATTCCACAGATTAAATGCCTAACCAAGATCTAGCATGACCGGCATTATAAAACCTCAAACCAGATGCAGAACAAAAAACTGATGATCTTACATAACCCACCATCTTTATCATCCAAACATGGAGCTCGAGCCTTCCCAGCCTCCTGAAACGAGGTCACATCTTTCTGATAACTCTTTTGCGCTTTCTGCCATAACAGACATCAACAGAACAACATTAGCAAAGTGATTTAATTGAACCCACAAAAAGAACCCTTCAATTTCAGTGTAAGAGAAATCAATACTCAACAGCTTCGATTTGCTCGAGAGCACGGGCGGCTTCCTTCTCCTTCTTGTCCTTCTCCGCTTTATCCTTGCGCATGTCGGTGAGGCGCTTGGCGACATTTTCTTTGTGGCGCTGGCCGAGCTCGTGGTTTCTGATGCTCGCCGGATTGTTTGATAGGAAGATTTTGCAGAAATCGCACCATTTGTTGCCTTGGCTTACCCAGTACTGCAAAAAGGGGGGGAAAGAGTAAATACACGCGAAAACTTACAAAGAAGAGATCTTTCAGCATTCGGGAACTCAAATTCGATGCTTAATATTGGAAATTTGATCAATTATGAAGCAATGGATTGGGAGAGGAGCATCAAAAGAAGGGTTTACCTCTGTCATGGTTGATGAATTAGATCTTCAGCTCTCTAATTAGGTCTTGCAAATTATTCCCTATTTCTCTGAAGAGAGAAATTCGAAACAATTATCGGGGAGGAGTGGAAGTGCTTTCTCTTTGCTTTGATTCTTTGTATTCTGATTCTGTGTTAGAGGGCTTTCTTCTTCCTGTTTTCCCTAATTTGATGAGCACTTGCAGGCGCTGGAGGCTGGCTGGAGTGGGAGACGCTCAAACGTACCTGGTTCAATTTTAACCAAGACTGGACGAACGGCGTCGTTCATAACTTTGATATCACGGCTTCATTGTGAAAACGGCGTCGTTTTCAAGCACTATGAATTTTTTTTGAATGAAAGCACTATGAAACTTCTATAACTTTTGAGTGAAATTTCTAGCCTCGTTCACCCAATACATAAAGTTATTAAAAACTTAGTAATGTAAACCATAGAAAACAAAATATTAAGGGAGAATAAAATAGGTGAAATAATCTTAAATTTCATTTTGTTAATCTTATTTGCCGTGGATTGCTCTCATTGTTGATTGACCCAATAAAGAGAGAGGAATTTCTCCATGTGATTGCCAGGTTGTGGTAGTGGAGCTCTAGGCCACGAGAGGACCCACAAAAAGTGCCCAAAGGGGTTTTAAATTGCAAGACCATTGTGTTAAAAATGGTTGACTTCAAAGAGTCTTTCAGCCTAGCAAACTCTGAAATCAGCCATGGCTTCCCCAAATCCAAGTTCAATACCAATACCAACAATCACTGCTATTTTATTAATACAGGTTTTGTTTTCTACAATAGCCCTCACTGAGAGCTATGTTTTCCCCATCCAAGAAGCCACCATTCATGATATCCAAAGAGCTTTCCACCAAAATAAGCTCACTTCCAAACAGTTAGTCAAATCTTACATCAAGCAAATCAAGAAGCTGAATCCCACCTTAAGAGGTGTAATAGAAGTAAACCCAGATGCATTAGCTCAAGCAAGGAATGCTGATAAAGAGAGGAAGAGGAGGAAGACGATTTTCGGCCCATTGCACGGGATACCCGTGTTGTTAAAGGATAACATAGCAACCAAAGACAAGCTGAACACGACTGCCGGGTCCTATGCTTTGCTGGGATCTGTGGTTCCTAGAGACGCCGGAGTTGCCTTAAGGCTGAGAAAGGCTGGAGCTGTTATACTTGGCAAGGCTAGTCTTAGTGAATGGGCTAATTTTAGAGGTCTTGCTCCAAGTGGTTGGTCTGCTAGAGGTGGCCAAGGCCATGTAAGTCTCCAGTTTATTCTATTATCCTCGTCTGGGGCGCATCCTAATGCTCATTGGCTTTTATACACCGTCTTTGAGATGGATTTAGTCCCTATATCTTTTTTAGTGGATTTTAGAGGTTCTGTTTCAAGTGCTTGGTCTGCTAGAGGTGGCCAAGCCCAAGTGAGTCTCCCTATATCATTTGTTTTGGTGCATTTTAACTAGATTAGGTTATCATTGTCACATAGCTGAATTTCAGTTTTCCTTGATTTTCCGTTATCACTGGGGCGCCTCCTCATGCTCATTAGCTTTTATACACTTTCTTTGAGTCCCTATATCAATGTTGGTACATTCTAACTAAATTCAGTTATTATTGCCACATGGCTGAATTTCAGTTTTTTCTTGGGTCTATCGGACGTACCCCTTCCCTCAGGCAAGGGTACCCCCATCTTGAGTCCTGACCCCTAGATTCCGCTGTAGCGGAGCCTCACTGGGTCAATGATGATGATCTTGTCATAGGATTATAAGGTGATGTTTAATTTTCATGATAATGCAGAATCCATACAATATAACAACTGATCCTTGTGGGTCAAGTAGTGGATCAGCCATTTCTGTAGCTGCAAATATGGTAGCTGTTTCACTCGGGACTGAGACGGATGGTTCTATCCTCTGCCCTGCAAGTTATAATGCAGTGGTGGGAATTAAACCGACGGTTGGTCTCACTAGCAGAGGTGGTGTTATACCGATTACTCCTAGGCAAGACACCGTTGGGTAATGATTTCTCTGAACTTCAATCTTTCAAGATCCAAATTACACTTTGTTTTTTCATAGTTGTCATGTTATTTTGTATGGAACCAGGCCCTTGTGTAGAACGGTGGCGGATGCTGTTTATGTTCTTGATGCTATTGTAGGATTTGATCCTTATGATGCTGAAGCAACAAGAACTGCATTGAAGTACATACCAGCTGGTGGGTATGCTCTGTTTCTGAAGATTAATGGGCTAAGTGGAAAAAGATTGGGGATAGTGAGGAATCCTTTCTTCCAATTCACTGAAGGGTCAGCAGAAGATCAAGCTGTTATGAAACACTTGAAAACATTAAGGTACTAATATGTCCAAACCCTTTAGCTACATTTTAGAGACAATTCATTGGAGGTATATATGCTAATTAAATCACTTATCTTGCATTAACCAAAAAGGCAACGAGGTGCTGTGCTGATAGACAATCTGGAAATAGCCAACATAGACACGATCTTGGGTGCGAATGAGGAGCTTGAAGCAATGCTTGTCGAGTTCAAAATCTCCCTAAATTCTTACTTGAAAGGACTTGTTTCTTCCCCAGTGAGAACTTTATCAGATGTCATAGCCTTCAACAATAAGTTCAAAGATTTGGTAAGAACAATGGGTTTGCCTAGCGATTACCTTATTTGGGTTTATTTGTATTCCCAAGATAAAGCATTCACCACTGTTCTAAAAATCCCGCCTAGCCTTCCAACCTGCCTAAGCGCCTGTTTACTCTAGAATTTGATTGCTGGGTTTGTAATTTTTTCAGGAGATGACTGAACAATATGGTCAGCAAATCTTCATAGCTGCTGAGTCCACAAATGGGACAGATGCTAACACAAAGAAAGCTCTGGCAAAGTTAGCGTTACTCTCGAAGAACAGATTCGAGAAGATTATGAAAGAGAACAAGCTAGATGCAGTGTTGACACCAGGAGCTGATTTTGCAACTGTTCTTGCAATTGGAGGCTACCCAGGAATAAGTGTACCTGCTGGTTATAAACATGATGGCCAACCATTCGGAATCTGTTTCGGAGGGTTGAAGGGCTATGAGCCAAGGCTCATTGAGATTGCTTATGACTTTGAGCAAGCCACTAAGATCAGGAAGCCACCTTCTCTGTCTTTCTTACAAGCTCAGAGTTAAGTTGGCAGTGTAAGTAAAATAATTAACCACTGTGTACTAAATTGCTGCTACTTTTTTGGCACTTAGCCCCTGATTTGTGATAATTTGAACAGATTATCTGCTGAAAATAAATTCAAAATTTATGAAGCTTAATTGGTGCTCACCTCAGCCAGATGAAATGGGACTAGACATGTTAATTTGTAGGATTAATTAATTGCCTTTGAATTAAGCTTAATTGGAGCTCACTGGAACTAGGCTGTAGAATTAAATTTGAAAATTACAAGTGATTGTTTGAAATATGGCACCATGGGAAATTACTCCCATATGCTTTGAATCTTGCTTAAGAGGAGCAAATGCTTGTGCTAAAGAATTAGTCAGTGAATTGCGATACTTCTGCGATCATGAAATCGACATTTTGTAGAATTCGAAAGAAGGGATTTTGTTGATTTTCGTAGTGTTTGTATGTTAGACAAAAAAATGGGAGCTGCTTTGTAGGGGTGGCAAATTCTGATCCGACCCGAAATAACCGACCGAACAACCCGATTCAAGAACCGACCGATATCCGGAAAAAATTACAAAATGAAATCTGAAACCGACCCGATCTGACCGATTCTAACCCGATTTCGAAAGCAACCCGTTTAAAAAAGCAACCCGAAACCGATTATATCCGAAAAGACCAATCCGATACATACCCGAATCCGAGCTACCCGAACCCGATTGTACCCGAACCGGTTGTATCCTAAAACCGAAACAATCCGAACCCGATTACACCCGAACCCGATTACACCCGAACCTGATTATACCCGAGACCAGGAATAATTCAAACTGAATTATACATTTATACATGATGCCTAGTCACGCACATTGACACAAAATAATACTAGTATGAAATAAACAAGATAATTTTGTAAGAAAAGTTTAAATAATTTGTCCCTATAATAAATTAATAATGGTCAAACCATTAATTCACTACAATCAAATATAAAATAAGCAGTAAGTCAATAAGACAATAACCCAATCATGCTTCTATACTCAAATATCACACAACTAGTTGTCCCGTCGTGCCCTGACTCGATATTTTTTAGATATACTATAAAAAAAAGATATTTATAAATAAAAATATAATATAAAATTTAGGGTAAGTAATTTATTGGCCGTAATATGTATAAAAATTATTTTTTAAATAAAGTAAAGTAAAATAAATATAGATTATTAATTTTAAAATTGAGAATAAACATAGATTATTAACATAAAATAATCTACATTACTCATTTTCCTTGACAATATTTGATAAATAGGTTTAGTTTAAAAGAAGTTGATAAAATATGAAGAAAATAAAGCAAAAAAGATATATTTTGAAAATATGAAAGAGATGAGATTGAGAATATATATTTTATTGGCTTATAAGGAAAAAATTCAATCATTAGTTAAAATTTTTTAGTTAAGATATTATCTCCTACCAAAAATTAAGATATTATCTAAATTTGGGAAATAAAAATAAATTTTAATTAAGTGAAAAAAATTGTCATGTGGAATATGAAGTGGAAAGAATAATTAATGTATATAGTAGATATGCTAAAACTTCCAAAATTCTAATTTGGATTCTTTCTAAAATATTGACTGATATTATAAAATTTGTTTCCAAAATTATCAATTTATTTGATAATATCTGTGAAATATTAGGGTAATCATAATTATTCCGTGTATAAAATTTTTGGTTAATTCGAATATAATTTTTTTTGTGCTTATTATGGTAAAGATTGTATGGCGTTATGGATCATATTCATATATATGGTAATCATAATATTCTCATATACGAATATTATGTGAAATATTGTCCCATAAAATAATTATTCAAAATATTCTATGAAATATTAGGGTAATCATAGTTATTCTATGTATAAACTTTTTGTTAATTTGAATATAAATTTTTGTTTCCAATAGATCATAAAATAATTAATTAAAAATATAATATTCAAAATTATAGGTAGATTATCTAATATGGTTGTTAGAATCAATTGAAAAGATATGTTTAAATATTTTTTGTTATTTTTTTCTTAGATATTATATTGAATATTCTATATTTTTGTTTGATAATATTTTCTCCATTTTGGTATTATATTTTCTTTTAATTTTCAAGTGTATCATAAGATAAAAAGGAAAATTATCTTTTAGATTTTTCAAAAATTGTAATTTAAAAATAAAATATATGGATTAATATGGTGAAGACATGTGGCAAATCCTACGTGGCATATCGGAACGACATGTGACAAATGATGAGGTGGCGCAAAGTGGAGGCTCCAATCCTTTTTGCTTTTATATATATAGTAGATTATTCGTGATCTTTCAATAAGATATGAATGTATAAAAAGAATAATGTATAAGTTATTATTTAAAAGTTTGACATTATTTTATTCGAGTAATGTCACGTGGCACAATTTTTTCAATAAATATGGTTTCTGTTTTATAATGTATTAGGTAGATATAATCATTCATCACAAAAAGCAATATTTATTTAATAATAGTCTATTAAGATCTTATTTATTTATCATAGTTATACCAAAATCAATATGAGATTTTATAATATTTATGTTTTGAGTTTTCAAAACTACTGGTTGATGGAATATAAGATCTTATATGTTATTAATATGTTAGACCATATGAATATAAGAGATCGTATAATTATTTAGTTATAAAATAATGTTAGTTCTCGCACCTTTTACGAAATTTTATAAAGTTATTGTATTATGTATTTGTACTTGTTAAATTTTGATCAAACTGATGTTATAAACAAGAATATTTTAGAAATAACTATACATATCTTATTTAAAAAAAACTATCGTTTCTAAAAATAATCATTAAAAATTGATATAAGAAAGGATATTTTAAGAATTATATATATCTTATATTCTTATCTAAAAAATAATATTATCCAAAAATAAAACTAATATACTTTTTAATATATATAAATATAAATATTTAGAAATAATTCGAGTAAATTTCAACTAATCATCTTGATTTAAAAAAGATGAATGGTATATTAATATGGAATCATTTTATATATTATTTTAACCTCCGCTTTAGTATATAGTAATGATTGAATATTTTAATAACTTTAGAACTATTTACCATAGTCTCATATAGTAATGAATTCCAATATTATTATTCATCACAAATGATATATTTCTTCAATAAAATGTAAAGATTTTATTTATTTATGTATATGATCTTGAAATTGTATGTGACTATAAAATTATTATTTGTGAACTGAGATCATTTTAAATTATTGGAGTATAACAACATATAATCATTATTTGTAACATGTAATTAGTTGATTGCAATATCATAAGAATTTTTTATGAATATAAAATCTTACATAAGTTTAATAGCATACAATCTTTACTTGTGATTTGTGAAAATTGTATGATTGTATCTTATGAATTTGTAAATCGTGATCATCTATTAATTTGATTGAATTTTCCGGTCAAATACTAATTGATTTATTATACAAGTGGTAAATTTCATCTTTAAAAAATCAAAATCAAATTCAAATTCAAATTCAAATACAAATAGTATATTATAAATACAACAATTCTTAATATTATTATGGCCCATTCATTAAAATCATATAACTTTTATCACTTAAAATACAACTATTTTGAACTCTTAATATCGATTTAACCGAACTGATTTAACCGAAATCCTATTCAACCGAAATCCGATTCAATCGAAAATTACAAAAACTGACTCAACCCGAAATCGACTAAACCGAAATCCGGATTTGCTTGACCGATTTTGACCCGATAACCCCGATTTAACCGACAATTTACACATCCGACCCGATCCAATCCGATCCGAAATACCCGATTACCGATCATATCTGATACTGATCGAAACCCGAATGATCCGAAATCCGAATAACCCGACCGATTTACCGAATTGCCACCCCTACTGCTTTGTAGAGGTGATCCTGAGCTTATCTCGGGATTTTAGAGACAATTCGTGGTATCGGATGGAGATTTGTATGTACTTTTAAGATCCGCCCACCCAACTATCGCTCTTTTGCTTGGTATTCAAGCGGAATGAATCCATTGGAAGTACAAGATCGAATCAAAAAAAATTGTTCATGTCGATTTGTTGTAGCCTAAAGGAAACGAAAAAAATAACTCTTAACTACACAAAAACAACTTAGTTCTTAATCAGTTCTTCAAATGGGAAAATGACATAAAATGTAGTAGTACTATATCACTATAGCATTAACAATTAACCGAGGAAGGGGCAATGTTTTAAAAAACGCTAGGCCAACGGACCGCCTAGCACCTAAGCGGTCTAAATGGGCACCTAGACGGACTAGATGGTCTCCTAGACGGACTGGAAGGCTAGACGGGCTAGTACCTTCCAACGCCTAGTGAGACCTATACGAAGCTAGGCGAGGTTTCTTAAAACAACGGGAAGGGGGAGCAAACAAGTCAGAATAGCCTTGTAACGACGAAATCGGCCTAAATCGCGGGTACTGATCAGCATCTCCAAAGTGGAACACCATAGCTTCCTTCCTCTTGTCTCTCGATTCACCCAAATCTTCCATTACGATACTATAATCGCACACGCACAAGGAAATGTAACTACAAACATAAACAACACAATTCCCTTTCCAAGGACGAGGAAGATCCCGAGCCGACACCGAAAACGAGCAATCCCTAGCCAAGAACAACACCTTATCTCCCAAATCCTCCACTCTCTCCCGCCTAATCATCGCATTCGCTTCGTCAACCACGATCCTATAGCATTCAGGCGGGTGATCATAGCCTTTCAAAACCACGACGTATAAATCTCCATCCGATACCACGAACCGTTTCCTATTCTCCACGATTTCGATCTCATCATCACAGCAACCCAATTGAACCAGCTCCAAATTGGCGCCGTCGACCACGTAGAAATCGCCCCGGAAATCAACCGCGTAAATCCGGTCTCTGAACTTCACAATGTCGTGGATCTTGTGCTTGGATTTGGGGCCTAGGTGAAAGCTCATGAATCCAAACGATCCCGCTTCGAATATCTCTCTGCATAAACCATCCGATTCGTCGCAATCGGGTTTAAGATGATCATCAAAAGCATGATTTGAGAGAAAAGCCACTTTCTTTGAAGCTTTGATTCCCTTGCAACGGCTACAGAGTTTGTTACGGGAGTATGATCTGGCGATTCGAGTTCCGCGCGACAAGTACTCCAACCGAATTTTGGCGGGAAATTCAAACTCCTCGTTCGTGAGCGCGTGGCGCGGGAAGAGCTTTCCGGCGACGGGTTCGTGTACGGACACCATCCAGAGTTTGGAAGGATCGTGCCGGGGCCGGAGGAGGTACACGGCCCCGGCGGTTATGTTTAGGCTCCAATCGTGGAATCGGGTCCGGTCGTTGCGGATTGGTTGGGCGTGGTAGTGAGGGAGTTTGAGAGGGAAAAAGGGGGAGATTTTATTACGTAGACGTGGAGGAGAGGTCGAGGATCGCCATGATCGGCAAACGGAGCGGAATCGGATGATGTGGGCGGCGTGTTGGAGGTTGCCGGAGATGAGTGAGAGAAGCTCCGGTTGGAGCTCCGCCCACCCAGCCGCCTCTGTTTTGGGTGGTAACAACTTTGAATCCATTGAAAGGAGAAACGTTGAATAAGCTAGGATTAATGCGTAGTTTTAACCTAGGATGATAAAAAAAAAAACTAACTTGGGTGAATATATTTTTTACATAGGAATTTAGTATATAGTAACGTCGGGTTAGAAGATAAAAAAAATACAAGGATCGCAAAAACGAATTGTTTTTAGAGTGTATGTATGGAAATAAAATATAACAATAAAGATTATAATTTATAAGAATATATATTTTTGATAATATTTATGAGAATATAATATAACTCGGTTTTTTTTCTGTCTAACTTAGATTTTTTTTTATATAGACGTTTCTCTCTTGATGATTTTAGTTTCCAATTCTTTGAGCCTAATTTACGAGTTCAGTCAAAAAGAGTTTTTATTGCTTCATTCTAACATTAGAATAAAAGTCGTCCTAACTAACGAAGTATTATATTTCCTTAGGGGCCTAACTCCTAAGTAAGCAACTATGCAGAGAAACCCTAAGAAGAACAAATTGATGGAACCAAGCTTGGATAAATTGACTAAGTATAAATTACTGTCTAAGCATATATCAAGCATCATCATCAACAATAAAACCTTCTTTTAGTAATCAAACATAAACGAGTACGTAGAATAAAAAACTTGCAAAACCTAGATTAGTTTATTACAACCTCTTCAAATTATATATGTAATAATGACTTAAAACATTCTAAAATCCAGAAAATATAAGATCAATTCTAGCGACCACCAAACAAGTCAGAATAGCCTTGAAACCACCGAATCGACCCGAATTGTGGACCCTGATCACCATCTTCAAGCCAGAACACCTTAATCTCCTGGACCTCACGAAGGATTCTACACATCATATCCGAGTGCATGGGCCGTTTATCCGCAAAAACAATACAATTTCCCTTCCAAGGATGTGGGAGATCTTCGGCCGACACCGAAAACGAGCAACCATCGGTAATGAACAAAACCCTATTCCCCAAATCGCAAACTCTCTCCCATTTGCACTCTCTTACTAATCTATAGCATTCAGGAAGAGAACCATCCTTATATGGTCTCAAAACCACGTATAAATCTCCATCCGATACCACGAATCTCTTCTTAGCATGATACTCATTGCCAAAGTCCTCATCACAATCCAATCGAACCATGCATTCGAAGTTTTTGTCGCCGCACTCGTAAAAACAACCATCGAAATCGACGACATAGATCTTTCCTTTAAAACTCACGAAATCGACTATTTTTCTTTTGTGTTCTAGCCGGTGCATACGCTTAAGAGTTATAGCTTCCTTGTCATGAACCCTAATAGTATACGTAAACATGGCTCTATGCCAATCTTCTTCTTGGCATAATCCAACCAATTTATCATCATCGTCCAGGACAAAATCCGACTTCATTGACTTAGAGATTCTTGAGCAAGCGCCACATAAAATGTCGTGAGTATACGATTTGGCGATTTGAGTTGCGCTGATCCATTCACCCGACAACAAGTCGGGAAAACTCCTCCCACCGGATAACTCCTCGTGGGTGAGCACGTGGCGCATGGTTAGGGTTCCGGCGACGGGCTCTTGTACGGATACCATCCGAACCCTAGAAGGATCGGAGCGTGGCCGGAGAAGGAATACAGCGGCGGCGTTGATTGTGAGGTTTTTATCCCGGGCTGGTGGCAATGTGGTGTAGGAGAGTGTGAGAGGGAAGAAAAGGGAGATTTTGTTTGGCGGGAGAGAGGTGGATGATCGCCATGATCGGCAAACGGAGCGGAATCGGATGATGTCGGAGATGTTTAGGAGGCGGCCGGAGATGGTTTGAAGAAGCTCCGACGGGAGCTCGGCCCACGGAACCACCGCTTGCCTGCCGGAATCCATTGCCGCTAAGGTGGTTTGAGTTCGATTGAGTTGTAATTGATGTACCTGAAAGAAACGAAACCTAACTTATATGCGCAAAGAAAAAGATAGATTGCAATTTAAGGAGTTAAATGAATATATTCGACCAAAGAAAAAGGAATGATAGGAATATATACATCTTTTTATTTTATTTTTTGGTCGAAAATATATATCTTTTATAGGAAGGAAACTTAGATAAAACGTCGTCTTAGAAGATAAAAATTTTATGAAAAGATTTGTAACTAATATAAAAAAGATAGAAAGAAACATTAGTCGTTTCATGACTTGTACTCCAAATATCCAATTGAAAGTGTTTTAAAAAAAAGTATCCTTAATTATTACGTGTTTTTTTTTTAAAAAATAATAATTGAAAATCACCCCTTCATTCAAAAAAAGTGTTTTTTTAATTGTATCATACCATCCTTTCTTTAGGTGTATAAAATGGAACAAAAGAATATGGGGAATTTTATTACGTGAAAAAGTTACAAATATATATAGAGCCAAATATCCATCATCCATGGGTTCCAACTTCCAAGCTATATAAAAAAATATCTAAATATAAGGATAAAATATACATAGGAAAATATTTATCTAAATACAAAAGATAACATATATCCTAACATAAAAAATTATCGCGTACATGGTAAAGTTAATTTATTTTTTGGTAATTAGTAACATCCGTTTTATTGGCTGAGACTCTGAGAGACCCATTTAACACATAATTGATATTACCCATTCATTCATTCAAAAAAGAAGAAGCTGGTGATCAGAGCCATGGCATTTTTGGTGACGACTGATGATAAATCCATCTTAGGTGGCAAACTCCAGACGCATGGGTCCAACTGACAAGGATCACGAACTACGTAAATCGGTTTGCGTCGACTGACTCGACTCAATGACAAGAGAAATGGTGAGACTTGGCTTTTTATCCAAGTAAAGAGGCGGAGACAAGTTAATTTTTTTTGGTAATCCATGTGGGGCTCAGAGCTATGACATTTGTCTTGTCTCTTAAACCATATATATAGTTCGAGTATTGCTAGCTCATTGTTAACAAATTTAAGCCTTCTTGTCAACTAGTAGTAGGTCCAACAATCACAACAAGAGGAAAAAGAAAGTATAATTCATCACCGTTAATTAACTAATTAGGATTATAAAGTCATCATAGTTAATCAATCATCTAAGCATAATAACTTATAACAGAACCATGAATTCTAAAAAATCTGAAGAAAGATAGCGTTGTAACGATGAAATCGATCATCTAAGTCATAGTTAACCATGAATTCTAAAATAACACAAGCATGAATTATATTCTAAGTATAATAACTTATAAAAGAACCATATATATAGGTAACCTAACATGCAATTGCCAATGTGATTATGAATGCGGTAGATCAAACAACTCAGAATAGCCTTGTAACAACGAAATCGGCCTAAACGTAGGGCGTTGATTACGTCCTCCAAGCTGAAATACCTTAATCTCCGGCCGTTGTCCTTCCCATATTGCACAAAAGGCACACCAGTTAACGTGGGTGTCAGCAAAAACAATACAGTTTCCTTTCCAAGGATGTGGGAGATCCCGAGCCGACACAAAAAACGAGCAACCGTTGGTGATGAACAAAACCCTATTCCCCAAATCCCAAACTCTCTCCCACTCGCACTCTCTTACTAATCTATAGCATGCGGGATGATCATCATCCTCCCGTCTTCTCAAAACCGCATATAAATCTCCTTCCGATACCACGAAATTCTTCCTATTATAGAACACATTGTGGAGGTCTCCGCAACCCCATTGAATCAGCCGCAAATTTTTGTGGTCAAACTCATGAACACCATCATAATCAACTGCATAAATCTTTCCTTTGAAATTGACAAAGTCCAGTATATCCCAATTCGATCCCCGGTCGGTATGCATACGGGTTTTAGTTATAATTCTGTTGTCATAAGCCCTAATAAAAGCTAACAGACCTCTATAACAATCGACGGCTTGGCATAATCCAACCAATTGGTCACATCCATATTCAGGATTATCATCGTGGGAGTTCGAGTGGACAAAAGTCAACTTCATTGACCTAGAACTTCCCATGCAATTGTCACATACTTTATCGTAAGCATACGATCTGGCGATTTGAGTTGCGCTGATCCATTCACCCGACGACAAGTCCAACAAATTTGAATTTGAATTTCCACCGGGAAACTTCTCGTGCATGAGCGCGTGGCGCATAAATAGCTTTCCCGCGACAGGTTCTCGTACGGACACCATTCGAACTCTAGAAGGATCGGAGCGTGGCCGGAGAAGGTACACGGCGGTGGCGTTGATTGTGAGATTCTTATGGCACCATCGCGGCCAAGAAGTGTAGGGGAGTGTGAGAGGGAAAAAGGGGGAGATTTTATTTGGCGGGAGAGAGGTGGATGATCGCCATGATCGGCAAACGGAGCGAAATCGGATGATATCGGAAGGGTTTTCGAGGCTGGTGGAGATGAGTGATAGGAGTTCCGGCGGAAGATCCGCCCACACACCCACCGCGCTTTTGTGTGATGAGCTGCCGGAACCCATTGCAAGGCCGAAGAATGCTAGGGAATTGTATGAATATCTTTTATATTGAAACTTTGATAATAAAAAAGAGATATCATTAATGTCATACAAAGATCGTTATTGACGTAAATATGGAAACACTATAGAACAACTAAATATTATTAATTAGTCTATATAAGATAGAAAATTCTCAATGAGTTTATTGATTTTTTAATGAAATATAGGTTTGTTGATGATTTATTTATAAAGTTTTCCCCGCAATGTCGTTGGGAGGGGTCTGCCGTAATCCTATTCAGTACCCCGGTCTGGACGTAGGTCGTACGGGTGAACCAGGCGCGAGAGAAAAAAAAGTTGCATTTAAAATATTTTTTTTTAATTCCATAATGCTAGTTTTTGGTTCGATCAAATTCCGTAATCTTATATTAGGAATAAAAATTAATTTAAGGGGAATTTCAAGGTCAACGAATTTTGTCCACTCGAATTCGTATGTGAAATTGGATTATGTCAAGCGGTTGATTGTTATAGATACTTGTTTGCTTTTATTAGGGTTTATGATAAGAAAATTATAACTGATTGTGGCTCCAAATGGGATATAATAATGGAACTTCATCTTTTGATGTGGGGAGTTAAAAAAAAATGAGGAAAAACCTCGTTGTATAGACTATATATGACTCGTTCTCCAAGATATAAAATTAAAAAATATACATTAAATTTACAAAATATGCTTTCTAAATTTCTGTTTTAGAATATATTCTTTCCTATAATATAAACAAAAAAAATTACATATAGATTGATGAATGATCTAAAAAGTCGGTCCGGAAATTAACGGTCTTGTTTCGGTAGAGTTATGTTAAGAACACTTTATATAGATTTATAAACCCTCTCATAAAAATAATAAACCCTATAAAAATATTTTAAAAAAATTTAATTTGATAATTAAGGGCCAAGATTGTTTATTTGATGATTAAGGGTCAAGATTTTTCAAACTCTAGGTAGAGTAACTTAAAACTAGCTAAACCCGGAGACTAATAATTTAAATTTGGAATGTTTTTAAACTATTCCTTAAAGATAGCTAGAATTGGTAAATCCTATAAATATTAAAACAAAATTTAAAATTATATCTTCTCCAAAATTTGATCATTTTAAATTTGATCATATCTACAAAATTTGATCATTTTTAATATTTTTTCCTGAACACGTACACATTAGAAAAAAAAAACCTTTAAAATTATATCTTCTCCAAAATAAAGATATTTTTTTTGAAGGTTAAAGATATATTACATTATTTAAACAGATAACATATATATATATATATATATATATATATATATATATATATATATATATATATATATATATATATATATCTTTAAGGATTAGTTCTAAAAGCTTACAATCCTATTTTCTACCTCAACTCTATATAAAGTATACTTTCATATGTCTGAAATTGTATATCCACAAACTCCCATGGATCGTAGTGATGAGTGGACCGATCTTCCACTGGAATTGCTAACCACCATCTCCGGCAACCTCCAACAACCACTCCACACATTAAACTTGCGGTGGGTCTGCCGATCGTGACGATCCGCCACCCCTCCTCCGCCGAACATCCTCTCCCCCTTCGTCCTCGTCAGACGCCCTTCCTTACCAAACATGAAGATCGATATCATTCCCACCGCCATATACCTTCTCCGCCCACGCTCCGATCCTTCTAAAGTTTGGCTAGTGTCCGTAACAGAGTCCTTTGCCGGGGAGCTCTTCCCGCGCCATGCGTTTACGTATGAAATGATCATTAAGAAGAAGAAAAATTGTTTGGACGGTTCATCGGCTTCAGATCATTGGATCAGCTCCACTCAAATCTGTCGATCGTTCGAGAGCAACCCTGGACACTCGTATAATAAGAAGGTGGCTTTCGTTTTGAGCTCTTCAGGATCCGAATTGGTTGGGTTGTGGAAAGGGTTTGGCGGTCGTCTCGACCCATTTGCTTTTACACTTGACTTGACGAGTACGGGTGGAAACACAAATACTTCATGCCCGTTTCTTGGTGACTACGGAAAGTGTGCAATCCAGGACTTTGTGAAACTCAATGGACGGATTTATGCTGTCGATAATCAAGGCTATGTTTATGTGTTCGACGAGAAAATTATGAGGCTTTGTCGAGTTGCTTATGGTACGAATCGTGTTATTCGTACCATGTTATATCTTTGGACTCGTCTAGTAGTATCGGATGGAGATTTATATTTGGTTATGAGATGCTTGAATGATACATTTATGGTCTATAGGTTAAGTGTTAACGGGAGGGATCAAGAGTGGAATGAAGTTACGGATTTGGGAGATAAGGTTTTCTTCATCAACCAGAACTGTTCCTTTTCAATTTCGGCTCGAGATCTTCCTCCACCATGGAAAGGAAACTGTGTTGTTTATTATACCAACTCAGATTTCGAAAAAGTTAGGGTTTTTCACCTTGGAAGTGGTGACGATGAACCGATTTCGACCTTTCAAAGCTATTCTGACTTGTTTGATCCGCCTTCGTCATGGAAGGCATGGTGGTAAGGAATAAATTTTGATGTTGTCTTTTTCCTTTTTATGGTGTTTTATCTCGTTCTCTCTTTTGTGTGTGGAGACCTTTTTAGTTTAATTATTCATGAGGCACAATGTTTAGCGTATTGTTTTTCCACAGGTAGATGCTTAGGTTGTTGTTTGAATATATTGAATTGAAGGGATGGTCTACATACTGTAAATCAATACATGCTTCATGTTTAAAGAAGTAAGATCGAGCCAGGTTAGGTTTTTCTATCGTATCTACTTAGGGCATAGATTAAGAGTACTAGTTATAGTAACATGTACTAAAACCTAAATGGAAATTAATACACCCTAAAAAATAATAAAAATCATCCCAAATAATAAAATTTAACAAATTATTTTCAATATTTAAGGTTCTTAACCTATGCCCTAGGGGTATAAGTTAGAAAAATTGATTGTTAAATCAAAATTGATTTATGGTGTACGTTAGCGATTAATGCCCCAACGTAACCATATATATAATTATAATGTGAAACCAAGCTTTGATAATGTGACATAATAAAGAACTGCCAAGGCATATCAAGCACAACCAACAAATTAATAGAACCACCTTTTACTAATTAAGAATGAAAGTCTTAAGTATATAATTATAAAAGTGCACAAAACCTAGATTAGTATATTTCAACCTCTTCAAAAAGCCTAATGACTACATAACTCATATATATGTAGATAAGAAAATATATGTAGGTAACCTTAACATGCAACTTCCAATGTGACTATGAATTCGGTACAGCAAACAACTCAAAATAGCCTTGTAAAGACGAAATCGACTTAAATTCAGGGTGTTGATCACCACCTTCGAGCTGGAATACCTTATTCTCCCGGTCTCTTGCGAAAATTGCACAAGCCGCACACCGTTGGTAAGCGGGGGTGTCAGCAAAAACAATGCAGTTTCCTTTCCAAGGATGTGGAAGATCTCTAGACGAAACCGAAAACGAGCAACCATGGGTAATGAACCACACTCTATTTCCCAAATCCCAAACCCTCTCCCATTTGCTCTCTCTTACTAATCTATAGCATTCAGGAGGATGATCATCCCCACATGATCTCGAAACCACGTATAAATCTCCGTCCGATACCACAAATTTCTTCTTACTATTTAACACATTGGGGATGACTCCGCAATTCCATCGAATCAGCCGCAAATTCATATGGTCAAACTCATAAAAATAACCATCCAAATCAACCGCATAGATCTTTCCTTTAAAATTGACAAAGTCCACTATATCCCAATTGGAGCTACAATCTGTATACATACGGTTTTCAGTCATAATATTTCTCTTGTCATAAACCCTAATAAAAGCAAACAAGGCTCTATAACAATCGACCGCTTGGCATAATCCAACCAATTGGTCACATACAGATTTAGTATCATCGTGCGAGTTTGAGTGGACAAAAGCCAACTTCATTGACCCAGAAATAATTCCCATGCAAAGGCGACATGATTTGTCGTAAGTATACGATCTAGCGATTTCAGTTACGTTGCTCCATTCATCCGACGACAAATCCATCGAGTTTGAAAGCTCCTCGTGCGTGAGCACGTGACGCATGATTAGGTTTCCGGCCACGGGTTCTTGTATGGACACCATCCGAACCCTAGAAGATCGGAGCATGGCCGGACAAGGTACACGGCGGTGGCGTTGATTGTGAGATTCTTACGGCGGTTTATTTGATCCGCCTGCCACAACCGCCGCGAAGAAGTGTAGGGGAGTGTGAGAGGGAAAAAGAAGGAGATTTTATTTGGCGGGAGAGAGGTGGATGATCGCCATGATCGGCAAACAGAGCGAAATCGGATGATATCGGTAGGGTTTTCGAGGCAGCCGGAGATGAGTGATAGAAGTTCCGACGGAAGATCCGCCCACACACCCGCCGCGCTTGCGCGTTTGTGTGATAGCCAGCCGGAATCCATTGCAAGGTCGAACAACAAACGAAACCTAACTTATGTGACACGATGAAAAAGGGGATAAATTGCTAGGGAATTAATCATATGACTTTATATATAATATATCTTTTATGTAGAAACTTTGATATTATGCGTCATGAAAAAATCGTTATTGGTGTAAATATGGAATAAGATATAGAGCAATTAAAATATTATTAATTAATCTATATAAGATAGAAAATTCATTTTTTTTATGAAATATAAGTTTGTTGATGATTTATTTATAAAGTTGCATTTGAAATATTTTTAATTCCGCAATAATGCAAGTTTTTGGGTTCAAATATGATTTCCAACGTTGTGTGAATTGCTTAATTGTATTGATTGTCCTAAAGGATTTATATACAAGTATACTTGATCCCAAGAGATCTTATCTATCTTGGAGAACAAGTCAAATTTAAAATAAGAAAAGATATATATATATATATAATATAATTAATAATATTTCTCTCCTAATACAAGGTAATTGGAACCCGACTATATCAAAATAATAATAAATAAAAACCGATAGAATTAACTACTGCCTATTATAAATTTAACATAATAGATCTAATCAAACAATAGGGCACATTATAATTATATATATGGTTACGTTGGAGCAATCCCTAACACCATAAATCAATTTTGATAAATCAATTTTGATTTAACAATTCATCTCGCTCTCACTTCTTCAAACAGGAAGCATGTATTAATTTACAGTATATAGATCACCCTTTCAATTGAATATATTCAAGCATCTACTTGTAGGAAAACAATATGGTAAACATTGTGTCCCGTGAATTAAACTAAAAAGTTCTCCGCGTACACAAAAAAAGGAAAGAGATCAAACACCATAAAAAAGGAAAAAAGAAAAAGACAACATCAAAATTTATGCTTTACCACCATGCCTTCCATGACGAAGGCGGATCAAACAAGTCAGAATAGCCTTGTAAGGCCGAAATTGGTTGTCCGTTTTGATCATCACCACTTCCAAGGTGAAAAACCCTAATTTTATCCAATAACCCTGGAAAATAAACAATACGATTTCCTTTCCAAGGAGGAGGGAGATCTCGAGCCGAAACTGAAAAGGAACAGTTCTGGTTGACGAAGAAAACCTTGTCTCCCAAATCAGTAACTTCATTCCACCCTTGATCCATCCTGTTAACACTTAACCTATAGACGAGACATGTAATCCTGCATCCCATAACAAAATATAAATCTCCATCCGATACCACTAAACGAGCCCAACCATCTAACATGGTACGAATAACACGATTCGTACCATAATCAACTCGACAAAGCTTCATAGTTTTCTCGTCGAACACATAAACATAGCCTCGATTATTGACAGCATAAATCTGTCCATTGAGTTTCACAAAGTCCTCGATTGCGTACGTTCTGTAGTCACCAAGAAACGGGCATGAAATATTTGTGTTTCGACCCGTACTCATCAAGTCAAGTGTAAAAGCAAATAGGTCAAGACGATTTCTAAAGCTTTTCCACAATCCAACCAATTCGGATCCTGAAGAGCTCGAAACGAAAGCCACCTTCTTTTCGTACGAAGCTTCAGGGTTGCTCTCGAACGATCGACAGATTTGAGTCGAGCTGATCCAATGATCCGAAGGCGACGAACCGTCCAAACAATTTTTCTTCTTCCTAGTGATCATTTCATACGTTAACGCGTGGCGCGGGAAGAGCTCTCCGACAAAGGGCTCTGTTACGGACACTAGCCAAGCTTTAGAAGGATCGGAGCGTGGCCGGAGAAGGTATATGGCGGTGGGAATGATATCGATCTTCATGTTTGGTAAGGAAGGGCGTCTGACGAGGACGAAGGGGGAGAGGATGTTCGGCGGAGGAGGGGTGGCGGATCGCCACGATCGGCAGACCCACCGGAAGTTTAATGTGTGGATTGGTTGTGGGAGGTTGCCGGAGATGGTGGTTAGCAATTCCAGTGGAAGATCGGTCCACTCATCATGAGCCATGGGGAGTTCGTGAATACACAATTTTTATGAGAGTATCCTTTATATATATGAGGTAGAAAATAGGATTGTAAGCTTTTAGAATTAGATATTAAAGATATATTTTATCTGTTCAAATAATGTAATATATCTTTAATCTTCAAAAAAAAAAATTTTATTTTGGAGAAGATATAATTTTAAGGTTTTTTATTCTAATGTGTGTTCATCAAAAAACATTTAATATGATCAAATTTTGTAGATACGATATACGTTTATTGTTTTTATATTTTTAGGGTTTACCAATTCTAGCTATCTTTAAGGAATAGTTTAAAAAATCTTGACCCTTAATTATTAAATAAATAATTATTAAATAAAGAAAGATTAATCCCTTCGATTCAATATATTCAAACAACAAGCTAAGCATCTACTTGTGGAAAAACAATACGCTAAACATTGTGCCTCATGAATAATTAAACTAAAAAGGTCTCCACACACAAAAAGGAAAGAGATCAAACACCATAAAACAGGAAAAAAGACAACATCAAAATTTATGCTTTATCACCATGCCTTCCATGACCAAGGCGGATCAAACAAGTCAAAATAGCCTTGTAAGGCTGAAATCGGCCTATCATCACCACTTCCAAGGTGAAAAACCTTAATCTTATTAGAACCGAAGATGGAAAAATAAACAATACAGTTTCCTTTCCAAGGAGGAGGAAGATCTCGAGCCGAAACTGAAAAGGAGCCGTTCTTGTTGATGAAGAAAACCCTATCTCCCAAATCCGCAACTACATTCCACCCTGGATCCCTCTCGTTGACACTTAACCTAAAGATCCGGCATGTATTCGAGCGTCTTATAACTAAAAATAAATCTCCATGTGATACCACTAAACGAATCCATTCGTCGAACCACTTGCCACGAATTAGACAATCCCTAACATAAGCAACTTGACGAAGCTTCATAGTTTTCTCGTTGAACACATAAACATGTCCTTCATTATCGACAACATAAATCGGTCCATTGAGTTTCACAAAGTCCTCAAACGTTCCGTGACCACTATGAAACGGTATTGAAAACTTTGTCTTTCCACCCGTACTCATCAAATCAAGTGTAAAAGCAAGCACACCGTCGCCAAACTTTTTCCACAACCCAACCAATTCGGATCCCGAAGAGCTCAAAACGAAAGCCACCTTCTCGTTCGCCCTAAATGAGGCTCTAGGGCTCTTGAAGGATCGGCAGATTTGAGTTGAGATGATCCAATAATCCGAGGCCGACAAGTTGTCCAAATAATTTTTTCCCTATTGCTTTCATACGTAAACGCATGGAGCGGGAAGAGCTTTCCGGCAACGGGCTCTCGTACGGACACTAGCCAAGCTTCTGAAGGATCGGAGTGTGGTCGGAGAAGGTATATGGCGGTGGGAATGATTTGTAAAGAGGATGGGCGGGGGACGAAGGGGGAGAGGATATTGGACGGAGGAGGGGTGGCGGATCGCCACGATCGGCAGACCCACCGCAAGGTTAACGTGTGGAGTGGTTGTGGGAGGTTGCCGGAGATGGCGGTTAGCAAGTCCGGTGGAAGATCGCTCCACTGATCACGGTCCATTGGAGTTTGAGGATACACAATTATGAAAGTAGATATTATTGGTTGTTTTGAGTTTAGATCGACTTCTTTGTATGAAAACTGACTGGTTCTACAAAGAGAAACCCTACTGTTCCTGTAACCACGCCGCCGCCTCGCCGCAGGGCCCTGGCTCGTTGTGCCTCACGCCGGAGCCGGAGAATATGAGGCGCCGGAAACATTCCCACCAGTCCCCCACCCCAAAGAAGCCAGCCAAGCCCAACAAAAACTCCGTTAAGTGCAAACTTTCGATCGCTGCTGGAGCTAACCCCTCTTCCCCAACCCCGCCACAACCGGCAGATCCCGACCCGCCGGAACCCATCTCCGATGAGTCTATCAGAACAAACAATCGACGCCTTCTCAGAGGCTCCTCCCTCCCTTCCCTTTCCTCCCTCTCCAAACCCAACCCTCACCCCACGACCCCGATCCATTCGACTGAGTCTGAAACCCTAAAGCCACTTCTGCCGCCGCCGCCTCCCCACCCCTCTTCCAATCCGCTCCCGCTCCCCCCTTCCTCTTCTCAAGCTGACCCTGTTGTAGAGAGCTGGCCCGTTGAACCCCTCGTGCCGCCTCTCAGCGATGCTCAAACCCCTGCGGCTCCGGCCTTGCAACCGCCCTCTGTTCTCCCCCCTCTCCTTCCTCTTCCAGCCCACCCCCCCTTAGTGAGACACCCTCTCCAAAACCGCCTCCCGCACCATCGCCATCGGCCTTCCCCCTCTAATATCAGGGGATCAGCCTCCTACAGTGAAGTTGTTGCAGGGAACCGGCAAATTCCTAACCTCACACCTCTGCAATTTGAAGAAGGCTTCAAAGAAGGTGGCATTCTTTACACTGATGAGGACATAGAACAGCAAGTCCAAATCTGGAGCCTCTCGCTTGTAGGCGCTCCAGCTGGTGATAGGGTACCGTTCAAATCAATGGAGCGATTCGTCGCCACTAGATGGATTGGAATCACTACACCGAAAATCCTGCTCAACGAGGATGGCCTCTACATCTTTCGATTTGCTAATGAGGAAGATCTCCTAAAAATCCTCAATGGTGGACCATGGATGCTGGGGGGGAAAAGGCCAATCCTACTCAAGAGATGGCATCCGGGTATAACCATGGACCGGTCCTGTCTCCAATCCATTCCGGTTTGGATCTCACTCCCTAGATTAGGACTTGAATTCTGGTCTGAGAAAATGCTTAGGCGAATTGGATCTGCCCTGGGAAAGCCTCTCTACATAGATAAAGTCACTGCAAATGAAGAAAGAATCTCTTTTGCCCGAATTCTCATTGAGGTTTCTGCAAATGACAGGCTTAAAAAAGAAATCTGCCTACGAAATGCCAATGGCTCCTCCATCACTCAAAAAGTCTGCTATGACTGGATGCCACCCCACTGTTCTGCCTGCTTGTCATTTGGACACAACAGCATTGAATGCCCACTCCAAAAACATCCCAACTCTTGCAATAACTCCGTCGAACCAACCCCTGATCCCATAAAAACTCCCACCCATAAATCTGACCCGATTGGTTGCTCCCCCAATCCTCAGCTCATAAATGGCAATCAAAACTTGAATCCAACTCCCCCTTCAACGCTACAACTGTCTATTTCTCCAGTCCCCCCCCCCCACCTGCTCCACCCGCTCCTTCCCTGCAAATTGATTCAACCAATTTGGCAATCCCACCCTCCTCTCTTAAACAACCTGACCAACCCATCCCCTCGGTAAATTCCTCTCCCATCCAACAGCTTATTGTTCCCCCCACCCTTAAATCTACTCTTCTTCCCCTTATGCATAGTACTCCTCCACCTTCCACAACTTTGAACACCGGCTCAAGGAGCTGCCTTCCCCCGCCACCTTTTTTGTATGGATAGTTTATCCATCACATGTTGGAACATAAGGGGTCTGAATGACCCAAATAAAAAGAAAGCCGCCATTAGAATTCTCCAAGAAACCAAGTCTAGTGTCCTTGCCCTCCTTGAAACTAGACTTCGACCTCGAAAAGTTCTCTCCTTCACCCTCCCTAACGACTGGTCCCATCTCTCCAACTGCCCGCCTGCTTCAAACGGGCGGATTGGAATTTTTTGGGATCCTACTCTCTTGACAATCTCACCCCTCTTTATTTCAGACCAAATCATGCATTGCCGCATCACTTGCCTCAAAACCAACATTTGCACCCTCACTACCTTTGTCTACGCCCACAATAATCGTGCCAACAGAGCCACTCTTTGGGTTGATCTCATAAACCTCTCTAATTCAATCAATGAGCCATGGGCCCTCATGGGAGACTTCAACTGCATCCTCAACAATCATGAAAAAATCTGTGAAGATAATCACCCTAATCCTCCTAACACGGATGAGCTAAACAACCTCCTTACAACCACAGGCCTTGTCGATCTCTCGTTTGGAGGTGATTTCTTCACCTGGAACAATCGAAACACCATGGGCAAAAGAGTTTGGTGCAAACTTGACCGAATTCTCACCAACGATTGTTTTCTCATCAACTTCCCTCGAGCCTCAGCTTTCTTTGCCCCACCGCACCTCTCTGATCACAGCTCTGGAACTCTCTCCTTCGGCAGAACAACCGAGAATAAGAAGCCTCCCTTCCGCTTCAACAATGATTGGGCCAACCACGAACTCTTCCTTCCAACCATCCAAAACACCTGGCTTTCTAATCCTATTCCCGGTCACAAAATGTTCCAAGTAACCTCCAAGCTCAAACTCCTAAAAGGCAAGCTCAAAAAATTTGGATCCCAGTCGATTGAGTCACTGATCAACTCCATAAACGACCTAAACTTAACCCTCAACATAATCCAAACCAATGCTCAAAATAGCCCTTTTAACAAATCCATCCAAAACCAAGAAACATATTGCCTTGCCAAGCTCAAAGCTGACATGACTTCCCTTAACTGTATGCTCCAGCAGCAATCAAAAATGAAATGGATCAAGTATGGAGACCACTGCACTGCCACTTTTCACAATCATCTTAAAAGTCGGAGAAACAGAAACGCCATCAAATTCCTTCTCGACAGCTCAGGTAACAAACTTCACTCTCACTCTGATATCTCCAACCTCCTTCTTGAATACTTCTACAACCTGCTGGGACTTGATCAACCAATCACTCTCTTTGACCCCTCTATAACTAATCTTGGCCCTCTCATCCCCACCACCTCTCATCCTGACCTCACCAAAATTGTCAGCCCTGCTGAAGTTAAATCCTCCATCTTTTCCTTCGATGACTGCAAAACGCCCGGGCCCGACGGATTCAATTCTTTTTTCTTTAAGAAAGCGTGGTCGGTCATTGGTGCTGACACCACTTCAGCCATCATTGATTTTTTCACCTCTGGTAAACTCCTCAAACAAACTAACCATACCATCATCACCCTTATCCCCAAAGTCGACAACCCCACTATCCCTAAAGATCTTCGCCCCATTTCCTGTTGTAATACCTTGTACAAAACCATCTCCAAAATCCTTGCTGACCGTCTCAAAACTGTTCTCCCTGATCTCATTGACCCCAAACAAGGTGCCTTCGTCCCCGGTAGATCGATGAGGCATAACATCCTCATTTGTCACAATCTGCTCAAGCATTACACTAGAGCAACCATTTCCCCCCGTTGTGCAATTAAAATCGACTTCAACAAAGCCTTTGACTCCATCAGTTGGAGCTTTCTAGAAAAAGCCATGCATGCCTTCAATTTCCCCTCCACCTTCATCCACTGGATCATCACTTGCATATCCATTGCCACCTACTCCATTAATGTCAATGACAGCATTGAGGGTTTCTTTCAAGGGAAGCGGGGCATAAGACAGGGCGATCCCCTCTCGCCCTATCTCTTTGTCATTGCAATCGAATACCTATCCAGAATGCTCCGCTCTCTCGAAACCACTCAGGGGTTCAAATTCCACCCCAAATTCCATAAACTCAAACTCACACACTTAAGCTTCGCCGACGATCTCCTCATTTTCTGTAGAGGAGACGAGGCCTCAATTCTTGCCATCACAAATATTCTGCAAGACTTCTCCAATATTTCTGGCCTCTCCATAAACCCTGCCAAATCCCACCTTTACATTGGAGGAGTTAGCAACTCTGAAAAAACCAGGCTCCTAAATCTCTCTGGGTTCAACGAAGGCAACCTTCCTATGCGATATTTGGGCATCCCTCTTGGTACCAAAAGACTCTTCCTCCGCGAATTCGAGCCTGTCATCGAAAAAATGACTGCTCGAATCCGTGCTTGGAGCGCCAAAACCTTGTCCTACGCTGGGCGTGTTGAGCTAATCAGATCTGTCCTTTATGGAATACAAACCTTTTGGAGCTCTCTTTTACTCTTCCCGGCGGAAGTGACCCATAAAGTTGAATCTATCCTTCGCTCCTTTCTTTGGGCTGGCACCACGGATTCGAAACGCTCTCTCATCTCCTGGGAGAATGTTTGCAAACCCAAAATCGAAGGTGGTCTAGGTTTCAAGGAACTCCTCTCTTGGAATAGGGCCTGTTTTGCCAAATCTGCGTTTGAACTCACAACCATAAACCCTAGCCCCTCCCAAAGCAATATTTGGACCACTTGGGCTAGCGCTTACCTTATTCGAGGCCGAGACCTCTGGCACATCCCAACCAAGCAATCCGACAGTTGGTGTTGGAAGTCTCTTTTGCATGTTCGTGATGCCTTCTTAAACCGACTTCCAGCCAACCAACTGCATCCCCTGCTAACCGACTCCGCTGGTAAATATTCCACCTCCAAAGCCTATCACCTCCTCCGAAAAGCTGGAAACATCAATAGATGGTCAATTTGGAAAGGCTACCATAAACCGAAATGCTCTTTCATTGCTTGGCTTGCCTGCCATAACAGGCTTCCAACAAAAGATAGAATTGCCCAATGGACAAACTTGCCTTGCTTAACATGCTCCCTCTGTGGCAATGGGAATGGATCAGCTGAACATCTCTGGAAGAAATGCCACTTTGTTCAAACTGTCCTTAACCAGCTGCTACGCTGGCTCCACATCCAGCACAGAAGCCATTCCCTTATCGGCTGGCTCAAATGGCTGTATCGAGGGCGCAAAAGAAACACAATTGTTTGGAAGACCACCACCATGGCCCTCACCACTTTCATCAACAGCATATGGCAATGTCGAAAGCGAGCCATCTTTCACAATGAACAACCAAATGCGCAAACCTGCTCAAGGAATCTCATTAATGAAGCTAAAACCACCATGCTTGCCAAGATTAGAGGAGATGAACCGGGCCTTACAAGCTGGCTACGCACCCTGCAAATTACTTAGCTGCTTGCTTGTCTTTTTTGTATCTAACTCTCGACTGCGATCGAGCTTTTGTATGTATTACTCGACTGCGCTCGAGCTTTGTCTATCCTGCTACTCTCTCTTATGCCCTCTGGGCAAACTTTGTTACTGGCTCTTCTCGAGCCATTTCTGGCTGCAATCTTAATTACCTTTTTCAAAAAAAAGAAACATAACTGATCGAAAAATAACACCTTAAAATCAAATGATTGTTACAAAATGAGATATACACATGCAATACTATGAAGATTGAATCGAAAACTCGTGCGTTTGGTATGTCGAAAACTCGATGGAATTGGCTTGGGATTTGGGAGACACTAATTCGTAAACTTTTGTGATTAACTAATTTAGGACGTGCAGAAAAAAAAACATTGAATTAAATAGTATCACTTTCCAAAATAAAATGAAAAAAAACTGAAACGATTATGATCTAAGTTGCAAGCTAGCCTGACTAGTGATTATCCATCAAACAAGTCAGAATAGCCTCGTAACGACGACATTCGTCTAATTCCTCCACCATCAAACTCTCCATGTTGAAATACATCAACTTGGTAGTCAAGGAGGTAGTTCACAAGAACAATAGAGTTTCCTCTCCAAGGAGGAGGAAGATCTCGAGCCGACACCGAAAAGGAGCCATTCTTGGCCACGAAGAAAACCCTATCCCCCAAATCCCAAACCTCCTTCCACAACTGATCATGGTTGCGTTCTAGCTTATAGATCTTGCATCCGTCGAAGTCGTATATGGATATGCAAACCATATATAAATCTCCATCCGATACAACTAAACGATTCAATCTGACCGTCGGGGATCTTATTGTTTCATAATTTACTTGATGCAACCTCAAGTCTGTGTCCAAAAACACATAAAGTTTGCCATCTTGATCAACCACATGAATTCGGCCATCGAATTTCACACAATTGTGAAATCGATGGAAAAAATTACCGATGGGCCGCGTCGAAGCTAAGGAGTTGTCCCCATTGCTCAAGTCAAGCCTAAAAGCAAACAATCCACTAGGAATACCACCGTCTATTTTACATAACCCAACCAAACGAGTACGGCCTAAAATCGAGGCGAAAGCGACTTTTCCAGCTCCGTACTTATTAGGATAGACTTATCTTAGGATATTTTCTTCCATTTATGTAATTATTTGTATATTATTTCCTTGTAACTCCTTAGGGCCCAAGCTAGGGTTTCCTATATATCTTGTAAATCTTATCAATGAGAAGGCAGAGGAAATTCTCACCATAAACTGCGCATCTGATTTTACATGGCATCAGAGCCAAAACCCTAAAACACGATTACCCTAACCATTCGTGCCTTTCCTCCACATCATTGATCCTACTCAATTTTTTTTTTCCCTTTGATCGGTTGATTAAGTTCTCAGTTACTTGAACAATATCAACCATGACTGATGCTAACGCAATTGCTGCTGCAACCATGAAAGCGTTTCAAGACGTCGCAGCCGTGGCTGCTGCTCATGTTCAACCAAAACGCGGAGCTCTTGATGTTACTTCTCCGTACTACTTACACCCGTCGGATCATACGGGTATGAAGATCAGTCATGTTATCTTGAAAGGCGATAACTTTCAAGAGTGGGAGAAGGCTTTACGAAATGCTTTTCGGGCAAGACGTAAACTCTCCTTCATTGATGGCACACTTCCTACACCTGCGGTAGGCACCGATGAATTTGAAGACTGGTGCAGCGTCAACTCCATGATGGTGGGGTGGACCCTTCAAACTATTGAACCAACTTTACGATGCTCCTTGCCCTATTCGGATTCCGTCAAGGCATTATGGGACGACATTCGTCAACGATTCTCTATTGGTAATGCTCCTCGCATTTATCAACTTCAGTCTGAGATTGCTCGTTGTCAACAAAACGGGCAGTCTGTTGCCACTTATTTTGGACGTCTTCGGCTTCTTCAAGATGAGTTGATGACGTATACGAAGGCTCGTGGTTGCTCGTGTGGTAAATGCACCTGTGACTGGACTACTATTTTTCATGCTGAGCGAGATCACTCTCTGGTGCATCAGTTCCTTATGGGACTCGATGACAACATATTTGGCAATCTTCGGTCCAATATCTTAACTAAAGACCCTTTGCCGGATCTAAACAGAGTCTATTCTCTGGCTGTTCAGGAAGAACGACACCGATCTATGTCCAATGAGCGTGCTGCACAGTCCGACGTTGTTGTTATGGCAGCACGTTCACGTTCTTCTTCTCAGTCTCGGTCCTCTTCTCGCGAGGCGCCATCCTGTTCTGACACCGGCTCTTCTTCTCGGTCAGGATCAGATAAGCGCTTCTGTACTCACTGCAACATATAAGGGCATGAATTGGCAACATGTTTCAAGCTAATCGGGTATCCCGATTGGTGGGAAGAGCTGCGTCAAAAGCGGGCTGCGAATTCTTCTACTGAGACGCCTGCATCTGGGCGTACAAAATCCGCCACGCCACCTTCTGTTGACCGTAATTCTCCGACGCCTACTGGTCTAGCAAATTCTGTCTCCGTTGAACCATCACCTCCGCCTTTTGCCCCGGCTTTTACAGCTGCTGATCGTCAAAGCCTCGTGCCAGGCGTTTCAGATACTGATTGGCAGAGGATGTTTGCAATGCTCCAAAATTTTAAAGGCTCAGATGAAGATAAATTGATGGGTAAGCTATCAGGGGAATGGATCTTGGACTCCGGCGCCTCTTACCATATGACAGGGCACCGGGAATTTCTTACAGATTTGCACTCTATTCCTCCTTCAACTATTTTATTGCCTGATAATTCTCAATCTATCTTTACCCAAGCAGGAACTGTTATCTTTAATTCTCGTTTGAAAATTGAGAATGTGCTATTGGTTCCTCAATTTCAATGCAATTTGATCTCTTTGGGAACTCTGATTTCTGATCTGAATCTTATTGTTACTATGACTGATACGTTGTGTGTGCTTCAGGAACGCATTTCGAGGACGGTGATTGGGGTCGGTGAAGCAAGGAAGGGGGTCTTTTGGCTATGCTCGGGTCGCGGGATCGATTTTGCTGCTGCTGTTTCGGTTTCGTCTGAGCTGCTACACCAACGCCTTGGTCATCCCGCATATCAGTCTATTTTACATTTGCCTTGCATTCAGTCTGTTAAGAATTCTACTGTTGAACCATGCTCTGTTTGTCTTCAGTCTAAACAAACACGTGACAGTTTTGCTTTAAGTTCTAATAAAGCGGATGATCTTTTTGCTCTTATACATGCCGATGTTTGGGGACCTTACAGTGTTCCTTCTACATGTGGTGCTTCTTATTTCTTGACTTTGGTTGATGATTACTCACGTTGTGTGTGGGTCTATTTGATGGCTAATAAAACTGAGGTGCCTCGGTTGGTACAAAATTTTGCTGCTTATGCTAAGACTCAGTTTCAAAAACAGATTAAACGTTTTAGGACGGATAATGGTACTGAATTCTTACCGTTAAAACCGTTCTTTTCTTCTAATGGCATCATTTTTGAAACATCTTGTGTTGCTACACCACAACAGAATGGTCGTGTCGAAAGAAAACACCGCCATTTATTGAATGTTGCCCGTGCTTTACGTTTTCAAGCGTCCTTACCTTTGAAATTCTGGGGTGAATGTGTTCTGACTGCTGCATACTTAATTAATAGAACACCTTCAAAGGTTCTACTTTCCAAAACACCTTATGAGATTTTGTTTGGTACTTCTCCTTCATATGATCACATGCGTGTTTTTGGATGCCTTTACTATGCCTCTAAATTGCCTAAACCATCGGATAAGTTTGCATCTCGTAGTAGAAAGTGCATTTTCATGGGATATCCGTTTGGTAAAAAGGCTTGGCGATTATTTGATCTTGATTCTGAAACTTTCTTTGACTCTCGGGATGTTGTGTTTGATGAGACTATCTTCCCGTATGCATCTGCACCTGTTACTTTGCCTGTTTCTGATCTTGATATTGATTCTGCTCATCCATCTGTCTTTGATAATGTGCCTGAGCCGCCTTCTGTAATGTCGTCTGCTGACAGGGGGAGTTCTGACTCCTCTTCTAATGAGCCTTCGGTTTTTGAGCCACCTACAGCTCGCCGTAGCACCCGACCTCGCCAACCCTCCACTCGGCTTCGCGGTTTCATCTGTAATACGACCCGAGTTGCAGACCCCCCTTGGCTACATCACACATCGCCCCGACATCGTCTTCAGGTACTCCCTACTCTATTGCCAATTATGTTACTTGCTAGAATTTTTCTAAACCTCATTCTGAGTTCTTAGCAGCAGTCACGGCTTCTATTGAGCCAAGATCTTACAGTGAAGCAGTTCGTCATGCCGAGTGGCGTGATGCTATGTTGGCTGAATTGGCCGCTTTGGAAAAGAATGGCACTTGGAAACTTGCAGATTTGCCTAACGGGAAAAAGCCCATTGGTTGTAAATGGGTCTTTCGGATTAAGTATAAATCTGATGGGTCTATTGAGAGACACAAAGCTCGTTTGGTTGTTCTTGGAAACAAGCAAGTTGAAGGCATTGATTTCACTGAGACTTTTGCTCCTGTTGCAAAGATGACATCTGTTCGAGTTTTCTTATCTATGACAGCTATTCGTGGTTGGTCTCTTCATCAAATGGACGTCCACAATGCTTTCTTGCATGGCGACCTTGATGAGGAGGTTTATATGAAACCACCTCCTGGTTTTTCCGCACCATCAGGCAAGGTCTGTCGTCTTCAGAAATCTTTGTATGGCCTTCGGCAGGCTCCTCGTAACTGGTTTGCTAAACTCGCTTCCGCTCTTCTACGATTTGGTTTTACGCAGTCTTATGCCGATTATTCTTTATTCTCTATGACTCGACGTGGCTCTATTTTGCATATTTTAGTGTACGTCGACGATTTGATTATTGCAGGCGACAACTTGAATTAGATTTCTCGGGTCAAGTCTTATCTTAGCTCGTGTTTCCACATGAAAGATCTTGGTATTCTGAAATATTTTCTTGGTCTGGAGGTCGCTCATGGCAAAGACGGTATTTATCTCTCTCAGCGTAAGTATGCGCTTGAGATTTTATCCGAGGTTGGTCTACTTGGAGCCAAACTTGCCATTTTTCCGCTTCCGCAAAATCACTCACTCGGCACTGATTCTGGTCCAGATTGTTCTCATCCGGATCGTTATCGTCGGCTTATTGGACGGCTTATTTACCTGACCATTACTCGGCCTGAGTTATCTTACTCCATTCATATTCTATCTCAGTTCATGCAAGCACCCAAGGACGACCATTGGCAGGCCGCTTTACGTGTTCTTCATTATATTAAGGGGCATCCAGGACAGGGCCTTGTTCTCTCTCGTCATAGCTCCTTACAGTTGACAGCTTATTGTGACTCTGATTGGGCCGCCTGTCCTCTCACGAGACGCTCTTTGACTGGCTATTTCGTCTCTCTGGGTGATTCTCCTGTTTCTTGGAAAACCAAGAAACAACAGACTGTCTCTCGTTCTTCTGCTGAGGCTGAGTATCAGGCGATGGCATATGCTGCTTGTGAGCTGATTTGGCTTAAGGCGTTTCTACGTGATCTCGGGTTTCTGCATTCCTCTCCTATGCAGTTGGTATGCGATAGTCAGGCTGCTCTACATATTGCTGCCAACCCAGTTTCCCATGAACGTACCAAACATATCGAGATTGACTGCCATTTCGTTCGTGATTTGATACAATCGGGTTGTATTCGTACTTCTTATGTTCGGTCTAGTGATCAACTGGCCGATTTATTTACCAAGGCATTAGGGAGGCAACCTTTTTTGTATTTGTTGTCCAAGTTGGGCATACGTGATCTACATGCTCTAACTTGAGGGGGAGTATTAGGATAGACTTATCTTAGGATATTTTCTTCCATTTATGTAATTATTTGTATATTATTTCCTTGTAACTCCTTAGGGCCCAAGCTAGGGTTTCCTATATATCTTGTAAATCTTATCAATGAGAAGGCACAGGAAATTCTCACCATAAACTGCGCATCTGATTTTACAGTACTCGAACGATCGGGAGATTTGAGTTGCGCTGATCCAGTCATCCGACGACAAATCCAACGAACGATTTCCAAACTTCTTGTGCGTGAGCGCGTGGCGGAGGACGAGCTTTCCGGCGGCGGATTCTTTTATGGAGACTAGCCAGGGTTTGGAAGGATTGAAGCGGGGCCGGAGAAGGAATACGGCGGCGGCGTAAACCGTGATAATATAGGATGGCTTTGAAGGGAAGTATCCGGTGAGAGGAAAATAGGGGGAGAGGTTATTCCGCGGCGGCGGAGAGCAAGAGAATCGCCACGATCGGCACACGTGGCGAAAATTGAACACGTCGATTGGTTTCGGGAGGCTACCGGAGATGATTGACAGTAGCTCCGGCGGGAGATCGGCCCACCGAGCCGCCGCCATTGGAATTGAGCAAAGATATCAATTTTGTAGTTGAGAGATTTTCCGGAAAGGTACAATTTATATAGAATAAGTTAATAAAACAATTATTTATGGAAATTAATTAATTTGGTTAGGATACTTTGATATCACAATTCACAGCTTTTATGTTTTATGTAGGTTTTTATTTATGGGCCTAAGTTGACAAATTATCTTGTACTTTTTGTATTCTTAACCTAATTGTAATTTATAAAAAGATTTTTCTAACCTATGTACTTAGGGTATAGGTTAAGAGATTAAAAATGGCAACATATCTTAAAAATTGTACTTATTTAGTTTAATTATTTTTCTAATAGGATTTATTAATTTTCTTTTAGGGTTTTAGTTCCCATTATTAGTATTCTTTAACCTATGCTCTTAGAGCTTAGGATAGAAAAACTATTTATACAATATCTAATACATTATACAGCAGAAACCATGTTTGTTGAAAAATTTGCGCCATGTGGCATTTCAACTTGGAGATGAGGTTGTTCGTAAGAACAATCATAATTCTGATCCGATTATACGATTCTATCGATCCTACGATCCATAACATGTGAACGATCGACGATCCCAAGTAGGATCTTATGGAGTAGGATCTTAAATGATTTAGAATACAATCTCGATCTGATCCCGATTTTACATACGATTTTAACGATCCTATAGACGATTCTAACGATCCTACAAACGATTCTTACGATCCTATAAAATGACAATTATGACAATCTATTATTAATAATTTCACAGTTAACGTATCATTTTTATTAAAATAGTTGACTAGTGCATCTTACAACATTTTTAATAATCAAATTAATAATGTTTATCATTTTCTTACTTCATATGTAACTAGATATACAATCTATTAAGTTATCCTTGCATAGTTTTAGTTATAATGTGGTATCTTACGATTCAGCGATTCGACCTTACGATCCGATCCAAAAGGACCTCAACGATCCAACCTAGAATCCCGATCTTGATAACCTTGAAATAATGTCAAGCTTTTTAATAATAACTTGTATTATTTTTTTTCTATACATTCAATATTTTATATTATAATAACTTGATCTATTTTCTATATTAAATAAAACTTGATCTATATCTAATATTTTTTTATATTAATTGTACAAATTAGATGTCTAGAGGAAGCAAAATTAAATTACTGGCCTGAATAAGTTTGAGCCTCCCCACATAGAAAAAAACTCCAAAAATTTGAAAATAGCACCTCAAAATCAAATGCTTATTACAAAGTCTGAGTGACAGTAACAGAAACATAACTGATTCAAGCTAAGCCATCGATCTTAAGGTTAAGGGAGAGTGAATTCAAAGGGATTATGATCGATCGATTATGATCAAAGTTGCAAGCTAACCCAATTATCATCTATCCACGACGACACGGAGGATCAAACAACTCACAATGGCCTGGTAATGACCAAATCCGTCTCCCATCAAAACCAAGCTCAATTAAATTACGATGATCAGTAACAATACAGTTTGGTTTCCAAGGAGGAGGAAGATCTCGAGCCAACACCGAAAACGAGCAATTCTTGGTAATGAAGAAAACCTTATCCCCCAAATCATCAACCTCCTCCCACCTCCATTGATCCCGTTTGTCATCCCGTACGAGCCTAACGACATTGCGACCTGAAACCATATACAAATCTCCATCCGATACAACTAAATGATTCGAGTACTCCGATTTCTTCCTAAGAAAAACGGGGATTTTATGACCATATGAACTTGCCTTGTCAAACACATACATATTGCCTTCATAATCAACCCCGTAAATCCGGCCGTTCCATTTCGCGAAATCCTTACATGGATAACAATGATCAATGTGCATTTCAAATCTAGAACTTACCCCATTATTGCTCAACTTATTAAGCCTAAAACTAATCAGTGCGTCAAGAAATTTAGGGCCTGTTTTCCGTACCCCAACCAAAGGAGTAACGAAAGCGACCTTTCGGCCGTTTTCGTACTCGAACGATCGGGAGATTCGAGTTGCGCTGATCCAGTCATCCGACGACAAATCCAACAAGTAATTATTTCCCCCAATCTTCTTGTGCGTGAGCGCGTGGCGGGGAACGAGGTTTCCCGCCACGGATTCTTGTACGGACACTAGCCAGGGTTTGGAAGGATCGGAGCGGTGTCGGAGAAGGAAAACGGCGGTGGCGTGAATCGTCATAATCTCGGATTTAGATAAAGGGGAGTACGCGGTGAGAGGGAAATAGGGGGAGAGGTTATTCCGCGGCGGCGGAGAGGAAGAGAATCGCCACGATCGGCACACGTGGCGAAAATTGAACACGTCGATTGGTTTTTGGAGGCAGCCGGAGATGATTGAAAGTAGCTCCGGCGGGAGATCGGCCCACCCAGCCGGCGCCATTGGAATTAAGGAAGGAGGAGTTTTAATTTTCCGGATATCTAGGTACAATATATTTATATAGAATAATTTATGGAGTATAAAATATCTTGTATTCTTTAGTTTTTGGTAAGAAAAATATATTGTATTCTGTTAAATTATTGTCATCTTATATAGTATTTAACTACATAAATATATACTCGTATTTTAGATTTTGATGTACCCTACAACGATCAATTTAAGTCCACAATCTCACAGCCTACATCAACTATATCTAAGTCCTAAGGTTATCACTGAAGATTGTTTAGTATAAAATAAAATAAAATTAAGATTTATTTTTCAAAATATAATGTTACAAACAATAGTTCGATTACGTAAGATTAGAAGAGATTTAAATTTTAAAAATTTATTTTGGAAATTTAAAATGATTATCTGTTAGGTCTTAAATTTTCAATGTTAGGTTGGTGCGTAGGCTTTATTGGAGCGGTTTTTTCATCCTATGTCTTAGGGCATAGGTTAAGAATACTAATTTTGGAAATTAACTCTAATAGAAAACTAATAAACCCTATTAAAAAGATAATTTTATCTAAATAATACAATTTAAAAATAAATCATTATTTTTAGAAAAATCGTTATTGGAGATATTGGTGTATATATAGTATATATTAGGTTAAAATATATCAGTGGTAAACGGTTGACTCGGGTGATGGATGGTGGCTCGGGTGAACTGGATGTAAAATCTCACCAATATTTGATCCGTCATCCTTAACTCGACCCATCTATCACCCCATCTACCACCCTCTTTTATTTGGTTGTTTACCCATATATTTGGTTGGGTGAAGCCGGCCCTATTTTAGGACGTGAAAGATAATATACTTTCTCATTAAACAATGAATCTGCCTTTATATTAGCTAAGAGAATCTTAACTCTTTTTTAGCTAGGTCGAACTAAGAAAATATTAACTAGAGAAATTTTAAACAATGAAATTTTAAAGATACACATCTTTATTTGCTTCATTGCTTGTACCAATCTCTGCCCTCTAATTCCAATGGCATGCAAGTGGGCCGATCTTCCCCCGGAGCTCCTATCCATCATCGCCGGCGGCCTCCCACACCCAATTGACAGGCTGAGATTGCGGTGGATCTGCCGATCTTGGCGATCCTCCGCCTCTCCTCCGCCCTCTATTTTATCCCCCTTCCTCCCTCTCACCGGCTTCTCCGGTTGTATGACCATAACCGCCGCCGCCGTATACCTTCTCCGGCCTCGCTCCGATCCTTCCCAATCCTGGATAGTGTCCTTACACGAGCCTGTGGCCGGAAAACTCCTCCTCCGCCATGCCCTCACGCACGCGGAGTTTCCCATGATAAATAATAATAGCTCTTTCGATTTGTCGTCGGATGATTGGATCAGCGCAACTAGAATCTCCCGATGGTTCGAGTGGATTATAATTCCGGGTTCATCAGACAAGGTGGTTTTCGTTCCTCATTCTAGTAGCTCCCCATGCGAGCTCTGGTGGGGGGCTAGAAACGTCGGCCTGGCTTGCTTTGAGCTCGACTTGAGCATTTCTCTGGCTATTGACAAGGCGTTGGAGATACTCTATGGGCCAAAATTACAGTTTCAAGATTTCGTGAGGTTCAAGGGAACTGTTCATGTCGTTGATGATGAGGGCAATCTTTTTGAGTTTGTGCACCAACAAGGGTCGTCGTCGCATATGATCGAGCGTCTAGTGAAATGTAGTAACAATCCTGTTGTTTTGGGTGGGAAGGAGAAGTATAAGTGGATTCGTTTAGTGGTTTCGGATGGAGAGTTATATGTGGTTTTGAAGTATTTAGAACGGTGTCGGATTTATAGGCTAGTACACAATAAGGTGTGGAAGGAAGTTGAGGATTTGAGGAGGAGGGTTTTCTTCATCGCCAAGAATTGCTCGTTTTCGGTGTGGGTTCGAGCTCCTCTTCCTCCTCCTTGGGAGCCAAACTCTATTGTTTGCTTTTCTGACGATAATGACCATGGCTTTGAGGTGTTTAAGCTTAGAGGTGGTAATAATATTATAATGAGTTCGTCGGGATATTCAAACTTGTTTGCACCCCCTTCGTCGTGGATTGATAATCAGGTTTGTTTGCAATTTCCTTCAAATCGGTGATGTGCGTTGTTCTCCCTCTGGTTGATTTGTAGTTTTCTAACCATTTTGTTTTGTTCTATTGAAGGCCCAAAGGGAGAAAAGTCCTAGTGGAAGTTCACACCTAAGTTAATTAGAATCTATTTGAAGAGTTGTTGTGCGCATTGTTGAACCATGTAAGACAATTGTTGCTTGAGTTAGATGGAACAAATCCAACCGAGAGACTAGACAATGGTTTGTCACTCTAGGATAGGAGGAAACCTTGTAATACATGGGCCTGCCTAGGCCTCGTGCAAACGTTCTCGTTTCTTACTAGTGAATGAGTTACCGTTTATTAAAATCTATACAAGGACTTAGCAAGGAAAGTGGCTTATTTAATTATATGCGAGGAGACTCAAACTTGTAAGGGTTCTTTACAAATTAAATTAAGTGTAGAACTACTAGGTAGGATAATTAATGTATTTCGGCTTCTTGAAAAGATTGATCTTTATGAAATCATTGCCATCTTCCGTAGCAGCCTCAAAGGGTTGGAACAAACTTGTTCAAGCTATGTGATATATAATAGACGACCCTCCATTTGAGGAGAGTGGATCATATAATAGACGACCCTCCATTTCATAGAAAGTGTAGCAATGCCTCCCTAGAAAGTATTCTCCACAACAAACTTCGTTTATAATTTTTGGTGCCATCAAGGCCAACGTAAACGATTTATGATAACACCTAAGAACGTAACCAACTTGATCGGTTGATCCAAATTAACACGGCACCATGAAGGTGTATATATATGTTGTGGGCGTTGTGAGGCATCATTGAAGGTGGAGCTTTAGGCCATTGCACGTGGATTATTGATACAAAAAATAAATTAATTAACATGTTCATATATTTCGAAAACAAACAAACCATCGAGCTACTAAATAACATCAACCAGCGATGAAGGAGAGAGGATCAAACGAGTCATAATAGCCTTGTGAATAAGCTAACCTTATTTGATCATACGGTGTACGTCAACGATAGCAATACAGTTTGGTTTCCAAGGAGGAGGAAGATCTTGAGCCGACACCGAAAAGAAAGAGCTATTCACGGAGAAGAAGAAAACCCTATCCCCCAAATCCCTAACTTCCTTACATGTGTGACCCGGCTTATTGCCTTCTAGCCTATAGATCCGGCATCGATTATCGAAGAATATCAAAGCCATGTACAAATCTCCATCCGATACAACTAAACGAATCCACTTACGAGACTTCCAACTAGAAACAGGCATTTCTTGATGACTCCAAATAATCCCGTCAAACACGGATTGATTGGAGAAATAGGGAGAGAGGTAATTGCGAGGCGGAGAGGAAGAGGATCGCCATGATCGGCACACGTGGCGAAAATTGGACACGTCGATTGGATTTGGGAGGCTGCCGGAGATGATTGCTAGTAGCTCCGGCGGAAGATCGGCCCACTCAGGAGGATCCATTGAAACTAAGCAAGGATTTTGTGAGAGATCTTCCGGTTATTGAGGTATGTATATATGTGTAGTTTAGAGTAAAATTAATATTAGAAATTATTTTCACACTTTGGTTAGAAGTTTTACGATATTTTAGTTAGGATCCTTTTCTTTTCTTTTTTTGGTAGAAGTTTTAGTTAGGATCCTTTGGATATCACACTTTTTATGCTTTATGTCCGGCTGTCAATGGGTCGGGTTATGGGTGGGTGGAGCACTTCTACCACCCGACCCGCAAGTTAAAATACCCCACCCGACCCACCCGTCACCCGTGAAATGTTCTACCCATCACCCAAACCACCCGTCACCCATTGGTTATATGGGTGACCCGTTCACCCATATAAGCGTTGTATTTTGTCTATAAATAAATTGTCATACATAAATTAAAACAAATATCCATAATCCATACATAAACAAAAACAAATCCCATAAACAATAATCGATGTATAACCATTGTATTTTATGCTATTGGTGGTTCTGGTTGAAGAGAAGTCTTCATGAGAGAGGTCAGAGACTCAGAGGTAGTGATTAGTAATCGAGCGGTGATAGTATGTTATCAGGTGAAAGATATACTAGGGTTAGAAATTAGAATTACTTAGAAAGTAGAGGCAATCAGGTATAAATAAATGGGTTGGGAACAAATGAGCTTATTTATCAAAGACCCGAAATGGCTTATATGGTGACTTTAAAGGCCTACACATATTTGAAATTATGGGCTAAAACGGGTTATATGGGTGGTTTGGGTGAAACGGGTGATGGTTCGGTTGACGGGTCGGGTTATTGGGTGGGTTATTGGGTGATAAAATCTCACCCTTACCCGACCCATAACTCGTTTCGCCCATCACCCGAACCGTCCGTCACCCTCTTTGATTGGGTTTTCACCCGTCTATTTCGGGTGGGTTAAGCGGGTGGGTCGATCACCCGTGGGTAATTGACAGCCCTATATGTTTACAATTATGCGCCTAGGTTTACAAAATTCTAAAAACATATCATGTAGTGTTCATTATCTAAATATAATTTTCCATTTATATGAACGAATTGTTTTTTGGTCAGCAGGATATATGAACGAATTGGGACCTAGGTGAAATATCATGTAGTATTCATTATCTCTTTTTTTTTTAATATAAAAGGACCTAGGTGAGATATGATATTCCAAGCCTAACTTCACAATTCATCTCCCCCAACAAGAAATATATATTTTTCTTGGTGGAGTTAAACCGTGTAAGGCAACTACTAGATAGGTTAATTAATTTATTTTGGCTTCTTGAAAAGATTGTGCACTTTAAATCACTAAATGTACTAGCATAATTAACAACCAAATCTGACAGAAATCGAAGAAAAAATGAGATCCTTTGTCTATGTATATGACAAGATGGAACGAAAGAGGTATTTGGGAATTTTCTGGATTCGATATCGTAAAGACTTGTCTTACAAACTAGCTAACTAAACTAACTCTATTGGTGTCACGTTAGTGATGACTGCATAAACAACAAAAGTAACGAATGCCAAATACATAACATGATTCCCATAATTGTATTCTATTGAACTGTAGAGAGACACTAATTTGCAACCTTTTGTAACTAATTTCCCTTATGAATAAATTGACATGTTCATTTAAAAAAAAAAACAAATTAAACCATCGAGCTAAGCAATATCAACCAGCGATGAAGGAGGGAGGATCAAACAAGTCGCGATAGCCTTTTGACGAAACTGACCTCATTTGATCATCACCCTCTCCAAACTGAAATACTTCAATACCGAGTTTGTCGAATAAAACAATACAGTTTGGTTTCCAATGATGAGGAAGATTTCGAGCTGACACGGAAAAGAAAGAGCCATTCTTGGCGAAGAAGAAAACCCTCCCCCGCAAATCCCTAACTTCCTCCTTCCACAACCGATCATGGCTGCGTTCTAGCTTACAGATGCATCCGTTGTATTTGTATATGGAAACCATATATAAATCTCCATCCGATACAACTAAACGATTCAATCTGCCCCCCGCCGGGGATGATCTTACTGTTGTTTCATAATATACTTGATGGAACCAGCCTGTGTCCTCCTCAAACACATAAATGTTGCCTTCTCGATCAACCACATAAATCCGTCCCTTGAATTTCACACAATTCTGAAATCCATAGCAATCACTGATAGGCCTTGTTTTTAAGGTATTGTATCTGCCCCCATTGCTAAACTCAAGCCTAAAGGAGAACAATCCACCAAGATTAATATCTAACCCAACCAAACGAGTACAACCCGAATTCGAGACGAAAGCTAGCTTTCCAGCTTCGTGCTTGAACGATCGGGAGATTCGAGTTGCGCTGATCTAGTAATCCGACGACAAATCCAAATTAATTTCCATAAATTATAACCAAATTAATTTCCAGTAATAGGGCCACCAAATATTATAAAAATATCTTGTATTATTTTTTTTATGGAAGAAAAATATCTTGTATTCTTTAACTTAGGTGTAGTTTGAAACATTGTGAGCCGTCCATTTATAAAACTTGTGAAGTCGAGAAAACAATCCTATCTAGTATTTTGTTTCTCGTTTTGTAGAAATATACTAATAAAACTATTTTTCCCTTTTTGATCGACAAATATAATTCTACCCGTCACCCAAACCACCCTTCTTCACCCGCTGGTTATATGGGTGACCCGTTCACCCGTATAACTGTTGTATAATCGTTATATTTTATGTATATAAATAAATTATCATACATAAACTAAAACATATAGCCATAATACATACATAAACAAAAAATAATCTCGGTCATAAGCAATAAATATCAAAATGGAGTCAAAGATTAGTTACAAAGAACTTATTTAGGTCCGAAATGAGTTATATGGGTGACTTCAAAGACCTATACATATTAAAAAATGTGGGCTAAAACAGGTTATATGGGTGGTTTGGGTGAAACGGGTGATAGGTCGGATTATTGGGTGATAAAATCTCACTCTTACCCGACCCAATGACAACCCTAATGGAGATGATGACCAATTGGAGAAGGCCTTAACATGCAATCCAAGTAATGGAAGATATATGAATGCAAAAGGAGAAGAGAAGACCTACAGTGCATATAAGATATTGTAATATTAGAATCAAATGAATTGGGATAAGTTTTAGGGTTTCTTAGGCTAAGATTTGATTCCACGAGACCAACTGATCAATATGATTTTCTCTTATTATTTTTTTGAAAAATAATTTTTTTTCTCACAACTTGATATTCGGCTCAGTTAAATCATTTTCGTGTTTGACTCAATTTGTAAGCAAGTGAAGCTTAAGCACGGTTTTAAGGCCCGAGAAATAGATGACGAGCTTGAGCACAAGAAGTTAAATGAAGCGTATGTTTATTCAAGTCATGTACAAACCGCCACCATTGTTGTCGTCGTCATCATCCAAGTATAGAGGGAAGCAAAATAAAGAATATTTTTCAAGAAACGGAAATAAATCAGCCTAGTCGTTGTACACTTTAAAGAACAATCCTTAAACCATCTCCAACAGCTTCACCGTATTATTGGAAAATGTGAATTTAGAGAATTTGGTACAAGTTTTTGTTCCAACAGCTTCTCCATCACATTCCCTATAATAGGGAGGGATGAGAAAAAATGAGCTATCTTCCCTATATTTGGAGAATTCTCCAAAAATATTTAGGGAATGTATTAATTACATACGCTATCACGGCAACTTTTAATTGGTTATATTATATTTTATAATATTTTAATGAATATTTATATATATATATAATAAATACAAGATTCCTTATAATGGAGAAGCTATTGGAGTTGAAGCAAAAAATTATTAGAGAATATGACATTTCTTGCCCCCATTTTACAAAAAAATTTAGGGAAGTTGTTGAAGATGATTACAAGTTATATGTCTAGAGGGAAGCAAAAATAAAAATAATAAGTCCATGACTAAACCATCCTTGTGATCTTATTAATTAGTGACCTAAATGTAGTTATTGAATGTCTTCCTGAATGTAGTTATTGAATGTCTTTTGCTGCACACGAGCGCTTCTAGATAATACTTTATCAATTTCCAAATAAAAATAAGTCCATGACTAAACCATCCTTATGTTATGTATGATCTTATTAACTAATTTACATTATGAATTGATGAAAGAATTAGTTGAATCTTCGTGATACTCACTGAATAATTTTACTAAGAATTATACAATATTATGATATTAATATAAAATTTAAAACACATGTATATAATATCATAATAAAATCATGTAGTTAATATCTTGTAAAGATTATGAAGGTTACATACTTACATCCCAACTTCCTAAAACTCAAAAAATTTATTAGTAATTTCCTATACAAAGAGATTGCACATTCAAAATACTTGTGGAGGAGTACATTCACAATCAGAATTTCCAATCAAAAAAAATCGTTGTTTTGATCCAAAGGAGGCCGAAGACTAAACACGTTAATATTGAATGACCATAAAAAGCTTTTATGGTATATATAGAATAAATTACACATAAAATTATATCTTTTCTCAAAATAAATATATATCAACATAACAAAAATTATTATTTAAAATGATATCATTATATATATTATACTTGGAGCTCAAACCTTGTTAAAAATAAAAAAAATATATTAACACCCTAAATTTTGTTAAGAGATAAAAATATTAAATTAATATAGAAAATATCATCTCATAGGAATTTATGTATATAAAAATTATACAAATATGTTATCTATTTTAGTAAACTAATACATAATACATGGATAGAAAATTATATACATAAAAAGATATATAAACATGTTATCTATTTAAGATATATAGCAAGAATACTATAAATTGTTACAAAAATTATTAAAATATAATTTCACATTAATTTATTCAAAAATGTCAGGTGGCGTAAATTTTACAACAGACTTGAGGGTTCTGTACGTGCTTGAGGAAAAAAACCATTGAGTTAAATAATACTTTATCAATTTCCAAAATAAAATGAAAAAAACGATAAAAAGGTCTTCCAACCACTCCACCAAGTAAGAGAATCATAACTATGAATATAGCATTCAAGCTTCCATGTAATCAAAAGTTAAAGTGAACTGAGAGTCCACGACAAAGGAGGAGCAAACAAGTCAAAATAGCCTTCTAACGCTTGGTACGACGAAATTAGTCAAATTCCACCATCAGACTCTCCAAGCTGAACTACCTGAATTTGGTCTCCAAGGAGGCTGTTCACAAGAACAATACAGTTCGGTCTTCAAGGAGGAGGAATATCTCGAGCCGACACCGAAAAGGAGCCATTCTTGGCCATGAAGAAAACCCTATCCCCCAAATCCCTAACTTCCTTCAACCACTCTTCCGGCTCGTCTCGTTTCCGCTTGTGGCGTTCTAGCTTATAGACTTCGCATGCATTAGAGTATCCGTATCTCGAAACCATATATAAATCGCCATCCGATACAACTAAACGATTCAGTCTCATGCTTTGAGATCCACCAAGAAAACTGGAATTTATACTACCATCCTATTTTACTTGTCGCAAACTCAAGTCTGTGTCCAAAAACACAAAAACTTTGCCTTCTCCATCGACCACATAAATCCGTCCATTGAATTTCACACAATCATCAAACCAACAGCGATTACCGATCGGCGTTGGAGTTAAGGAATTGTCCCCATTGCTCAAGTCAAGCATATAAGCAAACAATTCACCGTATGTTTTATTTAATCCAACCAAACGAGTACAACCTAAATTCGAGACGAAAGCTAGTTTTCCAGCTCTGCACTCGAACGATCGGGAGATTCGAGTTGCGCTGATCCAGTCATCCGACGACAAATCCAACGAGCAATTTTCCCCGCGGAATTCAAAGTGCGTGAGCGCGTGGCGAGGAACGAGGCTTCCGGCCACGGATTCTTCTACGGAGACTAGCCAGGGCTTGGAGGGATCGGAGCGGGGTCGGAGAAGGTATACGCCCGCGGCGTAAATCGGGAGAGTCTGGGATTTATCATAAGAGTATTTTGCGATGAGAGGGAAATAAGGGGAGAGGTTATTCCGCGGCGGAGTGGAAGAGAATCGCCACGATCGGCACACCTGGCGAAAATTGAACACGTCGATTGGATTTGGGAGGCTGCCGGAGATGATGGCTAGTAGCTCCGGCGGAAGATCGGCCCACTCACGATCCATGCATTAATTGAACTAAGCGAGGATTTTGAAACGGATCTTCTGGTTATTTTTTTTGATAGGGAGAAGTCCTCTGGTTATTTATTGAAGTGTATATATAGTTTAGAAGAATAGTGGGATTGTGTTAGATTATAATAAATTTAAAATTTTAAAATTTTATTTTTGGAAACTAAATTTTTACATTGGATTGACCGTACCATTAACATTAGAAGTTTTACAATAACTAGTAGACCCGTTTTGTTTTCAAATTATACCTAGGTGGCTAGGTTAAGAATACAAGATACTCCTTATTTTTCTACCAAAAAAAGAATACAAGATACTCCGTATTTTATAAAATTTTGTGAACCTAGGCCCATAAATAATTTCCATAAATTATATAAATTGAACGTAGGCACTTTATTTCTTCAACCACATAACTGAAATCTTTGCTTAACTTCGAATGGCGGCTCCTCGGTGGGACGATCTTCCGCTGGAAACCTCGTTCCCCGCCACGCGCTCACGCACGCGACGATTGATAATTACTTGTTGGATTTGTGGTCGGATGACTGGATCAGCGCAACTTGAATCTCCCGATCGTTCGAGTACAATGCTTGTCCGATTTACCGCGAAACTGGAAAAGTTGCTATCGTCTCGAACTCGAACTCGAACTCGAACTCGAACTCGGCTGGCTGTACTCATTTGATTGGGTTTGGGAGAACAAACGGTTATCTCTTTGGCAGAGTCTTAACGTTTAATCTCGGCTTCAACGATGGGGATATATCTAGATCTACAATGCCTAGGATCGGTGAAAGAAGTCACTATTCATGCATGGATTTTGCCAAATTGGATGGAAGGATTTATGTGGTTGATCATATCGGCATTCGTGTTTTTGAAGGCGCTGATTGGAGTTCTCAAAGAATTTATGTTTCTCGTAGGTACCATGATTCGTGGCTTCGTTTAGTTGTATCCGACGGAGATTTGTACATGGCTATGAGAGTCTTGGATGGTCAATGTCGGATCTATAGGCTAGAACGCAACGAACAGGATCACTCGTGGAAGGAAGTTAGGGATTTGGGGGACTGGGTTTTCTTCTTCGCCAAGAATGGCTCCTTTTCGATGTCGGCTCGAGATCTTCCTCCTCCTTGGAGACCAAACTGTATTGCTATCTTCGATCGTTTTGTTCAAGTGTTTCAATTTGGAGAGGGTGATGATCAAATGAGGTCGCATTATTCGCAAGGCTATAATGACTTGTTTGATCCTCCCTCATGGTTGATACTATTGTTTAGCTCGATGGTTTGTGTTTGTTTTTCAAATGAACATGTCAATTTATTCACAAGGGAAATTAGTCACAAAAGGAGGATGTGATAATGTGGGCAGATCATGATAATTACATATTGTTAGATTTATGTGCTGGCTCCTAATATCATGATAATGACATATTTTTGAATTTATGTTCTGCCTCCTAGTATCATATAATAATTATTACATGTTCTAATCTAAAATTTCCCTAAATCTATCGATAGAGTTGGAATCACAATTTAATAACAATGACTTCTTTTTTTTACGTAGAAGTCTCTATGGGAATGCAAGGTCTTATTTTTGTATCAATAATCCATGTGCAATGGCCCAAAGCTCCACCTTCAATGCCTCACAACGCCCACAACATATACACAATATCGAATTCCTAATTCGCTATAAGCCATGTTTGGATCAACCGATCAAGTTGCTTACGTTCTTAGGTACGTATTATCATAAAGCGTTTTTACGTTGGCCTTGACGGAACCAAAACTATAAACAGAGTTTGTTGTGGAGTGTATTTTCTAGGGTGGAGTTAAAGGCATTGCTAAGTCCTTGTTGAACTCTATCCATTCCAATAGATTTTTAATAAACGGTAACTCATTCACTAGTAAGAAACAAAACGAAAATGTTTGCATGAGACCTAGCTAGAGTGACAAACCATCTTCTAGTCTCTCGGTTGGATTTGTTCCATCTAACTCTCAACAATTGCCTTACATGGTTCCACAATGCAACGACTCTTCAAATAGATTCCACAATGCAATCACTTTTCTCCCTTTGGGCCTTCAAAGAACAAAAAAAATGGTTAGAAAACTACACTACAAATCAACAAAAGGGAGAACAACATCACCGATATGTCGTCGAACCTTATTATCAATCCACGACGAAGGGGGTGCAAACAAGTTTGAATATCCCGATGAACTCATCCTGATACGATTACCACCTCTAAGCTTAAACACCTCAAAGCCACAGTCATTATCGTCAGAAAAGCAAACAATAGAGTTTGGCTCCCAAGGAGGAGGAAGAGGAGCTCGAACCCACACCGAAAACGAGCAATTCTTGGCGATGAAGAAAACCCTCCTCCTCAAATCCTCAACTTCCTTCCACACCTTATTGTGTACTAGCCTATAAATCCGACACCGTTCTAAATACTTCAAAACCACATATAACTCTCCATCCGAAACCACTAAACGAATCCACTTATACTTCTCCTTCCCACCCAAAACAACAGGATTGTTACTACATTTCACTAGACGCTCGATCATATGCGACGACGACCCTTGTTGGTGCACAAACTCAAAAAGATTGCCCTCATCATCAACGACATGAACAGTTCCCTTGAACCTCACGAAATCTTGAAACTGTAATTTTGGCCCATAGAGTATCTCCAACGCCTTGTCAATAGCCAGAGAAATGCTCAAGTCGAGCTCAAAGCAAGCCAGGCCGACGTTTCTAGCCCCCCACCAGAGCTCGCATGGGGAGCTACTAGAATGAGGAACGAAAACCACCTTGTCTGATGAACCCGGAATTATAATCCACTCGAACCATCGGGAGATTCTAGTTGCGCTGATCCAATCATCCGACGACAAATCGAAAGAGCTATTATTATTTATCATGGGAAACTCCGCGTGCGTGAGGGCATGGCGGAGGAGGAGTTTTCCGGCCACAGGCTCGTGTAAGGACACTATCCAGGATTGGGAAGGATCGGAGCGAGGCCGGAGAAGGTATACGGCGGCGGCGGTTATGGTCATACAACCGGAGAAGCCGGTGAGAGGGAGGAAGGGGGATAAAATAGAGGGCGGAGGAGAGGCGGAGGATCGCCAAGATCGGCAGATCCACCGCAATCTCAGCCTGTCAATTGGGTGTGGGAGGCCGCCGGCGATGATGGATAGGAGCTCCGGGGGAAGATCGGCCCACTTGCATGCCATTGGAATTAGAGGGGAAGCCAAAATTGATACAAGCAAATAAAGATCAAGTATCTTTATTATCTCTAGTAAAGATTCTCTTTTAGTTCGACCAAAACAGCGTTAAGATTCTTTTAGCTTATATATAATCTGTAATCTAATAAAGATACTAGATCTTGATTTGCTTGTATCAATCTTGGCTTCCCAAAGGTAATTCAAAGGCAGATTCATTGTTTAGTGAGAAAGTACATTATCTTTCAGTCTTAAAATAGGGTCGGCTTCATGCTTCCTGTTTTTACATCTGAAGAAGTTAGAGTTGCACTGCTCAATGGACACTACTTGATTGGATTGAAGGGCTGTATATATTTACATACATTTGGTTTAAATGTTGGCTAGATTACTAAATTATTTGTTGCCCATCGCTTCTCTTAGCATCATACATATATAAAATTTACTAAACCAACTTTGTAATGGCATTGCGCTCGAAAAACACACACAAAACATCTAATGTACGCTTGGAGATGATTTGTCAACAAAAATTCAGTGAAATTGAGCTTTCAACTATGGAAGATCTCGATGACATTTCGAAAACGTAATCCGACAGATGAATCCACAAAGACACCATAAACACATACTCACACACATTGCAGAAACAGTTAAAGATTGATCCTTTTTAGTCTTGGATGATGAGTAGGTATTAAAACCCTCTTAAGCTCCAACATTATTTACCAAACAAGTTCTAAGGGGAGCAAAAGGGAATTACAGAGAATCTGATTGAAAAATAACACAGAAACAAATATCTCAATTCGTGTCTTCATCAATCTGCATCCGAGAAGCTTCATCAGAAGCAAGCATCCAACAGGCAACAGCAACATAAGGCGGCCAAACTGCACATTGTTCATAAAGTACTTACATTAGCAATTCAACAACAACAATGACCCAGTGTAATATTAGCAATTCAGCAACAGATATACCGAACAAAGGCAAAGCAAAACACAAAAACAGAACAAAACAAGACAAAGCTCAATTTGACATGCCATTACAAATCAATATTAGGAATTCAGCAACAGATATACCAATATTAGCAAAAGTTGGATACAGAGTTTACTTAGGAATTTATTTCTCAAGTCAAGTTAGTGTTTAGAAGCATACTGTCAAGTCAAGTTATTCTTACAGCTACTGAAAAGGAACTCCAATAACTCAAAATTAAAGATGCTTTAGGCAAACAAAGCACTTTAATTGTCATTGAACTAGTAAAGAACAGATCACCTTGATAGCTTTGTTCATTATAAAGTTATATAAACAGGAAAGCAAGAGCACAAACAAATAGTGGGTATAAAGTTATCCCTAATTCGACCTGTCAATCAGTAGTATCCACATGTTAGGTTCGGATTGTAGAGCTAAAGCACATACTTTAACATTAACTTGAACTTCAATATTTAGATCAACCCAATCAGCCAAGAGAATTAATTTGCATTTGCAATTACATTTGAGAACAAATTTGTTACTTTACACTAACAAGAATTAATATTAACCAAGCTCAAATCTGAAGTAACAAAATATCTAATCCAACTTGAGGTTGTCAAAATATAGTAAATTCAAGACCCAAATTCTTCAAATTGTTCAGCCACTTTCTGAGTTTTAGGTTTCAAATCTTGCCCAACCACAAAAATTTGATCTTTTGGGTCAGTTTCTCAAGTCACATATATAGCAATGGAATCATCTCATCTGTATGCTATCCAATATTTCCATGAGAGAGACATAATTCCATTTCCTGCACTGAATTTTCCATAATTACCAATTGATTACAATATTTTAACCTCCAGCAAGACTCAAGACAACTTCAGGTCAAGTCAAACCAAGAAAAGACCATTCCTTGACTCAAGAGAAAAGATACAGCAATTGAATCATCTGCATCATGTCCTATAACCTATTTCCACGGGAGAGACATAATTCCATTTCCAGCACAGATTTTTTCCATTATTACTAATCAATCCAAAAATTTAGCCACCGGCAGGATTCAAGACAAATTGGGTCACAAGTCAAACCAAGAAAAGACCAGACCTTGACTCAAAGAGTAAAGATACAGAAAGACACGTACCAGCCTTCCAAGCACCCGGCGCTCTGATTCTGCTGAGGCGGCGGCTGCTGCGCATACTGCGGCGGCGGCGGCGCGTAGGCAGGGTATCCCGGCTGGGGATACCCCGGTGGCGGGTAAGCGTCCTTCGGGTAACCCTCCGGCGGGTAACCTAAACAGTAAAAACCCAAATTGGAAAAAACCCTAAATCAGAAACCCTAAAAATTGGGGAAATTTTTCGCAAGATTCAGACAAGTAAAGCAATTGACAGTATCGAATTGAGATGTGAGCGACCTTGTGGTGGCGGAACTCCGACGGGTGGCTGTTGCTGGTTGTAGTAACTCATGACTGTGATTTAGGGCTCGGAGAGTGGGGGATTTGGGGGGATTTTGTAGCGAGGATTGGGAAATTGGAGAAAGTTGTGTGCTTTTCGTGTTGAGAGAGGAAGAGAATCGGGGAAGGGTGGATTGGAATTATAGGCGCGGGAGTGGGAGGAAGGCGGTGAGAAGTTTCGGTACTTGCGTTTTGCGTGGTATACTGAGCGTTAAGTTGAATATCGTGTCTTTCCTTAATCAACAAGATTATAAAGTTGTGTGTGATTATGTTGTAATTTTAATTTCGACCAAAAATAGTTCTATGTACTTTATTTGTTCGAAAAAAAAATAATTAAATTAATACGTAACGCGTAATAGTTTATTGATGAGAGTCGATATTTTTTTATGAAATGGTATTACGGTTGAATGTTACAAAAAAAAAACATATAAAGAAAATTAAGACATTTAGAATAAATATGAGATGGTCAATTCTTTTTCTTTCTGGTAAAAAATGGTCTTGCTTTTATGTCTCGTAATGTTCAATTTGTTGGTATAGATTAATTTTTTAACTAGATAGTGCGTCATCTAGTTTAGAGGAGACTCTTTTAATACACATCTTTTTATTTTATTTTTATGTATATTGTTAATCTCAATTTTTATAATCAACACATTCCATCAGACCAATTAAAATTTTATATTTTAATAAAATAATCAAAATTTATTAGGGTCACAATCCATTAAACATTTAATAACTTCTAAAATAGTCATTTTCTTAACATTATGGCATGAGTATTCATTATATATATATGATAACTTCCAAATTTGTCTAAGGTCTTTTTGATCAAGAAATTATAAGTTAAAGACCTAGGGTGTCCCTCGATCTATACGGATCGAGGACTAGTCCTTGTTCACAGTCGCTGATTCAAAAGAATTTTGCACATAGAGAGATTCAAATCAGATCGACCTCTCGCTAAATAGATCAACCATTTTATAAGAACGTAGTAAGTCCCACTATTGTACATTGTCACGTAACCTAAATGTTTTAGCAACTAATAGTAGTATATATTGTGTATTTTGTGAAATTTGAATAAGGTTGGAGAGGGGTCCAATCCTATCACCAACTATACATAATCACTGTTAAGATTATTAATTTTTTTGGTCTAGTGATTTAAGATTAATGTAGTAGTACTAGATCAAATATCAAAGTCCCAACTAATTGAACTAACAACATTAATGTGTAGTGGGAATGACTAGTTCTTTTACTTAATAAAGTTGTCATACCCATACTATGTATGGGTCAAATTTTTTATACAAATGTCAGTATTGTGTTATCAATAATATCGCAGAGCATTTAAAAAAAATATTATTCCATCATCAAAATTTTAGTCAATATTGGCTAGCTATTGCACAATAATCTACTACTAGAGTTAATTATCATTTTTCTAAGAGTGAGTTCTTAACACATGCAATGAAATAATTCAATATATTGCATCATCTAAATTCTAGTCAACTATCACTGTTATTTTTTTATTTTTTTTCCAATTTCCTATTTTTTAATTGAGTTTTTCGGGTCATGTAACATGAAGGGCAAAATTGCCAAGGAATGTCATCTTCATCCCAAACCAATTGTCATTTTCCGATTAATTAATGGAATGAAAAGCTTTCTATAGTCATACGAATCCTTTTATTCTGTAAATAAGAAAATGAAAGCAATGCATCTTAAAAGTTGTAACATGTTACATGTCAGACAGATATGGTGCTTTAAAAGATGTCAATTGTGGTCCTTAGGCCATTAATGTATCAAGATTTGGTATTTATGTTTCTAGACTTCTAGTGGTTGGCAAGGAGGATAGAGGATGAAGACGAGTAGACCTGTCAATCGGGTCGGATCGAGTGAGTTCAAGTTCGTTTTAAGTCGGGTTTGGTTTGTTACGAGTCATATGTTGAGGGTTATCCTATATGGGAAATTTGAGACTAAAAATGCTAGTATATAACTCAATGAGCTACTCCACCCATTGTCATATGGTTTTGGGTTGGAACTTCATTGAGTTTGTATGCTAGGCTCGTTACACGCACGACCCCCAAATTATCGAATATCATAGATCAATTGGGTCGAGTTGGGTTGACTAGCAGGTCTAAAATATCGTTTTTTTATGATTATTAATATCAATTTTTAACTTAATAATAATATTTAATTATGATATATATTTTTTATGTATTTTAATAATAAATTAAATTATAAGTTTTAAAATAAATTTTATAAATTCTATAAATATACTAGCTCGATCGACCCAACGGATTTCGAATCCATTTGCTTCGATTTATTTCGAGTTCAAATTTTCATATCTCGACTCTAAAATTATCGAGCAATTCAGGTCCGGTTTACGGGTTAGGACAACTTTTAACTGCTATTAAGACAAGGTGTTAATTGTATTTTTTATTTGAGCTCTAAGCCTACGTCTAGTCATCCAAATTATTGTGTAAATGATACCGAGTACTACAACTTGAGTTTTTCCTATGACACTAATTTTCTTTTGATTTTGGCTCGTAAAAAATTTGAGAGTTGATGTATAAAAAAGCAATTTATTGGCCCTTCTTGTGGATTAGTTTTATCTAAAAAAAATAAACCCTGTGAACCAGGCCTAATCATGTATCTCTAGACAGGCCGATCACGTAATGGGCTGGGCCGATCACGGGTCATTTCATTCATCAGATAAACCCTGAGAACCAGAGAAATAGACTTGTTCATTCCCCGTTAAACCCTAGGAAGAACCAGAGTGAAATTCAATACTCGGGAGAAAGAATTCGAATTCTTCGCCGCCAGCATATTCATAAAACTCCACAAAGGTTTGAACTTTTTGTATGTATCTCTAGGTTAGGTCTTCGATTTTCCTCTCGTTCGTCTTAATTTGTCTAATTTGATTTCTCCATCTGCAGACTCGACTTGAAATGGAGGAAGATTACGAGCTTTCAGATTCCGAACTCGAATCAGACTCCGAGGGAGAAGAAGACCTCAAGCTCGCCGAGCCTTCCAAAACCGCCATATACAACCGCGACGGCCTCTTGGACAAGCTTTCCGACATAAGCTGGCCAGAAGACGTGGCTTGGATTCACAGGCTCTCAATCGACATCGAAGCACCAGATAAAGAATTGGATGTGAACGACGATCTTGCTCGCGAGCTCTCGTTCTACACTCAGGCGTTAGAGGGAACAAGACAGGCGTTTGCGAAGCTCCAATCCATGGGAATCCCCTTTTTGAGGCCTGATGATTACTACGCTGAGATGGTGAAATCTGACCAGCACATGGGGAAAGTGAAGGGGAAGCTGTTGTTTGAGAAGAAGCAGATTGAAGAGGCTGAGGAGAGGAGGAAATCGAGGGAAGCGAAGAAGATTTCGAAGGAGGTGCAGGCTGAGAAGCAGAAGGAGAGGGTGAAGGATAAGAAGAAACAGATTGAGGATGTTAAGAAATGGAGGAAGCAGAGGCAGCAAAGTGGGTTTGATCAGACTGATAAGGAGGAGATGAGTTTGCCATTTGAGGATGGGAATGTGTTCGAGAGGCCCGGGAGGAAGAAGCTCGGGGCGGCTCCTGGGGATCGGTCGGGTGGGAAGGGAAGGAAGGCTGTTGGTGGTGGTGATAAGAAGAGGATGAGTAATAGGGAGAAGAAAGACTCTAAATTTGGACATGGAGGGAAGAAAGGGATGAAGAAGCAGAATACTTCTGAAACTACGAGTGATCTGAGAGGGTTTAATAGTAATGATTCGCAGTCTAAGCAGAAGAGGAGGAAGATGAAGTGATGAAGCTGAGTAATTCTGATATTGCTTCTCAGGTTTTGACATGTTGTTTAGTGTTTGTTTTTTTGTTGGATTGGTAATGTCATATGTTTTTGAGTATAATGTCAGTTTTTTGAGTATCATTCTCAGGGTTTAATCATTGTTTGTTTTATTTCTTGCATGAAGTTGAGATTAAATCCTGCATAGTTTATGCTTCTTCTCAAATACTATTCCTAGGTTGCCCTTATTTGTTGTCATGGATACTATTGAAGAATCAAAAATGTCAAGCACAGAATGAACAATGGTAAAAGTAATGAGCATTATTTTGTTGCTCTTTTTTGTTATAGCACACTCAAAACTATCTAGCTGTTGGTGACTATTTGCTGTGGCTTAGGATGAGGGAAAAAGTTTGCTGGTATAAAAATCAAACAACTCATCCCCAATTCCAAACCCTAGCATTCTGGCTATGTCACTTGTCTTCAGCCTAGGATTTGGAATGTCGACAAACACCTCCTTCATGATGAAACTCCAGAGCTTCTGGGTTGAAGATGACCCCTATTCCTCATACTCATCTGCCATGATTCAGTACATGATTCAAGTGGCAACATTAAAAATGCTTAATTGCTTTGAAAATTAATCTGGATCATGATTCATGAAGATTGTGCATCCAGTTTCGCTTCAATTGCCCAATCACCCTTCTCCATGCTTCTTTCCGACCCCCTTCCTCTTCTTCTTGCATGAACCTCTGCATTATTCCATTCCCACCAAAATCTGCGCGAGCTTTGCTACTGCAATTGAGGTACTGTGGTTTTATATTTTGAGATGTGAATTGGCTGATTCAAATGTTAAGTTCGGTTGATCATTGTCACGGATCATAGATGATTGTATAATTCAATGGCGTTAGGTTTTCCCCAATTGTTTGTTGAACAGTTTCCCAAAAGCCTGTCTTGTTCCATATTTCAGGAGCCTCTGAGGACTTGTTGAAGGTATATTGAACTTCATATTAGTAGGTTAATACAAATTTTTGTATGGTACCAGTTAAATATGTCTGAATGGTAAATTCATCTTGTAACTTATCTCAACGAACGTCTTCTTTTCTTCATCTTTTTTCTTTTTTTCTTTCTTTTTTTTTACCCGTCTTTAACACAGGCCCGCCCAACTTCTTCATTTCAACTGATAAACAGCCCTAGGGAAAGAAACCAGAACCAGAGAGATAATCAGACTCGGGAGAAAGAAATCGAATTCTTCACCGCCGGCGTATCTTCTCTGCATCGTCAAAATCTACAAATTCGTCTCCCAAATTGATCGGTTTGAACTTTTTCTTCTCAATTGAATTCTGTTTCCTAATTGTCAACCGTGCTTCTTATTTCTCAATTGAGAAAGATCCAATCTTTCACTTTTATTTCGCCGCTGAGAATTCCCGGCCGCCGGAGTTTTCTCCCCAATTCCTTCTGGTTTCTTGCTCCGATTTCATTTTATGCATTGGTCGCCTTACTTCACCATTCAACAGGACCAACAGATAATTTGTACTTGAACTCGATCACAAGATCGAAGAATGGGGAATCTTATTGAATCGTTTGCTTCGGGTCTCGGTAAAGCCATTGGCAGCATCTTCCACGCTCCCGTCGATTTCCTCGCCGGAAAATCTTGCAGGTTTGATTTCTCGTCCATTAATTAACTTCCGACATTCCGATTTGCTTAAAGCAGTTTTTGGACTCTTAAAAACACTTGTTACTTCATTTTTCATAGCAAAAGAACAATGAGGTTTTGCAAAGAAATAATCACACATGCATTTTATTAACAATTTTTCTATAATGTGTACATTATAAAAAAAAATTAAATGGAAAAAATTGATTAAATTTTACTTAAAAGCCTAAATGACAAACATACAAAATTACTCCAACCAAAAAAAAAAAAACATACAAAATTACACTATTAAAAATAACATGACACAAATGTAGATAGAGAAATGATTTGTGCATACCATATAGACTTATTACATTTATGAACAAAACTCCATTTTTTGGTTTTTTGATTTATTTCATGCAATGTTCTAAAAATTCCACCGAGGTGCTGAAAGATCATATCCTACGTAGTTGTTCAGTCCGCTTAGGTGCTAGATGACCCTGTCCGGCTAGGGTTTGCTTATCGTTTTTTAGAACATTACATTTAATCATTTATACATTTCTCAATCTTTCTCAAACATTTCAGCTCTGTCTGTGGCCCAACATGGGACTTAACATGTTACATAGAGAATTTCTGCATCGCTAATCTCCTCAAATTGGCCCTCATTCTTGTCGTCGTTTACATGGGTATGTACATTATATTCATCCTCACTATATATACTTTAAGTACATTTAACATGACTACATGAGGCACATCATTTTTATTATCATATGCAGTGTTCTTATTCATTTACTTAACGTACAAGTTAAGAGTCTTCCACTGCCTCTTCTGTTGTATCTTCAAGACGGCATGGACGTGTTGCAGCACGTGCCTATGCACGTGTACCCAGTGCTGCCACTGCCTCTTCCACGAGCTCTCGAGCGTCTGGCGGAGGCCGAGGCGGCGGGCCCATGTGCGACACGTGGAGAGCTTCGGGGCTTCGAACCCGGCCACCTTCGATAATGTCTCTTTGCATGGTCGGAATCGAAGGAGAAGACATCGCGGAAGGGGGCATTTGATAAGGAGCTCGTTGCGCCCTAGGAGTCATCGGGTCCGGGTCGGGCTTAGAAAGGAGAATGAGCATGGAGGGGGTGGAAAGCATCTTGCTAAGAAGGGCTATGCGAAAAACCGGCATGGATTGATGGGTCATGGTGATGTTCATCGCGGTGTTAGGGTTACGAGGACGACTAGATTTGCTCACAAGAGGTCGGGATTTACCTATTCTAGGAGGCAAAAGTAGTTGCAAATTTCGTAATGATATGTTACTCGGAAACTCTAATCAGACAGCTTTTTCGTTTTCGTATTTTTGCAAGTTCGTGTTGGATCTGTTTCCTATGTTGTTGTCATTTTCGTTTCACATGTTCATGTCCTATCCTTATCTTCAAAAATTATTTTTATGTATGTTGACTTATTTTCAAAAACCCACCTATACTTCAAAAAAAAATGGCACGTAGTCAAGGTCCAAATTTTTAACCATATTTGTCCAAATTTGATCGTCTTACCGAGACGCTTTATTGCACTTTACTCACCTTACTGCGAATCACTTTTTGGTTCTCTTATTTGATTGTTGTATTCTCTTTGCTTGTGTTTGTTATGTCTACTTGTTTGGCTTTTTTTTGGAATAGGTAAGAATTAGGAGCTTGTGTTGTTGCTTAAGATTTATGTCATTAAGACAAGCTTGTGTTGTCTTTTGAGATTATATTGGTCTGAAGACCGACAACAACCAAACAAGCAAACAAGCTCGTTTGTATGACATGTATGCTCAAATGACCACAAGCTCGTCTTAATGACGTGACACCTCAAGTGACAATAAACTCCTCTTTATAATGTGAAAGCCCAAGTGGCCTCATAAGCTTGTGTTTATGATGCCAAAGCTCAAGTAGCCACAAGCTCATCTTACCACTTTAAAGTCTAATCGGCCAAATGATCGTCCTTATGACGTACGTGCAAGTCCGAGCAGCCACAAGCTTGTCTTAAAGTCCAGGCGGCCACAATCTTGTCTTAAAGACGGGAAAGAACGAGCGACCATAAGCTTGTCTTTACGATATGAAAGCCTAAGTGTCCATAAGTTCGTCTTTACAAGGTGAAACCCAGACAACCATAAACTCGTCTTAATAAGATGAAAGTGCAAGCGACCACAAGCTCGTCTTGATGATGAGAGAGCCCCACTACACACATTTTAGGCTCATTAAGATAACTAGAGAGACGAAATAAGCAACTCTAATGACGCCTAGATACGTGAGATTTAAGTAAGGCTAATTAAGGATTATGTTGTATTTATACAGATACTAGCAGAAATGATATTTATTAGCCTAGTGGGATTCCATAGCCCGGTGGGGTTCCATTGGCGATAGGAGGAGTAATCAATTGCGTCATATATTAGTCCAATTTAATCTCAACCTCAGTGGGTTGCATCCTAAAACCAATTGGTGATATGAGAAGTTATCCACTGCGTTATATACTAGTCCAGTTTAATCCAACTTTCAGATGTGGGATGGATCACAATATTACTCAAGCATGGTACCCGGAAGAAAAAAATGACATTTTTATATATTTTTTAAGACATCTCAGTAACTCAAACAATAAATAAGAATTTGATGGCCAATTGGATTGACAAATATGCTAAAGACCCATGAATGAGAAAAGGCCCAAAATAAGACACATAAAAATCCTAGTAATTACCAGATTTTAAAAAACACTTGTCGAGTTTCTAGTAAGGAGATGTGTCACTTTTTTAACCAGCCATCTCATATTTCTTTTATGAGTACTATGAATAGAGCGAACTCAAGAATGTAAAGAACCCATCCCTCCTTTCCACCCATCCAAGTGTACCATGATATAGGTGTTTTTTCATACATTGATGATTCGTATAAGGTCGGTAGCAATTGTAAAAATGCTAATGTCATATAACACATACATAGAGGACTTGAATTATCATGGTACACTTCATAGGTATTTTATAAAATGATACATCTACTAAAAATTATTATCAAAAATCAAACTACAAAAAAATATCATTGCTTATATAATTTAGACTACATTATCCATTTTCAAAGGATAAATAAGACTTCAAAATCTTCACTGTTCATATTTGTTAGCTTTCTCGTATTGTAGGAGAATAATGTTGTTCTTGACATCGATAACGATGTTGTTGTTAGAGATTCTTGATTCGAATTCCAAGGTTAAAATTTGAACTTCAATGGGGGAGCATAGTAGATGAATTTAGTCCCATTACCAAAAACTATTGCTCTAGTTATTCTTGTTAAAAGTCGAACTCAAGACCTCTCGTTTTTTAAACGAGTGCTCTAACCAACTGTTAGTCCCACTACCAAAAACCAGTTCTCTAGTTATTCTTGGGAAAACTAGTGCTCTAGTTATTCTTGTTAAAAGTCGAACAAGACCTCTCGCTTTCTAAACGGGTGCTCTAACCAACTGTTAGTCTAATTACAAATGTTTTTAAACAGGTGCTCTAACCTACTGAGCTACAAGACGTTGAATGTAGTGTAAATTCACCATCTTTAAATTATCTTCTACCAAAATGAAGTAGGTTTGCTTTCATGTTGATCTCTCATTTATTTCGCATACAGCTAAATGTGCTTTGAATTACTTGTATTAGTTATGCGAGTCTCATTTTATTGCATTTTTTTATCATGGACCAAACCTTACAGGAAAAAAATACTAGTGTTTGGGACATTGCAAATTAAAAGATGGATTGTTTATGAATTAGTCCTTCAACATTTACAACTTGTTTTATTATAATCCTCAATTTTTTATTTATTTTAAATTAGTCCCTAACCTTATATACAGGGGCGGAGCTAGGAGTCAGGCCGGCCCAGAGGGGGCTAAATATATAAAATACGAATCAAAAGTAGACAAATTTGTCATTTTTAGCGGATCAATACTAGACAAACTCGGAACACGATCGTGATTAGAACTACAACCAATATTTTGTGAATCCCTAATAGTTGAAAAAAATCTCTTCATTTTCTAAACACAAAAACAAACAATTAAAAAACATGAATATTAATCCATGGCTTCCTCCATCAACCCAACAATTAAACATCGACAATTGCACTTGAATATGATAAATAATGGAAGGAGGATTAAACTCTTTAGTTTAAAAAAATCAATTCTAAAGTCCTGAGTGGGAATCATTTAGCTCCACCAGTGCTTATATGAAGTGTTTATAAATTCTGTCATTGATTTACTTTGACTTCTATCCTCCCTTAAATGTATAAGGTGATGAGTTAAATTGAAATTATCCCAGTTTGTATTTTATATTCAGTGTTCTAGTTTTTGTTATAGAAAATGTCAAACTTAATTTAAAAGCTTATTAGTGGGAACAAAATTGAAAAATAAAAGGGTTTAACAAACTGAGCACTCTTGAAAATCAACAGAATGTCTATTTGTATCATCGTCGCTATAATGACATTTATCAATCAAGGAGAAAGAAAGGCCATGAATGTAATGAAGATGAATAAAAGTCATAGATCAAGACAATCTCGAAAATGAAGAATTTTTTAATATAAAATATTAAAATGATCTTGAAAAATCTCCTACATTACATGCAACTCCTATCAAGTACTTTATTGAAAAATAAAGGACATTTATATGCGTTAAAAGATACCTACATGCAAGGGTGTAACATGTCCTTCCTAACTTAGAATTATATTAGTTTGCTATTTCTATATATTTTTGTACAAGGCAAGCATAAGAACAACCAACTCGTTTAGAATGCTATTGGAATGAACCATTCCTCAGAAATGTAGTTTAATTTTAGGTTTTAGACTTTATTATTTGGGGTTTTAAGGTTTAAGATGAAAAAATAAATTTTCTTTGAATGGATGATATCTTCTATTTTTTGCTAGAATCAACTTTGTCTACGAGCTTAAAATGAGCCATTCTTGAAAATAAAATCGATTCTAGATTTTAGCATGTCAAATAATTTTTGTAGAAGCAATCATTTCTAATTCCCAGAAAATCAAACCAAACGAGACCTTAATATCGGTGTATATGAATCTTATATATGCCAACTATAGTTTTCAATTTTAGAAAGTAATTTTTTTTTTGAGAAAAGAAGTTAGAAAGTAAGTTCATATAAATATATTGATTTTTCTAACCTATGCTCTTAAGAATCTTTATATAGAAAATTTTAAGTGTATTTTGATTGTTTAACATTTTTAACATTATTTCTTGAGGGTTTATGCTTTCCTTTCTAGGGTTTAGTTTCCACGTTCGGTATTCTTATCCTATACCCTTAGGACATAGGTTAGAAAAACCGTAAATATATTATGATCAATACTCCCTTCGTTAAGCAATACTTGTCATTATAGAAATTAACAAAAAATTAAAAAACTACTTAAATTTACCTAAATATCCTTTATAATTCATTTTTCAAATTCTACAATTGAAAAATGGGGAAAAAGTTACTTTTTTGGACATTTTTGTAAGGATAAAATTGAAACAATCTTGTCAAATTATGTAGAATAAAAGTATATTTAACAAAAAATTCAGCCTAAAATAACAAGTATTGTTTAATGGAGGAATTATATAATTTTTCAACAACAAATATATAGGTCTTGATTATATTTCAGCTGTGCTACTAAGTACTATGTATATTTATTCATCTATACTATTGGGAATTTTTCATATTGTCGATCCACCCCGACATATTCTGCTTCCATCACATGTTGGCCCGCTCAATTTTTCTTTTGGAACCATTCTTTTAAAAGTGATGTAAACAAATCAAGATTGTTTGATCTGAGTCAATCTGAACCTGAAGAATAAATAAAGGCCGATTGGAATTGAAGTAAGAATCAACGTACAACTGTATTAAGCTCTGTACATTTCCATTTTTGAGCTTGAAATCATTTCGATCACCTAGACTTGTGAATCTCATCCTACAAATAGGAATTTTGTACAAACATTTTAAACTGCATTCATAAGATACATAGGATTCTTGGTTAATTACTGTGGGTATATGCGTAAATAATAGTAGTTGTTTTGAAAAATAAAGAAGAGGTTGTTAGGGTTATGAAAAGGTTATAAAAATAACACTACTTAAGCGAACTTAAAAGGGAATTTTAAATTATTAGAAGAGAGGGAGAGAGAGTAAATACTTTAGAAAATGTAATTTTTTTTTGATATTTTGTGCAAGTCTTACAATGGATTATGGTTCTATTTATAGGCTAAGGGTTGGGTAAAACTTAGATAAATCTTCATAATTCATGCATGCATGAAAATAAGAAGGGGAAGAATGTGAATAATTCACCTTCTATAATATTCAAATGTACATTTATCTACAATCATATATGTGATACAAGTAATAGATACATCATATATGTGTGGATAACTTGTTAAGATCATGTAACTTATTGGAGTAATAATATGTTGGAGATTTGGAGTTCATAACAATTACATAGGAAAAACATTAGGCATATTAACTACGAAGGTGCATTCCTGATGATTAATTAAAAAAGGTCAAGTATTAAAATAGGATCTAGTAGATCCGAAAATATTGTCAAATACAAGTTGTTTGAACCTTGATCGATCTTTGTGGTAAAGGTCGTAATGTAAGAATTGAAGAATTATTATCGCAAGGCAAAGAAGCGAAGGTCAAACTTTTTTACATAGAAAAAATTATCATAAAATAAGTAGTAAAGTTCTTTAAAAAGTCGAGATATTTTGAAATAGCTGTTTAAATAGAAAAATTGATCATTTTAGATATAGTTCTGAAACCAGAAGTAAAAGATTATAAATAACTTTATTGAGGAACGAAATCATAGATCGGTTTCGAAAAAGAATTATAAAGATAGAGATTAAAGGCGATAAAAAAAAACATAGATATAGTTGTAGATATTTTACTTAAATATTATTTTTGGTCAAATTGTGATTGACCGAAAATAATTAAAAATAAGCTAATTAAATATTATTTTTGGTTGAGCCTTATTTCATAATTTTCAAATTTATGTCAACCTAATTAAACATCTCCAAAGTCCCAAACGAATCTAATTGAAAATAAGCTACTTTTAGGTCATAAAGTCGTCAATATTTTCCAAAGTGAGCTAGCTAGCTAGCTTGCTTATGATAACAAAAAATAATAATCTAGCATGGAAAAAACAACTTTAGCCTGAGTCTACGTTAAAATATATCATAAGATAAGATTTCATTTTCCACACAAAGTTTTGAGAAAAAAGATTATTAGAAGAGCGTATAGTGGGATTGAAAAGGGCTCATAAAGTTAGTCATGACTTCGGTCCTAGTAGACCAAGACTGGAATCGAATCGGAGCAAAGGTCAGTCGGTCTCGGTTTCACATTCGACATTACCTAGACCGCTCGATTTCAAATCCAAAACCGAGCCTCAACCACCCCGAAACCGACAAAAACCGATAAAAAGCACAACCAAATCGGAATTAAAAACCGAATCGATGGTTAACCAGTTCCGGAACCCGACACACCACTAAGTAATAAACAAGAAGGTCAACATTTCAATTTCTTGACACAATTCTCTTTTTTTTGGTCTAAATTCTTTACACGATTCTTAGAATGTGAGTTAAACAACTTAAACTAAACTTACACAAAAGATTTGACTTTTACGAAGATTAATTATTATTCCATTAAACAGCATATTCATCAAACATCGAATTACTCCTCACTTTTACTAAACAACAAATTTCACTAATCATGCTTTTCATTTTTTAATTAATCTCTAAATTAACACATCAATAGAGAATTCAACAATTCAAGAGAGATTTTGAAATGAAAAAAAATTTGCCTCATTAATCTTTCTTGAAACACAGATTCCACCAAAAAATTACAAATTAGCAACTCTCTCTCAAGAATGCGAATGCTCCCCTTCTCCTTCCTCCGTAGCCTCCACCGCCTCATGAGCTTCGGCGGCCGGCGCCGCCGGTGGCGGGTGGCGGAAACGGCGGGGCGGGAGAGCATCGACGTGGCCGTCGATACAGGAGGAGAATTTGGAATCCATCCAAGCTTCAACGTCGAAATGGCCGTAGCCCATAACGGTTCTGCCGGAGCAGATCCTTCCGATCAGCCCCGCCACCACTCCCAGCACGGCGATCACCACCACCACCGCGATCGCGGGCCCCCACGACCCGTGCGGCGCCGGCGGCGGAGGAACCAGCGCCTGGTTTTGTAATGGAGTGGCCATGGATTGGAAATTGGACTGTTTGATTTCAATTCGGGGGTTTAGGGTTTAGAGAGGGGGAAATGAATAAAGATTCGATCTTTATGTGGATGGTGGGACTGGGAGAAGAAGCTGATGATTTAGGGATTGAGAATTCATCAAACACAGAGCAAAAAACAAAGGGGAAAGTGTATAGTGTGTAAGCTTATGATGCTTTCAGACTTGCTTTTTATGAGAGGAAAGTTGCGAAAAGTGATAAAAACTTGCTCTTTTTAGGCTGAAAAAATGGGTAATTGGGTGAGAAGAAGAAACAAGAAAATGTGTGAGAAAAAGGGGCTTGCTTTTTCTCAGTGTTCAAGAAGAAATGCACATTGTCTGCACTCTCTATGTGTCTGTCTCTGTCGGGTGGTTGGATTTTGAAAACCTGCATTTCATCTTCTTCCTTATCAGGCAAGCAAATTCTGCAGTGTTTTTCCTGCTATGGAATTTATAACTAGTTGACAGTGAGTAGATACAGGTTGGAAGACTGATGCAATAGATTCTTTTGAACTTTCATTTTAAATGGCTTGTTTTTTGGGTCTTTCGGAAATATCCTCTCGAGTTTCTCGGGAGAAGGGTGTGTACATCATCTCGACCCTCCAAATCCCGCTTTGAAAAGGATTACACTAGGGGTGTGTTTGGTACTAGCTTTTTAGGAGCTTAATTCCTCTAGATGTAGCTTAATTTTTCCGAAATCTGCATCTTTGGGGTAGAAGGGTGTAGAAAAGAGGAGCTTTTAGGGTCCATTGGGCACACAGGAGCGTTCTTCAGCTACCCCAAAACGCTAGCGAAAAAACTCTCCCCTTGGTTGTAGGAGGGTACTGAAAATCGTCAAATTTCCACTCCAACTAGAGGGGAGCAGCTCCCAAAATGCTAGTGCCAAACGGTGCCTTAAATTTAGCGCTTTGGCTTGTTTACATTTTGGGTCTGAATTCACCCTCATTGTTGCAATCTCACCAAACTTTATCAACCCTAACAGAAATGAACCCAGATTATCTTGGACAAAATCAGATAGATGCCATTTCACAGTGACAGCAGAGAAAAATAAAATAGAGAGGCAAATGATCTATGCATCATGTCAATCAAGAAATGATAATTGTTGCTGGAAACTTATTAAGGATGTGCAAGCTATCTCCAAAAGGAGGGCTCAGTTTACACTATGTAACCTGAATTATTGAAGTCACTGAGTTACAAAGGAACTAAATCAAGAAGAGACTTGAATGAGCTCCAGGAAGGAAGAAGAAAAAGAGATAATTGACAAACAATTAACAAAGAAGTTTAAAGTAACCATTGAAATGTACTTTGAACAGGGTTGACTCTTCTATACCAAACAACCAGCGGAAGATGGAGAGCGTAACGGCCTCCCTCGTCCCATTGTAAATCCCCTTGTTCCATCTGGCATTCTGGGTCCTTTGTTCATCTGCCTACCCAACAGATCACATTGGATTGTCAGACTGCTCGGTAGAGAAGGCGAAGTTAGAAGGCCACGCTCGTTTTGACCTTGGAGGCGGCATTTGGTTTTGCCTCGCCCACGTGGTGATCCTTTCTTCTGCCCAGAGGAATTCTCTTCACCCTAAACCAACAGAAAAGGATATCACTAATCCTAATAATTGACACTCTTCACCAGTTAAATGTGCAAATCTGAGCTTCTCCATGATGAATTTTGTTTATCACACGAAATTATCCATCTTTTTAGCCACATTCACCATTTATTACATTTCACAGACCATTCATGTTTTGTTTTTAAGAGGATTGGAAGATAAGAAAATGAGTTTAAATTAATTAGAACAAAAAGGGTACTAATAGTAGCCAAAAGATAGACACTCACATTAATTTCAACAGTCAGTTCTGGTGCAGTTGGCGAAAAATCTTCAAGTGATTGATCAGTTGGTGTCCGTGGATCGTCATCAGAAAATACTTCAAACTCTGACTTCCTAGTCTTTAGCACAGTCCTTGGCTGAAAATTCAGTTAAACATAATCCATCAGAAGAGTTCAACCCAAAAACTAAAAACATAGATTAGGTCTAAATCTTACCGAGCATCCAATCAGCACCCTAACTCTTAAACCTTTTCTCCAGTCTCTTTCATCACTAATAAGCTGAGCAGCCTGGTAGGAGATTGGCAGTTGATCAGGAAAACTTAAGATTTATAAGCAAAAAACACTTCGGTAAGGGATAAGAAAAAACAAAGAGGTTGATCACATACTGCTTTAGCAACATTGGCAGAATCATACTCCACCAGAGCATGCAGCTTACAACAAAACAAGTAATCAGGTTAATAAGAAATTAAAAAATTTCCTGAAACTGAAATGGATTCATAGTGAAGTCTAACCTTGTTGCAGAGTATCACATCAGTCTTTGAACGAGATGCATTGCCTTCTGGGGGATGGCAAAGTCGAATGGCCTTTACACTGTAAAAAAACAGGAATTTTAAGTTGAAATTTTGAGCTTAAACTGTTGGATAGGATAAAAAGGAACAGCAATTGACCTTCCAACCCGGCTAAATATCTTCTCAAGGTTTTGATACGAGTGATCCTCTGGTAAATTTTCTGCTACCACAGTCCTGCACTGAAGTAACAAATGGTCTCTAATTACTGTCATGTTAAACAAATAGTGATACAAAAAATAGAGATTCTGATTCTTACTTGCAAGTCTTCCTTGTAGCTCTCAGTAAATGGGATTCGTCTCTTGACCTTCTTGGAGTCATTGCTCAAAATCTACACAGAATGTTCAGATAAATGTGTATTTAGTTGCTAGTTGCTACATTATTCTATATTGATGCCCAAACAGTGTACTTACGAGCTTTGAAGATGAACGGATTGCTTGGACAACCAAATTTTGATTGGTATTGACTAAGGCTTTGATTTTCTTCATAGATGCAATTGATGCTACTGGAACTGAAAATCACAAATTTTGTTGTCAGGAACATATCCAGAGATTTTGGGTTAAAGCTTCACTTAGTCTTGGGATAAAATATTTTAGGGAAATTTACCATAGCCTTCAGGATCTTTAGCTACATGCTTTGACATCACATCATTTGCTAGCAAACTCAAATCACTGAACAGATACTCCACCTGTCACAAAGCCACACTCATACTACCACGTGAGACACCGATGATCTTAGAATTCAACAAAGGAGAAAATAATTGTATTCAGAGAAAATCACTATAGATTTAGAGTAATTGATGAATTCAGAACTTGCTATCACAACAAACACGACCACTAGCATGTTTTAATAGATTTGACACATTCACAAGGAAGGTTCAATCACTGAATCACATAATTCAATAATACAAGCAAAAACAAATTTGGATTAGTGGGTGACAACAACATCTTGAAATGGTTAATTAGTGCATATGTAACAAAAAGTATCCACAATATAGATTACTAAAAAGAAGAGAATAAACAAAAACATAAGTGTATGCAAAAACATGATATCAAATGTCCTGCAAATATGATGAAATGATCTCAGAAGAATGTATAGCAATCAAATGCCTACAAACTGACTGAAAATGTGATCTCAAACAAAGGCCACCATAAAATCAAGAGTCAATTTCCAACATTACAAAAATTCGCCTCAACCAACAACTATTTTTACTCAACAAAGCACAAGGGTCATCAAACAACACATGAGAACTACCTGTTTGGTGACCCTCTGTTGAAGATCATCAGTGAGGCAATTCTTCGAACAGTTGGCGAGCGAACCATCAGAACCCGAAAACAACCCATAAGACTCCTGATCGTTTCCTACATAGAGCCAATCAGACCCAACAACATTCCCATCAACAAACTGGAAATAAGGGTAGAAATAGCCCGACATGGGCGTCTGAGCCTGTGATCTGGGCACGAATTCGGGCGCATGGGCATTGAATTTGAACGAACTCGAATTGCTCCTCAATTCCAATCTCTCTTGGCTTTCTTCAACAATTTTGTTCTTCTCTTCTGGGTTTGCTTGGGCCATTTTATACAAGCAAATTCGTTTGCCCCCAGATGAATCTATTACGCTATGAAATCGAAATACAGATAGATTTGCGTCTCGCGGATTTTCTCAGAACCTTTCCAAAATGAGAAAATTTTGTGTTTGGGTTCGCGTTTGCCTGGTTTTCTTTTTTCTTTTCTTTTTCTTTTTTCTTTTTTGATTTTTGATGGGGGTGAAAGTGGAACCGTGAAAAGTGTGAGGAGCGGGTAAAAGGGTGAAATTCACCCTGAAGATTAGTAACTGCAAGAGGTGGTTATTCATGAGATTCCAGGTTTCCCGCCAAATTACGGCCTAATAACTGTCACCACACTTTTTCTTCCCTTCTTATTTTATGTTTTCATGGTGCTTAGTACTCGCGTATTTATCGTTCTCTCGAGCAATTTTTTGACCATATCAAATTCATCAGCAATAAAAATGGAATGAAAGCTGACATGTGGCACACCACTTTCTTTTTCTACGAATTAGCACATTGAGTTTATATGATTTGTTATAGGTTTGATTTGTTCAAAAAAAAATTGTTAAAGAGTTTTGAACTTGTAATTTTGTGTGTTGAGATGACGCTTCGTCTAATTTTTCCGCATATTTTGGCTGAAATATATGTAACAACAAGATGAGAGGTGATAAGCTTAGGCCAAATTCAGCACTAAGATACAAAATTTGTTTTCTTGAAATAGTTTGAAGTATATTAATTCATGCCAATCAAACCCAATCAAGGCAAAATGCTACATTGATACATGTAGTGTAGGGCTTCATATATGTTATTAGGACTAAAATTTTACAATTATAAGATGCAAGAAAATTTTATTCTACCAAAGTAGTTGGGTTTCATTAGATAGACATGAACAATTTCATTTACCTTCTAACTATTAAAAAGGTCAGCAGTGCAATTTGAAGGTCACCAGGCTGGCCCAAGATTTGGGACGAGCAGAGCACATAAAAAGTTTCCCAATTCCTACCAGAAACAGCAATTCCCTTCTAGTGCTACCAAAAATGTTTAAAACTGAAACACAGACAACTTTCATTTTAAACATAATACCAACAGGAGGCAAGAACACAACACTACAGCTTTCTCACCAATTCCACTTTCCTAAGATTCAGCCTCTTTTGCATCAGCAGTAGAACCGGTGTTCAGCATTCGCAGATCAATAGCTCGGTGGGTGAGAAATCCCATACTGACCCTGGACAGGGGGATGTCCGGGTGCAGGTGGGTAACCCCCCGGGTAGTAACTAGCCTGTGAAGGAGGAGGAGGAGGCGGATATGGTCCTTGCCCGTAATAAGGGTAAGGTGCGTGAATGGGACCTGCCTGAGCTGCTCCTTGCTGTTGTTGTCCATAGCCCATTTGTTGATACCCACCACCTTGATTGTAAGAAGCCGGTGGGGGCCCGTATCCTGGGTAAGTTGCCCCTTGCTGAGCATAACCTGTTCCTGCATCTGGACGGGATGTCTGACCAAATGTGCCCGGTTGAGAAGGCAAAGGCGGCGGTTGAGAATACGCTGCATTCGGATCTGCATACGGCTTTTGCTGTTCAGCAGAGACGGTGGTGTCTTGCCCATATGGCGGATGTTGAGCATATCCCTGGTTATAGTTGTACGAGCTTGGTGGGGCCTGGTTGTAATTATAGCCAATACTTGGAGGAGTTAAGGTAGGACGAACGGGTTGTTGTTGTTGCTGTTGTTGTCCGTATGTATTATATCCGGTGGCCTGCTGAGGTTGAGGAGGCACGGTTGAAGGATTAGTCTGATCCCAGCTAGCTCGTGGTGGAGGGTAGCCACTATAGTAAGGAGGCAGTATAGCGTAGCCAGCTTGTTGCTGATGGTGAACAGGCGGTTGTCCTTGTGGGGCCCAGCCGCCACTTTGTGGATACGTAGCCTGTGTGTAGCCAGTGGAGCCGGAATAAGTCCTTGGACGATTCTGAAGTTCAAGAAGGAAAAGATATTAATCATAGTATTATATCAGTTACAGAGTTAATCACTATGTAATTTATGTTAAACTCACCCCACCCATAACATCATTCATGTACACTGATCTCTCAGTTGATGTATCACCAGGAGGATGAGGTGGAACAACCTGCAAGAGGGAAAAAAAAATTACATCAATATAGAAAAGAACTCTTTATACAACAGAACTAAACATGAACCTGAGACTACTGTAGAATTGAGCAATTGATGCAGGAACTGAGCAACATCAAAGCATATGCTACTGAACTAAACAGATTAAATACTTTCAAGGTTGCGTATGGATCATCTCTCAAATGATTAGTCTACATTTTGCAAAATCAAGCAATTGCAAATTGTTCAACACTTAAACAAATATATGTTCACTAGAAATCCTATTATTTTCTTCAGTCTAGAGCTACTGACCTTTACATGTGCTCCAGATATCAGCTGTGTGGTTTTCATAGTTTCAGCTTCTTGGGCCTTTGCAACAACTCGCTTCGCTTCTTTCTTGGCCGTCTTGTACTCTAACAGTCGCCTCTCCTTTTCTTCCTCACTGGTGCTAGTCCTCCAACTCCTGTAGGCCATTTTCTTGGCCTTCAACTTTACCCGAACCTCTTCAGTCCACCATGATGTACGTTTCACAGGTTGTGTGACATGTGTCCTCTTCTTCTTCTTTCTCTTGCCGTATGGCAAATTAAGGTCCAGGACAAGAAGGCGATACGGAGTCTTTAAACCATTACACGGGATCACCTTGCAATCCCGACATCTGTTCCTATCCTCCCTTCTTACCACAAAGTAGTTGTTTTGACAACTACAAGTTGTAGTTTCGAAAGTGATCAAATGTACATCCTTCTTTCTAAACAACGAGTTTGCAATGATACAGCCAAAAGACGCCGAGAAGTTTAACAAAGCAACACCACTATCATTTCTGTCACCAAAGCCGAAACCTCCATGGGCATCAGTATACCCGTCTTTACTCCTCCCAATGTGGTGTCCATTAAAATCACCACCCACCACGAAATGCTCCGTCTTTGGGATACCTCTGACCAGGTCGCCCAACTCTTTCCAGAATCTTCTCTTTACCTCCTCCCCTAAGCTTTCTTGTGGGACGTAAGCGCTGATGACATTTAGGATAGCTCCTTCAATTTCAAGCTTGACTCTCATTAGCCAGTCATTTCTGTGTTCAACCCGAACCACTTGGTCTCTCAGCTTCTCGCTAACTATGACGCCAACCCCATTCTTACTCTCGGATTTCCCAGAGTACCACACCTTCCAACCATCAATCTCACAAGCCCTGTTGCCCGCCCAATTGTTATCCTGGATACACGCAATGTCCACTTTGCGCCTGTGAAAGATCCTGAGCAGGTGCTCCGTGAGTGTCTCTATGTTCCAAGATGCTAGCCTCAGTTTAGAAACCAAACGTTTTCCATGCTTCCGGGGAACCACACTCGGACCCGTGCTCGGGTCCCCAGATAGACCCACACTCGGACCCGTGATCGGGTCCCCAGATGGATCCATACTCGGCCCAGCTGTCAAACCTACTGGTGCCAGCCTCACCTCTTCAATCACTTCATTAGTTTGTTCTTCAACTCTGCTGATTTGATCTGATGTCTCCATCAAGTCAACACCCCTCATTCCTGAACTTGGATCAGCATCAACATCTCTAGTGAGAGTAAAGCTAAAGCTTTTTTGATCAGATCTCCACCTCTACGAATGATGACCCCAGCCTGTACGCAAGAAAATCAAAATGAAAATAAATTAACAAAAGGTAAATAGAAGCAGCACATCAAAAATTACAGAAAGATTTAAGCAGATGGCAGGTTAAACTAACATTTCCATTAGGAATGTGAATTTTCTTGCTTGCCCCTTGCAAACCATTGCATTGATCTGTTGGAGTAGTAAACACTGAAACCCAGCCAAGAAAATTCACTCAGGCAAATGCTTTTGTTAATAAACTTGCAAAGATAAGAAGAATCAGTTCCTTTCCCAATTAAAGAAAAACACAAGCAATCTAAGATTTGCCAATTTAGCTTCATTTCCAATGAAATGTTTCAGCTATTATCCAATTCTGACTTTAGAAAAGTATAGTACAAAGGATGAATGACAACAAAACGTGCATCAATTTACAAAGCCAAAGCTTGCCTAATGTAAGTTCTTGGCTACTCCTCCTAATGTCAATTCAAAGTTTCCAGTTAAATCAGATTAACACAATCTTTGAGGCGTCTTATCTATATTTCCTTAGTTGATACAAACAAAATTAAGCAACATAACAATAGAAACGGCAAAAGAAAGAAAAAAAACCCTAAATTCTCCTCGTCAAGGCAGCAAAACGATACATTCATCAATAAAACAAGCAAAGAGCGAAAGAACGGACTATTTACCAGGATAGGAGAACGGAGAGACTGGGGAATCAAAAGGGCACCGTCGGAGGTGGCGGGAGAGTCGAATCGAGGGCGCTTAGACTCGTCGGCGGCTGTGTTGTTGAGTCGGGCAGCGACTTACAAAGCTGGAGGGTTCGTGTTTTCGGAATCTGGGACAAGAGAGACGGCTCACTTAGGCACTTGGGCTCGGCTGCAACTTTTAATGGGACATAATTTCTTTGTTTTGTTAATAAGATTTGAACTTGTAATTTTTGTGTTTTGAGATGACACTGGGTCTAATACTCTAATTAATCGATGGAAGGTAGACTTGTCGAAACTCGACCCGATTTAGTGATCCCACATGATCCATTCGAAGTTTTATGGGTTAAAATTTGATCTGAAACTAATGAGTTAAAACGTAACCTAACCTGATCGACCCGATTATTATGGATTGACACTTTGGACCGTTGACTCGTCCCGAAACATTAATTTATAAAAAAAATTCATTTGTATTGAATATTAGAATATATTTTTATTATTAAAATATATAAATAATAATATTTAATTTTAATGAGATTTTAATAATCATTAAAATGGTTTAAAAATTGATGTTTTTGACCTGATGGATCAACCCAAATCCTACCAAATCTGAAGCAACCCAACCCGACTGACCCAAAAATTTTAACAACCCGATGACCCTGAACACACTTTCAAAATGAATCCGGTCAATATGAACCCGATCCGACCCACCCGATCCATTACGCCCAAATCAACCCAACCCGACTGACCCAAAAATTTTAACAACCCGATGACCCTAAACACACTTTCAAACTGAACCAGGTCAATATGAACCCGATCCGACCCACCCGATCCATTACGCCCAAATCAGCACTAAGATTCTGAATCTGTTGTTCTGAAAATATTTTATATTATCGATTTTTCTGACGTATGCCCTAGGTTAAGCTCCTAAAAATAGCAATCTTTTATAAGTTTATATTTATTTTAGATTAATCATTTTTTAAAAAGGTTCATTAATTTACTAATAGGATTTAGTTTCTTTCATTAGCATACTTAAGCTAAAAACCGTTATTTCAATATTCATACAAGCCCATCGAAGGCAAAATGCAAAATGCAATATTCATACAAGTTGGGCGTAAATTACATAATAGATTGTGTCATAACAGTTGAGCTTCCTCGACCCAAAAAATTGTTACTACGCAGTACTACTTGGTTTTCATTTAGTACCCTAATGCAATTTATGCAAAAGGATTTGTTCAAATTAATTTGTAGATGATAAAATTCCAATGTTCCAGCAGGGCAATTGAAGACCCAATATTTGGGCAGAGTTCTTGGATGATTATATAGACGACGAGCAGAGAACATAAAAGTCACCAGATTCCTACCAGAAATGACAGTTTTCACCAGTAAACTAATAGCAATAAAAATGACATGAGGTACAGTAGCAGATTAACAAGGTCTAGAAACAGCAATTCCCCTCTAGTGCTACCAAAAATGTTAAAAACTGAAACACACAAAACTTTCATTCCAAACATAATACCAACAGGAGGCAAGAAGAAGAACACAGCACTACTACATATAGAGATCTTCAGTTCTCTCACCATTTCCAGATTCCTAAGATTCAGCCTCTTTAGCGGCGGCAGTAGAACCAGCACCAGCGCTTCCATCATCAGCCTTTTCAGATCCATAGCTCGGTGGCTGAGAAACCCCATACTGACCCTGAACAGGAGGCTGTCCAGGTGCAGGTGGGTAACCCCCCTGGTAGTAATTAGCCTGTGCAGGAGGCGGATACGCACCTTGCCCATAATAAGGGTAAGATGCTTGAGCCTGACCTGCCTGAGCTCCTTGCTGTTGTCCATAGCCCATTTGCTGATACCCAGCTTGATTGTAAGGAGCTGGAGGGGCCCCATATCCCGGGTAAGCGCCATATCCATTTGTGGGAGCAGCTGTCCCTTGCTGAGCATAACCTGCTCCTGCATCTGGAAGGGTTGTCTGACCAGATGCGTCTGGTTGAGAAGATACAGGAGGCGGTTGAGCATATGCTGAATTCGGATCTGCATACGGCTTTTGCTGTTCAGTAGAAGCGGTGGTGTCTTGCCCATATGGCGGCTGTTGAGCATATCCCTGGTTATAGTTGTACGAGCTTGGTGGAGCCTGGCTGTAATTATAGGCAACACTTGGAGGAGTTGAGGTAGGAGGAATGGGCTGCTGTTGTCCATATGTATTATATCCAGTGGACTGCTGAGGTTGAGGCGGCACGGTTGAAGGGTTAGTCTGATCCCAGCTAGCTTGTTGTGGTGGGTAGCCTCCATAGTAAGGAGGCTGCATAGCGTAGCCTCCCTGCTGATCATACCCGTATCCAGCTTGTTGCTGTTGGTGGACGGGTGGTTGCCCTTGTGGTGCCCAACTGCCACTTTGTGGATATGCAGCTTGTGTGTAGCCAGTGGAGCCGGAATAAGTCTTTGGACGATTCTGGTGGCAAAGAAGTAAAAGTTAGTAATCAATAATATTTTCTCACTCACTGAGCAATTACTATGTAACTTGTATGAAAACTCACCCCACTCATAACATCATTGATCAGTTCTTTAGCAGCGTCAATTTGTTCTTTAGTTCCATTGATGTACACTGATCTCTCAGTGGATGTATCACCAGGAGGAGGATGAAGAGGAACAACCTGTGGAAGAGAAAAAAAAACACATTATATGCAGTATACAAAAGACCCTCAGATACAATTGAACTGAACATGAACCTGAGACCACAGCAGAATTGTGCCATTGAGGCAGCAACATCAAAGCATATGCTACTGAACTAAACAGATTAGATACTTTAAACATCATGTACAGGATCATCCCTCAAATGACTAGTCTACATTTTGCAGAATCAAGAAACTGCATCCCGCATACTGTTAACCAAAAAATATTTACTTGAAATCTTATTAAGTCTTCAGTCTACAAATACTGACCTGTATACGTGCTCCAGATTTGCCCTGCATGCTTTTAATAGTTTCACCTCCTTTACCGATGATCATAGCAACCTGTAAAGGCAAGATTCAAGGTTTTGTGTTTGGTTTTGTGGTTTGTCCTTCCACTTAACAGAAGGTTAGAGCACTATAGCTACCTTTTCAGTAGGAACTTTCATTACAAATTGTTCAGCTCCTGGCTGCACTGGGTTAGGAATACGATTTCCAATTGGACCTCCCGTGGCTGCTGCATCTGTCTGTTCATCAGATATGAAAACAGGCACATTTAGTTACTAAACATTTGTTAATAAAAAATCGACTTTACTGAGGCCAGCCTCACCTCTGCAATCACTTCATTAATTAGTTCTTCAGCTCTGCTCACTTGCTCTGATGTCCCCATCAATTCAACATCCCTCGTTCCTGCAGTTGGATCAGCATCAGCATCTCTGGTGATCTGGATTTTAGCACCTGAGCGTAGCTGCAGATTTTTTATCATATCTCCACCCCTTCCAATGATGACCCCAACCTGCATGCAATGAAATCAAAATGAGAACCCTTTCAAAGCAGTTAAAGAAAACCATGATATCACAAAATAAGAGAAAGATTGAGCAGATGAAAGATAAACCCAACCTTTCCATTAGGAATGTGGATTTTCTTGCTCGCCCCTTGCATACCATTGTATTGACCTGTTGGAGGAGTAAAAACTGAAACACGTCCAAGAACACTAAGTCAGGGAGATGTTTTTGTCAGTTAACTTGCAAACATAACAAAATTCAGCTCTTTTTCCATTTTCAATAAAAATACAAGTAAGATGACTAAACATTCACTTCCAAAAAATAATTATAATACAAAACAATACAAGCCACTCAATGTATGATTGATTCATAAAGACAGAATATAGAGAATGAAAAAAGAAAACGCAGAAGAAAAATATGGGATACTTCTGGACAGAAAAATAGAGGAACCTTCACAGGAAGCACATCATCGAGACATTGTCTATTTAGCTTAATTTCCAAACAAATGCTTCAGTTCTTATCAACTTTTATATGGTCATTCATCCAACTTTAGAAGAGTATAATGAGAACATATCAATCTTACGATGTAACAACAATTACAAAGCCAAAACTCACATGAACATTACCAATATTGTTACCAGAATATATGAATGAGATGTCACATCTCCCTTCAAGGAGAAGACATGAATTTTGCAGTTAAGAAAATATCATACAGAATGTGAGCACCTCTCGAGAAGCAATGCTAAACCAATTTTTCCCAATTATTTCCTTTCTTAAAGTTTAGCAAATATCTTATAACAAGTGATAGAAATCACACCAGATGCTAACCATTTAGACCATAAGATCTAGAGGACTATACATTCCTACAAGACATGCTAAGACACTAAAGCTGCATAATTTGGCCAAGAAAGATGCATGCTATGCCGTTAAAACATGTATAGTTAAACTCACCACTCGAAAAACTTTCCTACACATCATAGATAGACACATTATGTTATCATTACAAGCAAATAAGACATATGATTCACCTAAACAACTATGAAGATACATTCTGCATGTAAATTTGTAAATCGTCCCCATCTACACACAAACCAAAAATGCATCTCGGCATACAAGTTTCTAGTCAAATCACACAAACTTATTCTCTAAATCTTCCTCCCTATTCGATACAAACAAAACTGAGCAATACAACAACAGAACCAGAAAAAACCCTAAATTCCCCCTCCACAGCAGCAAAACGATAATTCCATCAATCATAACACATAAAGAACGAAAGCACAGAGATTTCACCAGGATATGCGGACTGAGAGACGGCGGAATTGTAAGAGGCGCCGTCGGAGGCGGCGGGAGAGTCGAATCGAGGGCGCTTAGACTCGGCGGCGGCGGCGGTGTTGTTGAGTCGAGCAGCGACTTCCAAAGCTTTCTGCTTGGCGAGTTCGAAATCGTCGGCAATCTTGCGCTTGGTGCCCTCCGAATATAGGGTTTGCTCCTGGCCAGCACCGTCCATTGTTGCTATGAATCAGCTCTCGTCGTCGTCGTGCCCTTTCTTACCAACCCGAAAAAAGAAAACCCTAGATATAAGGGCGAGGAAGAGAGACGAAAGCTGAGAAAAGAGACGGGTCACTTGGCTTGGCTACCGTATGATATAGTAGGGATTTTTTTGGACCCTTTTTGGTTGATAATAAAAGAGAAAAAGACGGGAGTGACCCGATTTCAGTAATTTTTTCTAATAATATACCCCACCTATATAATTTTTCCAATACTAACCTTTTACATAAAAATAGACTAAATTGTCCCTATTTTGTATTTATCCTCTTCTGATTTCACGTATTTGAGATCCCTAAATTTTAGGCTCCCCATTCATCACTATTCTCTCACCAAAAACTGCTTTCTCATCGGCCATCCTCCACGGTTTCTTCTCTTCGCCGGCATCGGGAACCACTTACCACTCTATTTGTCGGAGCGGGAGCCCTCTGTACCATCACTTCTTGTTGGATCGAGATTCATTGCCATGTGTTGTTCAGCCCTCTGCGCGCACCACCGTTCCGGCGACCACCGTCCTTGCCAAGTACCGAGGTTCATTGCCACCGCCGACAACCATCCTTGCCATGGGGATTCATTACCACCGCTGGCCATTCATCTTACGATAATTAAGATGGATTAATTTATGGGAAGAATTCATCCCCTTTACGCTTATTGTTAGTATATTATTGTTACATTAAATTTGTTAGGGTTTTGTTACATAAAGACTCTTAGTATAATTTTTATGTACGATAATTTTGTTACATAAAATTTGTGGTAATAATTTTAGTACACAAATTTTATGTGCGGTAATTTTGTGTAAAATAATTTGTGTAGGTTAATTTTATTACATTAATTTTGTGTAAATTATTCTGTTACACAAATTTTGTGTAGTTATTTTGTGCATACGAATTCATGTAGGTTGATTTTGCTACATTAATTTTGTGTAAATAATTCCGCTACATAAAATTTGTGTAGTTATTTTGTGCATCGAATTCGTGTAGGTTAATTTTGTTACATTAATTTTGTATAAATAATTCTATTACATTAATTCATGTAGGTTTTCGGGGTGTCTACCATCTACTAGCATTTTTTTATTTACACAAAATTAATGTAACAAAATTAATTCTCTTAGCTTAATATTATTAACCATTAATTTTGTTACATAAATTTGTGTAGGTTAATTTTGTTACATAAATTTATGTAGTGTAATTCAAAAAAAAAATCATGTAGATTAATTTAGTTACATAAATTTTGTTACATAAATTCGTGTAGGTTAATGTTGTTACACGAATTTTATGTAAGGTAATTTTATGTAGTATAGAGTAAAATTTTGTGTAAATTAATTCATATAGGTTAATCTTATTACAATAATTTTATTATGAGTAATTTATGTAGATTAATTTTATAACACTAATTTTATATAATTTTGTGTAAACTAATTCATATAGGTTAATTTTATTGTATTAATATCAAGCTAAGCTATGCATCAATATTATACTTAGTAGACTTAATCATATATAAACTTACTCATATATTAAAAGTAAAAAACACATCAGGCTATTTAATTAGCGAATTCAAGAAAAAGTCTTATATAAGAGCAATTGTAGGAATTAAGCAATAACAAATAAAGAGGTAAATATGAAATCAATTTCAAAAAAATTTCAATGCGGTAAACCCACTTACCGAAAATTCGGAGGTGGAAAGAAAAGCCTTGTACCGTTTCTGCAGTCAAATTCAATCTAGGCATAAATTAGTTTTTTTTTTATTTGTTAAATTAAGGGTATTTTGGTATTTACAAATATAAAGACATATTTTTGGAAAAGAGATTAGAAGGGGGTATATTGTTGGAATAAATTATTGAAAGGTGGATTGTTTTGGGATTATATGTACTTAATTGTTAAACTCTATCAATTAACAAAAATTACTTTATCGCAGAAAAAAAAATACTATACTACTATAAAAAAAATATTTAAAAAAAAAGATGAGTAAGAAGAACATAATTGTATTTGTTAACCTCTCTATTAAATTTCTCGAGTAGGCACCAAAAAAATGATAAGAATTTTTTATTCATAAATGTCATGGTTAGACCCGTTATATATTTCCTATTTTGCTATCCGATTGGAACAAAAAACATTACTATCAGATTTTTAATGTAATGAATATTGATAGATAAATGTCTTCGGAGATTCTACTCAAACGGTTAAGACTTCATGGTAGTACCATGAGATTTCCGTTTCGACTCTCACGGGCAGGTCTCAAGACCAAAAAAGTGATAGTAAATTTCCGGTGAGGTTTAAAAATTTATAATAAAATTTATCGTGGGTTAAGTTGCTGGTCAATATTTTTTTTGCGGGAAAATAGGATAATCTGCGACTCATAAGTCGGGTTGTGGGTCGGGTCGGGTCGAGCAAGGTGAGGTCTTGCTCTATCACATCCTTTTAACTATTCTTCGGTTGACCTACTTTTACTGTGATGTTTTTTATAAACGATTTGCGTCATAGTTCTTTTTAACTCTTCTTCGATCGACCTACTTTAACTATGATATTTTTATAAACGTATTATAGTTAATATTCTTGAAATGGAAATAATTTGTTAGTTTATATTACATAGGCCAATTTTATTTATTTTAATAGGATTTATTTATTTCCAAATAGGATAAGGTTAAAGTGGTTAACTTATGCGGCTATGCCCCAAGAAAAACCGTATAAATTTATATGTTTGAGCTAGTCATATTTAAGTTTCCAAACATTGCTGGCTTTCGAATTATGTATATTTTGGCAATTAACTACCATGTAGAAGACCTTGATGCCTTGATCACTTTTTAGAAGTTAATTTGGTAATTTACCTTTGATATTTACATGCTAATGACTTAGCACGACACGAGTACCAATTGTACTCAAAATATGTTGCTTACCAATTGAACTATTATTGACAATGGAGCACGATGTGGCTTTCATACTTCAACATTATAGATCAGGCCATTTTGTTTGCCAAATACTCAACCGATGTTTAGCTTGGTCTTGATTCATGACTTCATGAATCAATCATGTCAAGTTTGAGTGTTTTGACATGCCCAAACCATTTACAAAGAGCCCACCAGTAAAGCTAGATCTCAATACAGATGTCCCAAGTCACAAGCTCAACTGAGGCTTGATAGCAAAGCACTGAAATTGCCATTGATTACCCAACACGTTAACAACACACCACGAATAAGCAAGTTCAAGCCCTCGATTAATCTCCTTCCAAGATTGAATTATACAGTACAATTCGACAACTTTGCTCATCTCTGTCAACTCAACAACGCTCAATTACAGTAATCGGATTTAAATTCAGCAATTAAGTCACAGCACACAATCATCGTATTACTATCAGAATTCACATCAAAAACTCAAAAACCCTAGATATCAATCATGACTCATAGCAAAAGGCGAAAATTAGGGTAATCTCGCACCAAAAAATCGCAGAGGAAATCCGGAGCTCCTCAATTGACAGAGATCGGTTGCTGCTGTTGAGGCTTGTTATTGTTCTTCGAATCATCAGCGGCGAAATCCTCCATATTGTAGATGACGGTGATGAAGAGCGAGCAGCTCGGGCAACGCGCGATCTCTTCGCCGATCTTGAGCTCCTCCTTCGTGATCTGAAAGAGATCGCCACAGGGACAAGGGTAAGTATACGCCTGGATCTCGTCGCTCCACTCCATGTCTTCAATTTCCACTTGATCGTACGACATGATGATCGAGAATCAACGGGAATTGATCTCTGAATTGTGAACCGGCGGAGAAGAGGGGACGGCGTACGAATTCAGCAGACAAAAGCTAGGGTTTCCAATTTGTACAGATTTAGTAAATGTTGAATTTTATAATTATATATATTCGTGACAGATCGGGCTTAAGGGCCCGATCAGCCAGTAAGCCAATCCGGACTAGACCTAACCGGGCTTATGTCCGTTTTATGCAACGTTAGGCCCAATTTTGAACGGGTTCTTTTTTTTGAGTAAGAAAAAATTCGATTGACCATGCTTGGTGTAATCAAGAGACCGGAAAATCGGTTATTCGACAAGTCGGTGAAGGACAAGACTGGAGAACAAACTGGCAACGTTGAAAAGAGACTCCATATCACCACAATCCAGCTCGAAAGAGGGTGAACCCCCAAAGCAAATACTCCACAAATGACGGAGTACGCACGCCAGACTAACGAGTCTGGGCCACACCTGTACACAAATACAAACCCAAAGGTCTAGCCCAAAGGCAACCGAGCAAAATAACGGAGCTTTTTTTAACATTCTCAAATGACAGAGTACGCGCACCACGAATGACTGGTTCTTGAAAAGATGACCTGAGCCTTTTTTTTTAAGAAAGTAACAATTATGATTTGAGCGCGAAGTTCTAGGTTGAGTCTGATTTGATCGTATGTGACACAATGTCATGGTCTAACCATTGCGTCAGCAACTAAGTTGAACATGATACATTTTAACATTCTCAAACATTTATAGGTTTATACGAGTATCATTTGTGTTGGTCATTTCCATTGGCCAAAAATAAGACCTACCTTTATTGTAACAATGTTGTCTCCTTCAATTTCAATTTTAGTGAAACGTCGTTTTTAGCTTATTTCACCGTAAGATATAATCTCATCGTTTCCGCTTGGAGTGTGTTCCAAGTTCGATTTGTACGGGCGTCTCCAAGATGAATTAACAACTCCCCTAGATGATTTCTCATCATATATCCTGACGTAGCTATATCGTTTCCTCTTCTTGATCTGTCAAAATTAATTATTATGGTATCTTGTGGTGGTTTTGACCATTTCGTATTTTGATGACGTCAATGTCTTGTCATATTTTGAGTAGGATTGTTATTGTGTTCTTTTTCTGAGTTAGTTGATTTTCTTTTATTTTACGACAATTTTGAATTTGTAACATGCTAATTTATTAACTATTCAAAAAGCTCGGACGATTTAACTATTTACATATCATTAGGAATAACATCAAGAAGGGTAGATGGAGAATGCAAATTGTTGATTGAGGTGGATCAATCCTCTTTTTACAATGGATAAGTGGTTGTGCAAAATAAGTTGATTATTTTTTATCAATATATTATAACATAAAAATAAATCATATTTATTTTTATTTCGTTTACGTTTACCTAAATCATAACCAAACGGACCTATTTCATTTGAGCTTTTCTTACAACTCCACTTATGGTTAGCAAAGTTTACTACTAATATATTCTATATTTCATTAATTTACATTGATAATATCCTATGTCCGATCTTTATACTTATCCGATTCTGATTTAAATATCAATTTCAATACTACACAATTATTGCAAACATGGAACTTATCCAAACATGCCAAAGGTTTCCATCAAAAACTGAAGGCCGCGGCCCACTTGCCATTGAGCTCCACTCGTCACTCACAGACTCGCACACCACCATCAACAAAACGCCCACAGACTCCAAAACCATCAAAAAAATCTCACCCTGTATAAAAACCCAAATTCACCCACTCCAATTCCTCCCAAGAACCCAACAAAATTCAATCTACAAACAAAAAAGTTTCAATCTTTCTTCGTTATGTACTCTGCGCTTGCTGATATCTGGTCCGGCGAGATCCCCGAGAGGCGAGAGAAGCCCGAAATCGGCGGCGGAGGCGGCCGATCTCTATCGGCTGTCGACGTTGTTCGTCCGGAGAACGGGCGGTTTTACGGCGGCGGAGGATTTATGCAGAGGTTTACCGGCGGACGACTAGCTGTGAAGCTGCCGGCGAAGGTCTACGTCTTCTCCGATGCGACGGTGTCGATGGTCTTGGATTGCCTTTGTGCTTGAAGAACAAAAATGTGGATTTCGGTGATTAATTAGTGTTAAGAGTTTGATTATTTTTTTGGCTTTTTACTTTAATTTCCCACTGTAAATTTGTGTGTTTTTTAATGAAATGTTGGAGATTGATGTGTTTGTTCTTACTGATATAAACTTGTGTTTACCCTGTAATTTAGCTTGTGTTTGTTATTACATAATTACTATATTCAAGGAGGAATTTAATGGGGCTATGGATATATGATCACCATTTTGATCTATTACATAATTATTAATTCTAACTTCCAATCCAGAAATAACTTTGATTAATGTAATTTCAAGCTAGCTCCATCCCCAAACTTGACCTTGGTCAATCGATTTTTGGGTCTAATAGAACTTGCCAAGAAATAAACACTTTGAAGAATTGATCTCATGGTTGGTCATGGATCAAGATTAGTAATTTTATTTTGCTTTCAAAAATATTAAGGTTAAATTATGTCCGAGTCTAAATCCTATTAGGATTGATTTCATTAATAAAACTCGTTAAAATTCTCCAAAAACTACTCGAATAACTACGGCATAACACCTAAAACTGGAAGAATTGAAAAATATAGAAACAACTATGGCATAACACCTACAAGTTAAATCCACAAGCATTTCAACTTAGACATTTCAACTTCATAATTCAAAAAACTACTTGAACAAATAACTCCAATCTTGAAATCCTAATCAACAAACACGATCTATCCCACCTAATCAATCAACAATATCGATCAAAATTCACACTTACAACTTACAAGTTACAATATATTCACCTATGAATCCCCTAGGTCGAAGTAGAAGGGATAAATTAATTCCGGAAAACTAGATTACCAAGCAATCCTTCCGCAAAACCTACAACTCAGAGTCAAGTCGCGGGTCAATTTTTTTTGGGCCAACCAATCGACCCACGACCCAAAAGTGGGTTAAAACGGGTCGACCTATTAAGCACCCAAGCAGGGCTTGAAATGCAATCCTCTCGCAAAACCTACAACTCAGGGTCAAGCCGCGGGTCAATTTTTTTTGGGGCCAACCAATTGACCCACGATTCGAAAGTGGGTCGAGTCGGGTCGACCCATTAAACACTCAAGCAGGTCTTTGTATCTAACGGCAAATTTTTTTTCGGCCAACCAGTCGACCCACGACCTGAAAGTGGGTCGACTCGACTCGACCCATTAAGCACCCAAGTAGGGCTTTGTATCTCAAGGGCCAAGGCAACCAACAATTTGACCATTTTTTAACTAACCACACTACAAATAATTGCTTAATTTCTTCCTAATGACAATATAGAATGTTCACGTACTATAACCGGCGCGTGGAATATTATTCTCGTGCACTCTCCATACTTTAACCGACTTGTCCAAACTCCCACTATAAACTATCCACCGCCGATCACCACCACCACCATCATCCCCGTCATCGTCACTATCCACGTCATCCAATTCCACAGCCAAGCACTTGACGGGCCCCACATGCCCCGTCAGCAAGTCAACGAACACGTGGGCCCCGTCGGGCTCCCGCCTCCAAACGCAGATGTTGTTATCAGCGGACCCACTAAGCAACAACCGCCGCCCGGCCGCCGCCAGGCTGAGCACCGCCAGATTATGGCCCCGGAGCGCGCCGCCGTAGCTCAGCTGCTCCTTCCACTCCCAGAAGTTGACCAGCCCGTCGGAGGATCCGCTGTATAAAACGCCGCCGCCGTCGTTGGCGTCGCCCGCGCTCACCGCCAGGGAGGTGACGGCGTTTGGTTTGATGTCTAGAAGGGTTTGTACGTAGAAGTGGCGGACGGTGGTGCCGTCTAGCTCCCGCCGCCATACCTATATATAGTGTGATTTATATAATTGAGTAATTAGTTAAGTTCAAATATTTCAATATAAAATAAATTTATGATAATGCTTTTTTTTTAATTCAAGTGCCTTAGAATTAAAATGGAGACTTTAAGGTATTAATGTATTAATTATAAAGTATTAACAATTAACTATATGTCCACAAATATGACATATATGACAGCTTGTACATTTTTTATTTTTTTAAAGAAAAGAATTAGACATAAACTATGAGGTTAAGTTTAGGACATTCTTTCAGATATTATTACAAATATTGTATTCGTAAGAGCAACGTACATTTCTCTCGTATATTATGCTAGCTATAGTTAGATTTGTTAAAAGTATTTTGAACATCTAATTAAATAGTTAAATTTTTAAAAATAATGTTTAGAGGTTTTCAGTTAGACTCACATAGACATGCCCTTTAAAAACAAAATTGGTCAAACGTAAAAATAAGATATAATTTATCCCGTATGAAAGCGTGCTGTGTAATGTTACAAAGTATAACTAATTTCACGAGCCATGCAAAGTTTGGTCATCTAACTATGAAAACTCACAACTTTTTCACATGCAAATTACGAAAAAAGAAGTTGATTAATAAGGATAGTATTAAAGTCAAATGGTGTATATCCAAGTTGAGCGAACATTCCATTCAAATCGTTTTTTAATCCTGTTTCAACTTTCAATTAATCATTCATGGAATCCTACCAAAATTTAATCATTCATGGAATATATAATGACCAATTTAAACTGTTATAGTATGAAACAAGATTAGATTTAATTAGTTGCTTCGACCAAAAAACAAAGGATAGATAGATTTAGGTGCAATTGACCAATATATAAATTTACATCATGAGTTCACATTTGATGACATAATGCACGCGATATCTAATAAGTAAATCTTGATTTCTACCAAAAAAAAAAAAAGTAAATCTTGATTGAAAAATCAATTAAAAGTAAGATCAAACTAATACTAATTTACATTGACCAAAAAAAATAAGAAATATATAGAAGAAAAAAACGGTTTATGGAAAAAAAAAGTCAATGGAAGAACATATTTACCTTGACTGTTCCATCAGCCGCCCCCGTAAACACCAGCCCGCCAAACCCAACGACCACCGCGTTCACGGCGTCGCTATGGGCGGCGATGGACTCCAAACACCTCCCATCCCTCACCCGCCACACCTTCACCGTCTTATCCCACGAGCCCGAGTACATCAACCCGGCCGCCTCCGCGCCGAACGCCAAGCAACTCACGGCGTCGAAGTGCATGATCCCGCCGGGCACGCGCTTACGGCGCGTGACCTGCACGTACTTCCCGGGGTCCACCGAGCCCCTTAGGTACTCCTTCCACGTCGGCAACGATCCGACCCGTTTATGACCCGAGCCCGAAACCACCCTCCAGACGCGTATCTTCCCGTCCTGGTGGCCGGTGAAGAGTTTGCCTTGACTGGGGTTGAGGAGGATGGCCTTGACGAGGCCGCTGCCGGATTTGAACCCGCCCGAGTCGCGGAGGTGGCGGGTCCGGGTCCAGACCCGGACGGTCTTGCTCTCGGACCCGGTGTAGAGGAGGTCCTTGGAGCAGGCGATGGACGACACGTGGCCCTCCTCGCGGACGAGGGACCCGAGGAGGGTGTGATTGGTGGAGAGGGAGTTTGTGCGGAAGGGGGAGAGCTTTGACCAGGGGGATTTGACCAATGGGGAGGAGGAGGAGTAGGAGGTGGAGCGGCTCCACGGAGATGACGTGGCGGAGTTGTGGGGCGAGACGACGGTGCTGGTGATCTGGTGGTGGTCGGAGGAGGAGGTGGAGGAGACGGTGGTTGATTCCGGAGATTGGAGGAGGAGTTGACCTAGTTTTGCCCTACGAGACGCCATTTGATCGATGAAATAGACTCACCAGTTAAAGTTAAAGTCAGGTGTACGATCTGAATTGAGTTGGACGTAGTAAAGACGAAGCTCTCATTTAGATTGATCGGGGAATTGTTAGTTTGGAGGATGTGTTTGGATTGGGGTTTGATATAGGAGAGAGTTTGGGATGGAAGTCATAACTCATAAGAGAAAGAAGGGGTTAACATAGGGTACGGTTAGGTTTTGGTGGGTGGAATATATAGGTTGACATACACGTTAATTTTGTGTGGTTTGTACTTAATTCTTTTATTCATTTGTGAAAACGTTTTGAGGGGTTTTGCGGCAAGTTTTGTATGACAATTGGCGAGAAAAATGTACCATAAAGTGTGTGTACGTTATTTTTTTTTGTTGGGTTTCAATTTGAATTGATCGATATGCAGTTAGGCACTATGATATCAAGTGCAACCTGAGCTCGAAAACAACTAAGCATGAAAAGGCTATCCATTGTTTGGATTATCCCGATAATTTACATTAAATTTTATATTATAATATAACATAATATATTATTGGGTCTGATCTAAACATGCACTACTAATTAGTTTTTCTTAGAGAGTTCATCCTAGCGACGATAAAATAGAATATGTCAAATTAACAAGTTAATACATATACTCTGATTATGTTGCAGTCTTTCGAGGTAGTGATTACTAAACATATACCTCGAGAATGTAATTTTGTGACATATTTAATTACGAAACTACAACACGATTATAGTATCGATCAGAAAGCTTTGGAAGAACTCTAGAATATTAAAATGTTGAGTTTGTTTAGAATTAATCAAAAAGGTGTATGTCTATACGTACATATACAATAAAACATATAATTAATAAATATTTTATTTTATATTCTGACTTATTTTTTCACATCAACGAAAATGTTAAGATTTTTCTAAAGTTGTTAATTGAGATTTTCTAAAGTTGTTAATTTTTTTTGGTAGAATTTCTAAAGTTGTTAATTGAGTTGCCTTGATTAATTATAAGAGAAAAAAAAGATAATCTTAGCTGGTTATTTGTCCTATGGTGCTTGAAGTCATAAATTGACCGACATTTGCCTCTTTATTCCTATTTTGCCGTATTAACTCTTTATTTATCCCTTATAATTAATCGATCAAGGCAACTCAATTAACACGACGTTGAATTAGTACCATTTGAAAATGATCTCATAAAAAGCTACATTGATTGACAAGAAATAGTGCTTAGCAATCTAAATTATTTGGGATTTGCATGCCCAGATAGTATTTATATGGGTATAGGCTCATTTACGTGTCTGATTATTGGTCAAGGAATTACGCTTCATTAATTTTGCATTTAGAGTCTGTTTAGATTACATAAGATAATGTATTATCATGTGTAATCCAAGTATGATATGAATTATTTTTATCTTTGAGATTATATATTCTTGTCGAAGTTACATATTTTCTTTTTTCTATTCAATTTTTAATAAGGTAGGAAAATTATATATTAACCTAGTTTAAAACTTTTAAATCTTATAAAAAAAATCATACAAAAACAATCCTATACAATCTTACTATAGATATACCATAATCCTACTTCTTACAACTTATCATTTATATATTAGACACGATTTAAATTATTTTGTAAAATCTGAATCGTAGGACCATATGAGTCACAGTCACAAGCTATTTTATGCCTAGTGATTATGATTGTGAATTGGGATTTCCTCCTCATAATCCATTTTTCTCAATGAGGATCATGACAAATGAATAATTAGAAGCAAGAATTAATTGTCATGATCATATAGTGTAGATAAAGCTTGAAGGGGACACATAACCGGCATATATAATTTCATAGCTAGATTTTGAATTTGCCATCTTCCTACCATCATCATGACTTTCTACATCTCCAAGATGAGTTATTGACATTTTTAGCACCGTCACCACTCATCCAAGCCCATCAAATCCATCCAATTTTCGCATCCTACATCATTTAAACTAATGAAATGGTACTCTAATTAAGTGCATTATTGAGGATCATACGTTTTCTTAGGTGGGACCTTATCATAATCCACGTGTAAGTTGCTAGAGATGGATAAAACTAATGGCAATTATCGACATGAAATTACATTATATGTGAACAAAGTTTACATTATCAATTAAGATATGCGGTTTTGTAGGGTGTGGTGGGACATGTGAGTTATTAACTATTGTAGGTGTAGTATTGGAATTGATTTGTGAATACCATTTCAGATCCATTGCTTGCTTAATTGTCCGTTTTAGGATTAACTAGTTATCCCCGTCGTACCCTACACGACTATAAATCGATATTTTTTTAGATATATTATAAAAAAAATATTAAAAAATAAAAATATAATATAAATAATAATTGTGAATTGGTGATTTATATAAATTGTAAAAAAAAAGCATAATTCTAAATTAAAGATTTTGATAACAAAAATGACAATAATGGGACATTTAATATGGATTAGCAAATAAAATTAACTTGACATATTATACAATAAGATCTTGGTATATATTATAGGATAAGATCTCGGTGTATATTTATATTATAGGGTAAGATCTCGGTATATATTTATTTGAGTTTTTTTGGTAGATTATATTGGAGAGTTTTTAGGATCATATATATATGGTAAAAAATATTTTTATATGTAAATAAATTTCCAAAAAAACATTATTGTAATCCAATATTAAAAAAATTGATTGATATTTGTAGATTATGTGACAATATGATGTGTACATAATATATGAGTGATATGGAAATTTTTTGACATGTGGACTATGACATGGAATATTTATAAAGACGTCTAAATTATAAGAAAATGACACGTGTAAAAATATGAGGTGGCTTAATATAGGATCGACATGTGGCGAAATCCTAGGTGGCGTAATGAGAAGGCTCCGAACCTTATTGCTTTTATATATATAGTAGATTGGAGTATCTCTCGTTGTTCGGGAGTGCAATTTTGTGTCGGACTTTATCGTTGGATCTTTTAGACGTGTCTCTCCGTCCCACTTGCAGTTGATTCGAAATGCTCTAGGGCGACCACTAGCTTATTAGTGGCCACCCTAATTTCTTTCCTTATAAAAAAAAAAGGAATAAGACGATAATAAGGTTTTGTTAAATTCAATTTCGACGGTGTGAATGCCTATGGTCCTATTTTTTTTAGTTTTATTATCAAGTACTCGTGCGTAAAATACCCTTTTTGTGGACAAGTACTCATGCGGAAAAGACTTCACGTGGATGAATGGAAGTTGTGGCAATTTATCTATGTTTATGGATCAGATGAGGTCCTTGGTCTCGGAAATGCAATCAACGAAGCACTAAGCCTTGGATACTCTATGATCGAAATTGAAGGTGACAATCTAGTCTCATTTAATGGCATCAATGACATTTGGTGTTGTCCGTAGGAAGTCGATATAATCGCGGCGAACATTCTAGTCTCCCTCTAAAAATTTGAGATTTGTCAGTTAGTTCACATCTTTTGGGAGATTAATCTTGTAGAGGATCACATTGTGAAGATGACACACTCCATCTTTTTCCAATTCATGCAGTGTTAATTTTTTTTTTTTGAAGATCTCATCTACATGAATGCTCTAAAATGACCAATAAATTACTATTTGACCTCCCTAATTTCTCTTTTTTAAAAGAATGTGAAATAAGTATAGGATTAAAGCTAGTAAAGACAAATATCTAACGTTTTCAACAACAAAGATTTCAATCACAATTCACAACCATTTGCCAACTAAAATCATACAGTTTATAATTAGTAGGCGCCATAATTTGCAAAACAAAATAAATATCGACTTGTTCACATGTCTAGTAAGTAGTAAGTAGTAAGTAGATTCATCGTATTATTTTCCCATGTGTCCGTATGTATTACATATATATAATACACAATTCATAGTAATGTACTAATGTTCAATAAATTAACAAAGGAGATAGGTACGGTATTTTAAAAGGAAAAAAACAATAGAGTTTCATCAATTCGAAATATTAAATCTTACCATACAACATGTTATCACCAATATATATAAATTTCTAACCACTCCTTGCAAAATGAAAAGTACGTTTAATTGACATGTCTTGGTTAGTTGGTTGCATATCAGAACTACTAGATTGCCCGTTGCATTAATGTGGAACACCTACATTACATAAGCAATATCTCTAATTAGGTTTTTATGATTGAATTCAAATAATTTATAAATCATAACCTTTGTGTGCGGATAATGTTGTTTGGTTGCTTCTAAAATGTGGTAATGAATTTTGACTTTTGGGCATCTTAGGCTTTTTGTTATCAATCGTTTGTCAAGTAATTAATAGCAATTATCCATGCATTTTTCACAAATTATACTATTCGACCATCTTATAATCACCTCAGAAATACGTATGCTAATAGGCAATAGCTATAAATCCATAATCTATATACTTCACGCTAATGTAATTTAAGTTGACTCCATGCTAGTTTCATTTGTGCCGACCTAATTAAATTTGCTCGATTAGTTGACCAAAGGTGTAAATTATACCGTATGTCCATATGGCAGACGATTTTGACCACCTAACTAAAAGTAAATTATTCGATATTCATAATTTCAGTTGAAAAATACAATCAACCAGTTAATGATCCGGACCTTGCCCGAAAACTTTTACAATAATATATTAATATATATATATATAAATTTAAATAATAAAAATAATAATATGACTAATACTTAAAATAAAAAATCCTTATATAAAGTTAAATTTATTATTATAATATATTTTTGGATTAAAGTATACCAAAAATTATATTATTATTTTAAATATTATCTAGCTATAATATTATTTTAGAACTAAAACCCTAAAAAAAATTAATAAACCGTATAATAATAATGAAAAACACCCCAAATAATAAAATTTAAGAAATTATTTCCATTTTAAGAGCGTTTATCTATGCCCTTAGGGCATAGGTTAGGAAAATCGTTCTAATAATCATAAAAAATGTAAAGCTATTGACTCATTAGGTTGACCTAAACCTACACCAAAATCGCCATGCATTCCCGATTGATCAACCCATTAATTTTAACAACATGAACCCGAAAACAATTAAAATGAGCGATCCAAAACCCGACCGAACCGACCCGATTAATCGATAAAAAATTAATGTATTTGTTATTATAAAAAAACAACATACTTATTAATTAAAAATTAACATATTATAAGACGTGACTTACCTAGGCATCCAACAAGATCGCTTTTCATGGAGTACCCTTGAGCCGGCCCTTCCTCTCTCTCAAGTAACAGTAGTAGTCGAGCATGGATAATTATCAATATTTATCAATTTGGTACTTTAACCTAGGTACAATTATGTAGTTTAACTCTAATTTGGCAGTATGATGAATGGAAAACAAGATGAGGATGGTTCAATAAAAATGAAATAGATATAAGAGGTGGTTTCCTATAAAAAGTGTAATAAGGAGTGATTTTTTGCAAACGCTTCAAGATAAGAGGTGAGTTTTTGTAAAAAAAAATAAAAAATAAATAAAAGATGGCTTTTTGCAAAGACCTCAAAATAAGGGTAGAGTTTTATGTATTTTACCCTTTTGAAATAACTTTTTATACATTTTGACCATCTTAATTTTTGGGCTTTTTATGCCCATATTTGCTCAACGGGCCTAAAGGCCCAAAGTGCTGAATGAGATTCAAATGGTACTGGGCCAGTAGACATTCCACTCCAACTTGTTTTCAGACCCATGAAACTTTTCCGTTTCGCCATTTTCCGAACTTTTGAAGCTCCGATCTCGTCTTGCAGAAGAAGAAAAGAAACCCAGCGAGGGCGAGGGAGTACGAGAGAAGAGAAATAATGGAATTCGTATTGGAAGAAGGCAAGGAGCTTCACAAAGAATGCTCCACCTTAGTCTTGGTAAGTTGATATTCGATTCTTTCAGACGAAATTGAAAGCCGCAAATGATTTCTCAAGTTTTACGGAAGTTTATTTCAGTAATGATTTGTTATTTCATCAATTAATCTTGTAATTTGATTAGCCGGCGTTGTCAATTGGAAATGTCGGGCAATTAGCGGTGGATTTACTGATTTCGTCGACGGGAGCTGAGAGAATTGGCTACCTGGATGATCCCTATGTTCTTCCTTGCGTAGGAAATGATGCGTATGGCCCCGTTCCTCGTGGCGAGCTAGCTCTTCCGCTTGAAGGTTTTGTTTGTTAATTTGTATTGTTTAGGCTTTCAGGCGCATTCATATAGTAGAATCTTCTAGTTTGTAGTCTCTTTTCTAATTACAGTGAAGAAGTTTTATTTGCAAACAGAGATGAGCTCGGGAGAATTGACTATTACTAGATTGTGGACAGAACGTTAACCAAATAAGCTGTATTGAATTTTGCATTTGAGTGTGAATTTGTTTTCAATTGTTTTTTTTTTTTTGTTTCTCACTGCCTTGCAGCTTATGATTCAATCTCAAATGGAGCCACTTTTGTGCAGCTGAGGTCTCCAGTACTTAAGGTTCGAATTTTAGTAACTCTCATGTTCAATATGAATGGTTGAAATGATCTCTTAAACTTTTTCCTTTGTTGTGTATCTGTTGCCCTTATTGGTTGAATACATGAGATATTTGGAACAGGACTAGGCTTCCTCTTACTTGTTAATCATTTTTATAAGCATCTTTGTCAATTAGTACTTCGGGTAATGGATTAAAAAGGTCATGGACGGGCAAGTACTTCTAATGTTTATGGACTGGAGTATGAATGGATAATTGAACAGCTCTGTACTTTACATTTCCCTACTTTCCCTGGTTACTAGTTTATTTTGCACCTGCATATGCATTCTTATGGGTATTTTTGTGCTTCTGTACACTGTACTTACATATTAGTTTCCAATCCATACAGTTGACAGAACTGATTGTGTCTACTGTCACTCCTGTATTTTACAGTAACATGTTTGTTAGTAGTGAACTAGTGATATGTGACCTTGTTTTAAGGTTGCTTTTGTTAGTTGACCATCATTTAAACTGTTTCATCAACTGTATTCAATGCTCATAGTGAAATGGATTGTTCTATCTATCAGGGAAAGATGTGCGACTTTGCCAGAAACTTGGCTGACTTTGCTGTTGCCACTGGAAAGAAGCATGTAGTGGTGCTTTCAGGCTTAGACTTTGGGCGTTGGCAAAATGTTGATATGTCAAGGTATTCCAAGCATAATGCTTATGCATGTTTAAACTTTCTTCTGATTTTTTCTTCTTTAGGTGGTTGCTGTTTTGTTTCATCTGCTTCTACTCTATCTTCAGTATTGATCATTTACTGTGGTTATTTGTCGAGCAATTAAATTTTTGCTATCCATAACATCATGCCTTATCAGCTCTCTTCTTCTTGCACTTCTAACATATCTCATCCTATTAACAAACATCCTATTATTTGTTAATGATGGGCTATCGATTTTCATCTTTAATAATGGGATAAATAGTATGGGGCTAGTTTCCACGATTTGATGTTGTGAGTTGTAACCTGGCACTTTTGAACTCGTTTTGTAGTCGTTCCCTTTGCTACCTTCAAGTTATGTGCTGTTATAATCATGTGGTTTGTGATATCACTATCCGCCCCTCGTTATTTATCTATTCCCAGCTAAGACTATGTTACAAACATTGAAAATAAGTGACACAACTGTTAATGGTGTGCCAATGTTTCAGCGGATTGCCGATACATTATCTTTCCAGTACAAGTGTCGATGGAGTAGATAATAATTGTGAAAATCTTGGATGGAAGAGGATCCAAAATTATAATCCTTCCCAAGAGCAATGGGAATATCTGAACAAGATTGCAGAAGGAAATCATGTGCTGGACGAGGACCTTCATTTTGATGAACCAGAAGAAGACGAAGATTATTATGCAAGTTTACCGTTCGCTGCACTATTTTCTAGTTTCAAGGTACATACTCAAGAAGCAATTGTTATGCTCCTCTTCCCCCCCCCCCCCCCACCCCCACCCCCACCCCCACCCCCCCTTTTTTTTTATTTTTTTTATTTCTCTATTTCTTTTGAAAGTGTTGAGTTGCAGATGTTTAGTTTGTGCTGCTATGCATGCATCTACATGTTTCTATATTTTGGCCTGAAGCATATATCTTATATTGGAGACTTGGCCATTGCATGAAGATGTTTAAAAAGTTATTTTCTAATTCTTTTTCCACTAAATACATGCTTTATTGACACCCATCAATTCATTTCTGATGTGGATTCAGGCAAAGGGGTTGAAGGTAACTTGCTTGATGTGTTACTGCTCAGAAGGAGATAACATTCCTGATTCCATTAACCTAGCAGAGGCGACATGCAAGCTTTTGGGTCGAAGCCCTAGTAACCTTCGTGGTGAGTTGCCATTTCTCAATTCTCAACTTATAATCCGTATGTAAACTGCACTTTTATTGATGCCCTAACTCCTAAGCCATGTGATATATTAGCTCTTCTTCCTACTATTCTTTTCATGCTTTACACTTAACATCTTCAATTCGTTGAGTAGATGTGCTCGCATACATTGAAACTATCTTATCTTATAGTGTTTTTGCTTCTAATGCACTGAAGAAAAGCTTTGGATCATATGTTTATGCATTATTTCGAGTCTCATGAACTGTTTTTGCTTTCTCGTCCTCGTGTTTTGTCAGGTAATGAAGGAAGCGGATGGATCATCCCACTTTCATGGAAAACTGTCTATGGACCGCCCCCAGATCTGTCAATGTTTTAGGCAATGAGCCAACTTCACTTTATGAAGCATAGTGAGATGAAATGAACTACTGAACTAGCACCATCTGTTTACTCTTTGTCCTGATTCACAATGTTGGCAATAACTAGTTTTGAACTTCTGCTTATGTCAGTTTTGAGTACTAATTTTAATAGTGCAGTAGTATCAATACTCTATCATCGATTAAATGGATTACACCAACTTATGATCAATCCAACTGCATATTCAATTATGCAAGTTTGAAAACCATTATACAGTTTCCATTTGGTCTGCAAGTGGTAAATTTTGAATATAAGGGAAAGGAAGGTTTACAACTCAGACCAGTGATCCAAAAAGAGATCAAAGGTGTATAATACAAACAGAAAGCACAAGGCACGTTCTTAACAAATAAGTCCTGGAGTCATAACACACTTTGTATGAGCAAGAACATAGTTGCAATAATGAAGGTCACATCTTTTTTATACGTCTTCATAATTAGCTTCAGCTTCCTACTCAGCAAGGAAACGATGCAAGAGAGTTTACAAAACATGTATCCAAAAAAATTCACCCAAACCCTAGACAAGAGAAACAACATATTCATAACAACGAAGCTTGGCGATGGTAAGCTTGGCGATGGTACACAGATTTAGTCTTGGACGCCTAGACAGGTTATATAGGCTAGGCGACAACATATTCATAACAAGTTAACAACTGATGTGGGAGTGTTTTTTTTAGTTTCCATTTGCTTGTCTTGTACAGAATATCATTTTTCATTCCTTAGCCTTCTTGAACTTCTAGTCCTTGGAAATTTATGGTTTCGGCTCTCAAATTTGTTTACAACCTACATTCTAGAATCACAAGTTCACAACACATCCTAGAGTTGGGGGAACATGTATAGTAGGTTCAATTAGACTTCGCTATGATGCGATCTCAAGTTCTAAAAAACAGAGTTTGTGAAAAGCAAATTCAGTCAGTGGTTCCATTATTAGGTTTACTATGATTTAACCTGTTTGTGAAAATCAGTCTGTAAAAATCTGCAGATACAAGCTGGCTGATACAAATTCTGTCTGATTTAACCAGCAGAGTACATTCAAATGACCACAATACTAACACAGATCAGTTCCATCAAACAATACTAACACAAATCAGTAACGCGTATATCCTAGAAGGTTCAAAAGTTTCAAAGCAATGCATTTGATATGTTCAGTAAGCACCTGATCGACAGACAGAACCATTGGAGGAAAGAACTTCAATCGATTATTGGAAATAGACAATACCAAAGAAGATAATGGGAAAGTTTTTTTTTTTTTTTTTACTATCTGTTAATTGCCATCTCAAACACAGAAAATCCATTCAATTGCTGCACCAAATTCAAGTTATGACTAGTATGTTTGAGCATGTGCCTGGTCAAAAGAAAAGAAAACCGAGAAACATAACAGGATCAAAAGAACAGCCACAGCAACTGAAGTTTTATGCAGCGGCATCCCTGCAACAGAAGGCAAAGCATGACAAGTTATTACACTTAAAATTTATCCAGCAACAGTAATGGAAGCAAAGTAATTGATGATTGCAAAGCAGAAAAAAAAAACAATTGAATCATACACAAGCAATATATGTTTTTCAAAGATTGATTTACATCAATGGCAATGCCAACAGCAGAAAAATAACAGGAAGTTAAGTAAAAAGCATGCCAAAGTACCCTATTCAAGACATGGATGTGTATATTGACAAAATTTGTCGTCAACCTTCTTTGTGCTTCATGCCTAAAGCTCTAGAACCCTAAAAAAGTAAAAAATCCAATCTTTTCAATAAGCTTCAAAAAATCATGTAACAATTAAACAGCAATGCCTTAGTAACAAGTATTTTCATGACAATACATTATGGATGTTCTTTGATAAAAGCATGATAATGCTGGTAAGGATCCTATTCACAAATCACAATGACACACCCGAGTGAGAATTTAAGGACATATTCAGTTGTTATGTGGCTAATCGTAAATTCTCCGTTCAGATTTTTCAATTAATATGCATCCCTAGCCAAAATTAGGAATGGGCTCCAGTAGAGTTGTAAAAAAACTCTATGGGTAGATTTGGAGAGATCTAAATCGTCAAATAAAATATCAATGGTTGAGATTAGATTTCCCTCTCACCAAATCTGATTCTGATTTTTTTCTTTCTGATTTTTTTCTTTTTAATTATTTTCCCTAGGGTTCACTCCATTACTATAGGGTTTTAGTACTTCACCCATAGAGTTTCTAATCAACTCTACCGAATTGGAACCGCCAAAATTAATACAAAGATGCCTCCTTTAAAAAGAATCAATGTCACAATCTCTGCTCCAATCCCACTATCACAATCGGCCAATTGAAACAATTTTTTCCAACGATTAACAATTGGACGACAAGTACTGTATAACTATATTCAAAGCAATTAAGTTCACCATCAGAAAAATTAAAAGTCGCCTGCTGTTCAAAGGCCAAATAAAATACCTAGAAAAGTCTCTTAGAAATCCAATTTGAGTTCGTCCGTCTGGAAGTACTGAAGAACGTATGGAGTGACGCGGATCACAGCTACCCAAGCTCCGATCATGGCGACATGGACGCGGAGTTGCTTCAAAGCCTCAGCTTTGTCAGGCTTCTTCTGAAACATACCGGAAAACATGGTTGATTTGCTCTTCGATCGCTCTCTTTCTCTCCTTCAACGAGACTGTTCTTAAACCTTGCAAAAACCCTAATTTGTGACCAGCTTTGGAGAAGAGGGGCGCTTTATAGAACCGCCCCCACTTTTCACAATTTAAAAAGATTGTGGTTTCTCTTTGTGAAAAATTGCAGAATATAGCCCAATCTTTGGATTAGTTGCAGAAAACAGCATGAACTTTCAAAATTGTGGAATTTAGCCCGAGCTATAGATGATGAGGTAAACGAGTTGTCCATAAGCTTGTCTCACAAAAAAACTAATAAATAAGAGACTTGCAAGATAAGCTTATCTCAGTGAACATTTAAATAAACTAATCTAAAACAAGCATTTGAGCATGAGTTCGCCTATTTTTAATAGAGTCGAGCTTTGATAGAGTAGAGCTTGAGTAATTCAAAACTCGACTCGTTTCGAATCAGTTAGATTACAACAATAAATAACACATAATATTGTCATTTATGACTTTTGAAAATTAATGTTAACTACTTTGTTAGTGATAGAAATTATCATGATTAATGATACTTAGTCTAGTCACTTTTTTTTTTTTAAAGATCACAAACCACCTTATAGTTAGTGACTTAGTGCTTCAACCAAAAAAAAGTTAGTGACTTAGTGATAAAAAAAAACTATCATGCTTGATGATATTTAGTCTAGTAATCAAAACCCACCTTATAGTTAAGTGATAAGAAATTATATCATGTTTGATGATACTTATTGATCACAACCCACCTATAGTTGAGGTTATTTATCGTTGCTTTGAAAGTTTAGGTTATTTTCCATAACTATTCCAAATTTGCTATTTATTTATGATTTTGCCCAAATTTGTTATTTATTAATGATTTTGCCCAAAAAAGTTGTGTGCTCGAAGGCATGAAACGACGTCATTTGTGTACATTATTATACCAGGAAAAAAAGTTACATGACAATCGTCTTCTATCACTCCTCAATTACTACGTTTTCAATACCAAAACAATTACTAGGTTCTCAACACCATTAACACAAACAAAGCAAAACAACAGACCCCAAAATCCAGCCTGCACACAAACCTAACCACAACCATAATCCACATCAGGACTAGAATTCAGCTTATCAAATGGAATTTCAATCCTCTCCTTCACAACACACCTGATGTCACCACCTTCAACCACCGCCACTTTCCCCGGCGGACAACCCGACGCAACCCTCTTCTCTTCTGCTGCAACAATTTGCTGAAACAGTCCACCAAGCTTAATCTCAGAGCCCTTCTTCACAAGCCTAGGTTCGAACCCGGCCATTTTAAGAACAGACACCACAGCCACAAGTGTAACCACAGTTTTCGCAGCAGACCCGACTAAGAACCTCAATCCTGTCCATGATCGGCTCAAGAACGTTGGAGAGGATTTCATGTTTTCCGACTGAACAATCTCGTTCTTTGATCCATTGATTCCATTAGTACCATTAGTACTGCCATGGCCGTTTTGAGGTAGTTTGTAGCCGTAAGAAAGGAGAGGGACATGGCCATTGTCCAAACTGGTGTATGGTGGGAGAAGTAGCTCGTTCGTGTTATCCACCTTCAGACTTGCAAATGCAGAAGCTTCCTTTATCAAATCTAAGTGCTCGCCTTCGTATTCTGTTAGCTTCTTCAGCAATCTCTTTCTGCTACGCTCGATTTCTGCCATGGCGTCTGCTCTCTGGTACTCCTGTTGCTGTTGTAGTGCCTGTAAGAACAAAGATTGCACACCAAATGTTGGAAAAATCACAATTGAAACAATGTGGAATGCCAATAATGATGTGAAAGCAGCTCATACTTCATAATTGAATGCTACAAACTACAAAACAGGAAATTCACATCAAATCACCAGAGATATTCTAACAGGAAATCCTGAAATTGCTCAACTGAACACAAAGAAGCCCTAGTTTGTAATAAGAAACTCTAGTCACAATTGATATCAATAATACTAAGAAAACAATCGGATTGCATTTGATACTGTCAATTGAAACAACTATGTCAATGTGGACTGCCATTAATGCTATGAAAGCAGCTCATACTTCATAATTGAATGCTGCAAACTACAAAACAGGAAATTCACACCAAATCACCAGAGATTTTCTAGCTGGAAATTTTGAAATCATTCAACTGAACACAATGAAGCCCTAATTTGAAATTAGAAACCCTAGTCAGTATAAAGGGGGAGAGAGATGAAGGAGAGCAAACCTGAAGAGACCCAAGCTGACACTCAAGGGAGTCGAAGGCTTCGCAAATGGCGAGAAGGTTCTCACTTTCTTCACCCCCTTCAACGGTCTCAGCATTCGAAGAGTCCTTTTCTCCATTGATCTCTAATTTTTCTTCTCCGGCCGCCGAATTCTCCCTGGCAATGCAATTGGCGATTTTGGAGCGTAATTCGGACACTCGAACCAGAAGCAACCCTAGTCTGTCATCATCCAGATCCATGGCTGAGCAAAAAAGGTTGAAATTCTAGAGCTTTCTTTGTAGCAGGCTTGAAATCAGAAATCTAGGGTTTGCTTCTGTTTGGAAAAAAAAGGGGGAAAACAAGAAGAATGAATACCTAAATACAGAAGGACGAAAAATGTGAACTTTGCAGGGAAGAAATGCAGCAGAGAGTCCCGTGAAATAATCTATGATGAGGGAGAGAGTTTGTATTGTAATTTGTTTGTGGTGCCACCTGAAGCACTAGCAGATTACAATTTAATATCAACCCCTTGATCTTTAAAACAGCCAAAATTGTCTTTCTTTGTTTGTCTTCTATTGCCACATACACACTGAAAAAGAAAGGCATGAAATAATGTATTTTTGGATGATGATATACAAAATTGTTTTAAGGTTACAAAATAGGAAAAATTATAGATATTTGCCTTGTAGAAACATTTCACAAAATCATTCAAGAATTTGAATGCTGATAGAGATGATCAAACCAAAGTTTTGAGAACCCAGAAGCCACAATGCTGTAAGAGTTGCAACCAAAAAAGAGTCATCATTGTAACCACAAGTCTTTGTATTACCTCAATCAACACTATATATAGAAAGCACAAGTCTTTGTACATTATGAAACCACCTAAGAAATTACATAACTATTGGATTTATAGTCTATACTTAATACAAAATCATGAATAAAAAAGAAGAGCTTCAACAAGTATACATGGGCTCAAAATGGCTGATTAACTATGCATTCACCCGTACAAATTTGTAAATCTGGCAGATCATACTGAAGCTAGCTCAAATTCTGTGAGAAAAAATGTTTTTTTTTTGGCTAAATGGTAGCTCAAATTCACACATCTTCTGCAAGGATCTTTACTGAGGTGAGATCATATTGCCTTTTTTTTCAACCAACTCTGGAACACAATCGAGCAAGCGGTTCATATCTTGAGGAAATTCAACCTTTGCACGGTTGGTCTTTCCACCCACCACAACACTGGTTCCATCTTGCAGAGCCCATATCTTCATGGTGATTTGAACAAAATATGAAAAAGCACAAGAACAATTTTTGAGGGCCCGGAATTTCGAAAATCTTTGTGAAAAGAAAATAATGTTCTATTAGACAAGCATGGATATTATTATGTTACCTGTGCATGGGAAAGAAAGCTTATGCATGTGGTGAGCATTAGGGCACCAAATCCAGCATACACAATTGGTACTCCTGGGTCAGTCTGAGAAGAAAAATGATATAACAGATATTAAAAGCAGAAAATTGGACATGAGAAGGAATTCTTTTTATGAGCATGAATGAATTAGGAATTTACCTTTAAGTCCAGTCCAGTACTTCCTATTGCATCCACAATGACAATTTTGGAGCCATCAATTTCAATTGGAAGCTTAGAGCTTGGCCTTCGAACACCCACAAATTTTCCACTTTGATCATACAAGACAATAGATTGTAGATCACGAGCAAGCATGGATCTGACATATCACAGAATAAAAGAGCATATGAATAATGATAGATCAAACTTCTCCACTTTTTTTTTCCAATTTTTGATAGAAATAGTCCAAGCTATAAAAATTTGTTAGATTTGATAAATCATAACTTCAGATTATTGATTAAATATCAATTTAAGTCCAAAGTCCCATGTACTTTTCACTGGAACTGAACTGAAGAAGAAGAAGAAGAGGTCAAATCATAGATACATACATTCCTTTGACAGTTTGAGAATCTGTGTTTCCAACTGGTAAGAATGTGCCATAAAGCTTCTTGTCACCATTAATCTTCAAAGGAGCCATTGCTAAATTGAAAGGACCTTCCTCATCCTTCATAATTTGCAGAGCTGAAATACTCCAGTCTGTCTGATATATGGTAATTCCACCATACCTCAAAGGGTCATTTACACTAATGGTTTTTCTTAATACCTCCTTCCCGTCTATGTCAAACAGAGAGAGATCACTGTGAAACTGTGAAACCTGCACATATAGCAACACTGTGGGAAGTGTCACATTTATCTACATACCCCCAATAACAAGAGTACAAGACGAATCTTCAATTCATACATGAAAATCCTACTTTATGTAAAATTCTATAATTGTACAAAAGCTGAAGATAAATAAGTTGAACTATTCATTTACCTCTCCACTATCATAGTAGTCCATGTAGAATCTATTAACATGAACCTCAGTATTAAAAGCTGGTGTTGGATTAGACAAAAATCCACCAGGTTTCATCACATCTCCCACAACGAAGTTTAGCCCCTGCGGAACTGTCACTGAGCCTCTGAAGCTCCCAGTGGCACTTAGAGTTGCACCTCCCATTATCAGCAACATTGCTAGGTGTACTCCAATAGGGGCAAACCGACCAGCTAGTCCTTTAAAAGCATATAAACACGGGCCTTTTAAGAACACCTGTGGGTGGCAAGCAAATTCAGTAAAGTTGGAAATGCTAATACACCATCTAAAGAACCTGTACTTCAATCATCTGTTATAAGCACATTGATATCTAGAGTTGATTGTTTTCGATTTCAGCATGTGTATGCATTAAACATGTTTTTTTTATTAATTATTATAAAGAGGATTTAGCTAAAATGAAAATGAAAGTTGCAGCACACCTCATATCCAGCACCCATGAGAATAACACCCAAGTCTTGAATATCGGCCTTGGGCAGTACATCTGAATACTCTTGCTTACGGATACTCTTAGCTGAATGCATGAAGTTCCATCTACAAAAAGACAGTAAAATTCAATAAATATATAAAAAAAAACATAAACCAAAAGGCGAAAAAAGTGATCCAAAAAAGGAGAAGGAAGCCATAATTGGACCTTCGTGCCACCTTGACCAGAGGAATCTGTGTTGTGTAAGTACAAGCCATAAGAGATGCAGCAAGGAGAACCAACAATCCAAGGAAAACCGGAGACGAAAACATATGATCAAATCCGAGTGTAATGATCCACCTCCAAGTGAAGAACCCGAAGACAGGATTATCTTCTGGGAACTTCTCAAAGTAGTACTCAGGAGCCTCTCCTTGATCAATCACAGTCCCTGTTGTATATTCACACAACTCTTAAACTCTATCCTATTCATAAGAACCAAAGACTACACAAATACTAATTTTTTTTAGCACAAGTTACATATAAGTTATAATTGGACCAATTTTGCACCTAACCTAATCTATATATAAGTATATAACCAGCCCTTAACTCATGTATATTAACAATCATACTTTCAGATTGGGCTTGAAGCAAAACCCCACATAAAGCATGTAAATCCTCATCAAAGCAAATTATAGTTTCACAGGCTGATAAATAACTTCAATTTGCTAAAAATTTGAAGCATACCAAGAGCCATAAGACCAGCAATGCTGGCCATTTCCCCAATAGCCAAGGGCAAATTAGACAAAATTGACAAAACCCTTCTGGGCACTCTCTTCAACCATCCAAACGACGTTCCAGACCCCTTAATCGGAGACGGAGGAGGCGCATCTCCGCCACCGCCTTCCTCCGCCAGCGGCGGCGCTGAGTCAGCTACGACAATCTTCTCAGAAATGGGCTTCTCTTTCTTCGTATTCTCTTGCTTCGGAACCTTGAGGTTGCAATTAATGGTGAGAGATTGAAGGGTTCGCCTCCCATTGCTCAAATTGGGCAGCTGAGGGCGAAAAAGACGGCTTCTTGAAATTGGCGAGTGGAGATGGAGATGGGTGTAAAGAGATTTGGGTTTAGCGATTGAAGTGATCATCGTGCACTGGAGCTTGGAAAGCGAAGCTCAATTGCCATTTGATTTGGGGGTTTGGTTTTGTAGAAGAAGATAATCTTTGTTATCCAAAATTGGGAAGTAGATATTCGCTTCCCGCCACCCGGACCCGTTTTCTGATTCCGGGTTAGCGGGTCAGATATTTGAAGTTGTCAGAATCTTTTTTTTTTTTTTTTTTTTGAAACGGTAAAGATTAGGAGACCCCTACGGGGGGCGTCCTAGGGCATCCTTACGGATGAGAGTTTGCAACTCTAGGTTATCCAAAAGGAGGTTGGTAGGGATGTTGTGGCCCAGTTTAGAAATTTTATCGGTCACGGCATTACAATCCCTACCCACATGTCGAACTGACACAAATGTAAATTGTTGTAATGAGATTAGGATATCTGATATTAGCATTTCAATTTCCCATGGGCATCTCCCACTTTGTTTAATAGCATTAATAACAGTGAGATTATCACCTTCAATTTCAATGTTTTCTATGCCTAATCTCCGTGCTTCCTTGATTCCTTCCCTTAGAGCAATCGTTTCCGCTTTTAGGATCGAGATAGCTCCTTGTTTCTTTGTGCCTATACCAACAACTTCTGCATTGTGATCGCGAATCACAAATCCTGAAGATGCTAGATTTGAATTAAGTTTGGATCCATCAAAATTCAATTTGAGGTGGTTATTAGGTGGTTTTATCCACTTCTCCTTTTTCCTTTTCTTCCTTGCTTGTTCAATTTTTGTTTTCTGTTCTAACCTTTCTTCATCTTCTTCACATCTTTTTGATCTGTCCCATTGAGCAATTTGATTTTTTGTGTATTGTTCTAAATTCAAGATAAAGTCATTTGAAGTTTGTTGAAAAACTAACTTGTTTCTTTGATGTCAAATACACCACCAATAAACAGCCAGCTCTATAAATTCATTTCTTTCCATGACTTTAATTAGATCATTAATTATCTCCCCAGTCGATTTATTTCCTATATCCAAATTTCTGATAATAGCCTCTGTTTTAATGTTAATTGCTTTAACTAGTTTCTTTGCGTGCGGACATTCCATGAGCAAATGGCCTATATCTTCATGTGTACAATTGCACATTAGGCATCCTGGAGGGTGTTAACACCTTTCTCTTGTAGTCTTGCTTTCGTCTGAAGCCCATTCTGAACAACTTTCCATAAGAAATTCTTAACTTTAGGGTAAACATCCAGTTTCCAAATCCAATTATTAGGGTGTGGGGTATGCTGGTGTACTCCCGTTATTAATTCTATGGCAAAAGCCGTCGAAAACCACCCATTTTTGCTAGGGGCCCAATATAATCGATCTCGGATCCAGTTATCCGGTATTGGGACTTCATTGATTTGATTGACAATGTGTGCCGGAAGCATGCGTATTAATACATCTTGTCGCCATTTTCTATCATTGGTAATAAATTCTTCAACAAGAGTTGATTCATTCACAGACTCTGGGAATAGTGCAAATTTATCCAGTGACTCCGACATGAGCCATTTATCTTTCCAAAATCTTATTGTTCGTCCATCACCAACTTGCCAAATAAGGCCTTTAAAGAAGTCTTCTCTTAGATTCATTAATTTTGTCCATTGCCAAGATGTGTTTGTCTGTTTTTTATAGGTAAGGATTGTAGTTCCTTTTAGATATTTTTCGTTCATTAACTTAACCCACATGTTATTTGGTTCTGCAAATAATTTCCAAAGGAGCTTCATTTGCATTGCTTGGTTTACATGTTCAGTTTTCCGAATTCCTAGTCCTCCATACATCTTTGGTTTGCAAATTTTATCCCATCCAATTAGGGGTTTGTAATGGATGTCCTTATTCCAAAAGAAGGTTCTATTAATTTGGTCTAGTTCCTTATGAACATTGTTTGGAAGCATAAAACTTTGCATAATAAAATTTGGTTTTGTTGCTAGATTGGCTCTAATAAGAATCGTTCTTCCCTCTTGAGACAAAGTGTTAGCTTTCCATTTAGCTAGTTGTGATTTAGTTTTCCCTATTGTATCTTTGAAAGTATCTCGATTAACCCGTCCGTTGATGATTGGACATCCCAAATAAGATTCCAAGTCTATCACTCCTGTTATGCCTAAAGTTTGTTGAATTCTGTTCTTTTGGGAGTTATCCACATTTCTTGATGTTTGGAATGCAGATTTATGGTAGTTAACTCTTTGTCCCGATATCGCACAGTATTCCTCGATAATCCGTTTTGTTTTAAGACAAGCCGTTTGATTGGCTCGAGAGAAGATTATAATGTCGTCTGCAAAAGCGAGGAATGGAATTTTTGTTCCTGAGCGGGTTAGCGGAATTCCAATTGTATTTTTGTCTATACTACTCGTCTCTTGCAATTTTCTTGCCAAAATTTCAGTAGCTAGGATAAAGAGGAACGGTGAGAGCGGGTCTCCTTGCCTCAAACCCCTTTCAGGGAAGAACAATTCTGTGGGACTGTTATTTACTAGAACTGAAAAAGATACCGTTTGTACACATTCTTTAATCCACCCTATAAATTTGCTATCAAAGCCGAATTTCTTTAGAACTTCAATAGTGAATCCCCAGTCTAGTCTATCATAGGCCTTCTCCATATCTAATTTTATTGCCACCCACCCATCCTTTCCTTTTTTGTTTTTAAAGGAATGGAAGATTTCATGGGCAATCAGGACATTATCCTGGATCGATCTTTTGGCTACAAATGCACCCTGAAGAGGGTGAGTCAATTTTGGCATTACCTTTTTAAGTCTTTCAGTAATAATTTTGGCAATAAGTTTATAAATAGTAGAGCATAAACTAATTGGCTGGTAATGGTTAGTAGTACTTGGGTTCTCTCTTTTTGGTATTAGTGTTATAAAAGTATGGTTTATTTGTTTAAGAATTCTACCTGAATGAAAGAAACTTTTGACTGCTTTAATCACACTTGGTCCTACGATGTCCCAATATTTCTTATAGAAACCTGCTGACATACCATCAGGACCCGGGGATTTTTCAGAGTTAATTTGCATAAGAGCACTTTTGATTTCTTCATTTGTCACTTGTCTAGTCAGTTCTCTGTTGTCTTCATCCGTGACTTCTTTTGTAATTAAACCAGAATATTGTCTGAATATTTCATAGTTAGTTTGCTCTTTTTTATATCTAGCTTTAAATTCCTTTCTAATTTCTTCTCGGATATTCTCTTCGCCTATGATCTGAGTTCCTTCTGTCGAAGTAATTTCTTTAATTATCTTTCTGTTTCTTCTACCGCTTGCAACTTTGTGGAAATATCCTACATTAGAGTCCGTAAATTTTATATGTTTTGTTTTAGCTCGTTGTCTCCAATATGTTTTATGGAAATTTAGTATGTTTTCCTTTTTGTTGATTAATCTTAATTGTTTTTTAATAATACTTTCCTCAGGAGAGATAAGTATTCTTTGTTGTAATTCTACTAGCTCCTTTTCAATTATCTTTATTTGTTCAAAGGTGTTTCCGAAAGTTCTTTTGTTCCATTGTTTCGCATGTGCTTTTAGTAGTTGGGTTTTCTTAACTAGTTTAAACATGTTAGACCCATCCATCGACAACCTCCAGGCTTGTCGAACTATATTTCTGAAATCTTTCCTTTTCATCCACATATTTTCAAATTTAAAGGGTTGTGCTTTTGTAATAGCTCCATTATTTAACTCAATCGCTATTTTACTATGATCTGAAGACGAGAATGCATAATTCTTTGTTGCTATATCAGGGAACCATTGAAGGATTTGAGAACAAACAAGGGTTCGATCCAATTTTTCGTAAATATTGTCAATCTCAGTCTTATTTTTCCTCCAAGTAAAAATACTTCCAATGATCGGAATGTCAAATAGATTACAACTCCCCTTGAAATTTAGTAATCTTTCGAATCTATTTGGGTCTGGTTGGGCACCACCCTTTTTTTCACTTGGGTCTTGGATTTCATTAAGATCTCCCATGACAACAGTCGGAAGTTGTATTTGGTTTATAGTTTGTGTTAGTTGCCTCCAGAAGCTATCCTTGTCGTTTTCTTGAGGGGGAGCATATACAAAGAAAATCACTAGGGTATATCTAGTTACCAAGTTCGTATATTTTAAAGCGACATAACGAGGCTCCTGGATGATTAGTTCAATTCTTTCATTGATAAATTGGTGTTCCTTCCAAAGGACACAAATGCCCCCCGCCCTACCAGTAGCCGGAGACCAGACAATATTATCAAAACCTGCCCTTCGCCACACCTGGTCAGACGGGATTTGGTCTGTTTTCGTTTCTACTAGAGCTATGATTTGAATACCCTCTATTTTGCAAAAGGAATCAACCTCTGGCCAGAACGACTTACGTCCTATACCCCTACAGTTCCATAGGCTTACCTTCATAATAACTTATTTTTTAAAAGATTGGGATAATCAATAAAATCCCAATCTACTTCAATAACCACATAGTTGAGGAACCTGTAAACCTGGAATCTAACTTGAATTTGTTTCCTGCCAAGGATTTTCAGTAGCAATATAATAAGATCTTTAACATCTAAATATTCATACAGAGGTGCTCGTGTGCCAAAAGTGAGCTTCAATTTATGTTTGTTTATTAACCAATTTATATAATTGGTATATCTGCGAAATTTTGGGCAACTTAGCCTAATTAGATGAACACAACCCAGAATAAGAATGGCTTTATTGTTCTTTATAATTTTTCTATTATTTGTTTTTGTCCTATCATTTACAACTGCTAGTTTTAAATGTTGTATTATGTAATTTTTGCAGGTGCTCGTGTACCAAAAGTAGCAACAAAGCACATGATCAGGACTTTGTGAACTAAAATTTTCCTTCCACCTTATATTTCTCCTTGTTCTGATCCTGAACTTATACCACAGGCACCCAATATAAGTGTCAACATTTTTTGTTTGCTCAAGGAACCAAGCTATACATCTTGACCACTGGCAACCAATATAAGTGTCAAAAAAATTAGTTTGCTCAAGGAAACAAGTTATGCATCGAGACCACACGTCACTATTGCCTCTCTTTGTATCAAAAATTGTATTCCAACTAAAATTTAAGAGGTCAAGACCTACAATGTCTGAAAAAGATATGCTATTGCAAACAGTTTGTATCATTTCAATGGATTCTCGGAATATTGTCCACCAACAAAATTGATGGGCAATAAGTCCCAAGTAGGCATCAGTAAAATAGCCAACATTACATTCAGTTTTATGCATCAACCATGGTGAGACTATAGCCACAAATGCACACTCATCATCGAACAAACCAACCTTCATCAAGATATGTCTGAACATGATGACATCATCTAAGCTTAAAACATTAACATTCCATGTGTCCAGGGAGGTTCTATTCACTGGTGATTCGTGCATAACTATACCACTATCAATTTGATCCACATTCATACCTCCAGTAAAGAAGGGTTTTTTGATGCCATTCAAATTGGCAAAGAGTTTGTTCATTAACGCAACACTATTATCGGTTTCCTCAACCATAGTGTGCTTTGGTTCAAGTTGTTCAGGGGGTCTTATTCTCGATGATTGTTCAATGAGAGGTTTTCCAATAGAAGATTTCATTTCTGGGTAAAGAGAATGAGGCTGATCCATACACAACATCAACCTCATGGGCCTCAAAAGATACCCATAAATCCACATGAAAGACACATGAGCAGAGTATAAGAGATTCATGGGCAAGGAATAGGAACGAAAGTACCTTAATAGATTAAACATGCGTTCCCAAAGAAGATTACCATCTATGTAGAGTCCCCCGACGCCGCTCCCGCAATCAACCAGGCAAGATGAGCATGAAGCTCGCTTACCAGAACTCTTCTTTTTGGCCCTCATCCCTTCTGTTATCCCTCTTATCACTTCCTCATTTCCCAGACCCATATAGTATTTTTGTAGCATAAACCCTAGACTTTGTACAGTAAGTCGATCAAAGACGAAACCACCCAATCCTTTCCGTCTTCTTCTCTTTTTAGGAGTATTACGCAGGCTATCAATCCACCAAGGTGAGTGGCTCAATAGATAACCACGAACTCGCCGATTCAGATGAAATCTTCGATAACTCTTCTTCCTGTTTTGATTTGGATTCTGGTTTTTCGCCACTCTACGGAGGCAATTGCAGTCAAGCATGGAAGCTTGGAGAAGGAGGAGACAGAAATTAGCACCGTCAAGGCCATGGATTCGGGGGCTAGGGTTCCGATTGCGAAATCGATTTGGGGTTGGGTAGTATTGTTCAAGGGGTCGGGTTTGAGAGAAAGGGAGCGTGGGAGTCATTTTTTTTTTGTTGTCAGAATCTTTTATTTCTTCTACTCCAGATATGTGTAATTTTTTACTCCAGATATTCATTCAAAACAATTTTTTTGTCCTAATATTATAATATTTCAAAATTATTACAAATTTCTACTCCCTCCGTCCCATTAAGTTTGTCCAAAAGCACATTTTTTTGTCCCAAAATATTTGTCCAAATTTTACAAACTTCAATACAATCTCAAATTTCAATACCCCTTCCTTTATTTCTATTGGTTGCTTTAACTATAAAATTGATATCATCTCTCTTACCTTTTTACTTTCCCAATACAATTTCTACACACTCCAATACACTTTATACACTTTCTTAATATGTGTGATTTTTGTCCTTTTGGACAAACTTAATGGGACGGAGGGAGTACAAAATTATGTTAAAAATATATATTTCAAGGGAAGTACGAATAAACTTGCTATTTTTATGAAACTGCAAAATTGGGATTTTTCTAGGATTCCAGCCTTTATCCACCATTTTGGTAGTGAAAATTATGATAGAAATTACAAATCTTGTAAGCTGTCAATCATTAAATTTTCGATCTTTTTATTGTTAAATGTAAATATTCGTCTATTTATTTTATGAAATTAATCTAAAAATCAATGATTATATATGAATATGTAGTTTGGACTCATACATCAATGAACAGTTTGCAGAAGATGTAACTTGTGTGAGGAACGAAAATGAGCCCTAAGGCGACTCTCATTCCGACTTTGAAGGCGATCTCAAAAAACCCTAAATTTCCAAATCAAATCCAGGAAATTCGTCATGCTCATCGCTCTTTTCGAGGGGTTCGGGCCTTCCTCCTCCAAATTCCTCTCTTAGCCAGTGTTCTCGGAACAAGTGAACCAGGCCGTCGCGTCGGCCACCGAAAAATCGGGGTTTACTACACCCTTGTGTGGCTCCATATTTCCCTGTTGGCTAGGGAGGTAGCTAATGATGCATCTAACGCTCGGAAAATCGATATTTGGAGTATCAATTGGAGGAGGAGATTAAAAAAATGGAGAATGGGGGCTCATGAACAGGGGGATCTACTGTTGTTCGTAGCTCTAGGTTGCTCGAGGAGGAGAATGTTAGATAGGTGGTGGAATTCTTTCACTGCCTGGGCTAGGCGAGGTGATGTGCGGTTTTTCCGCTTGCTTCACCATGTGGACTGGAGGCAAATGGGGATTTCCTTCTGCAAAGAGGCGATCCTTTCTCTGCAGTGCCGTTCCTCTCTGACAAGGTGGTATCTATCCTTGTACTTGGCTTATTTAATTTTCTACTTGCAACTATTCACCCTTGAGAAGTTGTTTGTCTATAAAAGAGGTGTGGGAGATGCTTGGAGCCTCTTGCGCTCTCATCTCTTACATCTCAAAAAATCCAAAAATACTGGTGTTTTCTCTAGCGCTTTGGAGTGCTTCCTACTTTCTATCTACTCTCTCTGGTACTATTCGCTTGTCGATATGGGGTTAGAAAAACAAGGTAAGAAATCTTTCAAGCAAGTGATATGTTCTGAGAAAAACTCTCCCATTGAAAAAGCCTCTGGCTTGAACCAACCTTTGAACAATGGTCAACTGCCCACTACGATCGAGGAGACCTTTAGTAGTGGTGCTTCCATGAACAACCTTGGTTCTAGTTCGTCTGGCACTAAGAAGAACAAAGGAAAAGAAAAAATGAAAATTGACATGTCGGCTTTCCTAGCCCAGTTGTCAGGTGTCAAAGAAAATATCAACCAACTCAAACAAACTTCTCTCTTTGGCTTTGTGATTGGGGATCCCATAGACACTGTCAAACTGAAGCCTAAGTTTAGGAATGATTGGAAAATTAAGGGGGGTTTCTTTATCCATGAGAGGTCCAATGGCTGGTTTGAAATCAGATTTAGTAACCCCATTGATAGGAACCACATCTGGGATGGGCGCCCTTACCACATTTTTGGCCAGCTTCTACTCTTGAAACCATGGAAATCCAACTTTGATACTTCTACTGAATATATCACTCAAGTAGATATGTGGATTAGGATCCCACAACTCCCTATTGAGTACCTTAGCTTCGATGTGCTTAACACAATCATAGCTTGGAACAACTTAGGGTCTGTTATCAAACTAGATCCTTACACTGAGAAGCAGCAGAGGCTTAGATATGCCAGGCTTTGCATTAATGTTGATCTCTCATCTATTGAGGATAACAAATTGGTGGTTCCTGATGAGAATGCTGTTGAGCATACTTACAATATTTGGTTTGAGGATTTTCCTAATGGGTGTGGCTTCTGTGGTGATCTCTCTCACACCTATAACTTCTGTCCCATGAAAACAGCCAGAAACAAACCTATCACTGTCACTTTCTCTAAACCTTCTTCTTCCAAATCCAACAAAAAAGGGAAAACAATCCTATCTGAGATGAATGATGATGACAACTGGGAGAAAGTTGGGATTCCTAACCCTAAGTTCTCAAACAATGGGAAAGGGATCCTGATTGAGAATGAATACAAGAAAAACAGTGGTATTCAAGTGATTTACAAGACAGACTCCTCTTCTTCTGGCTCTAAGGGCTCGAGGTTGTCTAAGATTTCAGTGGATCCCTTGTCTGATCCAAATCTTGACAGCCTTGAACAGGCCCCCAAGCAAGACAACAATGATGACCTTGTCAAGGTTCCTGAGCTGTCCACCCCACCTAATGATGAGCTGATTGAAGGTGAACACCTATGCACTCCAATTTACTCACCCTTGAGCCAGGACGATGAGGATTATGAAGATGGGCTGGATATGGTCAATGAGTTCCTCATGCAAGATGATCCTGAGGATTACAATGGTGATATGACCCAAGAGGAGATTGAGGCCCTAATTAATGATGATATGAAGCTTGTTGAACCCATGGAAATGTCTAATCCCAGCTCTGTTGTGCTCTTGCTCGAGCATATGGATATGAAACAGCCCCAAACTTCAAAATCTGAATCCAGCAAGCGCAAGGGCAGTGATGCTTTGTTTACGCTCCACCTCAAGAGAGTGAAAAAAAATAGCTTTTGGGAGCAATTAACCGTATATCTTAACAATATAGATCTTCCAATCATCTTGATGGGTGATCTTAATGAAATTCAAAATCCGAGCGAAAAGAAAGGAGGAGCTTTGCCTAACCATGGAAGATTTGAGAGGCTTATAAAATTCAAAAACGAATGTGATCTTCTAGACATCCCTTGTTCGGGAGGTAAATTTACTTGGAGAAAGAATAAAACAGAAGTGGATAATATCTATGAAAAACTTGATAGAACGCTAGTTAGTAACCAAATTCTCCAATGGTTCCCGAGAATAATTACACAACATTACGCTTTCTCATCTTCTGATCATTGTAAAATTGCAGTTGACTTAACGAATGGGCAAACAATTAAGGCTCAACCTTTCAAATTTGAAAATACAAAGGAAAGATTTTAGAAATGTAGTTAAACAAGCTTGGCGGGTTGATATTCGAGGCTCATTCATGTTCCAACTTGTAAACAAAACAAAAAAATTTAAAAATCTTGCTAAGCAATGGAATAAACGAACTTTTGGGAACACTTTTGAACAACTTCGTGTAATCGAAGAAGAGCTATTACAAATCCAAAACCAAATACATACAAACCCCTCGCCGGAAAAAATACAAAAACAACTAAGGCTAATTGGGAAAAAGGAATGCATACTCAACTTCCATAAAACATATTGGAAGCAACGAGCAAAAACAAAGCATATTAAACTTGTAGATACAAACGCTGGTTACTTTCACAAAGTTGCTACCGGAAGAAGAAATAGGAAAATGATTAGGGAAATCAAGACTAATGAGGGTACACAAATAGTGGGAGAAACAAATATCCGAAATGAAATTAGAAATGCCTTTAAAAAAAGATATAATAAAGAACCGATTAACTCAGCTTTACTAAGCCAATATTTAAACCTTATAACCCAAGAGATAACTAATGAAGAAAATGAGGAACTAACAAGAGCAGTCTCAAATGAGGAAATCAAGAATGCTCTCATGAATATTGGTTCGGATAAATCCCCTGGTCCGGATGGTATGACGGCGGAATTCTATAAAACATACTGGGACATTGTTGGGCCTTCAGTCATTAAAGCAGTAAAAAGTTTCTTTCACTCGGGAAGGATACTAAGACAAATTAACCACACCTTTATCTCTTTAATCCCTAAAACAGAAAACCCAAGCTCAACAAATCATTATAGGCCTATTAGTCTTTGCTCAACTGTCTACAAAATCATAGCCAAAATTATTACGGAACGATTAAAAAAGATACTTGGAAAACTCATACATCCCCTCCAAGGTGCCTTTGTGGCCAAACGAGCAATTCAGGACAACATACTAATAGCTCATGAAATTTTTCATTCATTTAAAGGAAGGAAGAATAAAGATGGGTGGGTTGCTATAAAACTCGATATGGAGAAAGCATATGATAGAGTAGATTGGGATTTTCTTTTCAGCGTCATAGAAAAATTTGGATTTGGTAGAAGATTCATAGGCTAGATTAAAGAATGCGTAAAAACAGTTTCCTTTTCGGTACTGGTAAATAATGGACCCACTGACCCCTTCTTCCCTGAGCGTGGACTAAGGCAAGGTGACCCATTATCTCCCTATCTATTTATCTTAGGTACATAAATCTTGGCACGAAAACTCCAACATGAATGCTTGACTTCAAATAAGACTGTAGGGTTTGCTCTTGCTAGAGCGGGAACAAAAATCCCATTCTTATCCTTTGCAGATGATATTATAATCTTTTCAAAGGCTACACAATCAGCTTGTATGAATGTGAAAAAAATTATTGACGAGTATTGTGCATTATCGGGCCAAAAGGTTAACTTTCATAAATCAGCTTTCCATACGTCAAAAATAGTATCAAACCAACAAAAACAAAGAATACAACAAGCTCTAAGTATCACAACAATGGCGGACTTAGAAAAGTATCTAGGATGTCCTATCGTGAGTGGAGTGGTAAACAAGGAGACGTTCAGTGATACAGTAGGGAAAACAATTGATCAACTAAGTAAATGGAAGGCTAATTCATTATCCCAAGAAGGAAGAACGATACTCATTAGGTCAAACCTAGCAGCTAAACCAATTCATTTAATGCAAAATTTTATGCTACCTGCAAGTGTACATAAAGAGCTTGATAAAATAAACAGAGGTTTCTTCTGGAACAAAAGCCAAACATACAAACCATTGATTGGTTGGGATAAAGTTTGTAAGCCCAAATCCCATGGTGGACTAGGACTCCGGAAAACCGAACACATGAACAAGGCACTCCAAATGAAACTGTTATGGAAAATTCTAGCAGAACCAACAAATATTTGGGTACAAATAATAAAGGAGAAATACATGAAAAATGATGATTTTTTCTTATACAAACCCAAATCAAACACATCATGGCAATGGAAAAAGTTGATGGCTCTAAAACCTGAATTTGAGGAAGGCCTTAGATGGCAAGTTGGTGATGGCTATACCATTAACTTCTGGCTAGACAGGTGGCTTATCAATGAGCCGTTAAAGAACTATGCTACTAATGGGCAGGGAAATAACTTAGGAGAAAAAGTTGTTGACTTCCTGAACATGATAAAACATGGAACCTAAATACCCTTCGTCAACATTTACCACCAAGCATTGTTGACAAAATCATAGAGGTCAACTTACCAAAAAATGATATAAAAGACCGTCTGTATTGGGCACCAAGTAGAAATGGGTGGTTCTCTACGGACTCGACAATTGATCACATCACCAAAATTAGTAATATCAACCCAACCGCGAATAGTTGGATATGGAAACTTGATACTTTTCCTAAAGTGAAATTTTTTTTTGGAAAATTGATAATAATGGACTCCCCACAAAAACAAGACTCAGGGAAAAACATGTATCAGTCCCGGGGGGCTGTCTGATGTGTCATTGTTCTTATGAAGACATTAGTCACTTACTGATCAAATGCCCTCATACCCATACAATCTGTAACAAAATTAGTCTACAAAGTGGGCAAATTCTAAGACAGTTTGATAGCAGGAATAAACCTCCAAGGAAAATCTTAAGTGAACTTAAGCAGCAAATGAGTACAAAAGAATTTACGGATCTAGCTGTCTGCTGGTGGGGAATTTGGCATCAACGGAATAAATTAGTGTTTCAATAAGCACCTAATGATTTCATCCCAGATTTGGCACAATACATAAAATCCCAATTAATGGCATGGGAAGAGGCAAAAAGATGGAACGAAGAGAAGAAAATAAGAACCAACAATAGCCCAAGAAGTGATAGAAACAAAAAACAAAAATGGATAAAACCACCCGAAAATTTTTGTAAACTAAATACTGATGGATCTAAACTCAATGATGGTTCGACGGCGTCAGGCATCGTGATTCGGGGATCCAATGCAGAAGTAATGTTTATAGGTAGTACCAAGTATGGAAGGGTTTCAGTTGAATTACTTGAAGCACTGGCTCTTAGAGAAGGTGTTTTATGTGCCCATAATTTGGGAATCAAGAATTTGGAAATAGAAGGGGACAATCTCACAATTATTAACGCAATTAGAAAACAAGGCCAGTGCCCGTGGAACACTGATATAATTATCTCAGATATTTCAATTTCCCTCCAACAATTTGACTCTGTTCGTATTAGTCACATTAGAAGAAATTGTAATACTGTGGCCGACAAAATTGCTAAGCTGGGCCACAGCTTGCCTGTTGGCAACATTCTGAATCACCCAGAGCTTTTTGCTCTCATCCGGAAGGATGATCTAGGACAACCCCCGTGAGGGGTGTCCTAATTCTTACCTATTTCAAAAAAAAAAAAAAAAAAAATGAACAGTTTGCAGAAGTGAACAGAGTGAGTGGGGAGCGAGAGCTCTGATTCAATTTCATGCCCATCGCCCGACATATCCCACGTGAAGTTTACGCCTTCCCTTGCGTCGTTTCCACATTCCACACCCTTCTCCACGTGAATTTCCGCTCTTTTTTTTTGCTGATATTATACCATCCACTCAAATGTCCCTGCTTGCAGAAATTTCGATGGAGAATTTTTCAACCTCCAAATAAACAAACCCTAGACGAGTCCAAAAAAAATCAGACCATGACCCATACGGGCCATATCTTCCAGTTCCTGGCCCCTTCTTCTCTTTCACTGTTTTACACTTGTCAAATTCGTTGGCGGGCCAATTTCGCACAGTGTAGAAGCCTTACTCTTCTCTAAGCTATTTAATTCGGGTGTAATTTCAATGGCGGAAGGCGTCATTTGAGAGCCCCATTTCGGGAACTCTGGCTTTTCGGTGGGATGGATTCTCACGGAAGCTCTCAAATTAGGAAATTAGGTATATCTCTTGTTGTTTGTTTGTGGCTATATAAAGTTTCAATCTTTTCCTTTCTGAACATGGTTTGTAGAGTATTGCAAGCAATGCCGGTTTGTGCTTTCTTTCTGTATCTGCTTTTGCTTTTGTTTTGCAATGGTTTTTATGGATACCCAGAAAGCAAAAGTGATCTGGGTGAATTCAGTAGCTTCTTTACTTTCTTCAGATAAGTTTTTTTTTTCTTTTCTTTTGACCAATTAGTCTTGTGGCGTTGTAGCTTAGCTAGATGATTGAATGATTTGGGCAATCTTGAGATTGTGATTTTGGTAATCATTGAACTGGTGGTGTTGCTTTCATAGAGCTATTCATAAGCATGATATTGGAAAAGTTGGTAGCTGCTTCTTTTTTTCTTGGTCTTTTTGGCTTTTGAGATATTGTATGACTACTAGGTAAAAACTTGTTTTCTTTTTTCTTAGTTTCTAACTTTTGAGATGATTTCTTGAATAAGCTTGCAAGAAGATATCTTTTGCACGTCATCTATTTGTTGCAATGAAATGATGTATGTTTTTTGGCTTATTTTGCAGGGTAAATAGATATACAATGAGCTCCTGTTGTTGATTTCTTCTTGCAACTCTTCTCAAATATTTTTCATCCTTCAGCAAGTAAGAGGATTCAGGTGTGTGTATACTCTATTCAATCAGCTCAAAGAAGCTAGTTTCTCAGAAAGCTTGTAGAAGAGGATGGAAGCTTGTAAGCCTCTCCATGATTTAAGTCCTCTTAGGCTTATAAGGGGGATTTTGTGCTTAATAGTGCTGGTTTCCACAGCATTCATGATGCTGGTATTTGGTGGGTTTATGAGTGCTGTTGTTTTGCGGTTTTTTAGCGTACATTACAGCAGGAAAATGACTTCTATGTTTCTGGGTGCTTGGCTTGCTCTTTGGCCATTCTTGTTTGAAAAGATAAATGGAATTAAGGTTATATTTTCTGGAGAGACTCTTCCTAGTGAAAACCGGGTCCTGCTTATAGCGAATCATAGGACTGAGGTTGATTGGATGTATCTGTGGGATCTTGCATTGAGAAAGGGACGCCTCGGTTATATCAAGTATGTGCTCAAGAGTAGCTTGATGAAATTGCCTGTGTTTGGATGGGCTTTTCAAATATTGGAGTTCATTCCTGTCAAGAGAAAGTGGGAGCTTGATCAATCTACCTTGCACCAAATGCTATCAACTTTTAAGGATCCCAGAGATGCTCTTTGGCTTGCCGTTTTCCCTGAAGGCACAGATTTCACGTAATTTCTTCCTCACCTTTGTTTTTTACACAAGAACTTTTAGTTTTGTTCATCATATATTATTTTTTCTTTCTTTTATGTTATGGAATGTTTTTTATTTTCTAGAAATTATTTGTTTCAAGAAATGTCTCCTAGTTGAAGTAGATTTGAAGGCTTGTGTTCTGTTTGGATTAGCTTTCAAATTGGCTTTTGGACAAGACACTTGCCTTTTTTTAATAATACTGTTTGATGAAGGCCCCTTGATCAAACAAGTTTATAGGTAGCATGTTTTAAACTTCATTTTGCTTGTTTTTTTGTGCAGTGTGGGGATAAAATAGTTCTGTTATAATCAAATGAATATCTATAAAAAATACAAAAACCAGAAAAAAAATGTGCACCACAGATTAAAGGCAACAATATCAGAACTCAGAAGCATGTTCTGCATCACACAATTATGATTCTAATGTTTTTACTTAATAAATCTTTTATGTGGACAGTGAGCAGAAGTGCATTAGAAATCAGAAGTATGCAGCTGAAAATGGATTGCCAATTCTAAAAAATGTGTTGCTTCCTAAAACAAAAGGATTCTTTGCCTGCATGTCTGATCTAAGGAGTTCTACTGATGCAGGTTCTTTTCCTCATTCTATCAATCTTACCATTGCACACACATACTTTCTGTTATATTTCCAAGTATATTTCCGCCTCTTATGCTTTTCATTGTGAACGTATTATATTGTCAACAAGAGTCATTTTTATGTGGATGATATAGTACATGGATTTGGAGAGAGTGATATATGCTGTGCAGCTGTGTGGTTCATGAACATCATGATCTTATATGATGAGAACATGAAAATGACATGTCAAACTAATAGGCCAAAATACAGGAAATTGATTATGCTTGTGTTTCTTTATTCTGTTCTCGAATTGGCTTGTAAACATCATTTCTTTGTTATAGTGCAAGCTAACGTCTACCTAATACCGATATTGCAGTCTATGACATAACCATAGGCTACAAACCTCGGTGTCCTTCTTTCATGGACAACGTCTTTGGGTTAAGCCCGTCTGAAGTTCACATTCACACTCGGCGAGTCCCCATCTGTGACATCCCAAAATCAGAAGAGAAAGTCACCACTTGGTTACTGAATACATTTCAGCTCAAGGATGATTTACTTACCAATTTCTACACAAAAGGCCATTTTCCGGGTGAAGTGACTAAAGAAGGAGAACTCAGCTTGGTAAAATGCCTGGTGAATTTCACTTCTGTTTTGACTTTTACTGGTTTATTTGCATACTTAACCTTCTTGTATGCGCCGTTCAAGATGTACGTGTTTTTAGTTTGCATCTATCTGGCAACCGCTACCAAATTTAACCTTCGCCCTTCCCCAATACTATAATGTAAGCCATTGATGGTTTGGATATTGTATTAGTGGTCTTTTGGATGAAAAATGTACTGTCTGATAAGGATTTAGAACTGTTGATCCTTAAATTTGTCAAAACCTTAGCTGGAGAGCAAATGAGTCACTGAAAGTGAAGGAATCTTTGTTGCTAGGAATTGCTTTGTTTGGCACCCTAGTGAAAAGTAAATGGCTATTTGTTGCCCTTTTTATCTGTAATCATGAGAAGTCATAATAAGAATAATGTGCTTTTTCACTTTTCTTAGCATGTAATAATTTTTTATAGCACTTGCCTGTGTATTGATTGGTTAAACTTCTCTTCCTTTTGAAATTATGTCAACTAAAATGGACCCAAAAAATGACTGTATAACACTATCAATGTGACAGAGTTGTAGATCTACAGGGACTACAGATAAGCTGATGAAATGTAACCCACAAGCTATAACCAAACTTCACAAGCACATTTAACCCACCTTGAAAGATAAACCAATTAAATAACACTTGACATTTTGATAAAATCCCAGATTCTACAATTAGTGTCTGCATAATCTTTGTAAGCAGGAAAGTTGAACATAAATGAAGAATTAAAGAGCTAGTATATTAATTTACAAACTGAAAATAATCATAAACACACTAAATATCTTTAAAGATTAGGAAATATCAGTCTCTATCAGATAACACACTTCCAAATTCCAACAAACAACAAATTCATCAGATAACAACAGTCAGTAGAAAACAAATTAAAAAAAGGAATCATCAAATCCCCACATATTATTATTATTTTCCTTGTCTTCTTCTTCTTCAGCTGTTGTTAGGATGCTTGATTATTCTTTGCAGCACAACAGTTCTTGCCCTCCTGATGTCTCTGCTACACACATCAGCTTGAACCCCCAAATCCTCAACACTCTTCATAAACATCCCCATTTTACCCTTAATCTCCCTAATCGCCAATTTCACAGCACCTTCCTCCTCAATTGCAAACTCAGCAGTCTTCATAAGCGTCTCGATCTCAATCTCCAACCGTTCGATCATCACCCGGATATTATCCAAGTCCTTGATCACAACATAAGTCCCCACCTGCATTGTACTCATCATCTCCTTCTGACCCTTCAAAGCATTCTCATAGCTCTTCCACATCGAGTCGACCCATTTCCCCATCGACCCGAGCGGGATCGAGGCCGCTGCCGCCAGCGCCGACGCGACAGGTGGTGCAGCCACGGCCGCCGCCACCACAGAACATATCAACACAGCAGCAAATGTTGCTACAAATATGATTCCAGACACCTTTCTCCAGGCATGAATGTATTTCAGCTTCTTATCCATCTTGCTTTTCCTCATCTGCAGCTTCTCAAGCATTGAAGTCTGTTGCTTGTAAACAGATTGGAAAATCTGAAAGAATTCCTCAGTGAAAGGATCCCCAGAAGCCTTGAAATTCTTGAGATCTTCTAGGGTTCTATTGTACTTATTGACCTTATTACCCTTACCCTCCAATCCATCTTCAACCTCAAATTGCTGAAGGGCAACAGTCATAAGCAGTTGTGTATCTCTGACCCTTTTGAGGCATTTTTCGAGTGCAGTACAGAAATCTAGGGTTTGCAAGCTATTCTCAAAGTACTCCTCAACAAGCTCAAATAACTCTTGATTCTTCCAAATATCCTTCTTACACTCCAAGATCACTTTGACAACCTCCTGATTCATGTCAAGGAGGCAGCCTGTGACTTCTCTGAGGGACTCAAAGGAGAGGGCTCTAACTTCAACTCCAGCTGCTATGGTGCTAATTACATGGGTAGTTTTGGCATGGAGGGCTGAATCAATACTTCGAAGCTCTGCATCATCTTGGCAAGCTGCTTCATAAGAGGTGAGCTCAGTTGTGTAGTGTAAGTTGGTCTCTGCTGTTCTCTTGCTCATGTGACTTCCCATGGCTGCTGGCCTTTTTCAGATCTGAAAACAGAACAATTATAAAAGCAAACTTGAGAAATCAATGAAAGAAGTGCTCTTTGGAGAGATTTGATTTCTCAAATGGGTAAGCAAAGAAATTGAATCCAAATGTGGAGTTGGTGATAGAGAAGAGAAAAAGATTAGATCTTTTTTCCTTTTTTCCAAATGGGTAATTAAGAAAACACACCAGAAACTCAGAAAGAGAGAGAAAGATTGGATTTTTAAATGTTTTTGATGGGAGAGACAGAATGAGAAATGGGTATTAAATGTAGATTGAGAAGAGCCGATATTTCTTTATTTTATGATTGAGCGGCAGAGAAAGATTGCAGAAGCTTGCAGAGAATTGAAAGCTTGAAAAGAGGCAAAAAGAGATGAAGAAGAACAAAAGAAGAGGTGGAGAAGAGAAGATAGGCTTCCAAGGCTTGTTTGGGAATGGCTTGCACGCATGAGAGAGCCGCTGACTACAAACGCGGGAAGCAATCAATCTTTCTCTGTTGTAAACGCGGCGAAGAGAAGGAGAAGAGGGGTCAAAACAGAAAGCAAATTGGGGAAAGAGTACGGAGATAAAGCAATCGCCATTTTTACCAAACGCTGAAACTGCTGAATGAAAGCAACAACAACAACAGCAACGGGTAGTGAAGAAGCATCCCAGAAGTTTGGTTTTTGTTTTGGGTGACGATGACAAAGGCAAACCAGAAAAATTAAAGAAAGCTGCTATAAAAAGTGCTTTTTAGAAACCCTCACTCTTGCCTGAATCCTGAATCTAGAAGTTTGATGATGAAGTTTGAACACAAAATTGCTGGATTTGAAGTTATCTATCTGAGCTAGATATTGAACTAAAAGAAAATCTTAATTAAGGATTTTTCAATAAACATCAATAATTTGTTTTTTTCCCTAAAATAAACCAAGTTCTTTATGTGTTTTAAAGTTTGAGATATTTCCATTTAAATTACATTTGCAATGATGAGTTTAGACTGTTTAGTAATTTTGGGTAATTTTTAAAAAGTTTTTTTTTTTGCCGGAACACACTTTTTTAAACAAGTTTTTTTAAGAATTTATTTTTAAAAAAATTAAGTCAAATCACATTTTATAATATAAATACCCAACTTCAACTACCTTAAGCTATTTTTCGGTAATACTTTAATTTAATTGGATCGAAATATTCTTTCAAAGTTTATTTTGTATTTTTGTATTTATTTATTCATATAAAATAGTGAAATAGTTTAAATTTTTTTTTTTGAAAAGTATAAGGTGGTTTAATAAAAAAAATTACTCCATACCATTTAAAAAGTGTTTTTTTCCTTAAAATATATAAGGAGGTTAAGTGAAATGTCTTCATTAATACAAAGTTTTATTTCATTTTTAGAAAGTTAAAAAAATCTTACAATTAAATCGCATAGATAAAAAGAGATTACGCATTGTACTAATCTTGCTTGGAGATGAAATTCGTAATTTATAAACGGTTCGGCTAATGTGTGCCCATGGGCACACAGTAAAAGTGTTAATTTGGGAAATTATTTCAAAATTATTCCCTAAATTAGAATTAATGAACCCTTTTAAAAAAATCAAAATTAACAAACAAAATCCAGATTTACCAAGATTAGAATTCTAAATGTGTGCCCATGGACACACATTTAGAACTCGCATATTAAAAAGTCTTACACATGGGTATTGACAAGTTTAGTAGTGATTAAATTCGTGATTAAGTGAAATTCGTATGTTCTTTTGCCCTAGAAACTATGTCAAGACTCATGACTATGATATTTTTTTAATCAATATTGTGAGTAATTACAAAAATAAATAAATTAAGTTTCAAAAATAAAGAAACCAAGATTAATTTAAAAGTGCATTTTCAACTATCTAAAATAAAATATTATCGAAAAATAACTAAAGATGGTTGAAATCAAGAATTTATATATATTGCAAAAGGTATTTTAATTTTGATGTCATCCATACAATACTTAAAAAATAATTATATATCATGATGTATAAAATTATGTTGTATGCATCTCAACACAATAATAACATTTATGGATGCTTTATAATTTTCTAAAAAATATTAAGACATGGAGGGGTCCTCTGATGCCTAAACGGTCAGAAGTTGTTTTGACGGTCTTAGAGGAACGTTTAGACAGGTTGGACGATTAGGTGGGTTGAGACTTTTCAGCGTCTAAACATAGCCTAGCACAATCTCCCCGTCTATATTAATAAGTAATAACTAATAAACCTTGAAATAATGCATTATGAAATAATTCCAATTCAAAATGGAGCGGTTGTAACTTGTAAGTCTTGCCAAGCACGAGAATGTTAAGATTTCTTTTTATTCTTGTACATGATCGAAGCACAATCCATGTGGCAGATTGATATGCTCATCCAAATCAAATGAATCAAGAACTAAAAACAATGACGTTGAGATATATCGATCTTTTGAATATATCATAAGTTGTAACATGAAAAATGCTTGGCTCTTATTGATTGTTTGGTGAATTGGCAACACTTAATTAATACGTATTTTTAGTGTTAACCGTTGTTTAACGGGAGGCTGAAATTGCAACTTAAATGTGAAGATTAATTAATTTAAATTATGATAATAAAACAATTGGTGCAAGGCAACAATATGTGGTGGAGATAAGATATGGGTGTGCTTATGTAACATGTTGGTGTTACTTTTAAGTAATGTGATGATGCTTCTTTTTCTATTTTTCTTAAGGGGAAAAGTTGGGAAATAAATATGGGACAAGCTTATCAATAAATGATGTTATTAAAGTCACACTTCATTGAAAATGGTTTACTAGAATGTTATCTTGAAGAAAATAAATCACATAAAGATTAATAGAACCATATTCAATGATTTAGAACTTAAATGGCATTACCGCCATGAAATACAACTTTTTCAAACTTTTTTTTTAAAAGGGAAGACATTGACGTGTCAAACAGATTTAATAAAGCAAGTAAAAATTCGATAGTCAGACAAGCCGATATAAAAAATTAAAAAATAAAAACGTACATCGACTCAAAAGAGAAAAAAAAAATAAAATTAAATGAAATGGAGCAATGAATCGATTTATTAAACATTCGATTGTCGAAAAATCCAACATAAAAACATTAAAAGAACAATAACGTCGACTCAAAAGAAAAACAAACCAAATCGATTTATTACAAATTCAATTGTCTCATATCTATTTTTCTCAACTTTTTCTTCAATAAATGATGCTATTAAATTCACACTTCATTGAAAATGATTTACTAGAATATCTAGAAGAAGAGAAATCACACGGTGTAATAATAGAGCAACATTCAATGATATAGATATCTCAAATCGCAATCACCGCCATCAAATAGTCTTTTTCTTAGAAGGTAAGACATTTGATATGTCGAACGGATTTAGTAAATCAAGAGATTTAGTAAAAATCAGATAGTCGGAAAATCAACATAAAAAAGTTAAAGAACAAAAACATCAGCTCAAAGAGAAACAAACCAAATGAAATCCAAACTATTCATCTATTTACTAAAATTCCGATAGTCGGGTAAACCGACATAAAAAATCAAATAAAAAAAACACCAACTCAAAAAAGAAACAAATGAAATGAAAGCGATGAATCAATTTACTAAAAATCCGATAGTTGGACAATCCGATATAAAAATCGAAAAACAAAAACATCGACTCAAAGGAGAAACAAGTCAAATGAAATAGAAGCTATGAATCAATTTACTAAAAACTCGATAGTTGGACAAACCGACCTAAAAAATCGAAGAACAAAAACATCATCTCAAAGGAGAAACAAACTAAATGAAATGGAAGCTATGAAGAGTATTAATTATTACTCCCTCCGATCCAAAATAAGTGTCGTTTTAACACTTTACTTTTGATCCATTTTATGTGTCGTTTTGAGTTTTTTAGGCAATTTATTAGGAGTGAGTTATGAAAATACTTATTGGAATGTGTTTTTATTGACTAAAATTATTCATCTATTGGTCCAAAAAAGTGGTGGGTAATAAGATTGAGAAAAAGTTTAAGATTTTGAGTTTGATTAATACTTTTCTTAAAACTTGTGTCAAACTCTAAAACGACACTTATTTTGGATCGGAGGGAGTATTGATTAGTAATTTTAAATCTCATAATTACCCACTTTTTTTGTTCTTTGATGGAGCTAGAGATGTACAAGGTATAGAGTAGAATTAATTAAGGTAAAACAACCAAGAAAAAAACAAATTTGTAGGCGAAAATGACATCATTAAGTTATCTAAAGCTCACACTAAAAATCATAGATAGCGATTTAGCGACTGATAAAGACATATATTTACTAAAAATAGAGTATGGAAATTACACAATTTCATAAATGTAGCTTGTTAGTCTATTCTTAACCTACAATCAATCAACAATTAATGACGATTAATCATCAAAACCTAATTTCAGGCATGGGTTTAATCATACAACATATCTACAATCTAGCTAGAGTTACAAGAAATCTTACCTCTTTGTTCTTCGACTTTGTATAAGAAATCGAATCGATCGAGATTATAGATTTATAGCTGATGGATTTATGATGGAGATATCAAATTTACGTATTTATAGATGATTTTTAAAGGTAAAGTTGGATGCTTGGGGAGCAAGTAGTGAGCAAGATAAATTTGTTCACATTTCAAACAATTCAGAGCTTATGAAATTGTTGTGATAAAATGGTATCTATTATAAAACGGTTTTTCTATTTAGGATAAGGTTAAAAGTACTAATTTTGAAAACTAAAATTATAATAAAAAATTAATAAATTTTATTAAAAATATTTAAATTTAAATAAATATAATTTAAAATATATTATTATTATTATCAGGGTCTTAATCTATGTGCTAGAAAAATTGATTATAAAAGTGTGTGTGACAAGCTGTTAGCGTCAGGTTCACGACAACATTGGGAATACGTAGATACTTCATCCGTTCAAAAATACATGATATTTTAAAATTTGTCTCTAAAATTAAGAAGGTATATGATTTGACTTAAATATCCATAAATCTTGTGAAGATCTTTCCTTTTCTATTTTCTATTTTTATTATTCTTTTTAATCAATGAGGGTAATATTAGAAAAACTATGATAAATTATATAAAACATCAAGTATTATTAAACAAAAAAATCAAGCTAAAACATCATGTATTTTTAAACGGAGGGAGTATATTATTACACGATTATATCTATTGTATGCTGTATATATGTGTGAATAATGAATACCATTAACGAGAATGGAATGAGATTTATTCAAGTTTAGTTGTACAAATTGATTGTATTTTGAATTTCTTTATGACTTATTTTTTCGTAGGAATTAATGTATAATCAAATAATCAAATCTTTAGTGAGTGATTAATGGAATAATGATGATAAATTATCGGCAACTTTCGCTTCACGTGGTGACTTGATTGAAAACGTGTTTAGATGGAACTAGATCGAGTTGGGCCTAACTTAATACTTTTTGGCCCAATAGCACGAGCCCAATCTCATTGGATAACACAACATTGGTTCATTATCTCTCTTTTTTCGTAGAAATTTGATTTTTCTTTTTCAATATCAACTTTTTCTTTTTGACGAATTTATTAATTTTATATAGGGTTTTAGAATTTCACGCATAGAGTTTTAAACAATTTCATAGGAACGAGACCCAATCTCGTTGGATAATACAACATTGGTTTACTATTTCTATCTTTTTAAAAACGGTCTTTCTATCTTATCTCTTAAAGTCGAGTTGTTCGTGGGAAATTGAATGGATTTGGTTAGATATCTTGTGCTTGTTAGCCTGGTTTCAGAGCTGGAGCATTTCCCACATTTTCAGGAATTCAATTCCGTTGCGGACTTCATCGCTAGATCTTTTCATCGTGTTTCTTCCTCCCCGATTGCAACTGACATGCGGGTATTCGGAACCTCATCCGTAAAAATACTTTAAGGCGATCCACATCCTGCTAACTCAAAACTCCTCTAATCTCTTTCCTCACAAAAAAATAAAAATAAAAGCGATCAAGATCAACTGTAGTACTGGGACAAAAGATGGTAAAGAGGAAAAGTAGTTGAAGCAAATTGCAATAAACTTAAGGTTAACAAACACCAATTTATTTTTTTTGGCTTGCCTTTTGCTCGCCCAGTTCGATCGGTCGGACACCGCTCTACATCCGGACCAGGTACTTCGTGACCCCATTTTGGAGGAGACCCTCCCAATATCAATTTCTCCATACATGCCGTCAATGCGAGTGGAATTTGAACTTCGAATCTCCTGAACAACACTTAAAAAACCTAACACCACTTTATCACTAAACCAACAGAGTATTACTACAAACACCAAATTTTAGGTACATATGCACCAACAAATGATGGCCCGTGAGTTCATAGTGTGGATCCCCTTTTTCCTAGTTTAAGTAGTCACGGGCTAACACATTGTTAGATACCTTTGCAATTACTTGCACGTCCATCTCCATCTGACTGTGTATTGCTGTCTCTATTCATATTCTTCCAACCGACCAACAACAACACGACACTCCTTTCACAATCAAGGGAATCCAATTAACCTTTTCGCACCTTTAGTGGTTGTTGATTTGTTTATATTAAACTATGTGATCTAATAAATTAGGGATTAATACGTCCGCTGCGTAAAATCAATTGATAATAAGAGTAACCACTAATCTTATACATGCGAGAGATTGTATTGGAATTTTTTGTGAAAGTCTGTGGCCTGACAGGTAGATAAACTGAAAACGTGTCGATACGAGCGTACATGCACGGATGGACCTAACATATAAGCCCATGAAGTTTCATCCTAAAACCAATTGGTAATAGAAGGAGTAACCCAATGACATATATTTTAGGCTTGATCTCTTTGGATTTCAAATGTGAAATAAGTTATTATTCTCAACATCTTTAGATGTGGGATTAATATTCCAACAATTTAGCAAATTAGGTCATGTTTAGCATGTCAAGTAGTGGCGTGGCAGAAGAAGTTAGCAAAGTGATAGAGGGCTAGAAGGAGCGGTTTGTAAAAGTCTGTGGGTAATAAACCGAGAAATCGCGCGTATATAAGTACTAAGCTTAAAGAGGTCCCACCTTAAAAGTACTTTATGACAATAGGATTAGTAACTCATATATTTATATACTAATTTAATTTAACTATCAACTTTCGATCGATTTGAGAAGGGTGTTCTCAACACAGTTAAGAGTAGTTTAAATTTAAACGCTGATAAAAATAACTTCTAATTTTTTTTAAAACATATTAAAAGCCACCTAAACGCTAAACACTTATACTACTCAATACTTTTTTTAATCTTACCAAAATCAAAAGCTACAAATGCTAGTTTTTGATAATAAAAGAAACATATATATGTTCTTTGTAATTTGTATGTATGCAATCAAATTAGGCGAAATCGCCGAAAACCACCCTTATAATAGCCTATATTACTACAAACCACCCACTATACTTAAAATTGTTTAAAACCACCCTTATAATTTAACCCGTTAAAAATAAGCCACCCAAACCCAAATTTCCGTTTGTCTAACGTCAAAGGTAGAATTTTTATATTTTTTAATTCCATTTATTTAAAAGAATAATAAATAAAAGTAAAATAAGAGGAACAAACCTAAAAAAATAAAACAAATCAAATTAGAAGATTATATCGCTAAAAAAAATTAGAATCGTACTCCTCATGCTGCTTCATTCAATTCGTCGTTCGAACTAGGGTTTTGGAAGAATCGTGCTCCTCTTCTTATTGAAGAAAGGCTTTTGGAAGAATCTAAAAAATTCTAATAAAGTGGTTCATTTGAGGAGGTATGTTTTACTTTATCGTGATTATTTATAGTTTTCAAGAGGTTTTGTACTATTTTGTGTTGAGTTTTTTCACTACATATTGCTTGTTCTTTAATCATATGCGATGCGATAATAGTAGCAACGATGGTGTTAAAGCAAGTAATTTGATTTAGGGTTACTCTATAATACAGACCAAAAAATTTTATCAGTAAAAATTAATAGCACATGCATATATAATGTTGGATGCAGTTTGTAGGATTTAATGAGTGCCTTCAAATTGCTACTGTATTAATCTAAAACATAGCAAAATCAACACAGAGGCTAAAGAAGCGAATGATATGTTTGAAATTAATTATGTATGGATTCCTATATCAATTCTATATTGGAAAATGGTGTATATATTGAACTAGACTTTAAAAACCAACGAGTATAATCTCCTATGGAAATAAATGGAACAAAGCAGACTAAACTCAAATTTTGATTCAACAAATCTGTCATGACATGTTGGCCTCAGTATTTTGGTGTATATAGGAGGAAGCGAAACGAGACAATGAATCACATAAACGCTTAAAGATCAACACACTGTACTAAACGGAAATTTGGGTTTGGGTGGCTGATTTTTAACAGGTTTAGTTATAAGGATGGTTTTAAACAATTTTAAGTATAGTGGGTGGTTTGTAGTAATATAGGCTATTATAAGGGTGGTTTTCGGCGATTTCCAACGCAACAATAAGCCCAATCCAAAATAAATTAATTACCCTAAAAAAGTTACAACATTCACATGCATAATGCATTTGCTTTCCGACATACACATCCAAACAAAACCTTAAAACTCCTTTACAAGTAATTAAGTACCCTAATCACATAAACACTTTACACTTGCCTATATATAAACCCATCCTCCTTGCACTATACGTACATTATTTCTCACACCCACCAAGCACAAAACAATCAAATTACATTAAACTCTTTCTTGTGCAACCAAATGGAAAGTTACACAAAGTTGGTCCTAATCATGGCCTTGGTCATGGTGGCGGGAAATAGGACCCGCGCCCAGATGTGTGAGATGACACAAGATGGGTTCAACGCGTGCAAGCCGGCGGTGAGGATGAAGGACCCTCCACCGCCGACTAAGGAGTGTTGTGACGCCGTCCAAGGCGCCGATCTCAAGTGCCTTTGCTCTTTTGTTAACTCTCCGATCTTGAAGAGCCTCAAAATCAACAAGAAAGCCGCCTTGAAGCTTCCGATCAACTGTAACGTTGACCCTAACTTCCATTGCCAAAACAATTATTGATGATTATATGTTGATTTACAAGATCGGTGATGTAGTTCTAAATGATTTCGATCCGTCGGAATTAATGTTATGTGTTATATATGTACGTTATTTGTAATTTGTTAGTTGGTGTGTGTAATTCAAGTTTGTGCTTTGTTGCCCTTTTTAATGGTTAGGGCTTAGGGGTGTGGAGAAAAGGGATTTAGTTCCAGTGGAGTTTTAAAAAAATTTTAAGAATCTGATCGTTAAATAATAATTCAACGTTTAAGATTGGATTCTTCTCTCTCCATATGTCTTTGTGATCTTTTAGTTTTCCTTGTTGATAAGAACTGCACGATGTTTCTTATGATAGATTTGACGAGAATCCAAAAGAAATCAACTTATTTGATTTGTTTTGAGGATTTAACACTTTGAATTAAATCTTAAAAAAAAAGAGGATTATAATTATAGCACTTTTATAGATCCGAAGGAAGATTAAATTCACAATTTTCTTTATCAGATCCGTCAAAGTTTAGTGGATCTTTGGCTTAGTCATCTTGAAATCGACCCTCACAAAAACACCCACCAAAATCTCATTGACACAAGAACGATTTTAAGTGATTTTATGGACGTGTGTAATAGAATAATACACTATCTTGCATTATAATTAATGCAGGACCTGTATTATAATGCAAACTTCTTACATATCTTGGGGGTCCTCTTAATTAATCAAATAATTTATAATTTAATTAAAAATCATGGAAAATCTATGCATAATCTTATATTTTATATTTTAATTATGTTGTTATTTAATAGTAAATATTTTCATAGATTTACTCCAATTTCATCTTTAGAACATATAAAGTTCATGAAAAATTAATGTGTTTATATTTATTATTATTCTCTTGCGGTTAATATATATCATGCTTTTTTTTCATGGCCATATGCACATTTTATTTTTATAAAATCCTTTTATATAATAATAATAGTAATAATAATAATAATAATCTACTATTATATCTGTCCATTGAAATAAATTAGACACATATACGTTACACAACAAATTGAATCTTAAAAACTACAATAGTAGATTATTTCAATTGTAAATGATTTCGATCCGTCGAAATTAATGTTACGCGTTATGTACGTTATTTGTAATTTGGAGGGTGAGGGTTTATTAGTTAGTGTGTGATGTTTGAGTTTTCCTTGTTAATAAGAATTGCATGATGTTTGGTATGATAGATTTGACAAGAATCCACGAGAATCAACTTATTTGGTTTGCACTCTTACTCCGATTTGAAGTTAAAAGGATATCTAAGGAGGGCCAAAACAAAAACAAAAAAACATAAAATAAGATGATTTATTTATAATTAGGGTATAGCACTATTATAGGTACGAAGGAAGATTCCCAATTTTATTTATTAGATTCGTCAAAGTTTAGTGCAACTTTGGCTTAGTCGTCTTGGAAATCGACCCTCACAAAAACACTCACCAAAACTCCATTGACACAAAAACAATTTTAAGTGAGTTTATATTGATAACTCGGTAAACACACTCACTTATAGAGCATTATAGCTATAATATCTGTCCAGCAGTCTTCACACTATCCTCAAAATGATAGTGTGAAGACTTGGGTGGGATGGAGGGATGGGTTCTTTACATTCTTGAATTTGCTCTATTTATAGTACTCGCAAAAGAAATATGAGATGGTTGATTAAAAGAGCGACACATCTCATTACTAGAAACACGACAAGTGTTTTTCAAAATGTGGTAATTACTAGGATTTTTATGTGTCTTATTTGCCCTTTTCTCATTCATGGATCCTTAGCATATTTATCAATTTAATTGATCCTCAAATTCTTATTTATTGTTTCAGTTACTGAGATATCTTAAAATATACTCCATCTCATATTTAAAATATCCTTCTTTTTTTTCTTTCCGATACCATCTTGAGTAATATCATTTTTGCTAATATCTATACAATTACAACATAATCCTTAGCCTTACTTAAACCTCAAGTATCTAAGCGTCACTAGAGTTGCTTATTTCGTCTTTCTTGTTATGTGAGCCTAAAATGTGTGTAGTGGGGCTCTCTCATCATCACGACGAGCTTGTGTCCGCTTGCACTTTCATGTTATTAAGACGAGTTTATGGTTGTCTGGGTTTCACTTTGTAAAGACGAACTTATAGACGATTGGGCTTTCATATCGTAATGAGAAGCTTATGATTGCTCGTACTTTCACGTCTTTAAGACAAGATTGTGGCCGCTTGGACTTTCAGACAAGCTTGTGGCTTCTCGGACTTGCACGTCATAAGGACGATCATTTGGCCGATTAGACTTTAAAGTGGTAAGATGAGCTTGTGGCTACTTGAGCTTTGGCATCATAAACACAAGCTTGTGAGGTCACTTGGGCTTTCGCATTATAAAGAGGAGCTTATGGTCACTTGAGGTGTCACGTCATTAAGACGAGCTTGTGGTCATTTGAGCTTACAGGTCATATAGACGAGCTTGTTTGGTTGTTGTCGGTCCTTAGACCAATATAATCCCAAACGACAACACAAGCTTGACTTAATGACATAAATCTTAAGCGACAATACAAGCTCCTAATTCTTACCTATTAAAAAAACAGACAAACACAACAAACACAAGTAAAGAGAATACAACAACCAAAGAAGAGAACCAAAAAGCGATTAGGAGTAAGGTGAATAAAGTGCAATTAAGCGTCTCGGTAAGACGGTCAAATTTGGACAAATATGGTAAAATAATTGAACCCCTGATGACGTGCCATTTTTTTCTATTATAGGTGAATTTTTGAAGATAAGTCAACGTACATAAAAATTGATTTTTGAAGATAAGGATAGGACATGAACACGTAAAACGAAAATGATACGAAGACATTCGTCTTGTGACACCCACCACCCTCATCACCCCTATGCCTACTCTAATCTCAACCCCTTCCTCGACCCCAACTCCGACCCCAATGGCTTCAACCCCAATGAAACCCCATTCGTGGAAGATGTGAGCCCCCTAAAAACTATCAAACACGCATTGAACGCAATCACTTCCAAATTTAATAACATTTACACTTGTAATACCCCAATATTTGCACGTTGAACGCGTTGAACTTTTAACTACTTTAATAACATTTGCACTTGCAATACCCCAATATTTTATGTTTGTGTGTTTTCGTTGTCTTGTGCTGATTTTCTGTGTTATGTAGTTTAGGTTCTACACGGTTCGTTTGGGTGTACCCCCTTTCCTTGGGAAGGGGTACCTCCATCTTGACCCCTATATTTCGCTATAGCGAAATCTCACTAGGTCAATGTTGTTGTTGAATGGCTTTCACCTTCAAAATTGTTTTGCTTTTGTACAAGTGTAGGGTGTTGTTAGCGAAATCTCACTGGATTAATGTTGTTGTTGAATGGCTTTTCCCTTTAAAATTGTTTTGCTTTTGTATAAGTGTAGGGTTGTTGTTATTAATTATTTCATCCACCTTCAAAAGATGGATTTTCTTAAACTTGTACATGTTTGAGCATTTTTTTATGGTTTATGATGATTATACATGGATCTGCATTACTCAACTCTTTTTTTGTTTCAAATTTGATTGAGATTTTGTGAAATTTCATTTTTGTTATTTGATAAACTAATATAAAGTTACCGAATTACTTCTCCTTTGTCAATTAGTTTTAGGATAACATTACCGAGCTTATATATATATTAGACTTGCTAATGTTTTTGTCAATTAGTTTTAGGATAACATTACCGAGCTTATATATATATTGGACTTGCTAATGTTCTCGACCCTCATTGTATAGGCTAAAATCAGGATTCATCATTCTGATTGATTGTTTCAAAATCTGATTAGTAAGTGAATTCCTCTCTCCCTCCTCTCTTCAACATATATGATCAGAACGAAGGACTATATACACGATTGAAATTGAACGTCATAGTTACCATCATCTAATTAGCATTATACATACATATAGTGAAAATCAAAGCCTAATTTCATACCAGAAATTTGACCCAAACACTGCAAACATAGTGTAACTGAAACACAACTAGAACAAACTTGGAGTCTTGTACTCTAATAGTAGTTCCATGAATCTATTATCAAACTGAGTGCTTCAAAACAAAGTGAACAAAAGATAGGATAGGAAATCGGTTTCATACTCCAACTAAAGAACACAATAAGGACAGCTAAATACGAATGGGCTGATAGATTTGGTCTCCCATCTTGGCGAATTCTTCCATCATCAGGCCATTCAATCTCAGCAGATAGTTGTCTGAACCTTGAATTTTAGACACCTGCTTCTCAACTTGTTTGCACAAACAGCACGCCGGTTGGCTGAGGAGTTTATACGCGCACTTCTGTAACAACGGGAATCCACCACCATATTTGGTCCATAATGTAACTGCAAGATTTGTTCAAAGCTTCAAAATCACACATTCAATTAATAAAAGCTCCAAATTTTACTAAACAATATGGTTAATACTTACTGGGGTGATTTGCTTCGCATTCAGAGATTGAAACATCAGCAAATGGGTTGCTTGATTCAGAACTGTATGCATCTATTTCTGCATCAAGTACTGCTTCTTCTTCTTCTCCAAATGCTCCAACAATATCATACAAAAACGGTGTAAGACTCTCTATACAGATGTTGTCCTGCAAATCTGGCCTTGAAATATAACAAGGGTTTAAAACGAAAGTGAGATCTTGGACTGAATGAGTACAATCATCCTTCCAATTCTTGTAGCAATCCCATATCTGTTTATACTTGAAAGGCACATTCTCAGAGTAAGTCTTGAGGAGACCATTTGCTTTGTCTATTGCCAATTCCAAGTAGCCAGCGCTCGGAACTAACGTGTCCATAAGAGTAAGAATCTTAAAAAAAGGTGCTAGAACTTTTAGAAGTCTATCCCCATCCTTCCAAAACTCATTGTTGTTAATGATTGTTGCAACACCAGCATCAATCATACTAATATTTGATATCCAAGCTTTCAATCCAGACTTAGCCTTCACAACCATACCTAGACGTGAAAAGGAACTTCCAGGCTGGCACCCAGGCACTTGTTCAATCCCTTTCTGTTTCAAAGTATTGCAAAATACTTGGTTCAAATGAGAACTAACCATGAGTTTGTATATTTTATCTGATTTCTTGATTAGGGTTTATACCCACTCAGACGTCTTGTAAATACTCCTCCACAACACATGAATTTGTTCCCTTATGCATTTGACCTCATCTGCACTAGAAAAGGATTTTTCCACTGTACCAGTCAGAGCGAGTGCTTGATACTCACATTTAGAGTGATATGAAGAACCATGTCTGAAAAATTGTATTACTTGGTTCCAGACATAAGGCACATATGGCACAAGATCTTCCAACGCCTTCCGATTTTCTTCTAATGAACCTTGTTCAAGAAAGATGAATCCTTTGGGAGAATAAAAGCCGAGAACGCACTGCATCCCTTCTTTCAGATTGTAGGACATAACCAAACAACCGGTTGTTTTCCACGATTCAATGACCATTCTCATATACTGCTTGATCTCATGCTCAAATTTCCACAGCGATTTCTGTATGCCTGTCGAGTTTTCCAGAAACACCAACGATTGCTCGCCTTGTTGAGCTACATTTTTCAATAAAGTCTGAAAATTTGAGTCGTTGATGACATCAACTGATATATTTTGATTCATCAAGAACTTCACAAGCACGTCAGAAGCTGTCTCTTCTCTGCATTCTTCTACCGCCATAGCCAAATCATTCGTGGTAGCCATAATTGATACAGCAGAAGCTTGAACCTGTACTGAAACACAGAAAGGATTTCTTTTTGGTAGACAACCAAATCAGGACTCATCAACAACAGAAACCCTAACATGAAAATGTAACGACTACGCTCGATCATCTACGAACACATATGAGCAACATAAACCCTATAAATGGAAACGTAACTAAATCAGGACTGAGCAACAGAAACCCTAAAATGGAAATGTAACCACTACGCTCGATTATCGACTGAACTTCTCGAAATTTGTTCGCATACTCACAATCAAGCAACCATGATAAAGCAAGCCGAGAAATTTCTACAATGAAATTCAGAAAGTGCGAAAACGTTTTTCGTACCTGAAATTGGAGAAAAGTGATCGAGACGAAGAAACAAGAGACGGCGTTGCTTCCGAACAGAGCGTTACTAGCTTTCGAAACGCATGATCGGAAGTTGCAAATTGCCCCTTACCGTTGGAGAAAATTACGACCCCGCCCAGGTATATTAACGCGCAAGCGCTCCGAATAAAGAAACAATCTTTTCAACTCTCTTCAACCCCCAAATTCCAATCCTCCGATCCTCGCCATCGCCATTTCTGGAAGCTCAAATTCTCCTCGTCAGGTAACTCTCTTTCCCCTCCCCTTCTTCTATTCATGGTTTATATTTCCCCCTTTCACTAATTTTCCCCAATTGTCTGCTGATCCGAGTAACAGATGAAGGGGGTGGCTGGTGGTAGTGTTCCGGCGGATTCGCCGGTGATCAAGAAGATTCAAGAGGCTTCTAGAGTTTACCAGTTCTATCTGGACAAATCAACCCCGCATGCGATTCCCAGGTGGATTGGGACACTGGTTTTTGCCCTAATTTTTGGGATCAGGATTTACTATCTCCAAGGTTTTTACGTCGTCACGTATGCGCTCGGAATCTACATCTTGAGCCTCCTGATTGGTTTCCTTTCGCCATTGGTTGATCCGGAGCTCGAGGTCTCCGATGGCCCCTTGCTTCCCACTAAGGGCTCTGATGAATTCAAGCCGTTCATGCGTCGTCTCCCCGAGTTCAAGTTCTGGTATTAATCTTTCTAACCTTTTCTTTTGTTAAAATTCTTGATTTTGGAATTAGCCAATCAGGTAGTCAAAATTGTGCTAGATTGCATATCAAGTTTTCAGATGCATTCCAAATTTATCTTTACTTGATTAAACTTCATAGTGGTGAATTGGTGATCTGATTGATTATCAATTGTATTGCTAAACATGATGTGATGAAATATGATGAATCCTAGGATTATGGAATTGATGAGTGATGATAGTTTAATCCATCTCTTTTCTGGCACTGATGTTCTTGTTGATTGATTACAGGTATGCTGTAACAAAGGCATTCTCCATAGCCTTCATGACTACTTTCTTCTCTGCATTTGATGTTCCTGTCTTCTGGCCTATATTGCTCTTTTACTGGATTGTTCTATTTGTTCTTACAATGAAGAAACAAATTGCACACATGATCAAGTACAAATACATCCCTTTCAATATGGGAAAGCAGGTAAACTAACACAATCTGACTGAGCCTCGCTCCCTTTCACACTGCATTGTGATTTCCATCTGGGTTTTAAGTATTACCTTTCAATTGACATTTTGATTCTTGTTTTGTTCTTTATACAGAAATATGGTGGGAAAAAATCTTATGGATCGAGTGCTGGCTCATCTGCCGATTGAAGCACAGTTCGAATGTATAGTTCAATTGTGGTATTACTATGTTAATGAAGTCATAGTGTGTTTACCCCTTATTCTGAAATCTGAATCCAGAGTAGGTTGAAATAGAAGCTGAAGTTGGCATGTGAAGACCAAATTAGTATATGTTGTTTCCTACAATGTTTTGAAGAAATGTACACACTACATAGTATTCTGGATTTGATGAATGCAAATACAACATTCTATTTGCCTTGCCTTTGAACTAGCTCCATTGATTTGTTGACTGTTGCATCTTCTGATGATTGATTATATGTTGATTGGAAAATTCAACTGTTGCAGGTGAAAATGTAGATCTGTGATTCAAAAGTTTGCCCTAAATTAACAAGTATGGTGAACATCAATGGGAAATGAAGCATAGGCTAAACTGCACTTATAAGCCAAAAATCTGTAGTTCCAATTTGGTTGCAATCATAAAACCATTTCAAATCAAAATTCCAGTATGTACAAATATAAATGTTGCTACTTTTAATCTCCAAAGCTCACAAAAGAAAGAATAAAACTATCTTCCCATCAGAAAACTTTGCATGCAAAAACAAAACAACCCTTGGTACCATTTCAATCTTCTGACCTAGAATCTGAACCAGAATCTGGGCCTGTTGCTGAATCTGAATCTTCATCTTGTGCATTTGGCTCTTCAATAGCTCGACTGACTCTGGTCGGTTTAGCCATTGGGTGCATGATATCCCTCGCCATCTGCTGTGCTGTTTTAGTGCAAATGAAACAAACGAACATGTTTAATCATACAGAAAGAAAACTGTAAAACAGGGACTGTTTTAAATTAAGCATGAACAGTGTTGGTTGTGGAGAAAAATTGTTAAAACTCATACCAGCTCCTACAACATTTACGACGAGTCTCTTTGCAAACTGAAATTCTGCTTGGTGTGAGCTAGCAAACCGCGCCTGCATTGTTCATCAATTTATAACACAAAAATTAAGAATCACTGCAAAATATGCTACAGAAATAGTAAGCATTGATGTTAGGATCTGTTTGGGGAATTTAAGGTTACATTGTGGCTTTCCAATTTGTACTTACATTTGCATTTCACATGTAATAGATGTTTACAAAAGCTTACTGTTTTTTGTTTTTTTTTGTATAATCTAATGTCAGGTTTTCAACCACATGAAAGCTTTCCCTTGACAAACAACAGACTATTGTTCCTAAATATATACAAGTTGAAAAACAGACAGTTTCATAGAAAAGGATAGATAGACATCTCACCGCTTCACAATAAAAAGCACCTAAAACGTAATCAAATCTAGTTTGGTGCCTCAAAAAGAATGGACGCAAGTACTTCATGTACAACTGCTTTGCTCCCTGTAATCAAATGAAGCAGGAAGATAAGATAACGTCTTAATTCTGAGTGTAAATAGATCTTGGCTATAAATCTTACATCAGTTGATGGAAGTTGAAGCCACACTAGAAAAGCAAACTTCAAATGATAGTAGATGGGTACCCTGATGAAAGAAAAGTCAGAGAATCTTCCAGATGAACATAACTTGTTAAAAAGAGGCTTTCACAAGTGCTGATGTTACATAAAAATGTATAACGATAGTGAAGGTCTTATACAAATAGATGTGACACAAAAAAGATCAAATATTTGCTTGGTAATATGATACCAGTATAGAATCTTGTCCGTCCATATTTCAGCAATACTGAATGATCCATAGGCTGCACAGAATAAGAAGATCCATTGAGTTTGCTTGAACAAGAAATGTAATCATTTTTAATACTCTCAAGCTGATCACATGCAATGCAATAACAGTATCATTTTGAAGTATAGTGCATACAGATACAAAGCATTCACAAAGGTGTAGAGAAAGAAAAACCATGTAATGCTGACCTGCCCAATACAAAAGACACCGTTTCTGCTCATCAGGGTCTTTTCTTTCAATTGCTTTAAATGTGGAGTACACAGGCAATGCAATTCCTATGGAGCAGCTGCAAAAGCAAACAAACCAAATCAAAGAATATTTAAAACGACAGATGGGATATGCACAGAGATGAACAATAATTTAAATAGCACCAAGAAATCAGTAGTTTGAGCAACATAAGTTATATGAGAAAAAAACATAAAGAACAACAAAAAGATTTCTGAGATAATATATATTGAGAACAACAAGGAAACTGGTTTCAGGAAATCATCCTAATATTGTAAGAAATCTTCTCATGTTAAGCAAACCCAATGTCAAGTATTTATGATGCAGTTCATTTAGGGAATCAAAAAAATAGCCATGGTTCTTATTACTTCTCACAACAAAAGACTGCTCATTATCTTCGGTGTGTGGTGTTTTATGAGGTAACTTGGAATGAAATAGTTTAAAAGCTCCCTCTCTTTCTAACAACCCTTTTTTGATATGTGAATGACTCAAGGAAGAAGACTTGTCACTTTTCTATAATGTCTTCAACCTAATTGATTTCCCAATGTACAGTCCTTTACCTCCACTACTTTAACATGAAAGTTCCTCTTTTTTTATGGAAGGCAAAAAAACCTGAATGGTTGAATATTAGCATAACAAAGTCAGTAAAAAAGAATCAATTATGACGATTACAACATCTAACAGAAAAAACTTGGTACACCATGGTAATCAAAAAGAAGGTGAAAGATTTGTCAAGACTCAAAAGCCATCTCCAGATTACAAAATTGATCATGTCAATCACTAGAAAAAGTTCAATGCTTACAAAACACACAACTTCTAATTCATTTTAGTCATATAACAAGTTTCATGCTTTTTTTTTGGTAGAAGAAATTGAGTACCGAATCAATAGTATTCTCAATTCAAAACTTACCATGCTGTTTTTATAACTGCGTTTGACGAAACTGGGCTTAGAAGCAACTGCAATCCAACCTGGCATTATAGAGTGTGTGAAAAAAAAGATCAGTTCTTTACTATGAACATCTCACATAAAAACTCTAGAGCAATTAATTGTCACCTCCATCATCAAATCTCATCAAATCACTATAACTCCATAACGAACTACATCTCTCCAAGTTTCTGTAACTCTATCCAATTCACCAAAATAATCACCCAAAGCCACCCAAAAATCCACCGAATCCTTGTGAAGATTGACTCAATTTCAATAGGTTCTAACAAACACGAATTGATCACTATTGCCCTCATTTCCTTGACATTCAATCGCCTAATTCTAACCCAATTTCGCATTCAATACTAGGCATCATGGAAGAGTATCAGCCTGAACTGTGAATTTTTATGCCGGAGACAAGAACGCGATAAACAATAAAAACAAAAGAGTGCACAGAGAGGGCAGAGATGCAACCTCGCCAGGCGCCCTAGCACCGAAGAAAGCCATGAACAAGCCCTAGGATGAACGAAGAGAAAACGAAAGTTCTCAAATTTGTTTTCGCCCTATGTTTTACTTCGGTCTCAGGGTTTGCGGATCGAACTTTTGCGCCTGTCCTCCAGATCGGTTGCCTGACATTTAAAAAAGTTCATTTCAACTGTAACTAATTTGAGCAAATTACGGTTAAAAAACTACTAAAACTAGTAAAATATGAATTTTAGTTTTGAATTTGGAATTTTTTAGAGAACTATTATTATTATTATTAAAATATTGTGTATGGATATTACACCACAATTTAATGTTTTGGACAGTAAACAACTAAATATTGTGAATAACTTCATTTACATAAGTGGCCACAAGTTGTAAGTGCAAAGATTATTCATTTATGATGAATGAATGAATGAATAATCTTTGCAGGGATATATCTTGAAGATATTATGTAAAAGCTCTCTTTTTACTGACGTTACTATTATTTTCGGGTGCTCCGGTGACGGTGATGGCGTCCTCGCCGGGGGATCCCCCTGGGTCCGATGCAATGGAGATTGATTCTCACCCAAAGATTTCAGGGATAGAAGTGTCGAGCACGGCTGGTGTGCTCAATCCTCTGTTCAGTGTGAATGGGGTGGATGGGAACGCAAATGGGGACTCACAAACCCCAACCCCAGCACAAGTCCAGCAACTGACAAGACCTCAACAGTCTTTCAAAGACATCGTGACTGGTGGAACTTCCAATCCTCCAGTTCAATCCCCCAACCCTCAGAAGTCTTTCAAAGATGTTGTTACTGGTGTGACTACCAACTCTCCAATTCAACCAGTTATGGATGATGTATGGAAGGAGAGGTCTGATCTGTATGATACAGATGATGATGAACCTCCTACTGAGATTGATCCTGAATGTCCTACGATCACCTTGACAGCGGAGGAAAAACGAAGCTATCGAAAGCCGTGGGCTCGAGCATTAATAATACATATGTTCGACAAGGGTCCAGGGTATATGTACATGAAAACTCGGCTGCAGAAGAAATGGCAATTAAAGGGAGAGTTTTCCATGGTTGATATTGGTAATGATCACTATGTGGTGAGATTCTCAAATGAGGTTGATAGACATCACGTCCTCACTCAAGGACCGTGGATGTTGGGAGATAACTACCTAATGATAAGAAGATGGACCCCGAATTTTGATCCTTACACGGAGAAGGCAAGGGTGCTCATGGCATGGATTCGAATTCCAGGAATTAGCTTGGAATATTTCAATCAACATTTCCTCCATAGAGTTGGTTCTGAGATTGGACAAGTCCTAAGAGTTGATCGGACCACAATAGCGGCAGACAGGGGCCAGTTTGTTCGAATTGGTGTGGAGATAGACTTATCTCGTGCCTTACTTTCGAAATTTCGATTCGAAGGTAAAACTTGGAGAGTACAATATGAAGGCATTCGACAACTCTGCTACAACTGCGGCAAGATCGGACATGTTCAGGAAAAATGCCCTCTGACTTCGCGACCAGAATCGGACACAGGCATCGAGGAGAATAAGAATGAACAAAACCAAGTGCCGGAAGAGAAGTTTGGCCCTTGGATGAAGCCTACAAGGAGAGTCAGGAGACAGAGGCAAGCTGATGTGAATGGCCAAATCTCACAAAACAATAAGTCAGTTACCCAAGCACATGGAGGCCAACAGAGTGTTGTTTCGGGTTCAAGATTTTCGGCTCTTGAAACCATTGATGGGTCTTCCGACGAAGTGCTGGTGGTTACCAGAAAGGATATTCCGGCGAGTTTGGTCGGTTCAAGGTCAACGGAAGATGGGGCCGAGAAGATTTTGAACGCGTCAAACGCGGGAGGGCATATCAACGCTGTTTTGGCAACTGTGGCAAATCAAGGAAATTCGGCTGAAAAGATCACGGAAAAAGGCAAGAATATAGGGGATTCAAGTGCAAAATCGACGGGGAAAGATACGGTGAACAAGAAAAAGGATAAAAAGGATCCAAAAGATTTGTTATCCTTAACAAGAAAATCTAAAGGGAAAGTTTCTACGGTTACAACGATTGTGTCAAAAGAATTGGATATCAAGAAACAATTTCTTATATCCGAGATGGCAGAAAATCTCAAAAACGTCCCAAATAATAATCCAGCTGGAAGAGGACCCTTTAATAACCAAATTGCCCATCCAGGAAGTATCTCAACGCACCAAAACAGGACCGTCCAGCCGAGACCTGAGGAAAAAAATGCAGACAATCCACCTCCCAATCCCCCACACAATACCGGTTTTCAACAAGCGAAGCATTCTGGTTTCGCCCCGCCGGACCGGCCCCTTGATCCCGTTCCTCCCGAGAATCGCAAACAAGATGATCCTGGAATTTCAAGCTCTGGAAATGGAGACAAGACCGGTTATTTGCAGGGCGTCAATGCCCAACCAAGTATCTGATGCTTTGCATCGGATTTATAACGCAATTCTGCTACAAGACTGTACGCAGTCTGATATGACCCACCCTATGCTTTGAGACCAAATTAACTCAACAATTATTATGAATCAGCTTAGTGCTTTAATTTGGAATGTTCGAGGAGCTGGGAGCGCGAACTTTCTTAATACTATCCGGGAGCTTATCCGTCAACATATTCCTTCTATACTGGTCTTGGTTGAGCCGAAAGTTAGTGGTGTGAGGGCGGATGAGGTGTGTGATAGAATTGGTTATGATGGAATGTTGAGGGTAGAATCACAGGGTTTTGCTGGTGGCCTTTGGTTGCTTTGGAGAACTGCCGAGGTTCGGGTTGCTCCGCTGATTTTGGATCCGCAACATATCACCGTGGAGGTTATCAGGAGAGATGAAGAACCCTGGGTCTTGACCTCTGTTTATGCTTCCCCCATAGCTGGTGATCGAGATCATCTTTGGGATAATCTTGAGACCTTTGCTGCTGCAAATAATCTTCCATGGATGTTAGCGGGGGATTTCAACGCTACTATCACTGCTGAAGAAAGGACTTACTCCTCAGAGGGTGCTAATTATTCTTCTCAAAAATTCTGTGAATGGGTTGATGAACTTGGTTTGATAGACTTGGGGTTCACCGGTCCGAAGTATACTTGGTCGACAGGCAGGTCTTTTGATACTTTTAAAGCGGCAAGGCTTGATCGCGCTTTATGTAATGAAGATTGGAGACTCCGATTCCCTGATGCCATGGTTCGGCATTTGTCGGCTCCCCATTCTGATCATACCCCATTGTTAGTTCAGCTTGCGCCTGGTTCCATGTTGTCTGGGAATAGACCGTTTCGCTTTCTTGCTGCTTGGTTGACGCATGAGAATTTCCCGGAATTTATGCAAGCAACCTGGCGCCAAGACCTTTGTTTACCCGAATCACTTGAATCGTTCCGCCCCCGGGTGCAACGCTGGAATAAAGACGTATTTGGCAACATTTTCCATAAAAAGCGGTGGTTATGGGCGCGTTTAGAGGGCTTGCAACATCGGCTCGCTCATAGGCCATCCCCTTACTACATTAATCTTGAACGTGAGCTTAAAATCGAGCTTGAAAAGGTGCTCCAACAAGAACAGTTGTTATGGTTTCAGAAGTCCAGGGCTGATTTTTTACTGAATGGGGATAGGAACACTAAATTCTATCATTTATCAACGGTGATACGAAGACGGATGAATCGGATTGAAGCTTTGCAGAATGACAATGGAGAGTGGGTCAATGATGAATCAATTGTTAGTCAGATGGTTTGTTCTTATTTTGAGAAGCTGTATACTGAAGATGATCCGATTGTTGGGGCTGAAGTCCATGATATTCCGGGTTTTCCTGCGTTTTGTGGGGAGAGCATTTCTACCCTTTCCAAAGCTTTTGTAGCAGAGGAAGTGTGGGATGCTCTTCACATGATGAACCCACATAAAGCCCCGGGTCCAGATGGTTATCCTGCTGTCTTTTATCAACAGAATTGGTTGACGATTGGGCATCAGGTTGTGGATACGGTTTTGAATCTTCTGAATGCTAGAGTTATGACTCCTGAGATGGATGATGCCTTGTTATTTTTGCTAGCTAAAGTGGAGAATCCTAGTACTGCTGCTCAGTTCCGCCCGATCTCTTTGTTGAATGTGTGTTTCAAGATTGCTACTAAGACCATAGTTAATAGACTGAAACCTTTATTGGCAGAAATTGTATCTCCGTCACAGGCTAGTTTCGTTCCGGGACGTCAAATTATTGATAATGTCGTTATTGTTCAAGAGGTCCTGCATTCCATGAATTCATCGAGGTCAAATCGGTGGATGATTTGGAAAGTTGATCTTGCTAAGGCATATGATAGAATTCGGTGGAGCTTTCTCAAGTAGGTTCTTCTTCAATCGGGTCTTCCCTCTCATCTTTTTGAGGTTATTATGTTGTGCCAAACACAGGGGAAGACTAAGGTTTTGTGGAACGGAAGTATTGCTGGTGAATTTCAACCGTCACGAGGAGTCCGACTAGGCGACCCCCTGTCCCCATATTTATTTGTTTTATGTATGGAAAAACTTTCCCACATAATTCAAATAGCGGTTAATGAAGGCCTTTGGAATCCGATTGAGGTTGGAGGGGTTAAGTTATCACACTTATTCTTTGCCGATGATTTATTCCTCTTTGCTAACGCGTCACCAACTCAAGCAACGGTGATAAAGAATTGCTTAGATCGATTTTGTGAGATTTCTGGGGAGCAAGTTAACGTTGGGAAAAGTAGTTTGTTGTTCTCGAATTCAGTCCCAGATGATACCAAATCTTTGATCAGTGCTCTAAACGAAATTCCAATCACGGAGGATTTTGGTAATTATTTGGGTGTACCCACTTCATGTGGGAAAATGACTGCAGATAGATATCAATTTCTGTTGGAAAAGGTGACAGCTAGGCTTCGTGGGTGGCAATCTAAAACCTTGTCCTTTGCTGGCCGAGTGACTCTTGCAAAGTCAGTGTTGTGTAGTTTGTCGGTGTACGTTATGCAATCGACGAGGCTGCCAAGATCTCTTTGTGACAGCATGGATAAAGTGGTCCGGGGTTTTGTCTGGGGCTCTACTTCGGAAAAAAGGCGTTTACATCTTCTTTCATGGGACACTTTATCAAAACCTTGCAATGAAGGAGGATTAGGTATTCGTCAAATGAGAAGTACGAACACTGCTCTGCTTGCTAAGCTGGGGTGGCGGACAATTCAGGAACCCTCGTCTCTTTGGTCAAGAGTCATTAGAGGCAAATACTGTCAAAGCCGAGCGGACGTTGACATGTTTCATAGATGGCCGAGATCTTCAAGGACGTGGAAGGGTATTGTTGAAGGAGCACAGGTCCTGTATAAAGGTGTTCGTTCTGCCATTGGTAATGGAAGATCAACCCTTTTTTGGTCTCATTGTTGGGTGGATTCCAAGCCTTTATCTGAACTGGTTGTTGCTCCTATTGTTCCGGATCTTGAAGGAGCTACGGTGAGTGAAATGTGGGTTAACAATAGCTGGAATTGGTCCCTTTTTAGTCACTTGCTCCCTGCTGAAATCTGTTGCAAGATTGCGGCGATTGTGGTGGACGATTGTGTTGATGCACCGGATAAGCTGTTTTGGGGTCAATCGTCCACTGGTGATTTTAAAACAAGTTCTGCGCTAAAGCTGATTCGTTCTCCTGTCCTTGATCAACAGCATTCTGTGTGGCCCAAAATTTGGAGAGTTCAAGCTCAACAACGGGTTAAAAATTTTCTTCACCTTGTTGCGCATAATGCAGTGATGTGTAATGCCAATAGGGTCCGGAGACATCTGGGAAACGATTCCAACTGTCCTCGTTGTGGCCAGGAAGAGTCGACTCTCCATTTATTACGTGATTGTTTCCAGGTTCAGTCAGTTTGGATGGCGCTTTCAGGTAATAATCTCCCGCTGAATTTTTTCGGGCAGGGTGACTGTATGGATTGGTTGGATAATAATTTGTCTAGACCTGGCAATTGGCCAACCATGTTTGCTATTATGGTTTGGTATACATGGAAGGCTAGGAATCAGCTGGTTTTTAATGGAAAAGACACTCTATCCACTTTGTCTTCAGTTGTGGTCCAACAAACGGAGTTGTTTGCGCGCACCAGGGAGAAGGATTTGGCTTGGCACCAGCCTACTAATTCAGTTCCTGCTGATATCCGTTGGATTTGTCCGGAGAACGGTTGGTATAAATTGAATTCGGATGGTTCTTTCAAGGGCAATCTTCAAAGAGCTGGAGGAGGAGGTTTGATTAGGGATCATAATGGAGATTTGGTGAAAGCTTATATGTTTCAGCAGGGGAATTGCAATGCTCTTACTGTTGAGCTTTGGGCCATCTACTATGGCATGTTGCTTGCTTGCAAACTGAATATTCATAAGCTGGTGGTTGAATCAGACTCGATGGTTGCTTGTAAGCTTCTGAATTCCTTGTCAATCTCGACTCACCCGGACTATTATCTTCTCCAACGGTGCTGGCAGCTTATGGCAGAGGCGAATTGGGAAGTGAAAATTTCTTATGTTCCTAGAGATGCAAATCGTGTGGCCGATAGTTTAGCTCAGCATTCCTTTCATATTAATTCTTTGTACTCTGAGATTACTACTCTCCCTCAGGACTCTTTGTTTCTTTTGGCTAAAGACTCTCCCTCTATGGAGAGTACTGTTTTCTAATGTCTAAATAAAATTTACAGGCCTTTGCCTGCTTTCTGATAAAAAAAAAAAAGATTATTCATTTATAACACTTGAGATTATAAGAGTGGCCACAAGTTGTATGTGGCCTCTAAAATGTTAACAATGAAGACTAAACAAATAGCAAGATTACAGATCCAAATGTGACAAAAAAAAAAAGAGAACAATATTCCTCAAACTGCACTTTCATGGCATTTGGTTCAACTTCAATTATCATAGAAGAAACAATGGCAGTTAAAATTGTTGCAAATATGTCTGTACATTAGACCTGTTAACTCAACCCTATAACTTCAAACAACTCAATCTGAAAATCTTAGTTCAAAAAATCAGCAAAATTTTGTTAAGTGATTTGAAGTGAATTGCCATCCCTATAAGCAAAAATTCTCAGGATTCAAGAATCAAATCATCCTTCATCAATCCATCCTTCTTCATGATCAAATGAAGATCCCAGATCACACCATCAATAGCCTTAGACTGCTGATGAGACCGATCACCAACTACGAACACATAAGACCTATTCCCGACTTCAATCCAACTACACCCGGGTTGCTTCTTCAACCCCTCGCCTTTCATTCTAAGCCTCACTTGAGCAGCCTCCTTCCATTTCCCAGAAGAAGCATAAATATTATGTAACAGCATATAAGTACCAGCGTTATCCGGCTCCACTTCTAGAAGCTTCTTTGCAGCATTCTTAGCCATATCAGAATTATTTCCATGGAAGTTACATCCTGCAAGAAGAGCGCCCAAAGCACATGCAATCGGCTTTCCCTCAAGCCGGTGCATAAAACTATACGCCTCATCAAGCCTTCCAGCTCGCCCACAAAGATCAACGAAGCACGCCAGATGATCTTCCCTTAGTTGTACTGAATTGTCGCCTACAATTTCTTCAAAGTATTTTAGCCCTTGGTCAACTAAACCAGAGTGGCTACATGCAGATAGTAAACCCACATAAGTAACATCATCGGGCTTTAAGCCAACTCTTTTCATCTCTTCAAACAATCTGATTGCCTCAATTCCATGTCCATGATGAGCATAGGCAGAAATAACACCATTCCAAGAAACCAAATCCTTGTGACTATTTGGGAAGTCATGAAACAGTTTAAGTGCAGGTCTTAATTCCCCACATTTTGAGTACATGTTTATGAGAGCAGACACCACATTTGTGCTATGTTGGTAGCTTGTCTTGCAAATCAACTGATGAATCTGTCTTCCCTCACAGATACCAGCTATGTTACTACAAGCAGCCAAAACATTAACAAAAGTCCCCTGATTAGGCTTGATTGAATCAACTGATGTCATCTCTCTGAAAACCTTCAAAGCCTGTTCATTTTGCCCATCTTGAACATACCCTGTAATCAAAGCTGTCCAAGATATGACATTTCTGTGGGGCATTTCGTCAAACAGCTTCTTCGCTCTATCAACATTTTTATTTTGGATAAATCCCGTGATTATCGTGTTCCACGAAGCCGTATCCCTCTCGGGCATGGTGTTGAACAACTCAAAAGCTTCATCAACTCTTAGATTCTGAGCATAGCCTGTCACCATTGCGTTCCAGGAAACCATATTCCTCTCCGGCATCTGATCAAAAAGCACCCGAGCCTCGTCAATCCTCCCATTCTTAGACAAGCCCGTAACAATCGCAGTCCAGGAAACCACATCCCTCTCAGGCATCTGATCAAACAGTCTCTTAGCTTCTGCAATCCTCCCACAATGAGCTAGGGCCGTCAAAACCGTGTTCCATGACACCACATTTCTCTTCGGCATTCCATCAAACAGCATCAAAGCCTTATCAATCTCCCCATTGCGAGCATATCCATCAATCATTGTGTTCCAAGAAACCACATTCTTCTCAGGCATCTTATTGAATAGCCTCTCAGCTTCAAAGATCTGGTTAGCGCTAATGTACCCACGCACCATAGCCGTCCAAGTGATTACATTCTTTATAGAATCAACCCGATCAAACAACTCCCTAGCTTCCCTTAATAACCCACATCTCAAATGCCCGGAAATGATAGCTGTCCAAGTAAGCACGTCTCTGTGGGGCATTTCGTCGAACACCTTCCGAGCATCCAGAATCCGGCCTTCTCTGCCGAGCTTCGTGATCAACTGAGTCGACCAGGCAACACTTCTGTTCACAGAGCGATCTCTAACCACCTCGGGAACAGAGATCAATGCACGGTGTACAATCAATGAGAAATTTGAGCGAAAAATTGGGGCTTTACAGATTACTGGTGCAGGAAACCAAGCTGAACGAAGAACAGGTGGCCTCGCAAAGAGGTAGCTATAGCAGAGCTGTTCAATTGTTTGGAAGGAAGAATTCCATGGGAGTCCTTTCATTTGGAACGGTGCTAGGAAAACGGCTACATGAATATTGGAAGAAGAAGGGAGAAGTTTTCGCGCGTATTTTACTACCGTTATTTTGAGTTTGTATGAAGTGAAAAAAGACGGCGAAAAAGGACGGTTAGTCAAAGACTCAAAGACCGAAAAAATAAATTGCACTAGTTTATATAATGTGTCAATTAAGCTACAAGTTTAAAATGAACTTGTACTTAATTTGGTTAAATGCGAAAATTATAATTTTGAAGAATTTAATTTATGTACAAGATGTAAATTATAAAAATTTAGAAAATATGTTTGTTAAAAATTTATTTTCTAGACAATTATTTTTTTATCAGAAAAAGGCGATGTTTTTCGAGAAATTTATTGTAAGTAAACGGGGTTAGTAGTTACAAACAAAACAAGGAAAGCCCTATTCCAGACATCATCAACCAGAAGGGAAAGAGAAGCCTCAAAACATGGAATCCAAATAATCCAATAACAAGCATGGAGTTCGATTCCAAAATAACATTTTGATACCTATGGTCCCATGCAAATTTGAGGCCATTACGAATGCCCCAAAGCTCGGTCATCTGAACCATGCATTGCCCAAAATTATAAGCAAAACCACTGATCCACTTGTCGCCTAAGTCTCTTAAAACACTTGGTGTAGAGGCGCGGCCTTCGTCATTCACCACACCGTCAGTTAACTTTAATCCAGCTTATAGGGGGTCTCTTCTATGTAATAAGAATCTCTGAGTGGCTTGGGTCTAGTCGTCCCTACACACCTAGTAATTAAGCCACACATCTTTGTACTCTTTTGCGCGATTCACCATGTACAAACGTACTCAACTGGTGTTCAACACCTCGTTAGCATTCCCGAATACGACTTCGTTCCTCCAGCTCCAAATCCACCAAAGTTTCGTAGCAAAGGTCGTCGACCATTCAACACCCTCCGTCAAGCACAAACAAAATCTGAATTCAATCTTGAACACTAAGTTTCCAAATAGTCTTGAAATCACTCCATCATTCCAAGTCAATTGGCCGTTGCATATAACTAAATTGTACGCTAAGGCAATATAAAAGTTCCCATCAGACGAGAACCAGTTCGATCCAATATAAATATGATAAAATTTAATTTTTCACTCAAATAAAAAGTCGAAATCAAAGATAAAAATATGTAATCTCTTAAAAAAAATCATACCTCATGCCACTTTAAAGAGAAAGGAATAACAATTGTCAAGAAAAAAAAACAGTAGGATACATATGGGTCATATTGAACATTCCATCATTTTAGATTATGCAAAATTTATCTGTAAATTATATTAATGTGCTTCTAGAACCAAGCTTTTTCACTCAATGGTCAGGATAAATGGATTGACAAACAAACACATTGAGATTGAGATAGTTTTCCTTGTTTAGGTTTGAGACAGAGGTTTTTAAATGATCCAGATTTTAATTAAGTTTTACCATACAATATCAAAAACATATATAAAAAACTTTCAAATCAAAACTTATAACCTAAAGATGATGATCTATTTTTATTACTTGAAAAAGTTATTTATCTTGAAAGTAAGTTGATCAATTTACATAATCCAAATCGACTTCGATCTTACTGTTTTACGTTTTGACAATCCTATACACTTGTGTTAGTCTTTTACTGATTCGCGGAAGTGTTATTCTCATACATGGGCTCAAGTCTCTTTACTTTTTTGCTCGGTATTTACTGCTTGTGTACCTTGTTTTTTTGTTTTTTTTATTGCTTTTTTTTTCGTTATCGATTTATTCGGCTATCAAGTTTCATCTTAATCTTTCGATCTACTAGACATATTTAGTATTTCGAATTTTTTTCCCTTATAAAAAAATAACTTAAACCGTTGAATTTTATTTCTTTTGACCTAAATCCAAACTTTTTTAAAAACTAAACAAATTAAATTATTATTTTTTGGTTGAAACTAAACAAATTAAATTAATAAACGAAGCTTCAATGTGATTGACAGGTGTACATGTAAACTTATCACACATCATAAGTACGTGTATCGAGAGTAGGACAAAAATAGTTGACTTTCTAGACCCATGAAAATGGAGAGTTGACCTTTATAATTATCAAATAAAAACCATGCATATGTGATGATGAAATAGCATCATATTATATTTGAACAGTTGAGCCATACAAGGTTGACTCCCGAGCATATGCCATCACTCATGAAAGTTCAAAAGGTTAAGGCCGAATTGTTTTTATACCTAAAATCAGATGGAATTACAAATTAATTAAGTTGGAATAAAAATTACATATTTTAATTTTTAATTAAGTATGGACTGAAATGTATTTTTAAATCCATTTCCATCCCCCTATATAAAGGAGAGTATAGAAACAAATGAGATCTAAAGGAGTAAACTATTTAAAATCTGTTTTTTATAATGTGTTTTAACTTTTAAGTGTATATTTCAAAAACATTATTTGGACACTTAAAAATTCTATGATGGAGAATAGTCGAATAGATAAACTTTAATAAAACTAAATAGAAAAATGTAAAATTAAAGATTTATATAAAAAAATTAAATTAGATTTTTTATAATATATTCTAATAACTTGTATAATTATTTTTCTAACTTATATTCTAAGAATAAACTTTGTGGGATATCAGACATTTATAAGTTTTTGTAATCCATATTTGATATATTTTAATGATTCGTTTACTTTAAAATTATTAATCTATATTTTTAAAAGCATAAATTAGAAAAATCTACTATATATAAAAGCAATAAGGTTTGGAGCCTTCTCATTACGCCACCTAGGATTTCTCCACATGTCGATCTTATATTAAGTCACCTCATATTTTTACATGTGTCATTTTCTTATAATTTAGACGTCTTTATAAATATTTCATGTCATAGTCCACATGTCAAAAAATTTCCATATCATTCATATATTATGTACACATCATATTGCCACATAATCTACAAATATCAATCAATTTTTTTAATTTTTTTATATATTGGATTACAATAATGTTTTTTTGAAAATTTATTTACATATAAAATTTTTTTACCATATCTTTATGATCCTAACAACTCTCCAATATAATCTACCAAAAAACTCATATAAATATATACCGAGATCTTATCCTATAATATAAATATATACCGAGATCTTATCCTATAATATATACCGAGATTTTATCCTATAATATGTCAAGTCAATTTTATTTGCTAATCCATATTAAATGTCCCATTATTTTTATTTTTATTATCAAAATCTTTAATTTAGAATTATGTTTTTTTTACAATTTATATAAATCACCAATTCACAATTATTATTTATATTTTATTTTATTTATTAATATCTTTGTTATAGTATATTTAAAAAAATATTGATTCATAGTCGTGCAGGACACGACGGGGACAACTAGTAGTTAAATAAATCCTACCAAAAAAATATGTTATGGTTGACCTTTTATAGTGTTATTTTTTTTTACATTTTACGGATTCAAGTACTACGACAACTTTTTTTAATGTTTTTTAGAGCACCCACTTGGGCCACGTTTGAAATATAAATGATTATGATGTTAAGTACTCCATAAGTATAAGATATGATCTTCCATAGATTCTTGCAGGGAATCAAAATCTAAGACCCAATTTTGATACTCATTCTTCAAATTAAATTTAATTGTTATGATTTGAAATAGAAAGTCCCCGATGACACTTGTTTTAGTTTTTTTTAATATGTTTTTGGCAATTACATAGTCATAAAATAGAAATGTAAGAGAAACAAAAATATACATTAAAATTAATGTCTCTTTATGGACACATACATGTCAATAAGTCTAAATATAGCAAATATAACCTTTATTTGTTAATTTTAATTTAACATCATGGAACTGTTGTTTCTAATGCTGTTGTCCGAAAGAAGAGGAAGTATGAATTAAAGTGCACAGAGAACGGATATGGTTTTATTGCTTTTGCCTTCTCTACTTTTGGAGAGCTAGGGAGCGATGCCCTTGAGTTTTTGTCTAGGGTCACACGGGCTGCTCATAGTAACACGGCAAACGTTAATATTCGTTTCTTTATTTTTCAGTGTTTGTGCTTTGCCCTGAATAAGGGTGTCGGAGCCTAGTTAGTTGCTAGGCTCCCATCCAACTTTGTGTAATTAATCCCTTAAGTATAATATTATACTCAAAAAAAAAATTAGGGAATAATTTTTAAATAATTTCAAAATTAATACTCTTTTTATTGTGTGTCAAATGGGTACACATTAGGCAGACCGTAACATAAATAATTCGAACATGACATTTATTATATAATTTATTTCCTTATCGGTAATTATAGAAATGTATCCACTTAAAATAAAATCTTATAAGATCTTAGCCATTGAATTAAAATCAAAGGCTTAAGTCCCCGTTTGTTATGCTGTTGGAATCGGATTGAAACCAAGAATCAGAATGGAATTAGGAATCATAATGACCCAATCATGTTGTCGGAATGAACTATTCCTGGTAACTATGGTTTAAAATTTAGGTTTAGACCTTATAATTTAGGGTTTATGAATTTTAGAGTTTATTATTAAAGGTTTATGATTTTTACGGTTTTTAAGATTTAGGCCCCGTTTGGTTGCAATTCATGAAAACGTAAACAGAATGAAAATGAATGTAGTCCATTTTAGTGTCATGATACATTGATAATAGAAAATCAACTTGTTTTGCACAACCTCTTATCCCTTGTAAAAAGGGGCTTACTCCACCTCAATCATTCTTCTATCAAGGGGGTGGCTAACAAAATGGTGGAATCACTTTCTTCTATCTCACTTTTACAATAGACAAGTTGTTGGGTTATTTTTTTAATATAAATGTATTATGACACTAAAAATGACCTAGATTCATTTCGTTTCCGTTTCCGTTACGTTTCCACATGTCACGACAAACCAAACCGAGCCTTAATATGAAAATTTACTATATTTTTTGAATGGAAGATACCTTCCATTTTATCCTGTAATCAAGTTTGTCTGCATAGTTGGAATGAGTCATTCTTGTGAATGAAATCGATTCCTGATTTTAATAAACCAAACAGTATACGAGAATCAATAATAATCCATATGAAGCCTAAAATCTTTCAAAAACTCTATGTTGAGTCATAATTCCAACTCTAGCATAACATGCTCCTACATACATACATCCAAATACCTGATGACACTCTAATTGAGATTTAGGTTTACTTGTGAATATAGTTGAATAAATCCTAGTTATTAAGTTGATCTTTACTTTTTAACTTTTTTCTGACAAATTCACTAATATCCTATAAGATTTTATAACTTATTATTTCACTAATTTATCCATCAATTTTTTTAAAACACCCAAACAAACAAAATCACTTAAATTGGTAGTCAATCGATCCATTTAATGCTTACCCATCTCTGTCTCCTTATAAATACAAACCAAAGTCAAGACTCCTTTGCTGTGTGTTCATACAAAGACTTAGAAATACACAAAGAGACATATAAAGAGAGTTATCTGCATGTGCTTACCTAATATTGCTGAGAAAATGAAACCCTACTTTTTCTTCTCCATTCTCTTCATCGTCCTCCTCCTGGTAATAATCTCTTCATCCCTAGCTTGCTTCAAATTCATCATTTTATTTTTCTTAATTCCCTTTGAATTATATTAATTACTTCCATTCTAGCTTGATATATGTTCATATATGAAAGATTTTCTGGCTGTTTAATTTTATACGTATATATGGGGTTTTTGGATATATGATAATTGTTCATATTCGGAGTAAACTCTCCAGATTTATATTTATTTTATTTTATTTTATTGATCAAAACTAAATTTATATTTATAATGATCGTTTTAGAATTTCTAAATTAGATTATTAGTTTCAAATTTTAGAGATGATTTTTCTACGTACAAATGAGATCCTCTGTTCTCAATTTTGTGTCTTCTCTTGTGTCCCTTTATATTTATTGATCTACAACTTATTTGTGGTGTGTGAATTTTTTAAATTAAAATTAAAAAAAAAAATAGATTTTTTAGTAGCATTTTGTAAGAAAAAAACTTAATAGACTTGATCAATAAACACAAGGAGACACAAGAGGGGACACAAATCGAGGACAGATGATCTTGACCGAAATTTCTAAGGCCATATTTTAAAATAATTTTTTAACGTTAAGTTTTTAAAAATGACAATATTGCATAAGTTTTTAATTATTTAGGATTACTTTGTTTTCAAAGATTCATTAATTTTCTAATAGAGTTTTAGTTCTCTTGAATAATATGCTTAATTCATGTCCTTATTATGAAAATTAATTTTTAAAAAAATTTTAAATTAGAAACTATTTCATTAAATTTTACTCCGTATTATTTAGAGATATTTTGACTTTTTTTTAATATAATTTTTAAAAGATTCATTAATTTACTAATAGATTTTTATTTCTCTTGAATAGTAGGTTTAATTTATGTCCTTATTATAAAAAATAATTTTTAAAATTTTTAAAATAAAAATTATTTCATTGAATTTCATTATTTAGAGATATTTTGACTTTTTTTTATAGAATTTATTAATTAATTTTTTAGAGTTTAGTTGATATATCTAACATAAAATCTTTGAATTTAGGGATTGAACAAAGAAGCAGAAGCAAATAGGTTACAACAACACTACTGGAATGATGTGATGGGAGACGAGGCGATGCCGGACGCCATTAAAGACCTTCTTCCGAGCACCGCCCTAGAGGGCAAGGATCCAGTGCTTCGCGGGCACGCTGGGGACGCACCGTTGACCTTGGAAGATTTGATCAACAAAGACTTTGACGCCACCAGATCGGTGAACATCATTTATCATCACCCAGATGATCATCATGCATGATGATGGAATGATGGTCACCGTTCAAAAGATGAGGCATCATAGACTTTCATGGAGGGGTTTATTTAATCTATATATGAAGAATATGTATTAAGTAGATGGTCAATAAGATCGCCTAGATAGCTTTGTGATGTAATCATGTGATTAGGGACCCGATGAATGGTTGACTGTTTTAAATTTGGAGACAAATTAATAAATACTAGTGGCAGTTTTTTGTTTCCCTTGAGGAGTTGTTTAATTATAATCTTGATTTCATGGTTGCATACTTTGAGGAGAGGTTGTCTTTCAACATTTAGTTCAACGATTGGACCTTTGAGTAATATTTCGAGGTTATCGTTTTGAATTTTTTGGATGATGGTTTACCCTTTTTCTTTAAAATTGTCTAGTAACCAGTTGATTTCGAGTTTTCCAAGGATACCACAGCATAACCGCAAACATGGAGGCCCATTTGTCTTCGCTGGATAAATTCAAATTGATCCAATCTGAATATTTTTTTAGTAAAAAAGCTAGGAGGAAGATTGTTACCCGATAAAGCCAGCCAAACTCCAGTAATCGTCGAGCAATCGCGCAACATATGAGTAATATTTTCCTCTTGGTGACATCTCGGGCAAGCGGAGTCATTAGCCAAATGTCGTCTAGCTCGGTTGGCATTACAAATTTAATGGTTAAGTAAGTTTATAAATATATAAGACTAAGGGTCCGTTTGATTCTATACCTAGGTTATAAGGAATTGGGTTAGGTCCGTATGGTCTATCCCTTTTTGGTGTTTGGTATGGAATAAGGTTTGGGTATGACTTATTCTCATTTCTTCAAAATACACATGAGCTCATACCTTATTTTTGAGGTGAGTATGAATGGAACCTATTCAAACCCGATTCCTCATTCTATCTCGATTCCGAATATAGAAACAAACCGGACCCTAAATAATCTTGACAATTAATGTTCATACAATTAATAAAATATTTTATAATTTCATTTCAATCATCCTATATAAATATAAAACAAGTATATAACATAGGCATTATATTTTATCAATTAATGCTCCATTGGAGTATTATATTATAGCAATTAATATTCATACAATTAATGTTCCATTATCAATAATGAATAAATTTGGTCAATTAAGCATTATGTTATAGCAATTAATGCTCCATTATAATACATGAATTAATTTGATAATTGATGTATTTTTATTATAAAGGATTTGAGTTCTAAGTCTTCTACCAAAACATTTTTAATGAAATAAGTTTTATAATATTTTTCATTTTCATATTATTTAAAATTTATATCATTTCTTCTTATTTTAATTACATGGGTTTAGAAATACAAAAACAACTCAAATGCCCAATTCATCTTCATCCAAAAAAAAATCCATAATATATATATATATATATATCTTATATAATCATATAAACTAGATAAAATAGTAATTAATACCAATATATTTTATACAAATTATACAATTTTTTTGTACATTGTCATATAATACCATAACCTATTTTTTTTTTGGGTTGAAGGAGAGGCGGTACTCTCCGGCCCCTCAAGGAGGCATTTTATTAATAATGAAAAAATGGGCTAAGTAGTCAGCAAACGGGGGATAGCCCGACCCCTAACATCATCAAGCAAAGAGTTAATAATCCCCTCTGGCGGGGCAAACAATACATGAAATCCAACAGGAAAAGCAAACGCAAGGGACGTGATGCGATCCGCAACCACGTTGGCCTCACGATAAATATGACGGGATTGGATAGTCCAATCCCTACTAATAAAGCCTTGGCATTGAGATACCAGGCTAAAGAGCGGGTGACATCTGGTCACCCTATTCCTAATAAGATGGATAACTAGCTGCGAATCAGACTCCAGCAAAACTTTTCGGAAGCCCATCTCCCAAGCCAGTCGTAGACCATTGAAGACGCCCCACAACTCCGCCATTGGGACGGTACACACTCCAATATGGTGAGCAAAACCAGCAATCCAATCGCCTCTATCACTCCTCAGCACTCCACCAGCAGTTGCAAGCCCGTCTTCTTTAACCGCCCCATCTGTGTTGACCTTAATCCATCCTTCCTCAGGCATCTCCCATGAAATATCCTACATAATTTTCATTCTAGACAAACCCGAATTGATAGACTTACCTATAGCGTTTCGAGCCTCCCTTGCCTGGCCAACCACAAAAGAGACTTTATCGAACACTGGAGACTCGCCTTTAAAGATTTTGGCATTCCTCCATTTCCAGCACCACCAAAGAACCGTCACGAACAGCGCGTTCCAATCCACATTTACAACCAACCGATCCTCCAGGATATTATGACGGATCCAAGAAGCAAACGGGTCCTGAAAGAATGAAGGATAGAAATTAGAAACTCTCAAATTAACCCAAATATTTCTAACTTGAATGCAGTCCCGAAATAAGTGTTCGAGCGTCTCCGGAGAGTTGTGGCATTGAGGGCACTTGTCGCACGAAGCAATGTGCCGTCGGTGCCTCTCGGTGTTGGTAAGGATGCCGCCCCTGCTGGCCAACCAGGCGAAACCGCGGACTCTTTCCTGAACATCAATCCTCCACAACTTGTTGTACAACAGCCCATCAACACACGATCTTGTAACATTGCCTCGAAGGAGATTATAACCAAATGAAACAGAATAGGCGCCATCAGCAGTAAAATTCCAGCACAATTCGTCACTTTCATCAACATCTTCCCACATAACAGAGATAGCAGCAAGATTGAGCAGCACATAATTCGGAAGCATCATCGAGAGGTAGCCCCAGTTCCAACCAATCCCCTCGTTCCAATAATATCGGACAATCTGATTCAGCTGATCATTCGCAACCACCCTAGTCGCCACATTGTGTAGTGGCTCTTGCAACAGCCAAACATCCGTCCAAAACCTCGTCGAACGCCCATCCCTAATCAACCATCTAGAACCATGAACGATCACCTTTGAGATCCCCGTTCTAATGCCACGCCATATATGGGAGACCGCCCCGGACTTTCCTAGAGCACTGTCGACGTACTTTTTCTTGAGAACTGAAACCCAAAGGCTCCCATCTCCCATAACAAATCTCCAACCCAATTTACCCATTAAAGCCACATTCAAATCTTCCATTGAACGGATACCAAGACCTCCGTGAATTCGAGGTTTAGTAACCTCTTCCCAGGCGACTTTGTGTATACGCTTTTGCTCGGGAGTGCTACCCCAAATGAAGCCCCGGTTGATCTTGTCAATTTCTTTACACATACTCTTAGGTAACAACACCGAGGACATAGTATAAACCGGAATCGAAGTAAGAACTGACTTAACCAAGGTAACACGACCGGCGAAACTTAAAGATTTCGATCGCCATCCTGAGAGTTTGGATTTGAATTTATCAAGGAAGCCGCTAAAGGTGTCTTTATTGATAGGCTTGTGCAAAATGGGCATACCAAGATAATTCCCTAAATCAGCGGAAACGGTAAACCCACTGGCCGCTCTAAGCATCCTCCTCTGACGACGTCCCACATTAGGAGATACAAAAATCTTGGATTTCTTAGCGCTCACTTTTTGACCAGAAGCAGCGCAAAAGTCGTCTAAGCACTTCTTAATCAGATGCACCTGCTCAACTGAGGCCTCCGCAAAGAGCATTATATCGTCGACAAAGAAGATATGTGAAAGCAAAGGACCATTCCTAGTCAACTTGATCGGTTTCCATCCCTTGGACTCAACAGCATCAACAATAATGTGGCTAAGGCGTTCAATACAGAGAAGAAACAAGTAGGGCGAAATAAGGTCTCCTTGTCTAACTCCCCGGGAAGCAGCAAACTGATCTGTCAACTCCCCATTCCAAAGAACTTGAAGTCGAGGGGAAGAAACACAAGACATCACCCATTGAATCAACTGAACAGGGAAACCCGCTGCACTCATAGAAGACTCAATAAACTCCCAACTCAATCTGTCGTAGGCTTTCTCAAGGTCTAATTTCAGAATCATCCAACCTTTAGCCCCCTTCTTCTTTTTCATTGAATGGACCACTTCTTGAGCAATAACAATATTATCTGTAATCATACGACACGGAATAAAACTTCCCTGAGTAGGACCAATGATTTCCGACATAAAGGGTTGAATCCGATTAACCAACACCTTTGTAATCACCTTATACATAACGTTGCAAAGGCTAATAGGTCGGAACTGACTGATAACCTCAGGTTTGGCCACTTTAGCCAAGAGTACAATCAAAGTATCGTTCATACCTGTAGGAAGAGAACAAGTACGAAAAAAGTCCTTGACAAATCTCACAACAGAGCCCCGAACCAGCTCCCAACAACGTTGGAAGAAACCAGGTTGAAATCCGTCAATTCCCGGCGATTTAAACGGACCCATAGATTTCAACGCTTTCCAAATTTCGTCAGTCGAGATCGGCACTATTAAACACTCGAACCTATCTGAACCAAGGCTCGGGTAATTACAATTCAGCAGCGGCAACCTGCTCAAATCAGTCGGCTCAGCCTTGTACAAGCAGCTGTAGTACTCTACTGCCATCTTCTCAAGCTCATGTCTATCTTCCACCCACTGACCATCATCATTCTTAAGCCCTTCAATCCGATTATAAGCTCTTCTAATAATGGTAGACTTATGGAAAAAAGAAGTATTCCGATCCCCACAAGAAAGCCATTGCTCCCGGGATTTTTGAAACCAGAGCATTTCCTCTTGTTCCAAAACTAGCTCCAAATCAGCCCGGGCTTTAGCTTCCAAATCAGCCAAGTTGATCGAACTATTGATAGCCAAATTTCTCTGAATAGCATCAAGTTTTTGAACCAACTCATTCTTCTTGCCATGAATGTTACCAAACTCTTTTTTATTCCAAGTAATCAGGTCCTTCCTAAGCATGGATAACGCCTCCGGAACTTCAACGTCGTTGCACCACCATCCTCTAACTTTCTCAACAAAATTCGGATGAGAGAACCACGCTGCCTCGAAACGGAACGGGCGACGTTTCTTGTTAAACTCAATGCAAGGGCTGAAGTTAATAAGCAAGGGACTATGATCCGAGGAGAACCTTGGCAAGTGTCTCACCCTCGCTTCAGGCCACCTTAAACGCCCATCAATGTTCATGAAGATCCTATCCAACCTCTTGTGCACAACTGAAGAAGGTGAAATACGTCGACTCCAAGTGAAACTGTTGCCACTGAAACCAAGATCAACAAGATCCAACGCATCCTTCCAGTTGTTGAAAACAGCAGAATCAGAATGCAGATTTCCCGACCCACCATTGCGCTCATGTCTGAACAGGATGCAATTAAAATCACCACCTATCACCACCGGGCCAGCCACATTGCTCACAGCTTCCTCAAGATCTTTCCAAAAAACCTCTTGTCTTGTAGAACTCGGGGGGCCATACACCATAAACATGTGACACAAGACACCCGACTCCAAGAAAGATGCATGAATGAAGTTGTCGTTCTTCTCTTCAATAGACAAATTCACAATATTATTCTTCCAAAAGAGCCAAATCCCGCCCTTAAACCCTCTCGCTTCCACTCGATCACAATTAGAGAAATCAGACCTCGTAAGCTTGTCACAAATTGCTTGGGCCCGATCACATGAGATTCTCGTTTCAAACAAAACCAAGACATCCACTTTATTATGTCTACATAAATAGCGAATAGCTCTACGAAAACCCGGCTTGCCTGCACCAAAACAATTCCAATATAAGACATTCATCATAATTAATGGAACAAAATATAGAGAAAACAGGGAACAAATCAGTTTGGCCCATGAGCCAAAGTACTCTCCGCCATAGCGGAATCGTCATCAACTGTCAGGATCGTATGAGGATGTTGATTCCGATCGCCACCCAGGTTTGACATGGGTTGATCAAATTCCACACCACTTGGAACATTAGACCAGTCTTGGCACATGCGAGGGTCCTGTACGCGTTGATCACTCGGACTAATCGTTTGAGCACTAAGGTTCTCAACAACTGCTGAAGTTAAAATTTGTGAAGCCTGCAGAACTTCCGCTTTACGTTGACGCTTCTTCGAAAATTCCCCAGTAGAACTAATTGGTCCAACGGGCCCATCCCTTGAAATAGCTTTAGATGTGAAGACTCCATCAGGCCTTCCAATCTTGGGCTTTCTTCTTGTCATTTGGGCCTTGTTAAGAGTCAGCCCAACATCTCTCCCCGAATTAAACAACAATTGATTATCATTACTACTAGAAATTCCTTTATCTGAGTGGAGACTTTTGGAACTAGCCCCTTTGATCTCACATGGCCCCACAATTTTGGCCGCAATTTTATCAAAATCTGCACTTTCCTTCCCCTCCCTATTGTCATTGACTTTCTCATTGACAAAAACCTTTTTTTGTATCCCGACCGATTTTTCAGTATCCCCGTGATTAGAAGCAATCACATCTTGAGTTTCCTTATCCGATAAATTCAACGCTCCAAATCTATTGCCTGGCAAAAATAGTTGCTTAGGATCAGTGGTGATTTTATCTTTTCCTTTAATAACACTTCCCGGAAAATTCTCCTGATCGGCGAACTTCACTCCTTCCTTCACCGGAGCAGCTTGGGCATCGGAAACTTTTGCTTTTCCTTTGATCGGTCTCGGTTTTCTTGCCACGACCATCCATTCTCCATACGTCCCCTTGCCTTCAAAACAAACTTTATTCTGAGAACCAAAATCAGTAGGCATAGGCGCCTTGCTACTTGCCTCCGCCTCCTCGTTCGGTTGGAAAACATTAGCCGGCGGATTGGTAGCTTGTCTAAACGGACAATTGTTTCTAACGTGCCCAAACCGCCCACACCGAAAACATATTGTTGGAATACCCTCATATTCAATGAGAAAACGGTCACCATTAATACTGATAGCGCCCTTCAGGGGCTTCTCAAGATCGACCTCAACGCAAATTCTAGCAAAACGACCTCTATCGGTATATAATGTCTTTGAATCCACCTTGATCGGACGCCCCACACCTGTAGCAATTTTGAGTAGTATCTTTTCTTCATATAGTGTCAATGGAAGACCCGAAAGACGTATCCAAACAGGCGCCGTTCTAATTGGATCAGAAGTACGAAACTTAGAATCCCAACTCCGCACCGAAAGACACCTTCCAAAAACCGTCCAAGGGCCGCTAGTAAGAGCCGACATATAATCCACTTCGCTACCGAATCTTACCAAGAAACACCCATGTTCCAAATCCAAGATCTGAAAATGGGTATTGGTTCTCCACATTTCTCGTATCTTCTTTTCCATCACATTGAAAGCAATAGGTGGCCCTAATAGCTTGACTACTACCGACCATGTCCACACCGAGGCGAGAGCCTCCATCACATCCTCAGCAATAATCACTGCAGGATCACCATCCTCACCATCCGGAAAGGAGACGGTAACTTTCCCAGCCAAAAACTCTTCATCCAAAGACGTCTTCCGCCGAAACGCACCACCCACAACCACTTCTTTCCATGACGCTTTCTTGTCCGGTGGATCTCCCGGAGGGCGATCTACCGGAGCGTTGTCGACATTCATTCCATCATTATCCGATCGCTGGTTCCCCGGTGTGAACACCGGATTAGTAACGACGTTCATTCGTTCGGACCAGAGCAAAAGAGAGCTTTTTCGAACTAATTTTCTTGTTAGTAAGGAGTATACCATAACCTATTTTAATAAGGCGGGAATGCAATTCCAATTAAAATTAAAAATATATAATTATTAGTCATTCATCAACCCATTTATATTCTCCCAATATTTATAAACATATTTCTGACCTAAGTTTACCGTTCATTAACAAGGTAGCAACCAAAAAATGGAGAGTCTGCTCTTGTGGTTTTAGTAGATCCAATAGTGGAAACATTGCTAATAACATCTATAAGATGGAAAGTACTTTAAGGGTTAGTCTAGGTATATGAAACTTGTTATTTGTTTTAAGTTGTGAACAAAGGAGTGCCTTACCAACAAGGTATTTGCATGGTCTAGACAAAAGTGATTTCTTCAAAAGGAGGAAATTGAAAAGGGTATTTGCTTAAATCCCTCAATTTTAGATGTAGAGGGCTTCACAACAGTATTGCCCTCAAGTTCGATAATATAAGCATCGCCCTTACAAATTCGGTAGTTTTTTTTTTTTGGAACAAGTGTGAAGTTCTTTAGGATATATATATTTTCCCTCCTCTAAGATAGACACAAAATTGGGAGCAATATTGCTCCATATAGTGCATTGTATAACACACCCTATAATCATAAATGGAAAAAATATGTTAGAGGGAGGGAGAATACAATTTGGGGTTGCGAATGTGTGATATTTTGTCCCAAACAAGGAATTCAATACTAAGATATTTTCTATAAGCATTTGTTGCATCCCATTTGCTACATAGCATCACTTCGAGTTTATGTTGATCACCATCACACAACTCATCAAGCGTGCAAAATGTGGGCTCTTGTTCATGTGAATTGGGATCACAGGGTAACAATTTTTGTGTATCCATGGATGAAGCCGCCTCCATTTTCTCATGTGAAAAAAAATTGTAATACATGTTTATAATATTTGCATGATTCATAGTATGAAAGCAAAATGGGAACAACACAAACGTATATCGTTTCTTCCGATCGGTGTACACGCGGACTCTCAAGGTGGAACTATGACTGGTTGGATGAAAGGTACAGGCTCCGAGCAGAGAGGGGTCACCTAGCGCATAGACAGTCATAACAGCTGCTTAGGTGATATAAACGGGTGCCAAAATCAGTTGGATGACTAGGCGGGTAGGGACCTTCCAACGCCTAGGCAGGGCCTATGTAGTGGTCATGGGTCAATCTGGGTCGAGTCGTTGCGGATTTGCAGACAGATCGGGTTGACCAGTGGGTCAATTACATCGAAAATTTTAAGATTATTAAAATAATATTATAATTAAATAATAATAATTATTAATAAATATACTAAATTGGTCCACCCACGAGGTTTCGGATTTTAACCCAAAGTGTTTCGGATCAATTGAGTACGGTTTGGTTTATTTCAGATTAGTAAGTTTAAATTTACGGATTTCAACCCTAAAATTTCGAGTCAAGTTGGATTGTCGGGTTCAAGTCAAATTTTGACAACTCTATCCATTATATTAATTTAGTTTTTTAGAGGAACAACGGAACACATGTGTTTTTACAACTCATCAAAAGTTAGGTAATTTTGGACTTTTTAAGTTAGTTTGGGGCAGTTTTCTTAACAAACGCCACTTACGAGCCCTTGCAAGTTAGAAATTCGTTTGTCTGTTGCCAAATGACCATTGAACTAAATAAACAGTTAACAAACGACTTGTGGGATTACAAACAAATGAAACAACCTCTATCTCTGTGGGCAAAAATGTATAATTCCAATTTATATGGATAATTTTGTATAATATCAGTTCTTGCGGGCGGTCTTGCGATTATGTTACGGCTGATTTTATGAAATACCACTAAATTGCGGGTGGTTTCTGTAGAATACACCAAATCTCGAATCGCGAGACGGAAACGCAGGCGCAGCGAAGTTAATGAACCGCCATCGCACTGGATCACTAGCGAAGGTAAGTCCTCCTAACTTTCTCCATCGGCCCCTTACAAGACAGACTCTAGCTATGGCGTTCTCATCTTTGCTGTAGAGGAGGTGCTTCCAACTCTCTGTCTCTCTCCCTAATCCCATCGGCGAGCGGAGAAATGGAAGAGAGGCGCAGAGAATCGAGTTTTTTCGAATCTTCAGGCTTCGGCGAAGCTTCAACCGGCGGCGATTCCACCATCTCTCGCCGTCGAGGCGGAGGACTGAAGCGAAAGGCAAGCAGCTCGAGCGCGTCGCCTGCATCTGCGCCGCCTTCGAAGCGCGCTCACCGCGACAAGGCCAATGTTCCTCTCCCGCCGTATCAGATCCACAACGGCCCGCTGACGAGGGCACGGCAGCTGTCGGATAGTGTCGCCACGTCGTCGACTCTCGCTTCGGAGAAGAACGAGTCGTTGCAGGCGGCTCAGGCGCCGCGTCAGGAGGTAAAGGAGTTGACTGAGGCGCAGAAGGTTTTCGAGGCTCTAGAGGCCGCTGTGGAGTCTGAGGTTGAAGCGATTCGATCTCGTGATGACAATGCTCATGTTGTTCCGGCCCCCGCTGGTGAGTTTTTTCTTATTTGGTGATTTTATGGCAGGAAATTTGAAATTCTGGAGCGAATTTTCAGTTCTAATTCTTGTTTTGTTGATTAAGATTGTTATTAAGGGTTTGAAGCGTATAATTTGTCCTATTTTGATTTGTGAAATTGGAAGTGGCTTTTGGCATTTGAATCATTTGATATTGAGCTCCAGATTATCCAGTATGAATATTTTGGCCTCATAAACACGTTTGAATTAAGACTACTCTAGTGATACTGAAATTCATTTTCATTTCTCTGGATAAAGCGGCATTGGTATAGGTGGATGTAGGCTCTATACGAGAGTGGTACAATTGATTAGTATAAGCCTTATGTGGTGCTTGGTTATTAGCTGAATTGGTACATCCTAATCTGAAAATGGTCTGAAATAGGAAAATTTGTATTCTATTTGATTATCTGGATGGCCTTAGAGGATCACCTTTCAACCTGGATAATTTTGTGTTGGAGCATGTTTGAATATAGAGCATAAACATTGTATTATAGTTTCTGGTGCTCAATATGTATCAAGGGTCCAGTTTTGTTGGATGCCTCCTAAGAGCCTTGAAATCACTTGGTTGCTTTATCTAACATTTCTCTCTTCCAATCCTCTAAAACCCCTACACAGTACACCTCAACCAGAGTGGAGACAAAGACCAAGTGCCAGTGGTGCAATTGCTTCCACTTCCTATTTATGTACCTATGTAGGGGGTTTGGGCTTTGAGGAGGCTACTCTATTGCCTCCAATCACTGTATTTTATCTCTTTTCTCCATATTATGCATTTCCTTCTCCTCCCTCCAGTACTTTATTTTAAAAACTGAAATTTAGAAATACTCTGTAGAAGGTTACCAAACTATCATGTTGAATTTGTAAAGAAGTTAAAATTTGAAACATACTATATAAAGATTTCATTCAAGAAGTGCATTAAGTATAAATTAAATGAATGGTTAGTTATTACCTTGAGGATTTTCCTATTAAACCTTGGTTCGATGAATGGGGTAAATACTTGCCTTCATTGCATGGATGTATGATGCCGGTAAAGTCAATGTACCTTCATGCCAGATTTCCCCCCCTTTTTTTTTGCAAAATCTCTTAAAATATAAACATCAGTTTGTAGCATATATTACAAATTTAGAACTATCACATTTTTTTCTGGTTGAAAATAGAAAATTGGTGCATTTATTGCCTCAGGCCCTCAGCTTATCAAATATTCTGTAAGTGACATATATAGTTTACCCTTACAAATCTAGCTGAGGCCATATATGGTTTTCAGTACAGTACACAATGCAAAACTCACAAGCACATGTGATGTGTTTTTCATGTGTCCAAAAGTTGTAAGTGACATAACAGAGAATGTTTCTCCCTTTGTGTTTGCACGTTCTCAGCTACTTAATCCACAAATGCTTGTGTTCTTCTGTCCGCTCTATTTGTTGCTGACAGTGAAAGGGACTCCATGTTGCAATCTGGGTATATGTGGTTTAGAGAGAGGAGAGGAGAGGAGGAAAAGACAGAAATATTAGGCTTATAGTAGTGTGGTATGAAGCTGTTCATGGGTTTGGTTGTTTTTTCTTTGCTATTACTAATTGAGCCTATGTGAATTTTTGTAACTGTTAAACCATTTCACATATAAGCTTGGGATCCACTTTCTAACCCAAAAGCTTAAGCCAATGGTTAGGGGATTCACCCTTTCTTATATGCTAGTGGTATTTGTTATGTGTTTTCCAATGTGGGATTCCAACACATTCAATAGATTAGATGATAATTTTGCTTTCATTTCTGCTGACTTCTTGTGTTAATTAGAAAATTGTTGGCATTCTTCTATTGGTGATTGTTTTGACTTTTGACAATGGAAATGCACGGATGATTCATTAATTTAATGTTGTGTATTTCACCTTTAAGGGCCTTGCCTTTCTCATGCGAATTGATGGTTTCTATCCAGTACTTCTACAAAATCATCTAAAAGCACAAGGCTATCTGAATGTTTGATTTAGAGCACATATCTTGTGAGTGCAAATTATATATCTATGTGTTTTGTTTGTAAGTGGAACTTTCGCGCCTTTACCTATGAATTTGCGTCAACAAAAAAAAATGTTAAGCAGTATGCAGTTAAATATGTAACACTTCTTTATCCTAATAATAATTGATACAGGTTTCAGTATTTCTTTTCAATATTGATCATATTTATTGAACTTTATGGTTGATTCTATATTCTTGGACATTCACATTCTATCTGCCTTTCATCTTTCCTCTATTTACCATCAGCTGAACAAGTCTTAAGGTGAAAGTTTAAAACCTTATTCTGATATCAGTCTGTGGCTCTTTTGGCACCCCTTAATGAAAAAATGTGAATGCAAGAGGACATCGCAAAAGATCTCAACGAAATAGCTGTTCACAAGGAAAGTGACATAGATCCAAATCGGTCTCTATATAGTCTTAGATTTACTTATTTTGCTATTGCAGGTTGGTTTTCATGGACTAGCATTCATCCAATTGAAAAACATTTTCTGCCTTCATTTTTTAACGGGAAATCAGAGAACAGGAGTCCAGAAATGTATACAGAGATACGAAATTGGATCATGAATAAGTTTCACACCAATCCGAGTGCAAATATTGAAACAAATGACCTGTCAGAATTGTCAGTTGGAGAATTAGATGCTCGGAAAGAGATTATGGAATTTCTTGATTGTTGGGGTTTGATAAATTACCATCCATTTCCACCTAAAGATTGTGATAACACTACTTCTGCTGTCAAAAGAGATGATGACAATTCTGAGAAAATGGATACTGGGTCACTAACTGAAAAGCTGTATCGGTTTGAGACGGAGCAATCACATTCACTACCAGTTCCAACAGCCAGCATGTCAGCTCCAGCATCTGCTGCAGGACTCTTACATGAGTCTGCTATTGCTGAAGAGCTAGGGAAACAGGAAGGGCCATCTGTAGAGTATCATTGCAACTCCTGCTCTGCTGATTGTTCTCGTAAGCGCTACCACTGCCAAAAGCAGGTTTGTTCTTGCACCGCTTTCATATTGAGATATATGTTAATGTCTTTTGTATATCTACTTTTTAAGAGTTTTTATCGAGATATCAGTAGAAGGGGGATGATGCTTCATTGGGGTTTAATTTCAACTGCAACTGATAAATTGATACTAATAAATTGAGGTTTCGTATAATTATTTGAAATTTTAATAAAAGGTTGGGCGGGATGTACAATGTTAATAAGAATAATTCAAAAACAGCATAAATTGACAACGTCATCGCCCAGTATAGTCCCGCACAAGAAGGATCTGGGGTTTCAAGATGGGGGCACCCACATGATCAAGAGGATGCGGCCGATAGACCCAAGGAAAACTGAAATTCAGCTATGTGACAATAATAACTGAATCTAGTTAAAATGCACCAAATTGATATAGGGGTTATATCCATCTCAAAGGCACTGTATCCGCCAATGAGCAAGAGGATGTGCCCCATCAAACAGCATAAATTGACACATAAGCTAAATGATTAATAGGCTGACAAAAGGCTTCTCCTTTAGTATGTACTAGTATGTAGAATTGATGGCATTTAATGAGAGAAAAAGTGTTGTAAATAGAGAATTGACGAACTTGTGCTGGGATAGTTGACTGAAACAAGTTGGTTGTTTTCTTGATATATTTTTGCTGCTTCTCAGTAATGAAATATAAAATTTGTAGGGATGGATATACATATATGTGTGTGTGATGACAAATTTGTGGTATTTTGATCCACAGGCTGATTTTGATTTATGCAGCGAGTGCTATAACAATGGGAAGTTTGGATCTGACATGTCTCCATCAGATTTTATCCTCATGGAGTTTGCAGAGGTTTCTAGTGCAAGTGGTGGTAGGTGGACAGATCAGGAGACTCTATTACTACTTGAAGCGTTGGAACTTTTTAAAGAGAATTGGAATGAAATAGCTGAGCATGTAGCCACCAAAACAAAGGCACAGTGCATATTGCATTTCCTTCAAATGCCTATTGAGGATAATTTTCTAGATTCTGATGATGAAATCAAAGATGGTGTTCATGAGAATGCAGATCCAAACACAACCATATCTGACACCTCAGAAGATCCAAATTCAGCCAAAGCTGAAACTGTGACAGATAAAGGCTCAACAAAAAATGAGTCCCCAGTTCCTAAAGATGCTTCAGAAACATCGGAGAATAAAAATGAGTCAGTTGAGAAACAACCAACACCTTCCCCTTCCCCAGTGGAAACTTCAAAAGCAGAAGATCCCCCAAATGCTAAAATGAGCATGGAAGTAAATAATGAATTTGCAGTGAAGGCACTCCAAGAAGCATTTGAAGCTGTTGGTTACTTGACGAGCCCTGAAGAGAGGCTTTCTTTTGCTGAGGCGGGAAATCCTGTGATGTCATTGGTATGAGAATTCTTATTAAAAAGCTTACATGAGTATGTGGGTATCATCTAGACCACTAGAAATGCTATCCTCCTATAAATAACAAACCTGTATGGTAAATGGTTTATATGATGGGCTGAATTATTGTACATTGTTAGCGGCTAATTTTGTTTGCCTAAAACTTTAATTTTTGTTGGAAGTGTTAAAGAAATGACACATGTAACTACTTATCTTTTTTTTTTTTTACTTGGCCACATTTATTCTGCAGGCTACATTTTTCACACGTCTGGTAGATCCTGGCATTACGTCAGCATCAGTACATTCCTCACTAAAATCAATAGATAGCAACTCTCCTGAAATGCAGCTTGCTTTAAGACACTGCTTTCTTCTTGAAGATCCACCAGATGGTGAGAAGGAACAAATTGGATCTGGAAGGTTTGTCAACATTTGTACTGTATACATTAGTAGTTTGTTACTGTTCTGATTCTCTTGACTGATATAAACACAATCTGCAGTGCTGCTGCTATGGAAAGTGATCCTGATACTCTGAAGGAAGAAAATCAGAGAAAAGAAGATATCAGAGAAATAAAGCAGACTGACGAGAACATCACTACCCAGGTTGAAAACTCAACTCCAATTTCAAATTCACCGGCTTCTCGTGAAAAGAATGAAAAGGAAGACAAATCTTCAGAGAAGTCACGAAGTACTGAAAAGCCTGATGAAAATGCTGCTGATGAGCTGGTTAGGTTGAAAGTTGCAAATGGATCTAGGACTTCTGGTTTGTCAAAAGACCAGGCAGCAGACGCTACTAAGGAGTCTTCAGAAAATTTGGCTTCCAGTGTGGAACCTTCTGGTTGTGAGCAACAAGTGGAGACAACCTCTGGAATAGAATGTGAAAAATCTAATGAAGCGCCAGAAGATGTAAATATGGAGTCAAATTCTGTTGGTCCAGTTAAGAAACAAGAAGCAGCTCCTGAAGTGTCTATGGTTGAAGAGGGCGCAAAAACAGGTTTGCTCTGCACTTAGTGTTGGTTCCAGCCAGAAAATTGATAAGTTATGCATGTTTAACAATTATCTTGTTATCACTTCAAAAAAATTATTATGTTGCAAGAGTTTTCCAAATCTTGTCAAGTAAAATTTCTTCATTTCTCTGAATGTCTGTAGGTGATGACAAAACAAATGATGCTAAATCTGAATTTCAGAAGTCTGTGGAGACGAACGGTGATCAACATATGGATAAACTCAAACGTGCTGCTGTTACCACACTAGCTGCCGCTGCTGTGAAGGCAAAGCTTCTTGCTAACCAGGAAGAAGATGAGATAAAGCAAATTACTGCACTATTGATTGAAAAGCAGGTGACCTAATTTATTAACAAGAAATTTTAGTTCGTATAAAACCTGGATCTAATCTATATATAGCTAATTATACACTTTGATCTAATATGGATGCCAAACTAGCAAAGACATCCTATATAAGAAAGAAATACAGAAAAAAAAAACTTATGGTTGTACCAAGAGTTGAAGCATATAAATCTGTTGATCTTTTTAATCAAGAGTCTTTCTCATCTTCTCCCTTGACCATTTTACACAATGAGTTTGAATCTGTTGGAAGCTGTTTGATTTTGTAGTTACGTAAACTGGAGGTAAAGTTGAGCTTCTTTGCTGATATGGAAAATGCAACAATGAGGGTAAAGGAACAAATAGACAGATCAAAGCAGACGCTTTATCAGGAACGAGCTCAGATAATTGCAGCACGGTTTGGCATACCACCTTCCTCCGCCGCATCCAGGCCAATGCTGTCAATGCTTTCTGCTGGAAGGGGAGCAATGGGCCCAGGCAACCGAATGATGAGGCCTCCGATGACTGGAGCTTCTTTTAGACCCCCCATGATGAGGCCTATGATGACCTCAGCTCCTGTGACATCAGTAGCTGCTGTTGCTCCTACTGTGGCAGGAGGAAGTCCCATGCAGCCTTCCAGCCAATAGAAAGATGGTCAGGCGAGCCTCCCTCACAATTATGTTTTGAATTTTCTGTTTCCCATTGATATTTGAAAGAACACAGAAATTTCCTTGTCAGAAATTAGAAGTTGAGTTCTATAACATGTTTAACATATTAGAAAATGCTTCTCTAGCCTTTGTAGCCTCCTTTAAGCAGATAGCTTAGCCAACACTTCTTATTCTCTTCTGAAGTATATAATGATTAATTGACATTTTTTTTATCAAGCTGTTTAAGCAGAATACAAGATCTTTCAAGTAACTGTAGCATTTACTTAGGCCCGTGTGATAGTGTATATTGTCTTTAGATATATCATCTTTCCTCAACTGATGTCATAACCTTTGGGTAGGGATCTGCACTTCTACAGTTCTACCTCTCTGGATTCTGGTGGTCTCATCAAACACACTGAAAAACAAGTGTGATTAGGACTTTGCTTCTTGAAATTATGGAGAGGCTGTGTTATTATGACTCTACCCACCTTGAGACAAAGAGCACGTGGGAAATCTCACTTGTGATTTAGTTCAAAAACAATTGGAGATATATGGCTGAGACTAGAAATCTAGAATAACATAGCCTTTAATCATAGCACAGAGTGCAATAGTCAACTTCGTTCATTTTGGCCGTGGCCTCTCAAATGGACTTCATTTCTTCTCAGTTGTTTGAACTCACCTATAAAGTAAGCTTATTTGTCATCTTTTAACCTTATTTTCTCATTTGTTTGCTAGCTGATGCAGTGAACGTCTGGGGAAAAGCTCATGTGCTCTCCAGAACTCATTAGCCACACCCCCGGAGAAAGGCCATATGCGCGAAATTCTTGGTTCAAAGGAAACTCTGGATGACAGGGATGAAGATCAGCATGTTTAGAAACGTATCTAATGCCTTGGTCCAGGTTCTTTGTAATAGATGATGGTTTTGTAATATCACCATTAGGAGGTTAATCTAATCAAATTTGTGTATTAATGTAGATGCATCCTCCTAGGAGGATCAGTCTTAATGTAGCAAAATGGTTATGAAGTCGTCATCAGGACCCTATCATGTAATATCATTCGAACGCTCTGAATTGCATAGTTGAGTTATTGCGAATTTGTATAATTGTAGTAGGAAGGTATGATCATGTGGATTTTATTTAGATTTTATACGATCCTACGGATCCTTGCTTGTTCTTTGCTTTCTCCATTTGACATTTTGACCCCATTTGGTATTATGTAGATCTCATCTCACTTGGATGTACATAGAGGGAAAACGCACACACTATCTGACCATCCAGTATTCTAATCATTCATGGCTGCATTCATATACTATTGTGAACACTTGCTAAAACTTAGGTCCTTTTTGTTTCTATATCGGGAATCGGAAATCTGGTTGGAATAGGTTTCACTCATATCCATCTAAAAAATACCGGAAATCGGGTTGGAATCGAAAATCTGGTTGGAATAGGGTTTCACTCATACCCATCTCTCAAAAATAACGTATGAGCTTATGTGTATTTTGAGAGAATGAGAATGAATCATACATAAACCTAGTTTCATACCAAGTACCAAAATGAAATAGGCAATACCTAACTCGATTCCATATACCTTAGGGGCCCTTACAGAATGTGATTGGTTTATTATGCAACTATTTTGCAGTAATGAAGCTAGCATCACATACAAATTTTGCAAATTGGATTAAACTTAACAAAATGTACAGAATTTATGAGTAATAGAATCATCAAACACTCAGCAGGCTTATCTAAAAAACAATAATAACTCCTGATTATGCCGAGCAATTGTCCATTAGTCCAAAAGCATGCAATCGTACGTAGTACAGTTTATCTTCAATTAATATTGTTCTCCCTGAGATTTAAAACATCTCAGTACTCAAATTTGGCGCAAAAATATTAATCACACTTACAAAACTACACACAATATTTGCATCAAACTATAAATGAATTCGAACACATTGCCAGCAACTGAAACAAATGGATTCTGCTCCTACCCAGAAACCAAAATATACAATGGTCTTTCCAAAGCATCATGAACAAGATACAAGAAGATAAAACATAGAGTGATGCTTAAATCATCACGGGTAATCTGGATTTCACTATTATCTGGAGAAAGAAATGAGTTACATGTAAACAACTTAGCACTCGCAACCAGAAGATCTCTGCTGACTGCTGCTTGCAACATCAATGGTGTCCGGCAAGTATCTTCGGGTGTCAGAAAGTTTGACCAGAGGAAGAAAGGGTAATTAAAATTAGTCCAAGTTTAACATTAGCATAATTGAAACTGGAAGCTACTTGCAAGAAATTTGCACATAGCTAGCGACATTGATGCATTGGGAGCTAAGCTTATAATTCATTAGGCTGCCCCAGTTACAAATTTAACAGATTCATCGTTCTCATAGAATTGAAAACAGGGAAGAATATGTGAGATCAAAATCGAAAGAAAACAGATTTCCTCTTCAATAAGTGCCTTGTATTGATAGTTGTATATAAAGAGGTGAGCTCATATGTGGGTTTATACTATGAGTTGGTGCCATTAAGAGCTCATAAATGTCAGGATAAGTGTTTTTCAGTATTTTTCAACTCAAGTATCAAAGAAAACACAAGATAAAGAGCCCATAGGACGATAAGTTCACTAGTACAAGCAAACTAAAGTACAATAGGTGAGAGACTTTTATAACATTTTGAAAAACAATGTATGTTGAAATGAGCATTGAGCTAGTGAAGTCCCAAATATGAAATACAAAGCAAGAGACATCAATGATGCATAATTCTATGGTGCAATAGACAAGTCAAAGAAAATGGCAAGCCCTACCTAGATTGGTATATGATCATCAGAACAGACCTAATCTGAACGTTATGAGTGCAAAGGAATATGGATAGAAATGATACTTACATTTCTTCCTCTTCTCCACTTTTCAGAGCATTTTTTGCTATGACCTGAAAAGCTTCTTCTACATTAATACCATCCTTAGCTGAGGTTTCAAAATATGGAATATTTCCTTTGGATGCACACCAAGCCTGAGCCTTCTTCTCAGACACCTGCAATAATTGCAGTGAGAGGTTATATTTGTGCTAACATAAACTCATCAACAAGAGGAATATGCATTTTAGGGTGTTCAAGCATAAAAAATAAAAAATCATTGAAGAAATTGGAAAAGAAAAATAAAGAAAACAATATATCATACTGATGCACATCAAAAAAGTAAATTTGTATTGCAAACTTGCACAGGTACAGGTAAATAACATACCACCCTACTGTTTCCACCCTCGATATCAATCTTGTTTCCTATTACAACAAACGGAAAGTTCTCTGGATCTGAGGGATTAGCCTGCAAGCAAAGCAAAGTGTTATACCTTCACTAGTTCCAAATGAATAACATTTAGCATCATCTGATTCAGCCCTATCAAAAAAAGGTAAGCCTACTTTACTAATCTTCAACTGTCCAAGGGTTTCCTACTGTTCAGAGTTCAGCGTCTAATCCACAACTCATATAAATAAAAGTCAGTTTCTCAAATACAAAAAATATAACATAATAAATCAGAAGAAAATATTAGTTCTTTTAGTTTTTCATTAATCTACACACATACACCTTAGCTGTTAGGTATTCCAGCTTTTCTCCTCGGACTTAGATGGGTCAACTTGGGTACTTACAACAGATATAAATTACATAGTTTTCAGTAAACTTGTTGTTCAAGGATCCTTCTATGTGGGTGGTTCTTCTCTTTTATACTATTTCTTTTTGAGGTGGGGTTTAGGAGCCATTCTTAAAACACTATCTTCATCAATGACTTGTAATGGTAACAATACCTGAATGAGAAATTCTTCTCTCCAATTATTTAGATTGGTGAACGATTTCATTGAATTGACATCATATACAAGAACACAGCAATCTGCACCACGATAGAAAGCAACACCCAGGCTTTGAAACCTTTCTTGCCCAGCTGTATCCCATATCTGCCAGGAAACAAAAAAATCTCATTAGTTTAGTTAAATAAATATCTTCTAGTGGCAAGATGGGTCAACTTGTGTTTGATAGTTCAAAATGGCTGAATTGCAGAGTCAAAATAATATGTGCAAACTTTCCATTAATGGATAAATGTAACACTCTTTTGTGTGTTTGTTAGCTTCCAGTTTCAAAAGACAAAGCATTGAATTGGAATGCCATCATTGTATAGTGAGACTTTACCAGTTACCATTAATGTATAACACATAAAGTACACCAGAGATTAATTCAAGTTACCATTAATGTATAGTGAGACTTTACCAGTTACCATTATTGTTCAAGTAGTTTATAGGCTGGGAGAAAATGTGCAGTACGGTAGTACCCTATCAAGTATCAAGGCCATCTTTTCTATATATGTTCTTGCTTGGTTATTATTATTATTACTTGAAGCGTTAAAATAAAATAGTAAACAGAAAATTTATAACCAAATTTCTATTTTAAAGGTATCCAAGATTTATTTCTAATTTTCTAAATCATAAAAGATGAGCACTGTAAGAAAATATCTACTTTGGCTATTTGATGATATAGGGTGGGTTGCCTTTAGAATGCAGACATAGGTGGGCATGGCTGTCATCATCTTGTGCCATAAAGTGTTGGGTTAAGTCCCACAACGACCTTATAGTTGATAAATATTAATTTAAACTACTATTACTTATGTACACAATGAAACACAACAAGGATATAAATACAAAACAAATAAATTATGGTTTATGAATCAAAGTGGATGCTAGAATCCAAGTGAAGAACAGTTGAAAAAGTTAAAAAAACCAATAACCATACAAAAAAGACATACCACACGAAGTCACAAACTTCCACGTAGAGTTTAAGAATTTTGAAATAATAAAACAATGACCCAAACTAGACCAAAAACACAGATTCAAAGATGGTGTATACACATTTCACTATAACGTTAGCTCTGGGTTTGATTACTATCTGGTCCAAATTCATAATTTTCCATGGCCATAAAAGATTAGATGTCTCACCTCAACCGTTAACCATACACTATTAATCAAATTCTTTATTCAATATCACTTTTAGTGTTACTGGTAACTTGGCATACGTCCCCTTTTAGATTGCTCTCTCCCCTATTTTACATCATTGCCAAGGTGCCACCAACAAAATCAAGCACACTAGTAGTAAATCAACTTTGGTAGAAAAATCAACAAATTGATAAGAACTCTGTCCTGTACAGTTCAAGCAAGCAGAAACCATGGAAATTTTGATGGGTGGTACATATCTTGTAAAGCTTAAAATATGGAAAAAAATTCATGACATGGAGTCAACTAGGAATCCATATATCTTAGCTGTGGTAATGATCCTCCAATTGGGCACTTAAGGCAAACATCTTTGGTTGGTCAAGGTTTTAGTCTTTTAGAGCCAGGTAGACTCAAATGTCCTCGTACTTATATAGAGGCTCGATGAGGTCAGTACATTTATTTTAATGTCAGCACGAGGACCACATGAACTTCAAATATGATCATAGTTCCACTATTCCGGATAGGGTTCACATCATTATTTATGTACTCCATACTCATTCAAATGCACATGTCTAGCTAAGATGTTTCTCTTACTAACAAAAAAAAGCAAGTGGTACAAGGAGTGGGTGCAAAGTTATTCAAAACCTAAAAATTCAGGCCATGTTTCGGTTGGGTCACTTATCACAAGTAACAACCAATGCCACCCTTTGGCTTTGAAGAAGCTCCATTAAGAGCACAAAAGCCTAATAAACCATTATTTCTAGATGCACAGAAATCAAGCACTTTTCAGAGGCATAAATACACATAGTAGTAGTATTACAAGTTATGCTTTAAGAGCATAACAAATTATAACAAAGACTCGAGTAACTCATTGAATAATCATATTATAATTTTTTGAAATGTAAAAATAAGCTTCATTCTATGAATCTTGCCATGCCATATTAAATAGGGATTTTCAGTACCAGTTAAAAGTTAGCATACTAACCTGCAAGGTAAAAAGCCGATCATCGAATTTTACTTCCTTTGTCAAGAAGTCAGCGCCAATGGTTGCCTTGTACTGATTGCTAAATTTCTTATTTACATATCTAGCAGTGCAAACACAAAAGAGTCAACAAATGAAGAAGTGGAGAAACTAATTTATCTAATGCTTTGAAAGCTGACACACTCGTTCATTATTGAAATAGGATGAAGAAATATTTTCATAAACAATTGAACAAAAGCTGGTACATACTGATTCATCAAAGAGGTCTTCCCAACCCTGAAAGAGAAAGACAGCTAGAGTTAAACAGAAGTAAAGAGCACAAAATTAGTATAGAAATACTAGGCATGGAAGCCAAAAACACAGGTCAATTGTAAATCTTACAAAATGCAAACATTAATAAATCAGAAAATCAATTTCTCTTTCCAAGCCCAGTCCACATCACACGGACATGCTCATTCAACATCTCCAAACTAATTCTGATTGTCTAAATAGGCCATGACTGGCTCCCTCCCTCCTAATTCTTATTTAAATAATGTTTTCAAACAGCAAATATATCGACCGACAGAACTCCAAGTTTTTGCAAATTTCTGCATGTTCCTCAAGCAAGATCCGTTTCCAAACCAGCTCCAAAATCACGTAGCTACAGCCACCAACTACAATTCCGCCAATAAAAAAGTACAACACCACACACCCCAGCCTTAGCGGGGGGAATTCAATTCAATTCAGTAACTCCATAGCCAAAACCAGCACAGGAGAATAAAATCAAACCACGAAATTAACGAAATGACGATTAAACCTAGCCAGATCGCTGGAAAACGCAGAAGATCTAGGTTTTGAAATTCATGAAACATGAAAGCAATTGAGGTAACCATGAGAAGGAGATAGTAGTGCAATACCCGCTGTCGCCGAGAATTATAACCTTGAGAAGCGTTCTTCGGCGAGACGGCATCGTTGCGCTCACCAGGAAATCGAGCGATCTGCGCCCGATAGATTCACAGAGGAGAGAGAGAAGGAGAAGCAGCAGAGTTGCGAAGTTTCTGTCGTTTGAGAGAGAGGGGACAAGAGAAAAGGAGAATGGAAAGGCAGGGAGAGCTTTCTCGTCTTTGGATCCTGCAAAGTGATCTGTCAGTCGTTTGGAAAATCCACGTGCTAGCCGCGCTCTCTTCTATTTTCCTCGCGAGTCTCCATAATTGTTAGTAGCTTTTTTACCTTTCGGAAACCACCCATACTATAGGTTATATTACAAAAAACCACCCACTTAAATACAAATTATCAGAAATTACCCATACATGTATTCCGCAAAAAAATTATCACCCAAGGCCAATTACCCGTAAAGGCGGTCAAATGCTCCAAAGTTTACCATGAGTATTAATACACCATTATACACATGGTAAAGTCGTAACTAACAACTCAAACCCTAAACCCTAAATAAACAAACCCTAACCTCAAAAACGACCTAAGAGCAAGTTTATATGTTGAAAATTAGCATTGATGCTCAGCAGGATATTAATTGTTTAATAGGAAATGGGGGAGAAGAGGTAGCATCGATGCTAGTTTTTCGCATCGATGCTTCAGCCTGTTCAGCGCATTTTATGTGCTTTTCCTTTTTTTTGGTTTTACTCGAAAAATGCAGTGTTTAGCAATGTGGAAGAGAGAGAGGGTGAAAAAGTAGAGAAAAAGTGAGATGCTAGTTTTCAACCGATAAAAGTGCTCTAATACATATGATTGTCTCCTCCTATAATCCGTGAAAGGCTAAGAAACATAAAACCTTGGGTGGATTATATTTTTCTGATATAAGGTTACCACCTGCCATCCCATATATAACAAAAACAAAAAATACAATCACTTCAAAAATAAATCCAATGCCTCAACCAAAATTTTTCAAAGCAAAAGTAGACAAATGTCCAACATAAGTAAATAGAAATGTATTGTAAATACATTTTCCTTTTCTATATCCAATCAATCATACATCTACATCCTCAATCAAATAAAAAAATTGTACCTTGACATGATAAAAACCTCTAACCGAAGAACAACACGCTTAAGATCGAGTCACGCTTTTGATAAAATTTTCACTCCATTTTTCTTTGATCCATTTCAAAACCTTCAAATATATGTCAATATTGATCACTAAGCAAGCTTATAAGTTATAAGTCATTTTCTAGCATCCGAGCCAGGGCGAGTATAATCGCTGCTATCGCCGTACTCTGAGCTTGTGTAGTCCTCCTCTAGTGTCATCATAAACTTTTTCATATCTTGTTGGTATGAATTTGCACTATATTCACCACTATTAACACCACCACCTGGTCCAAAGTAAGCGCTTTGCCCTGGCTTTAAAGCTCCCTCGCCGTTTAAGGCGTCTAGAGACATGTCGCCTTCTAGGGCTCTAACAATCTGTTGCATAAAATAACACTTAGGTTTAGCTAGGGTTATACTTTAATGTTCAAAATGTATTTTAAGAGATTTCGTGAGTGTTTGGACGGAAATTAAGCTCTCAAGGATGAATAATGATGCCCAGTTTGAGGGGACTCTAACTCGACTAGGGCGGCTCAAATGACCCAATGATCTGTAATCCGATCCAACCTCGAATTTACGTAAATTATGGATCGAGTCAGGGGTCAATATTTTCAAGATTACGGGTAATGAGTTGACCCATAGAACCCGTAACCATTGTCCTAAGAATCTCGCCTATGTCTCGTCTAGGCCCCGTCTAGGTGCTAGAAAATCCTAACCCGCTTAGCCTTCCAGGCGCCTAGATGTCCGTCCAAACCCGACCGCCTATGCAACCATTTAGGCCGCTTATAGACACTAAACAACCCCACTTCGCCCATGGTTCACCTAACATTTTTTAGAACATTGCCCATAACCTGTAATATATAGTATTATCTTTAAATAATTTTTGTAATAATATAATAATATTTTCTCTTTATAGTAATTTATTAATACCTTGAAGTGTTTGAACTAGTTGTAAGTAGTCATTTTTTTAAATAGAGCAAACAGGTTAAAATAGCCCATAATCGAGCCAAACAAATCAAAAGGGTCAAGCAAGTCAACGGATCAACCAATAACTTGACCCATAAAAACCTATCCGTAAACCGGGTTACGGATCGAGTCATTGATCAACTTTTTTTTTTACCCATTGACCCGTAACCTATAAAAATCGGGTCTGATCAACCCTTTGAGCCACCCTAAATAAACTCAACACCAATATTATGAGATTTTTTTTTGTAAACATAGTAAAAATGGATGGTTCTTTTTTTTTTACCTGGCTCATCTTGGGTCGTCTCTTAGCCGAGTGTCGGATCGCTGCAGCCCCACAAGCCACCATTCGAGTCATCTCGTATGGGTTGAAATTGTTTTCTAACCGCGGATCGACTAGACCTTCAAACCGCGCTTCGTCTAACACTCGCATAAGTTGTGGCCGAGCCTGGTGTTCATGATTAACCATGAGAACATACACAAGCAAAGTTTCATGGGTTTTTTTTCTTAGTAATGTTATGTGATTATGCAATGATTGAGATGAATTTTATACTAACCCAATCAACTAAGCTATCTTCATCGGCAGATGGATTTATAGGACGTTTTCCTGTGACCAACTCTAAGAGCATGACACCATAGGAGAAGACATCGGATTTGTCAGTTAATTTTCCACTTGCTGCGTACTCGGGAGCCAAATACCTAATAACATTTCAAAAAAGTTCACTTGTTATATTAAAATGACATTATGGATTATTAACTCAAGACTACTAGCAGGTAGATAAACTAGGGACGTGTCGACAGGGGCGGATCTACATGGTGTCCAGAGGGGGTTGTAGCCTCCACTGGAATTTTCAAAAAAAAAATTGTTTTTTTTAAAATATAGTAAAAAATTAGTTTTTTTTGTTCAAAACTAGCTTATTTGGTCAGAAAAAAAAGCAGATTAATTTTTTTTATGTACATATAATATTTTAAAATGGTTTTTAATATAGAAAAATACAAATTTTTTTCAATATTTTTCAAAAAATACAAAAAAAAAAATTTTCTAGCTTCGCTAGGAATTTTTATACAACCACAAAAATTAGCCGAAGGAATTTAGCCCCCACTGGCCATAATTCCTGGCTACGCCACTGCGTGTCGATACAATCGCACATGTACGGATAAGCCTAGCACACAAGTCTATGGGGTTTCATCCTAAAACCAATTGGCAAGGATATATATACTAAGTTTGATCTCTTTGGATTTTAGATGTGAGATAGGTTATTATTCTCAAAAACTAGTCTACTAAATACTAATTTAATATGTTTTGAATATGTTATTGACGGGTATACGCTAGGGTTTTGGGGTAGAACCCCTCACAACACTAGGGGCCCAAGGGCCGGAGCCCCATGATGGTGGTCTCGTTGGCCGATCAGCGGTCAAAGGTCCAGGGGCGAAGTGTCCCTGGCGTGGTTGGGGGAACGCCCACCCGCCAAAACGGTATGCTATGTTTTCTATTTCAGGGCTTATTGTGATTTGTTTTGGACTTGCGACCCATAATCTGATTAAGATTTAATGAATCGATATATATATATACACACTCATGAAATGCCTTATTATTGTAATATGTGCTCTTTAGTCTCCATAATAAGAATTCAGTTTCTTTACTTGTGGATGTAGCTTACGTATTGTTAATGCAACACGTAAAATCTATGTGTCTTTCTTGACTTTTATCATTCTATGTTATATAGGATCAAATTATTGATTTATTTTTGTAGATCTAATGATCTTACCCGAATGTCCCCATAACACGAGTAGATACGTGAGTATTAGTATCAGAAGATAACTTAGCCAATCCGAAATCTGCCACCTTTAATGACACATAACAACATATATCATAGTCATATAAAACCAAAAATATAAATTAGAAAGGTTTGCATGAGAAAGAGAAACTTGTATAGACCTTTGCTTCAAATGCATCATCAATTAGAATGTTAGCCGTTTTGATATCCCTATGAATAATTCGATGGTTACCTGAAATTGTAATAAGTAAGATTAATCCATAAATTATTTACTTATGGGTTCAAATCTCCTTTAATTGATAATTTAAATGAAAAAGATATACTAATCATATTAGTATTCTTTTTTCACTTACAATCTTCATGAAGGTAGGCAAGCCCTTTCGCTGATCCAAGTGCAATCTTAAGCCTTGATTCAAAATCCATAACTGGTCGGCCTCTTCCTGAAAAAGCATATTAGAGATCTTGTCAATCGATTTATTTAGTATTATACTCGATATAATGCATTATCTTTCATTGAATATTGACATGTAAACACAAATGAACCAAAAAAAATAGGGTTGAGCATGTGGGTTCAAACTAAAATTTTAAACCGGACCGATCGAACTGAACCGAAATTGATATTCTTCGGTTTAAGAATTTCTCAAAATTTCAGTTTCGGTTCGAATTTTTGAAAAAAAAAACTTCTATCCACAAACCAATAAAACTGAAATCGAACCAAACCAATTCGGTTCGGTTTTCGATTCACCTTAAACCAAATGTCAGTCTTCGATTTTTGTCAGTTTGATTCGGTTTTGATCCGATGCTCGGCCATACCATAAAGATTAGGGTTGTCCAACGGGTCAATCCGACCAAACCCGCAACCTGTTTTACGGGGTACGGATCGACCTGTAAAAAAAAAGTCGACCCGTGACTCAACCCGCAATCCGTAAAACGGGTTATGGATTTACGGGTCGGGTTACGGGTTGACCCGTTTGACTGGGTCAAAGGGTCATAAAATTGACCCATTTGACTTTTTTCAACCCATTTTAACCCTTTTGACTCGTAAACATTTGTTTCTCCCTTTCACTAACTACAATAATAATTTTTTATTTTTTTTAATATTACGGGTCGACCCACAATCCGTAATTTGAAAAAACCTAACCCGCAACCCGTAGTATGAAAAAACCTGACCCATAACTCGAAAAATTGCGGACAGGTCAGGTTACGGGTCAACCCACCCCTTTGGACATCCCTAATAAAGAGCGAGTAGAAGAAAATATAATCTTACCATGAAGATGAAACTCTAATGTACCATTCGGAACAAACTCATAAACCAACATCCTTTGTCCTCCAGCAATGCAATACCCAACAAGCGACACAAGATGCCTATGATGCACCTTACTAATAATCTCCACTTCCGCTTGAAACTCCCTTTCTCCCTGTCCACTCCCCGATTTCAAACTCTTAACGGCTACTTCCTTTCCATTAGGCAACACGCCCTTGTGAACGAACCCAAACCCACCTTGGCCGAGCAGGTTGGCTTGTGAGAAGCCTTGCGTGGCCGCCGCCAGCTCGTCGTACGTGAACGTGCTCTTACTGAACCCTAGGGATAAGCCCGGGTGCGGAGGTGGGACGGGTTGGCCCGATGGGCCTGACGAGTAGGCCCCGCTCATGTCGCTGCTCATCATTGGCGGTGGGGGCGGCATTTGCCACCCGCCTTGAGGTGGCATTGCGCCCGATGACATGTTTGATGGTTGGCCGCTGTTGTACCAGTTTTGGTTGTTGTATTGGCCTTGATTTGCTGCAATGTAATTTGTTTTGTGTCAATAAACTAGTTAAATTAGTCTTATGTTTGCCTTGTAATGAGCTACTAGCTCATTTTCAAAAAAAACAAAAAAAACTAGTCAAATAACTATTTAATTTAGAAAAAAAAATCACATTACTCTAAAATAAATCTACGATGTCATACTTACCAACTAAGTTAAGAACCTTGATAATTTAATTGAAGAATCTATACATATAATATTTACAAGTGCATGGTTTTGTCTTGTTGGTAACCTTATGACAGTCCTAATTAAAGAGCAAAATGTATTTTTTAAATTCAAGAAATAACAATATGTTTATCGATAAATGTGCAAAATAAGTAAATTTGTAAATTTGTTTGTATCATAGTCACTTTTCTAGAAATCTAAGCCTCCCGTCTAGGCATTGGAAGGCGCTAGCCCATATAGTCTTCCACCCCGTTAAGAAGACCGTCTAGTCCGATTAGGCACCAATTTAGGCCACTTAGGCGCTAGTCAGTTCCTCTCCGCCTAGCGTTTTGTTAAAACATTGATCCTAATCTCTACGAAAAATATGAATGTATAATTTTCTTTTCATTATTAAGGTTCGTCTTGGCCACGTCCAGCTCAACCAATCACACAATTAACTCTGACAAATGAGTCTCTCAAAATTAATTTTTTACACCCATAATTAAATCCCAAACCTCATGAATATATAATTTTTCTTGCCTTGAAGATGCATAAAGTTTTAATGCTTCAATTTTATATTCCAAATTGTGTTAAAAATGAATATATATACCTTTAGAACCAGAATTCTTATAGTAACCCCCTTGCGACGGCTTCTGTTTCTTCTTCTTCCTACAACAAAGAACAATGATCGCCACAATCACAATCATCAAGACGCCGACCGCTACAACAATTCCAGCTACAACCGCCGAATCATTCGACGACGAATGTTTCGAACGCGACGCCGAATTATTCGAATCCGACGCCGAATTATCCGACGCAACAGGAGCCAATCGCGACTTATGCTTTTTGTTCTCGGAGCTATAGCTATCATAGCCGCTGTTATCGTTAGCGGTATAAGGCGGAGAGAAATCGGTATTGGCGGAGGAGTCCGTGGCCGTGGCCGAGGCCGGCGGCGGCGGCGACGGAGATGAATTGGCCTTGGGAGGCGGCGGAGAAGCGTCGTCGCTGGAAGCGTTATCTTTCGTCGGCGGCGGTGATGACGGAGGCGGAGGCGGAGAAGAGTCGCTGCCGGAATTTTTCGATGATGATGAAGACGACGATGAATCATCAGATGGAGAATTTTCCGGTGATGACATTGCTTAATTGTTAATTAGGAATCTGATTCCGCGCTAATTTTCCCTAAATCTCGTGGGAGAAATTGATGATTTTAACACTGATTGCGAAATGTTTATCTTGTTTTCTTCCGATTGCGCGCATTTCGATCATTCGAGAAGGAAAAAGGACGAGTTAATTTTACCTGTGGGGAAGAAGAAGGGCGCGGGAAAATTCTGAAAGAAAGCTAAGAAAAGAATGATTCAATGAGGTGATTGATTCTTCTTCCTTTTGCAATGATTTGCAATAATTTAGGGGATTTTGATGGTGGTTTTGCATTGGTTAAATTAGCCTGCGGATTCCATTTTTGTCGGGTGTTTCTGTAATTAACAAGCTCGTTGTGTGTCAAAACATTAAAAATAATATTCTACCAAAAAAGCATTAAAAATAATAAATAAATACTCTTCAAAGGTTGTGATGAGATATCAAATATTACCTGTAAGGACAAAAAAAAAATTACCTGTAAGGACAAGTCTACAGATATGTATTAGCATTTAGCTGAGTTGAATTCGAAATATCACTAATTAACTTCTTTTTCTGGTTAAAAGAAGAGGCATTATAAGGGAAAATTTTATTAATATAATATAAAAGGTAAATAGTTATTAAACGGGAATAATTCGACCCCTTACATTAGTATTGAGCAGAGAAATTAAATAACACTTTCAAGAGTAAAGAGGGTCAAGCAATAAAGTAACCTAGACTAAACGAAAAAGTTAAGGAAACAAGGTAGTCAGCTACACAATTTGCCTTCTAAAAATATGACGGGCCTGGACAATCCAATTCCTTTTAATAAAGTCTTAACACAGAGAAACCAGGCTAAACAAAGGGTGGTAAGTTTGTTTAGAAAAAGACACAATTTGTAAATCAAATTCTAAACAAACCCTCATGTACCCTTGTTCCCAAGCTAAGCGTAAATCCTAGAGCATCCCCCAAAGTTCAGCTATGGAAACTGTACAAATAAAAATACAATGGACAAATCCTACCTGTCACTGACTCACTGCCCATCGTTGTCCCGAATGACTCCACTTGCATTTGTCGTCCCATCACTATGAACAGAACCATCCGAGTTAATCTTCACCCACGACTTCGTTGGCCGATCCTACATAATAAAGTGCTCCTCATTTTTGCCAAATTTGAGTGGTTCAGGTCTAACGCGCCAACCTTGACATATTCTTCCGCTTCTTCCATTACCAATTCCTTGTGATTGCGCGCCCGTAAAAGATGTATTTTCACCAATTACGCCATTTTTAAATCCACCAAATAGCAGTAGCAAAAATACAATTCCATGCTCCATCGCTATTATGTCTTTGAAAGCATGAAATATTAATACGAATCCAAAATGTAAAATTAGACTCGAAAATCACTTTCCTGACAAGAGGAGGGTGAAGATCAACCCCGAAACACTTTGTGATACAATCATGCAAAAGATGGATCAACGAATCCTCGTCAGTAGAACATACTGAATAGGAAGCATCCATGTCAAAATGACGGTTGACCACTCCTAATTCGTAAGAATGACACCTTTTATCACAAGCCAAGCAAAAATCCGAACCCGTTCACGATCTTTAAGGGATTGTTTAACCCCCAGCACAACACTCTTCCAAGTTCCAAACATAAGATTTCGGCATTGAAGAGGAAAGCGAGGGTCGTATATACTTAGCGTGAAGAACGTCGACCCAAAGCTTGTTTGATTTAGTGAGGAACTGCCCACTCAGTTTGCCCACCAATGCAATATTAAGTTTCCTCATATGAGTGAGTTCTAGGCCACCATAAACCTTCGGTTTAATCACTTCATCCCAATCGACAAGATGAATGCGATGCCTGCCCTCACTACCACCCCAAATGAAATTAAGCGCCAGAGAATCAATTTTCAAATATGCCTCTTTAGGCAAAGTAACAGTGGTCAATGGTCATAGTATAAATGGGTAATGAAGATAGAACCGATTTAGCAAGAGTAACGCAACCAACTAGATTGAGAAACCGACCCTGCCAACCCCGATCCTTTTAGAGATCTTCTCCTCTCCAAGAGAGGTACGAAAGTCTCCGTCTTAACCTACTCATGAAACATTGGCATATCGCATACCCCTAATTAACTTGAAATACATGATTATATCAATATGGTTAGTTCTAATTTAGAGTTGAAACTACATTTTAGGATAATTTTTTTTCTTGCATTGAAATTTATGAAAAATAACTACTTTTATATTTTGTAAAACAAATAAAAGTAATTTTGAAAGCAAAATGTACTTTCACCATCAAACTAGAACCACCTAGGCGCACATATACATTGTCGATCGGTCTAAAAATTCTACAAGAACAGGATCGCACAATGAAGTATAAAGATCAACCACCCAACTTCACACACTTTAGCTTCGCCTCTTTATTTTACATGTCGTCGAACTGGATTAAACCCATAACCAGCTTGGCCTAGAACTCGTGTAGCCAATACTGAATCTCAAGCTTGTGGAGACCTAAACGACTTGCTAACACTCCGAAGAACACTCCACATGAAGGTGGATACAACGAAGAGGAGAATTCCGGTTACAACGGCATACTTGAGGCCAAGATTCACAAGCAGATTCACCAACAGACCAGCAAGCACAACACCAAAGAAGTTGGCCGATACAGCAGACCAAAAAGGCATGTCTAGAATAGAAGCAATGATTGCACCAGTCCAGGCTCCAGTGCCCGGAAATGGCACCGCCACAAACAGCATCAGGCCGAGCCACTGGAACTCCTCGATGGGGCCCGCTTTCTCCTTGGCATTCTTGAATACCATGTCCAGTAATCGAGATACAGTGCCGCTCTTTGTGGCCACATAGTTTGCAAGCTTCTTTAGGTAGAGAACAATCAAGGGAACTGGCAACATGTTCCTACACACAGTTTGACAACTTGATTTCAATTACAAGCTTACTTTGCTTGTACAATTGATCATATTACCAAGCATGAGATTAAAAGTGCAAGTGCTATAATTTATGGCAGTCTGTTGCATTTGATTGAAAAATCAGGGTTTAAGCATGAATTACATAACAAAGGGATACAAATAGTTAGCAAAGTAGAGTGCTTTTACAATCAATCATATGACAATGATATCATTTGTGGCAGTGAAAGCACGGCAGTTGGATAGATTTCAACATCAGATTGTTGCAATTAGTTGAAATCAGGGTTTAAGCATGAAAATTTCAACAAATTGACACAAATAGTTGAAATCAGTCAGGTTAGTTTAGGGAATGTAGAACAAACCCTCTATAGAGAAGACGGTGAGATGAATAGGGCTGAGTTTCATCAGTTGGATAGATTTCAACATCAGTTTAGGGAATGTTCCTACACACACAGTTTGACAACTTGATTTGAATTACACGCTTACTTTGCTTGTACAATTAATCATATGTTGAGTTAGCAAGCATAAGATTAAAAGTGCAAGTGCTATAATTTATGGCAGTCTGTTGCATTTGATTGAAAAATCAGGGTTTAAGCATGAATTACTTAAACAAAGGGATACAAATAGTTGAGCAGACTTCATAATTTAGCAAAATAGAGTGCTTTTACAATCAATCATATGACAATGATATCATTTACGGCAATTGGATAGATTTCAGCATCAGATTGTTGCAATTAGTTGAAATCAGGGTTTAAGCATGAACAAAGGGACAGAAATAACAAACCCTAGAATAGAGAAGACGGTGAGATGAATAGGGCTGAGATTCATCCAATAACCAACGGGAATGGCGCCGCGGAGCTCAATCACGGGAAGCGTGGCCAAGGAGAAGACAATCGCCTCATCAGGCCAGCCGGAGCTCCGGAGTGCGGCGGCGACCTTGACGCCGAAGCTTGAAGCTTTGATGGAATCGGCGGCGGCCTTGGCGTCCTTGGAGAATGCGAAGAGGGCGAGGGAGACGGAAGCCCAGAGGAGGACCAAGAAGATGGTGGTTTTCAAGGGCCTATCTTCTTCTTCTTCGAAACGCGAAAAATCGATTTCATTCCGGGAGGCGGCAGGAGGAGGCGGTTGGGGTTGGGGGATGAAGCGACATAGAAGGGAAATGGGGCGCGTTTGAAGGGCGGAGTTTGGGGTTCGAATTCGATTGAAAATTAGGGGATGGTTATTGTGGGGAAGTAAGGCTGCTCTGGGAAGGTGACGGTGGTGGGGGAGGACTGAAATGGTGATGGAAGCCATTGATGCAAGGAGAAATTCAAATTGGAGAGACAAAGAGGCATGGCTGATGAAGAGCAACTGTTATTGTGTTCCAGCTAAAATGGCTATATATCCATGAACATATAAAAAAAAAATTTAATAAAAGATTATTATAATTATTGACAAATAAAATTTTATTAAAATCTGATTTTAGAAATAATGTGTATATTTTCATATTTATCTTCAATACTGTAATTTTATTTGTTAATTAATAGAGAGTTATCAATAAAGTTTATCATTATAATTATCTATTTAATGGTTTGATTATGTTTTCATGGGAGAAGTTTATTAGTAAGTTGAAAAAGTACAAACAAAAATAAAGTAAGTAGAGCAAACTCCATATTCGGTTTATTGTAAAAGTGAATCGTTATGGTGGAAAAGTACAATGCGAAAAAAAGTGCACCATCTTGGACGTGCAATTGACTCGATTCCGAATGAACTCAATCACCAAAAATAATTGGGTTTAGTATTGCACTTTTAGGTTTAGTAATGCATGTTTTCATCATAACGATGCACTTTTATAATTTTCGAGAAATTACAAAAATATCACCGTGTCTTTAATTTCTGAGAATATCAAACCATTGGATCTATTAGATCAAGAGAAATACTCCTTATTTTATTTTATGTAGTATAGATACTTTTTTTTTGAAAGCATGTAGTATAGATACTTGAAAAACTGATGATTTTAATTGAAAATGTTAATTGTAAGAAATATATAATATTTTTTAATTGTAATTATGACGACTATAATACACAAAATCCTGCGGGGTTACGCGAACAAAACCATCTTGAGTCTTGACTACCCAACACCCCCGTCCCACTTCTAGCCTCTCCCCGTTCCAACCTTCTTTTATTTACATCGTTTGTCATCACCGTCTCCCGACTCACATCTTCACCTCATAGCGAGAGCAACGGAGGGCGAGAGGGCGCTTGATACAGCCGGATCTCGCAGATCTAGATAATCCAGATTTCGCCATGGCTCAACCTCTCATAAAGAAGGACGACGATCGAGATGATGAAGGTAAATCGAATCTATCGATTCAGTCATTGCTTCCGTTTGTCCAAATTCGCGCACAATTGCCACTATGCGCTGTGCAATTTGCAGTATCAGATCTTATATTGATTAGTTTCGTTCCAGATCTACTTAGTTTTTTTTTTTTATATTTGATTTCAACTGTTTGTGTGCAACATGAGGGCGATTGGAGTGGGATTAATTGATCCACTGTTACATTTTTGTTCTTTCATTTATGAAATGAATACGATTCAGTCATTCAGATCTGAGCGTGTTCAAGGTGTCGGTGAATTTGCCTCCTGGTTTTTCTGTGTGGATTGAATTTGCAGTGATTGGATCTGAACGGTACTTGTGTTTGTCTGAGTGTGTGTGTTTGTGTGTTCGATGGTTGCAGCGGAGTACTCTCCCTTTCTTGGGATCGAGAAAGGAGCTGTGCTTCAGGAAGCACGAGTATTTAACGACCCTCAGCTTGATCCGAGAAGATGTTCTCAGGTTTTCTGCTTTTCTCAGTGAAATGCATGCTTGCACATTTTTGCTTTTTCTTAATTTGCGCGTATTAATGGTTGAGATTCCTTTGTCCTTTTTTCTTTTAAGGTGATCACTAAGCTGCTTTACCTTCTGAACCAAGGGGAGACATTTACCAAGGTCAATATCTTTTGTTCAATTTTGATTTGGTTTCCTTAACAATAGAAAATAGATGCTTACTGATATCAAAATTCATTTTGATGATCCATAGGATGAAGCCACACAGGTGTTCTTTTCTGTGACTAAACTGTTTCAGTCAAAGGATACAGGGTTGAGAAGAATGGTTTATTTGATGATCAAAGAACTTTCACCTTCTGCTGATGAGGTAAAATGAACAGTTTGATTATATTGAGAAATGAGAATTAATCTTACAAGTGTAACAAAATTGTAAAATATGAAATTAAATTCTGATGCCAAGTATTTACATTTGAAGGTTATTATTGTTACAAGCTCTTTGATGAAAGATATGAATAGCAAGACTGATATGTACCGGGCAAATGCTATTCGTGTCCTTTGCCGAATCACAGATGGGACTCTCCTTACCCAGATTGAAAGATACTTGAAACAAGCTATTGTTGACAAGAATCCTGTGGTTGCTAGTGCTGCTCTTGTTAGTGGTATACATTTGCTTCAGGTAGTACTAGATTCTTGGACACTTGATGATGCAATCTTGCTAAAGCTTTCTAGTTTCTACTTATATCAGTTGAACATTTGAATGTGTTATCAGACAAATCCAGAGATTGTGAAAAGGTGGAGCAATGAGGTGCAAGAAGCCGTTCAATCACGTGCTGCACTTGTGCAGTTTCATGCTTTGGCTCTTCTGCACCAGGTTTGATGGTTTACAGTTAGTTAATATAATATGGAAATGCTAGTTTGATACTATTGACTTCTAGTTTTGAAACTATTAACTGTGTTTATTTGTAGACACTATTGTATGACATATATAGATAGATAATACATTGTGATAATTAAGATTGTTGAAGGCATTAATAATGCTCATGGATACATGCTACGGAAGCGAATTAATCACTCAATGCCATACTGCTGTAGCATCATTGCAGTTGAGATGGTCATAATTTCCTCATGAAATTGTGCTGCTGCTTCATGACTCAATAATTGATGTGGATATGAAAAGAAACAGAATGTGCTTAGGAAGTAGTAATGCTCGTAGATTTCATTATCTCATGCTTAGTTCTTATTCTTTTATTTTAAGTTAGTGAAATAGATTTTGGAATGGTTCAGAGACCCTTTAAGAATCATTAAAATATTATTTTTTTATATATTTAGTTGCTATATTGTGAATAATTAACATATAGTATTTATGAAACATGCAGATACGGCAGAATGACCGTTTAGCTGTTAGCAAACTTGTTACAAGCCTGACAAGAGGATCAGTACGATCACCTTTGGCACAGTGTCTTTTAATTCGTTATACTAGTCAGGTAAACATCATATGGACCATTTACTAAGTAAGTGCTAGCTCTATAACGTAATCATATTTCAATTATTTAATACAAAATGTCCTTGCAGGTTATTAGAGAGTCGGGAAATAATTCCCAAGTTGGTGACCGCCCGTTTTATGATTATCTGGAAGGTTGCTTGCGCCATAAAGCAGAAATGGTCATATTTGAAGCTGCGAGAGCAATAACAGAGCTAAACGGCGTAACAACTCGAGAGTTGACTCCAGCTATCACTGTCTTGCAGCTCTTTTTGAGCTCTTCTAAGCCTGTTCTCCGTTTTGCTGCAGTTCGCACTTTGAACAAGGTTAGTTTTTCTCTTGAGTAACTAAATTTATTTATCATATCTGTCTAATATGATTACTTCCATGGTCAACTGCCACAAGCTATATTAAATTTGTTTTCACTTTAGAACTTTGTTTTTTTCGAAGTGTAGTATATGTACTATGTAGGGCTCTGAAAATGTCTCTGTAATATAGAAATCTGGCAGTTAGAACTTGGACATTATTAGTACCTAGAGGTTCAGATGTTTACAAGGATGGATCCTTAATCTCAGTATGTTAGAGCTTGAAAACACTGGATTAATTGAGGGTTCTTTCCCTACAAAGTTTGTGATTGACCTAATGTCAAATATTTTGTTTTTCAGGTTGCAATGACCCATCCTATGGCTGTAACAAACTGCAATATTGACATGGAGAGCCTGATCTCCGACCAGAATAGAAGTATTGCCACCCTTGCTATTACCACTTTGCTGAAGACTGGTAATGAATCAAGCGTGGAACGCCTCATGAAACAAATTACAAACTTTATGTCTGACATAGCAGACGAGTTTAAGATTGTAGTGGTTGAAGCCATAAGATCTTTGTGTCTGAAGTTCCCCCTGAAGTATAGATCATTGTGAGTGCTTTGAATTTTCAGCTAGAAAAAGTTAATTTTGATTTAAGGTGTGCTGGTAATTGTCTTCTCTGTGCCTCATTCAATTGTATAGCTACTTATCATGCTCATTTTTTTTTCAGGATGAATTTCTTGAGCAATATCCTCAGGGAAGAAGGAGGATTCGAGTACAAGAAGGCAATTGTTGATTCTATTGTGATTCTTATAAGAGATATTCCTGATGCAAAAGAAAGTGGACTGCTTCATCTTTGTGAATTCATTGAGGACTGTGAATTCACATACCTGTCTGTACAGGTACTTTTCTTATCTTCTACTTTATGTTTTATAAGTTTTGATGTTTTTTTCCAATAATTTCATAATTGCTCAATCTTTGATTCTCTATTTTATTTTGCGGCTGGCTTCTCATGTGGTTCGATTATTCAATGGCAGATTTTACATTTCCTAGGAATCGAGGGGCCTAAGACTGCAGATCCCAGCAAATTTATACGGTATATCTATAATAGAGTAATTCTTGAAAATGCAACTGTAAGAGCTGCAGCTGTAAGCACCTTGGCAAAGTTTGGAGCTATAGTAGATGCCCTGAAGGTATCAGTAGTTTTTTGCTTTAGTTTTTAATGTTATCTTTGGAGTTTGGAATGATACAATGGAAATTAATACACTGTTGCTTCTTCTTTTTTATTGCAGCCCCGTATATTTATTCTTCTTAGAAGATGTCTCTTTGATAGCGATGATGAGGTGAGATTGTATAACCAACGAACCCTTCATGTTTTTGTCTCCTTGATACTTCAATGTTAAGTTGATTCATTATGTCATGTATCTTGAAGTCGGTTAACCAAGCAATCCCTTTGTGGTTTGTTTGTGCATTTGTATTTGTTTGGGTTCAATTCAGGAATCAAGGTTAGTTTATCTTATGTGTTTAACCTGACTTTTCCCCTCTTATTAGGTTCGTGACAGGGCAACACTTTATTTGCAAACACTAGGAGGTGATGGTGAAGTGGTTGAAACTGACAAAGATATCAAGGGATTCCTCTTTGACTCCCTTGATATCCCATTGAACAACCTGGAAGCTAGCCTGAAGAATTATGTATGTCATATTTAGTTTATCATGCTTTCTTGCTCTGTTGAAGTTTATGTCTCTAGCCTGAAGGATTCTTCACAATGCAGGAAGCTTCTGAAGAGCCATTTAATATCCACTCTGTGCCCAAGGAGGTTAAGTCTCAGCCTCTGTCTGAGAAGAAAGCGCCTGGCAAAAAGCCAACTGGACTTGGTGCTCCTCCAACTGCCCCATCATCAGGAACTGATACATATGAGAAATTGCTTTCATCTATCCCAGAGTTTGCAGGCTTTGGCAAGCTTTTCAAGGTTCAATCAATATGTTTTACTTGATTAGTTCTATGATACAGCTGATTGAGTTGATTTTGACATCCTTCATTTTTCTTTTCCCTGCAGTCATCATCGCCGCCTACTGAGTTGACTGAAGCTGAAACAGAATATGCAGTTAATGTTGTCAAGCATGTCTTTGATGGGCATATTGTGTTCCAGTACAATTGCACCAATACCATTCCAGAGCAATTGTTGGAAAATGTATACTTCTTTTGAAAAGAGATATTGGTGTCTTGAAGTTCTTTATTCAGGGTGCTGATCTGCATTTTGTTCTGTCTCAGGTTACTGTTGTTGTAGATGCTTCAGAAGCAGAGGAGTTCTCTGAAGTAACAACCAAACCTCTTAGATCACTTCCTTATGATTCACCTGGACAAACATTTGTTGCCTTCGAAAAGCCAGAGGGAGTCCCTGCAGCAGGGAAATTCACGAACATATTGAGATTTATCGTTAAGGAGGTAATGTATCTTCTTGCTATCTCATCTGGATGTGGAGCATCGATCTGAATCTTTTTCAGGAAAGTTAATAAAATAAAGGAAGATGAATAAAACTTTTGCCCATTTTTTGTTGATCCATGAACCGGATCAAACTTATAAGCTTGTTTTCTTATTATTGTAAAAAAACTAAAATAAACCTTGCCATGTCTCTTTTCAAATACTTGTACGGTTGAATATGTTGATCTGAATATGACACTTCCAACTGTTAACCAAGTGAAAGATGTACTTTATAATAAGTGATTTATTCTGTGAGAAGTCGTGCTCTACTGATCACAAAATTTGTTACAGGTTGACCCATCAACTGGAGAGGCAGAAGAAGATGGTGTTGAAGATGAATACCAGCTGGAAGATCTTGAAGTTGTGGCAGCAGATTACATGCAAAAAGTTGAGGTGTCAAATTTCAGAAATGCCTGGGAAAGCATGGATGCCGAATTTGAGCGGGTAGATGAGTATGGCCTCGGACCAAGGGAGAACTTGGTGGATGCTGTTAAAGCTGTTGTCAACCTGCTCGGCATGCAACCTTGTGAGGTAAGCCATAAGCCAAACCTCAGGCTTGTTTGCCACTTCACATTGTAATCACATTTTAATTTATAATTACTTGTTTCTATGTATTATCAATAAATACCTTACGTTGAAAGTTGCATGTTGACATTAGGACTGTCCAACGGGTTGACCCGACAACCCGTAAAAAATAAAGTCGACCCATGACCCGGCCCGTAACCCTTAGCACGTTGAAAGTTGCATGTTGACATTAGTACTGTCCAATGGGTTTACGCTTCGGGTCACGGATCTACGCCGTTTTAAATATTACGACCGATAAACTAAAAAAGCTAACCCATTACTGACCCGTAAAATTGTGGGTGGGTGCCCGACCCGTAAAATTATGGGCGGGTCAGTTACTGTTCAACCCATCCTTTGGACAGCCTACATGTTGTGAAGTGTTAATAATACATTGAAACCACATTATGACTAAAAATGTCTATAAAGTGGTTTGCCAAACACCGCTGAATTTTAAGAGGTGTTAATAATACATAGAAACCACATTACGACTAAAAATGATTTGCCTGATATCTTTTTTTTTTTAATTTCAGGGAACAGAGGTGGTACCAAGTAATTCCAGGTCACACACTTGTCTTCTCTCTGGCGTATTTATAGGCAATGTAAAGGTCCTCGTCCGTATGCAATTTGGTCTCGACTCGAGCAGAGAGGTAGCAATGAAACTGGCTGTGAGATCCGACGATGAGACCGTTAGCGACACCATTCACGAGATTGTGGCAAGCGGTTAGAAGAACGCGACTTTCCCAGGTATTATTCAGCGGTTTCATCTGTGTAAACAAAGTTGCACTTGGAATTTAGGTTATGGTAATTTCCCGTACAAAAACAAAACAAGACATGCAAAACCCTTTTGTCTTTTTGCCTTGTAGTGTTGTTACTCGGAGTTGTTTGGCCTTTGGGACAGGAGAGTATTAGTAGTTGCAAATGGCATGAACTGAGACTTACGATTTTTTTTGATATTTTTGCCTTCAAAAACGTCATAATGTTGACCATAAACTTGAATTTGTCTTTAAAACAGTTCGCTGATACATGCATATCGTTTTATTTGATTGTTAGACTGTTTACATATCAGTTTCTTTTATATCATTATATGATGCTTTTTGTATACATAGCCAATTGAGTTGGTTTACGAGCTGGGGATTTGATTAATTCTTATTCCAAGTGATTCTTGGCTGAAGTGAAGATAAATCAAATGGGCATGCTTAAGCTGATTTTATTTCTCAACAACCATCAACAATTCTAGTAATGACAAAAGCTTAAGTAGTGAAGAAAGGTTTTCAAATGTACCTCAAGAGATCTAACAATTCCATCTTTTGTATCAGTTAGCTCGATCAAATGATAATATTTAGCAATAATAATGTCAAAGAACCCTGCCATCTATGAATTGAAATGTTAATATCTCACCGTAAATTTTTACTTGTTTGATGCCCCAACTCATTTACCAGTAGACCGTTTTTTGGCGAGACAAAGTTCCATTTCAACTGGATCTTGTTTTTTTTCTTTTTTTTGTGTGTGTGTGTGAGTTAATTGAAGCCATTGGTTGAGATTTGAGAGCAGTCAAGTCAATTGATAGATCTAAAAAACAAAGTGATTTTCTTAGCTTTTCACATGGCACTTTCATTTTTTTTGTAATGGATTTTAGGGTGTACTTGGGTAACCAAAATGTGAAGAACAATAATGAAACTAGCTTCACACAGCAAGTGGGGGGTAAGAACACAATACTAAGCACATATTTACAAGCTCCATTCTCAGTAGTAATTTTTTTCCCCTAGTAACTAGATATTTTCTGTATAACACCAACAGCTGTGTCAAACCTCAGTGTATAAAGAAATAAAAGAAAACAACAAATTGTAACAAGAGCTTAAAAGCTCACCATCACCCACCAATGCTAATAACTCTGCAACTTCATTCCAATCTATATTAAAGCAAGTGTTTCATCTTCCCCATCTCAGTGGTCTCTGCATATCCTTTGTAGCTTGCGTGTATTGGGGTAAGGGAGGGCCCACCTCGCGCGCAGGGCGATGTTCCTGCGTAAGATCGATTCAACACAAATTATGATTCAATAAGATTGTTGACCAAAATTTCCACCATAACTCACTTATGTTACACTTTAAATAAGTCAGTAGTTAGATGTATGCACTTAAGCAATATGGTTGATATGAACTTTAGCCTTACAAAAAGGCTCAATGTAGCAAGATTTTAAATTCATTGAACAGACTGCAAAATTTTAATCAAATTCATGGAAGCTTGATGGGGTAAATAGATTAATCTACATATTAATCAAATTTTATGTAGACTAATGCAGCAATTGGCCAGCTTTTAAGAGCTGTAATTTACAGTGACAGGATTAAAGGTGTTTGGATTACAATTGATAATGCATTACGTTGAATTGAGTTTTTTGCATTATAGTGCAAGATAATGCATTCAATCTTGCATTATAATGCACTGTCAAAGTGTCAAGTGTAATCCAAACAGGCCCTAAGTTGCTCTTGTCAGACACGAGACAGTTGATTCATAAAATGTGATTGTGTGTTTAATACTAGCTGCTTCAGTTTATTGTACTCATTGGTTTAATATAGACAACAAGCACATGGGATAGGACTATAGGAGGGGTGTGTTTGGATTATGCATCATAACATATTCTAATGCAATATGCAAATCCAAGCGCAACCCAATTCCATATGTACAATTGTACATAAGGTAGGGAAACTTACAGAGCGAAATGGGAATTCATCGGCCTCAAGCATGTGCACAATCTGCCCCATTTTTGGTCTTTTGTAGGCGTCCATATCAATACAACGGAGACAAACCAACATTACTCTTTTTAATGTTCTTGGTGATGGCTTTTCCACAATCCGAGGATCCAAGACATCTTCCGAATGGCGATTGGCTACCATACCCTTGAACCAATCAACCAAGTTCATCTGAAATTCAGCCAAAACAATGTTATAAAACAAAAAAAAAAGTGTATTTTTGCAATAAAACAAATGGATCAATACAGGAACTTCTTCTGACCTCTCCAGGTGGTCTTGAATAATCAACCGGGCTTCTTCCTGTGATTAATTCCATAAGTAGAACTCCAAAGCTATAAACGTCACTTCCTTCGCTAAGCATTCCAGTGCTTGCATACTCAGGAGAGACGTATCTACATAAATCGAAAAGAAAATGTAATTAATTTTCGCCTAAGGACATGTAATATCTGCAGCAACAGAAAAAAAAAATGTATTCACCCGAAAGTTCCCATGACTCGTGTGGTCACATAGCTCGCCTCGGAACCCAAGAGCTTGGCTAGTCCAAAATCGGACACCTTTGGGTTCCAGCTTCTGTCAAGAAGAATGTTGCTGGACTTTACATCACGGTGAACGACCTTTGGTTCTAATCCTTCATGTAAATAGGCCAATCTATGGTAGAGGAAGAAAGCAATGAAAGGATGAAAGAATTAGTAAGTTAAAACATTTATCATACTTCAAAATGCACTAAAAAAGGCCATCTAAACTTCAAAAGAAGCAAACTCCAAAATGCGGGGTTTGAGACTATATTAATTCTATGACTTTGTATCATGAATCTTGTTATCCAAAATCACTAACGCATGATCAGAAACAAGAATAATGGTATGCGTTACTTTGAGATTGATTGGAATGCTAAGCATATTTAACATATATCATGATGCAGAGCTAATTCTCAACAAGTTGCTTATATTAAATGAATATACTAGCATCAACAACACAATCAGCTTATAAAACATGACGAATAGCGAAGAGCCAAGGACCCTGTGAAGATTGATCCATTAATTGTTGGAAAATTAATGGCATATTAAAACAAAGGAACTTCATTTGGAAGAGAAAAAGAGCCTTATTTGTTTATTCCAAATCAATCCCAAAACTACTATTAACATAAAGTTATTAAATAGAACCAGAATCCAAAAGCATTCATACCCTTTAGCAGTTCCAATGGCTATCTTGATACGAATGTCCCAAGTTAAAGGACTCGCACCATCAATGTCACCATGTAACCACTGCTCCAAATTGCCATTGTCAACATATTCATACACAAGCATCCTAGGCCAATTGAAAAGTGTGTCCCAAGCAACAAAACCATTAATTACTTGCATCATAATGTTGCTAGTAAACTCATAACACTGATCAATAGTAGTAAGAGTACCTTTTAGCACCTTCAGCACAGTAACCTATTAAACCAACCAAGTTCTTATGTCTCACTCTACCTATAGCTTCCACTTCCACCTCGAATTCCTTTTCTGCTTGCCCCCTGCAAGTGTAAAGAGCAAAAAAAAGGGTCAATTTTCTTCCAGGAGATAAAATTATACAAAAATAAAAGCTCATTTTTTTTTATTAAATTTGCTTCATGGCTCTTAAGCATTGATGATATTCATGGAAGGAAACAAGCACAATAAATGGAGAGAACATCTAAAATAGGTGAGGCCTGTGAGGTATTAATCTTTGACAATTTACTGCAGTATCAACTGTCAAGAGGGTCTTCATAAATGTGACTCAATTCAAATTTAAAAATTATCCCAACAAAATGAGACATAGTAATCTGATCTAGGGAGCAGAAATTTTCATTCATCCAATCAACAAAATGAGCCTCTTACCCATACTATTGGATTAGCTAGATAATATAATCTTGCACATTTACCTTGATGCTGTAAGAAACTGTACCAGATATTTTAATATACAAATATGTGTCAGACTACTTATCTGCAGATTCTAAATAAGGTCACCAGATTAGCCTAATTCAACCAAAAGATCCATGGACATTATTTTATAGAATTGATACAGCCTACCTAACAAAAAGAACCAACAAGATCAACATAGACACAAAATATCAGGAGAGGAAAGCAGATTTAGTCAAAAAGAAAAGAGAAAGCAAAAGCTCCAGATCATGATGAATGTGACAAAAAAGAAATGAAGAGCCTATTAATTATCTCACTTTCCTTAAACTAAAGCTGAGAATGATAACAAGCTATAAAGAAGAGAATTAAGCATAAAAAAACTGCACATTAGTAGTCAATACAGCCTTAAGCTAAGTACACATTCAACCATGTCAATCAATATCCATCATCCCTACTAGATCAATGTCCACCACTTCAATATCCATGATGAAGCAAGTTGAATGATAAAGTAAGAGTGCACATGATGTCTATCACTCATGGAGTCATGGGTCTAAAAACACAATGAAACCAATTCCCAAAAAACCGAAGCAAATGGCGAAAAAGTCATGATGGTAAAATCCCTCCAAATTGCAAAAATGGCAAACAAATTAAAAAACCTAATTTCAAAAAGAGGGCTTTTTCATTACTTGTTGTTGAGAAGATTTTTCACAGCAACCACCGATCCATCCTCCAAAACCCCTCTATACACAATCCCATATCCGCCTTCGCCGATCACATTCTCCTCCGAAAAGCCACGTGTCGCCGCCTCAAGCTCCTTCAATCCGTACCACCGACCCCATCCAATGTTCTGCCCCTCCACCGACGCCGCCTCCGCCGACGAAGAAGCCGAAGCCGAGCTCCCGCCGCTCTCTTTCCCCTTCGCCGCCTCTCCTTTCCCCTTTAAATCTCGGACGAGAATCCCGACCTCCTCGATCTTCTCCCCGCGCAGAATATCCCCCATCTTCCTCCCACCACCGCCATCGTCTAGGGATTTGATGTCCTTCGAAACCAGCGGGATTATCCCTGAACTCTGCTTGAGTAGAACACGATTTCGATTTCCTAGCTTCGTCCTCCTCCTACTCCGGTAGAAACAGAAGAGGATCGCGGCGAATCCGCAGACCAGAGCCGCCGCTACCAGGAGGATCAAAGCGTAGAGCTTGAGCCCCATAAACGAGGTGGAGGTGAGGAATCGAGAGGGAGATGAAGACGAGGAATCGCCGCCGGAGCTCTTCCCCGGCATTGTGGCGAGATGGAAGTGCGATTTCTTGTAAAAGAAGTGAGCTTTTTCTCAGTGGGCGTTAATGGAGGTGAGATGAATCAGAGAGAGACGTTGGGTTTGATTTGTGAGAGGTTTTTGTGAAAAGAGAAGGGGAAAAAACAGGGGAACGTGAGTGAATTTATGGGTAGACAGAGCCGTTTAAAATCGAACCGAACCAAATTAAAAACTAAGATTTTATTTAAAGTGAATCGAAAATCGAACTAAATTGATTCGGTTCGATTTTGGATTTTGTCAGTTTTAAATAGATAGAAGGTTATTCTTTGAAAATTCATACCAAAGTGAAATTTAATCGAAACTGAACCGAAATCGAATTTTGAAAAATTCCTAAACAAAAACCCGAACCAAAAAATATCGGTTTAATTTGGTTCGGTTCGATTCGATTGGTTCGGTTTAAAATTTCGGTTTGAACCGATCATGCACGACCTTATTTATGGGTTTGGAGTTTTGGGTTTATTATTACGATCATGCCACTAGAGTGAGTGAGACTTTTGAGAGGGAGCGTATTGTGTAATAATTTTGGACATGGTGGAAATGGGGTTTAAAGATTTTTTTTGTGTTTTTGGATTTGGTTGATTTATGTGGATCTAGAATTTTGAAAATTTCAAGTTTTTAGATGAGATTGGTCATGTTGGAGAGAACCCTGCCTATTTTATAGTTGCACAAAATTTATTAAAAATCAACAAGAAAATGATTTTCTCCTCTAAGAAGGTAAAATGGGTTAGTCAAAATGTGATATATTTTGAACTTACGGTCCATAATTTGATAGTGACTCATTAAATTTCTTATTATTGTAATTTGTTGTGTTTAGCCTCCTAATAAAAAAACTCGGTTTCTTTGACCGTAGAGGTAGGTAACCCACTGTTACTAAATCAAATAAATCTATATGTTTTTCTTCGCTATTTATTTTTATCGTTACAACACAAACAAATATCAAAAGTCGGGAAATCCCGAACGCCAAAAACCACCTTTGAACTTGTAACTTTCTCATGTCAAACGCTCCTAATAATCTTGTTTTTAATATTAGGTAAGCAAGTAGCAAAGCAATCCTACACTGTTTTAAGAGCTTCCTTCACAATCTTGATGTTGTAGGCATTCTAGATGCGATAGACGACGATGGTGAGCTCGATCATACGAAACTGGAAAGTAAAGCTTCTGGTGTTGGCACTCTGACTGAATATGGTGAGCTAAGATCGAGTGAATGTTGGCTAGAAATTGCGACATACTTGCCCCGAACATGATCGTAAAAAGGACCTCTAACGAGTGAGCTAAGATGTGGGAAGTGGTTTCCTCATTAGGGTATGAAATATAGTAAAACATATAATGTTGATTTAATTAAATATGAAGAAAAAAAATGTTAGAACTTAGAAATGTAAATCTCTCAAATGCACTTAACAATAAAATCAATATATATAACTCTAGTAAAAAGGATTCTTAAATACAAATAAGGTACACTTAATAGGGTCTCACATTTAAAAAAAAATATTTACTTAACAGTTAACAGGAGGTACACTTAATAATATCCTAAATTTTAAGACTTTAGCTCTTATTTGCTTGTTTTGAGTTCTTATCGGTTTTTCAATTGCCGATTACTCTGCCTCTTAATTTTATGGGTCCGATAAATCTAATTCTTACCTATTAAAAAAAATCCTACTAACGTCATTTTTCACAGAATATTCTGCGTCTGCCCCTTAATTTGATTAGGTAATCATCTTTACGATTTTAATTGCTTGCAGGTTAATTAATGCGTTTGATGTAATCAGATCGAATTTCTTTGGTCTAACCTAATTTTTCTTTGCTACATTTATTGCAAACAAAAGTCTTGTCTGGATAGATTTCGATTTACTGTGGACAATTACTTAATGTTTGTCAGTCTTCTACCTCTGATTTCAAATTGCTTTATAAAAATTAATACTACTTGTGTTGCTTTGCTTCTATTTTTAATGTTGAGCCATACAATATTGTCAGTGATTTTATTGTATATATTTCATTTACTCCAATACTATCATTATTATTATTATTATTATTAATGTTACTTATATTTAGTATTACTATTACTATTTACTACTATTAGGCAGGTTAGTTCATCACATCTTCTCAAATCGGCTTCTTATTTTCTTGTTATTCGGCGGCTTTATACGCTTGTGTTAGGTCTTTCCTGACTCGTGAAATTGCTCTTCTCCTACCCGGTCTTATGTCTTTTGGCTTCTTTTCTCGGCGCTTGTGTCTTGTTGCTTGTCTGTTTTGTTAGTTAGCTTGCTATCTTTTTGTTGTTATGTTTCTTGTCGGTTTATCAGACTATCGGGTTTCGTCTCAGTCTCTCAATCTATTAGACATTCTGGTACATCGAATCACTTTCCTTATAAAAAAAATTATCAATAGACTTAGGTTTACTAGTTGCAAAAAAATAAATTGATTATAACACCATATATAGACATTTTTTTACAATAAAAAATAGACAATTGAAAATGAAATAAATGTAACCCACAAAAGTGAAAAATATTCTAGAGTTACAAACAAAAATTATGGTAGCAACTAGCAATTATATTAATATGTAATGACATGAAAACTAAGAGTTACTATTATCCTTTTTATTGGATTAAGCCAATCAATATAGATTAATTTATCTGATCCGTGGTCTTTATTGATCGGATCATGTGACCAAAATTATCACCGAAAAATCAAAAATGAATACTTCGTCATTAAAAATAAACGTAATCACATGACTTTTAAGCAAAACAAAGAAGAATCAATCATTTATGAACGATTTTAATGTGATGATTTGGACTTACCAACAAAAAGGAGTTGTGGTCTAAAATTTGATCTTAGAAAAAGAAATGTGACCCATCACGATGAAAACCCTTACAAAACCAATGTATTTCTTAATCTCTATTCTCTAATACATATCATATCATCCTTCTTAATCTTTACTTTATCATTACTTAATTTATCCTAATTTCATCCAAAAGAATGGAGCCAACTAAATTCTTACCTTATAAAATTTAAATATATTCTCTTCGATAAAAAAAATAAATGTCGTTTTAGCACTTGAATTTTGATCAAATTTATATGTTATTTTAAGTTTTTAGGCAATTAATTAGGAGTAATGTATGAAAATTATGGAGTATACATTATTGGAATTTTTTTTTGTTCGACCAATGTTCTCCATTTATTGGACCGAAAATGTAGTGAATATTTAAAAGTTAATAAGATTGGAAAAAATATATTTAATTAATATTTTTATTAAAATTTGTGTCAAATACTAAAACGATACTTATTTTTATTTGGAGAGTGTATAATATTAAATCCAATTTTTATACTTTTATGGCCAATTCATTATAGTTTATTTCCATCCTCTCACAACTTATTTTTTAAATATTATTTTACCTATTATTACCCACATAATTTTTTTTTTTTGATTAAATGACCTTCATTTGGTTTAGCTATGACGTGGCAGTACTGTTGGCCGCACCGAAATCCAACCTCATGATCTAAGCAAGTGAGTCTCAGCCGTCCGATCGTGGGACACTGGGACCCATACCCTAACGGCTTCAGCTCCTGGGCTCCACTTTATTTCTAAGTAGTAGTATAGTATAGTAGTGCAAATTCTGTTTGAAGAGATTATTTTGCACCCAATTTGATCAACATTATACATACTACATCAGTAAGTCAGTAGCAGTACTAGTAGCCAGTACTCACTCTTTAAGTGAAATTATGGTAGGAAGAAGCATCACACACAAAGATGTTAAGAAGGTTTTTGGGTTTGATTCTTATTTCCGTCTTTTCACTTTGTGAAAATTTAAGTTTCGTCATTTTTCGTTCCATTAAACTAAATCAGTTGACGCAAGCTGGTTGACTTGGCTCGTAGTTCTTCTCGATTGATCGAGTTATGAGTCTGATGTTTGCTATTGAAAGTGAGTTCATCATCAACAAAAAATACATAAAAATGAACACAAAATTTTAGTATATAAACCTCAATCCGTATCCAATTAGAGTATTCGGAGAAATAATCAGATTAGACTGAACAAAGATAAATACAAAATAGATATTGCATATATATAACATTTTTTTTAAATTACATCGACGACTTTTTCGGATTGGTCTGATAATTTTGCTCACTCCTAAGGCACACGATAACAGATGCATTTGTGTGTAAATAAGATGTTATTACATATGTAAAAAGATTCAACAATAAGATAATCGGAGGAGCTACCCCTGAAGCTCCTCTAGTCTACCCCTGAGGTTCTGGTGGGTACCGATTAACGACAGATTTAAGGCACATTCACATGAAATTAAACAACGGGTAAATTTTTAATGTAATTACATGACTTGTAATTTTGAACATATAAGGTGTCATTTTTGTAATTTTACCACTGACCAACTTCGTGTGAGTGGGGGCCGAGTTGTGGCGGTGGGGGTGTGGAGGTTGTTGGGTGGTTGGGTTGGGGAGCTGGCGTAAGCTGCGGCGGAAAGTTTTGTTTTTTAATTGGCGCCAAATTTTGACTTTGATTGTTGCACAATTTCTCACTATAATAGTATACTATAATAAAGCCTCGATTAATGTAAAAAAATGATGTAAAAATCTATCATTTTTTACTATTTTTGTGAATTGTGAATGCATATTTAAGTGTCTTGCAATGTGAGTTGTAATTAGAGTTGTAGATAGAGAGTCATTCGTAGACAACTTAGTCTTCGGCTTGGTTAAGTTTTGTCTGTGTTCGCAGATTGTAAACGAGACAAGTTTGAGTACAAAAAAATTGGTACATTTATTTATGAACAAGCTTGATTATATGTTAATGAACAAGCTAGCTTGATTATATGTTCATGAAGCATTTAGAATATACGTTCATGAACAAACTCAATATTTCTCATGGTTTGTAAACGAGTTGAGTTTGAGTTCAAGAAAACTCGGCTCGTTTGTTCATGAGCTAGCTCGATATGCTTATGAGCAAGCTTGATTATATGTTCGTGAATATTTAGATTATACGTTTATGAACAAACTCCACTATACATATCGAAGCTCAGCTAGCCGAGCTCGGTTATGTTCAATTACAACCCAATATATAGTCTTTTTTAAGGAAAGCCCTAGATATGATCTAAATATACATTTATTGTTATTATAAATTAAGTGTAAGGAGCACGTAATGTAGTACTATTGGTCTTATTTCTATTGGTTGTTTCATATAATCTATGGATCTTTAGCAACAAGGTTGGTTCACTGACGTACTTGACAAATTAATGAGCTGATTTTTACAAGAAAGAAACTTATTTTTTCACGTAATCAATATCTTATATTGTATAGTTTTCTATAATTAAAGACCTATACATGTGGAAGTACTTGTTTATATGTGCACAACATATCATAAACGTTGGGTCATTGTCAAGTACTTGTTTATATGTGTATATACATATATAAACCGTACTTGCATACAATGTGTATATTTAGTGTGGCTATCTAAGTTTGGTGAAAATCGTAGTTAAAATGTATAGTGTTGATTTGAACCATTTGTCATCATTGTTGTATCCGAATGGGAATAGTGATAAAATCAGTACATGAATGAGATGTGTACAAAAGACACTAGTTAGGTGGAAAGTCATACATGTTAGATTTTTAATCTATATATATGGACTTACATTAATGGATGTGTATATTTAAGTTTTTGGCCCGATATATATTTTTAACGAAATGTCATTAATCAAATGTATACAGACTTTTAAATTATGGTTACATTTCAGTTTCTCTCTCTCTCTCTCTCTCTCTCTTATCATAGAGAAAGCATAAAAACCATGATGTAGGAGATTTGTTTAAGACAAATGCATACATTGAGTTATTTTTTCTATTATCTATTAGTTTTGATAAAATTTCCATTGTACTTTTGTATTAGGTCTAAAATGCATGTGTTTGTATGGACGTGTAGACTTCTTATGTCATATTAGCCTATCGGACTATAATATTGTATTAGAGTTGTTTAGTCTTGGACCTCGATTCTTTGTTGATTTGCTAGGCTTGTCGGCCTAATTAAGACATGATTGGGCTAACCGACCTACACGCATGAGACATCGATCAAGTGCAACTGCCAACTGGCATATTGCAGTGTAACACCGTTGGATTTGAAGGGGGCGTGTGAATATAAAAAAATTTTCCCACACGAGAAATTTGAAGAATAAAAGCCTTACTTATAAATCTTTAAATTACTCCTTTTATTACACATTGGTTTTAGGATAGAACTTCATTAGACTTATGTGTTAGTCCTATCACCCATGTGTGCACATATGAACGTGTGGAGGACATTACACGGACCCACATGACTTTAACACTGTCTCCTAATAAATTTAGCAAAATATTCTATTACTATCATATCTTAATTAATATTGTCAATTTGGTGTTATAATAACTCTAGCATGATTGACGTCTGTGTTTTTAGTCTTTAGGGTACTCATTTCCTAATATTTACTCTTCGTTTGACATTAGCATTTTTGGAGCTTCTTCCGCTAGATGAAACTGAAAATCTCAAAATTGAACACTTTCCTATCCTCAAAGGAACAATTGTTCCGCTAACTTGTTGGGAGTAGCTGGAGAACGCTAGAAACCTGTCGCACAGAGCCCTAATAATTCTTGGAAGCTTAATTGATTTAACTCGGATGCAATAGTCATGACTCGTGACTTTAATTCCATGGATGGAAACAATTACATATAAGTCACGTATACTACGTACTCGATCTAAATATCATCATGTGATCGATTGTGACTTTGATAGTTTCTTGAGTTATACTTCCAATAGTAATAAATAAGTGCAATCAATCATATTAAAATAATTTCTAGTTAGTTTGAAACAACAATTCGAATGTTTAAATGTGTAGAGGTTCAGATTGACATGTGGAGCATATGGATACAATACAAATCATAGATGTGTTATTGGTCCACGTAAATTAAACTTTTTCTTTCTAATTTCTCCGATTCGATCGACTAGAGCCGCTCTAATTTCGAATCAGATCTGGCAGGGATTCTCGATCTAGACGATCCTTCCATTTCAATCTCCCCATACATACAACTAGAAAGATTTAACTTCGAAATTCTATACAAATGCTTATGTGAATTGTTTATGTGCCTTGAATCTATCGTTGATCATTACCCACCAAGGGTTCAAAGGCATAACAGAACGATATGCTATGCATTTTGTTACTGAGCCTATCGTTATCTATACGAGCCTACGATCTATAATTTGAATTGGGATTTCTAGAGTCTTTTCATATACTCTTGAAACGCCTCATAATTGTAATATGAAAGTTGGATCGTTTGCCTCCTAATAAAATCAGTTCTCCTTCCATATATCCTTTGACGTAGCCAATATAACGTTGGTGACACCAGTACAAAAGTAGTCTCGCATAACGCTTTTTTAACGAGGCACTTGGCACTTTTTTGGACGCTATACTAACAAGTGCATTAAAGTACACGGATAACGCTTTTTAAAAAGCGCCATAAAAATACTTTCGGATATATGACGCTATAATAACAAGTGCATTACGTCGTTCATAAACCACGTAAATCTACGTATTTTTATTGTTGTTTTTGTTAAAAATTTTCAAATTTGTAATAACATAAATCTAACACCTCATTGTCCTCGGTTATCTGATAGAACAACTGGTGATTGTGTTAAACTTTTCCTTTCATGTTTATATTGGATTGAATGAGCCACTTTTCATTATCTTTATGTCGACATATGATCAACAAAACTTTGCTATCATAGCAATAATGAATTATTACATGATCGATCAAGATTAGTGTTACATGTGGAGGGTTCGTAATGCCATTACGTAGTCAAAATGAAGTCATAATCAAGACTGTTATATGTACATTTGCAATCTAATGTTTGTTGTTGTCTTGCTAGCAAGAAAAATCGACATTCTATAGTTAATGTGTCATATCTTTATTGGATAAACCCAAAGAGGAATCGTATGATAACTAACAAGCTCAGGTGACCACGTATTGCATTACACTTGCACAATGAATACTATGCTTCTAGAGTTCTAGTGTACACTAGTAGGATATGGAAAATTTGATTTTATTTATTTATTTATTTATTTTTGGTCAAGGATAATACTCGTGAGAGTCGAAACGGAGACCTTATGGTACTATTATGAAAAATTAACCGTTTGAGTAGATGTTCGAAGGCAATTTTGAGTTTATTGGTTACGTGTTGTTTAATTGTCATGAGATGGTTGATTCCCTTGTTATAAAATTTGTTGTAAGACTAGTGAGACAGATGTCATCGCTTATCGGTTTGACTAGTGAGACATGACTAAAACAATCCACTTCAAAAAGCTATAAATGGCAATATGTTATCGTTAACAATTAAAAAAATCCATTTCGATAGCTCACACCATAATTTAGACTATTTTCAACAACTTTCATAGTTTAGGTCATTTTGTGTAGGGCTGAGCATCGGTTCAAAATCAAACCAACAAAAACCGAATTGAAATTTGGTTTAAGACGAACTGAAAACCAAGCTGAATTGGTTCGGTTTCGGGGTCGATTCAGTTTCGGTTTTGTGGGTTTGAACTTTATAAAAGGTTTAACCTTTAATAAATTCGAATTGAACTGAAATTTAACCAAAACCGAAGCTAAACTGAAATTTGAGAAATTCATAAACCAAATAATATTGGCTTGGTTTAAAATTTCGGTTTAAATTGACTCATGCTTAACCTTTCTTGTTTGTGAAATTATTTTTTTTTTTACTAGGTGCCCTTTGGTATCAAGTTATATGAATCATGCTTTGCCCAACCCAGCCCAGCCCAGCCCAATTCACCATTAATTTTGTTGAGGCCCAATATCCGCTGCTTAATACAGTTACATTCACATACGGCCCAAAGGACACGTGTCCCACTTCGAGCAGTATCTGGAATTGTGGATAAGGCAAACCCACGTTTTTCCCCCAATTTCATTTCACACCTCTGTCGGCGTTCACTGATTCCCGTCGCCGCCTCTTCCTCCGACGATGACGATCGGCAACAAGAAACGACAACGTTCCCTTAACCCGAGCCGCCTCTCCTCAGCCGTCTCCGCCGTCGAATTCGATGTTTCCGACGGCACCCTAGCCGAGGTCTCCCAGAAGCTCCCCCGCATCTCCTCCTCCCCCGCCTTTACCGGCGCATCCTCCTCCTCCTTCCATCCTCTCCCGCCGCCAATTTCCGGTGGATTCAACGATCCGTCCACCGCGGACGTGATCCTTCGCCTCTATGTGGAGATACCTCCGTTCGATTCCAGCTCGGGCCCGATCGTTGAATCGGATTCCGATTTCGACATCTGCACGGAATCTGAGTTGCAGGTGTACGTGCACTCCTCCGTTCTCCGCCGCGCGAAGTATTTCGGCGCTCTGCTCTCGGATCGGTGGATGGGAGATGTCTCGGAGGCGTCGTCGAATTCGAAGTACCGCAGATTGAACCTTGGTGTCGCTCCGGGCACCGGATCGATTCACGCACACGCGGTGGCTATACGGCTCCTTTACAGCGACGATTTTGCAACCGTGATCAATTCCGTTTCGACGGCTTTGTCCATTTTGCCTATCGCGTTGAAGCTTTTGTTCGAAGATTGCATCAAGGAGTGCGTTCGATTTCTCGAATCCGTCCCGTGGAGCGAAGAAGAGGAAGCGCGGGTCATGGATGTCATTCCTCTTTTGGGCGAAGATGAGTCGAAAGACCTCCTAGCTAGGGTTTCCCCTCCGGACTCCGACGCATCGGAGGTCATGCTTCAGAGCCTGATCATCACCGCCCTCCACAATCACTCGAACGTGGCAGCGGCGAAGGCTTTCGTGGCGAGTCTGCTAAGGGACTTCCCGTCGAGGGAGACGGCGAGCAGCGTTCTGGAGCGCATTTTCTCGATTTGCTTGAAGACGGCCAAGTCTTCACTGGAGGATTACTCGAGTCCGGACTTGAGAGGCAACCATGGTGAGACGGAAGCGATCCAGAGGTTGAATTTGCACACGACATTGACCAAGTGTAAGCAGTTGCTGTGGCTGGTTGAGAGGATGATCGAATTGAAGGTTGCGCATTCTGCTGTCAAGGAGTGGAGTGAACAGGCTTCTTTTGCTGCCGATTTGCAGAGGGCTTTTCGCGAGGATGCGTGGAGGAATATTGCCCCGGGGCTTCCCAATATGGTGTTGAAATGTATCAATAAGCTTGCTGTCTCAGTGGCTGCTGGGACTATATTGGCTCCACGACAGGTATGACTATGCTCTTTAGATGTTGTTGATTATACTCTATGGTACAATTAAGCCTGCATCTTTGGATTGAATGGTATTTGTTATGGGGAATTGAGTGGAAGTATCATTTTGTTTGATTTGTTTTCTGTTGGTCACTGAGGTGCACTTTGTTTTGCCTCCTTCTCATTTTTATGCTCTTGAATTAATTTGCTGTATTTCTACTAAGTACTAACTCATTTCCTTGGTTTGTGTAGTGAATCATGTTCTAGTCTGTGCCATTAGTTCATGAGCTATATGGTACATGTAGGGGTGAATGAAAGGAGGATATCACTGGAAACATTGTTGGTGTAGTTTATGAAATAGAAATCTCTAACTTCTATTTGGGTTCCAGGCAACAAGACAGTGGGAAATCTTGTCAAAAGGCAACCTTATGATGTTATCATTACCTTGTATTGAGCCATAAATTGATTAAACACATATGGAAACCTGTAAAACGGATAAAAAATGAATCTCTCATTTCTCATACTAACTAGCTGCAGGATATTGACTTAAATCTTATATGATGCTGGACAAAACCTAATGTCAGACATGCTTGGTGGAAAATGTTTACAAATTGCAAAGGAACATTTGTCAACATGATCTGTAAGATATAAGAGAGTAATACATATGGATGAACTAACAGCAAAACGCGATTGCCCATACATTTAGTCTTTTTTTATCATCTTTCAGTCACAAAATGTCCAGCAACCGGTGTGACTTGTCATCTTTCGGGTAGCTGTATTTCTTTTTTAATTCAGCTGGCTTCTTTAAGGAGTTGGACAAGGATTTTCATAGTGTTGATTGTATTTGGTTTCTCATTTAAATATTGATTGATGTTGCTATTCCCGCTAAACTTTTAAATGGTCACATGTTCAACATGGGTGTATGCAGTTAAATCTAAGCATTTAAGTTGTAATTTTGCTCATGTTGCAATCAAAGACACATTATATGTTTGATGAACCTCTGCTAAGTGCTAACAGTAGCTTTTGGCTGCTTTCCCTGGTTATATGGAGAGCTTGGGTTTGAATGTTCCTTTATATGGGAACTTTTCTTCTCTCTTTTTGCAACTATTTGATTCTGTTCTCGGTTTGTTCTTTCTTCTTGGCAAGTGGTAACAGAAGAATAATAAGTTGAGTACTGTTCAAATATTTATGTAGTGGACCAGTGGCTACTTGATCACTGAATTCTTCATGCATTTTAGATAATATTCTCCTCATCACAGTATCTGCTTTGGCTTTTTGATGTTTCATGCTCACTACCTGATTGATCTCTTATTTGATTCATATGATTATTCTTGTTTTGAACATTTCAAGCAATTATTAAAAAAAAACTTGTTCATCTTTGATTCATCAGGTCAGGAAGCAGCTCGTGGAGAACTGGCTTCCAGTCCTAATTGTGTGCAAAGACAACGCCTTCCCTGCACTACCCCATCACAAGCCCGCTCTATACAGCTTTAGAAGCCTTCACCCGGAACTCGAAGATGCATTCCTGAAGATCATTTCCACACTATCAATGGCAGACGCTCAGGAGCTTCTACAGCAATGCCTCGGCTTCTCTACACGGGACTCGGAAAATTGCGCTCATCTGGTCAAAGCATTCGACACGTGGTTTAGGCGTGCAGCAACTCGTCCACCCCTTTCTCCCGACCTTTCGTCTTAGAGGTGAGGTTTCGCCCTGGCTTGTGAATATTAGAACTGGCAATGCTAGTAAGGAAAAATGTTCTGTAAATACATAAGAATTGAGGTTGACATGTTTTTTTCTATCAATGCAAAACTCCTTTTCAGTGCCTGCTTTGTACATATTTTTTTTGGGTACTCAAATCTCAATAAATGCTTTTGTGAGTTGTTTGTTTGGTGCCATGGAGAGTGTTAGGTGGGTCTGGTGTGACTAGCATTTGACAAAGTGGTTGCTTCTTGTGTTTGGCTTTCACATGCATAATGTTTGCTAGTTAAGTTGGCAAGTATGATATTACTATATTAGGGGGACAAGATCACGGGTTATGTGCAAAAGATATATAAATAGGGTACCCGATTTGCCTTTATTATTTTATGCATGTAATTGTCAATAATAGAATTTTCTGTCAGCAGAAGGTAATGCATTACTTTTATTGACATGAATACTCAGTAGAAAGAAAGATGGTGTCCACTTATCAGAAGAGAAGGAATGAAAGAGCTGTTCAATATGGCAGGTGTAGTATGTGCAACTGGCAATTAGGTAGGGGTAGCTTCAGGAGGGTCAGGCTGTCATTTAATTTCAAGTTTTAGGCCCGTTTGGCACTAGCGTTTTGGGAGTTTTTTTCCCGCTAGATGGAGCTCAATGGAGCCAAATCTGGCACCCTCCTACCCCCAAGAGGACAACTTTTCCGCTAACTTGTTCCGCTAGATGGAGAAAGCTACCCTCCCGCCGAATGGAGCCTTAGGCGTGTGTACATCTAGACTCCTCGGACCATGCTTGCGCAAAATACATTAGTGTGATTCGAAACTCACTAGAATTTTTAGCTCTCATCCGAAAGGATGCTCTAGGACAGTCTCCTTAATCTGGGAGCGTGTCCTAAATCTTACATAATTCATCATCATTGATCCAGTGAGGCTCCGCTATGAGTATATAACTTTTCCTATTCTAGATATTCACAGTTTCCATGTCCACTTGTTTGTTTTTCCTTTAACTTGTTATATTTTTTTATGTTATGATTTATTCTTAACGATACTTTCCGGTACATCAAATCATTTTTTTATAAAAATGTTATACCACCAATGTTACCTATTTATTCTCACCTAGACTCATGACAATGTTATCCAATCTAATTCTAGTCTAAATTAACCAAACAGAATGTTGTATGGTAAATTGAAACCAGAAAGGGCAAAAAATGATGATTTATGTGAAAAGATGATAATGAGGGGTGAGTTATTGAGAAAGGAGTAATAAGGTTTGAATTTACGAGAATATATAACATTAATTTTGTTTTTTTGTTCAAAGAAGGTCCTATGGTCTAGCGGTCAGGACATTGGACTCTGAATCCAGTAACCCGAGTTCAAATCTCGGTAGGACCTTTTTTGAATGATTTTGTTTCTGGGTAAATAGCAGATGACTAAATTTTTGCAATGGCTCCAATATCAGTCCCAACAACAGTTCAACATTGGTCAAGTAAACCATCTGTATTACTCAACAATAAAAATGAGCTAAGACAAAATGTAACACAAGCCACAACTCATGGCTGTTTGGACTATAAAGAATCATACTCAACTTCTCCAATATTGCTTACTGCATTGTCTTCTTTTGCCACCAAATGCAAATGGTAAAGACTAACATAAAGAAAGCCCTCCCCTCTCTCTACCAATTTTACCAATTTACAGTTCAAACTAGCAACAAAAAGCACATACAGAGTTACACAAAATTTGGTAGGGGCAAAAGAGTGAAAAAATAGCCTCAAAACAAATCAAAGATCAATGGATTCTCAAGTCATATATGCCTCTCATCTTCTTCACAAACCACACATACCCTTTTCGCTACTCGATCAAATTCCGGTTTCTGAAGCTTGAATTTTCCAATCCTGTACACTTAAGCACCGTTCATCGTGCAGGATGAACGAACAAGAAAGAGCTCGGTTTCTGATCATTCACCTTGCTGTTGTTCTTCAACTCGTCTCTCTAACTCGGGATTTTCCAAGGGCTCGGGAAATATCTCCCTCGATTGTCGCCTCTGTGAAGCCAAGTACTCGCTACTACCGCCGCCATTGTTTGCCCCACCGCTACCCTGTGACCCGGACGTCCCCCCCGAGGGCTTGAAGCTGCTCGGCCCCTCTCCACCAGCTGGTGCTGCTGAACGAGCAGCCCCAACATCCGAGCTGTGCCTCCAGCTCCCGAACAGAGCAGCGGCGTTCCAGGAGCTTCTTGAAGAAGCGGTCCTGAGCCTAGCGGACCCGTTGCCACTATCTTCTCTGACTACCTTCAAAGGATTTTCTAAGGCTCGGAGGATGTACCTCATTAGGGGCCTTCTAGAAGGTTTCGGGTTGAGGCATGACCTGGCTACGATTGCCATGGCCCACACTTCCTCCAAGAGATCCTCGTCGATGATCAATGTGGGATCCACGATCTTGGTTATGAGTTCCTTGTCGTATATGTTGATGTGAGGAAGTGTTTGGTCTAGCCATTCTTTCATGGTAGCGTCATTGGTTGCACTTATACCCATCTTTCCCGTGACTAGCTCGAGTAATACTTTCCCAAAGCAGTAAACGTCGTAAGCGCATGTGGATGTTTGAGAGCCTGGTCACAAAAGTTGCACATTTTATAAGTTTAAAAGTACAATTTTCTTTATTTAAGTGCAATATTCAAATGAATGCATGATTAAACTTTCCATTAATTAACTAATTGTACCATCTGCTCCTTTTGAACAGCTAAAGCCCATACTATATTATTATTAGGAAACAAAAAAGCAACTAACAGATATGGAATTGGAATTTTCCAGCTTTTCTAAAAGACCTTGCTTTTCTGCCTTTAACAAGTTCTTAGAGTAATTATTGTCTTAATCCAACTTTATGTCAAAGAATTAGCTCAAAGACAGATTAGTAGTTTACCTAACCTGGTCATGTCAGGTCTTAAGATGCATGCCTTTTCTATTACCTAATGTCACGCCATTTTCAATGATTGGATAATTTCAACAGCATAGATGCTGTAATAAAATGTTCCAATTCAGATGACAATTTGAAACCCACTTACTCAACTAGTTAGTCAATGTATTATGTGGCAATAGGAAATATAGGGTGACCCATACGATAAAGAAATATCGGCTCCTTTTCTTTTCTTGAAGATGTAGATTCCTGAGTAATGTGAACTTTAAAAGAAAATAAGGCAAGAAACATTTTTCATTCCATCAATTATTTTTATTACTTTTACTTCTAAGAAAGCCATGATTCTCTAGACAAGTAATTTGATGTGGTACTACTTTAAGTTAGGAGACTTATGCATTGCAATAAGAGGAAAAAAAAAGGCATATTTCTCATAGCATCAAAAATCATTGATAGACCAAGCAGAAGAGAGACCCAACAGAAATTTTTCAAAAGATAAAGCATATGATTGTTGTATAGAAAGCCTCATACCTGATGAACCCTGTTCAGAGGTCCTGCACATACAAAGAAACAAACTGCTTAGAAGACTGAGTTTACATTTTTCACTAATTGTACAAAAATAAAAATAAACAATCGATATACATTTCAATCATAAGGGAATTCCATTAAATCAGAGATGTCAGTTTTTATTTTCATTTAATAACAAAAACGAAATAGAAACTTTATGCAACATTGTGCTGGAATAATTTGACAAGAAGCACAGTACAGAGATTGCATGGTAAAATAAAAATCAAGACAAGGCAACACATAAAAAAGAGACAGACTTCAAAGTCTATGTAATACTGCAATTATTGTTAATATAGATCCAGTGAGTTGTTTGGCAACAGACAAAGGTGCCAACTAAAAAGGCAGTAATGCACATTAAAATTCATAGTCATATAATCAGTTTCAATAATGCATTACTTCATGGAACTAGATGGACACACTTACTGTGGTAGCCTCAGAAACCTTGTAATCCTACTCTGATGTATATCCCCTTCTTGAGCACAAATGTCGCTCAAACTACCAAGTCTCACTTCAAATTTATCATCCAGTAGTATACTGCTTGCTTGCACATCTCTACAAACAATACACCAAAACAACGGCAGCCAAGTCAGACCAGTAACATTAAGTAGCATCGGTTAAGGATTTACTAAATTTTCAATCATCAGTCACAAGAAATACACTAAAAGAAAGTTGTCGTAAATCACCTGTGAACAAAAGGAGGAGTACACTCATGATGCAGATAAGCCAGACCCTCAGCGGCTCCCGTTGCTATTTTCAATCTTGTTATCCAATCTAGAGACTGCAAACTGTCCCCATCATCCGAGTTGACCTTTCTGTACAAGGAACTCGACAAGTCTCCATATGGCATATACTTGTAAACAAGGTACTTCTCATTCTCATTATCCAAGCAGTGTCCCAAAAGAGGAATCAGCCTAGGATGTGAAACTTTACTAAGGAAATCCAACTCGAGCAGATACGCTTCCCTTCTAACAGCATTTAAATCCACTTTTTTGATGACTGCTGGGATTCCTCCTTCTAAGAGACCCCGGAACAAATCACCAGAATGACCATGTTTAATGAGATAACTGTCATTGAAGTCACCAGTTGCTTGTAGCAGCTGTTGGTATGTGAATGCCTCCCCCAAACTGGCTAAGTTAAGAGCCATTCCAGTTCCAGGAGAATCCGGGGAAGCTGCAGAGGGAATTGGACCAACTCCATTCCCTCTTTGGTTTGCGGAGCCCCTCCTACGCGTGCATACGAAAAGCAAGAGCAATAAGAGAAGAAAAATAAAGAGACCCAATCCCCCAAAAACTGCTGCAAATATGATAGTCCGCTTATGGCTCTTTCTAGCTGGACCTGATTTTGGGGCTCCGGTATCGTTCATATGACCGAAATTATCAAAAGTCAAACCCTTTGAAGCATAGAATTTTGTGCAATCTTCCACAGTCCTCTGGTGAGTAGCATTTTGGAGGCAATTTAAACTAACAGATGCATTGCTCTTTGCATATGATATAATCTTACCCTCAAAGTAATTGTGTGATAGATCAATGAAACTGAACCTCTGGATCACAGATGTCAATTCACCATAATACATATTATTTGAGAGGTTGAATTGAGCACCACTGACGTTGGCAAATGGTACATTGCTTGGGAGTCTACCGGTAAGGTTGTTGTTAGAGACATCAACAAAACGCAGTGACGACATTGACCATAATTCTTCTGGTATATTCCCTGAAAAGTTATTGTTACTCAAGTCAACAGACTCCAGTCTGGTCAAACCCTTGAACAAATCACCTGGCAACTCACCAGAAAGACTATTGTTTCCAAACAGCATTCTCTGCAGATTCTTCATCCCATTCAAATCCAAAGGCAAAGAACTCACCAGCAAGTTGAAGCTCAGATCAAGCTCAACCAAGCTAGAGAGATTGCCAAACTGTGAGGGAACTGATCCAGTAAAAGTGTTCCCTGAAAAGTTCAGCTCCTTTAGCTTGGATAAGCTCCCAATGCCAGAAGGAATTGACCCAAACAAGAAATTCCCTGAGATGTCAAGAACTGATAAATTCCCAAGTGAAGCAAATGAGCTAGGAACAGGCCCAGTGAACGAATTCCCGGATAGATCAAGGACCGAGAGACTCGACATTAGCCCCAAACTAGAAGGAATCATACCAGAAAGCTTATTCTGAGACAAAATCAAGGTCTCCAACTGGGTCAAATTTCCCATGCTCCAAGGTATGGCACCCGAAATCGAGCAAAAGCTAAGATCAAGCACCCTCAAATTGCCCATCAATTGACCAAACCAATCAGGAATCTGCCCCGGGAGAACAAATGAGGACGCATTGAAGGACTCCAAAAGGGTCAAATTGGCAAGAGATTCAACAGCAAATTGCGGGTTTCGTCTCCCAAATCGGGTCCTCCTAAACCCTGAAACATTGATACCCACAACGACGCCGTTTCTGCAGGAAATCCCTCGCCAGATTAAGCAAGGATCAGACTTAAGCGGCCAATCTCTAGCTCGTACACCCAATGCGGATCTGAGTTGAAGTAGAGCTCGGCGTTCGAAGTACGAGGCAATTGGCTTCTGTGTCTCGGCGCCTTGCTCGAAAGTGCCGTTGACCAGAAGGAGCAGAACAAAGACCAAAAGTAGGAGAGCTTTTCTTTTGGGGTAATGAAGATCCATTTTTTTAACAAACTAAAAGCATGAATCTGGGAAAGCTATGTACATGGCGGAATTTGGTCCTCATTGATGCAATGCGCACCGGCGAAGAATCATATAGTAGCCGTAGAATCCTAGCGTTTCGATTTGAAAAACGCAGAATTGCATTTCCATCCAAAGGGGAAATTAAGAATTGTGGCAAAGAAAGAAGCTTTGTATAGTTCTTTACCTCAATCGCGAGCTTTCTTTGAATGGCGAAATCGCATTCGGCCCAAGACCCATCTCTCAGAATGTCTTGAATCTTCTTTTGCTGTCTCCGATGAGCTCCTTCGTTCTTCCTGTGTGTAGTCTCTGAGACGATTTTGTTTGGGTTCAGTTTCTTTCTCCGGGTGACGAAGCACGCAAAACGACAGAGGGGAGTAAATATAGGAAGAGTGAGAACAGTGTTCGCTTCCAAAACAGCAAGAATTATTATTATACAATAATTTTAAGATTAATTAAGTAATAATAATTCTGTAGATTGACAGAAAGATTGGAACTTGGAAGGTTTGAATGACTGTGCTCTCTGTCAATGGCCTCTCTTCTCTCTCTTTCTTTCTCGCCTTTTGCTGGTGGTGTAAATGGTGTTTTTCTTCAATGCAACTGCTTTTCTCTGTGTCACTCTTATCTGGTCAAATTTAAAAGGTAGAAGTAAACCTGTCAAATGGGTCGGATCTCGGATGGGTTGGATTTGGGTTCGGATAGATCGGATTTGGATACTGGTCTGTTAAAATTTTTGGGCCGGTCAGGTTGAGTCGTTTCGGGTCGGACAGGTTGAGTCGTTGCAGGTTTGGTGAAATTTAAGGGGAAGAAGTAGAGCTGTCAAATGGGTTGGGCCTCGGGCAGGTCGGGATGAGTTCCAGTAGTCCGGGTTTGAGTCACCGGGTTGTTAAAATCATCGAGTAGGTCAGATTGGGTCGCTTCGGGTCGAGTGGTTGACGTATTGGGCCGAGAACATCAATTTTTAAACTTTTTTTACCTATTATTAAAATATTATTAAAATTAAGTATTATTAATCTAATAACAAATTTTTATTTTTTTATTTTTTTATAAAACAATGTTTTGGGTCGATCCAATGAATTTCGGGTTTCAACCCATTAGTGACTGGGTCGACCGAGTTGGGTTATTTTTTGACCCATGAATTTCGAGTTAGGTTTAACCCATAAAACTTCGGACGGATCAGATTGAGTCGAGTTTTGACGGGTCTAGGCAGAATTGAACATCTGGCCTTTTCCGAAGCTTATTATTATACTTTTTTTAATGGAGTACTTCATTATAGCAAATTGAGTACATAACAAGATCGCTTCACATGTCTGCAATAATTCATCAAAGTGGATAATACGTAGTATGCAACTTCTGATGATCTTGTTAGTGACTGTCTGGCTGAATTATAGGTAGAAATTGATGTGAATGTGACAATGTCTTATTGCAAGTTAAATTTAATGTGAATGTGGAATTGTACATATGCAATGGTCTGGTAATTTTCATGATCTACATACAACTTTTGGGATTATGGTTAAAATTTGATATGAAATGTGTGTCATCAATCAATCAATGAATAGATGGAAAAATAATGCTGCCGACGATTAGTGATGTGTGTGTGAAATTTTATGGATTCATTTGTCTCATGAGAGAGTTTATCATGTTCTAAAAAATTTATGATTATGGTTGGTTACATATGTTTGTATAGTTGCTAACATGTTAATCTTTTTGATTGTTGATGATTACTATTGAAGAATTTCATGAAACCATGAGATCATATGGTTATTTTATGATTATGGTTGGTTAAATGTATTGGTATAGGTCATTTAACATGTGCAATTTTTTTACCTTTTGTAAGACGCTTAAAATAAATTTTTATCCAAAATTTCATATTCGTTTCAAAGTGAAACAAGCTAAAGATAGATTAATATTTTACTATATCACTTTTGTCACAAAATGTGTCAATGTGATGCTTAAAAGACTATAGAGAATTGTCACCTATCAACATGTTAATGAGGCATGACATTTCCAATTGTTGATCTACACACGAATAAATTATTTTTGTATCCGATTTGAGGGTGAGAGAGAGAGACTCCCTACTACGTTACAAATTATAGAAGAACAAAACTAGGCACCAATTAGAAGGTGCAGATTCTGAAGTAAGAGATTATTACAACAAGAAAAAGTAATAAAGTTACACTAAGAGGGAAAGAAAAGGCAAGTCCAAGCTAAGTTTCAATAAGTATATCGAAATTGAATAATCCAGTTTCTTCGTATGGAGCTTTAGTCGCGAGTCACTAGCCTATACAACGAATACAAAGAATATAGCTACTGTCCAAGAGATGAACAATAAGAGTCGAGCTAATCTCCAACTCAACCGGACGAAAGTCTCTATCCCAAGCAAGCCGAAGGAGGCCATAAAACACTCCCCAAAGCTCAGCTTCCGAAACAATACATATACCTATATGATGAACAAAACCGCCAAACCAACAACCATCACTATCTCAAAAAAACACCCAACACAAACAAATTGAATTGTTCCACTTGATAAACCTTGCCAAACAATTCATCCGACAGGGAAAGTTCACCAGCTTCGTTTAAGTGTTGAGGCCCAGTCCACCAAAAAAAAGAAAGGCCCATTGGGCCAAAAGACGCTTTTCCAAAAAAAAGAACAAGTGGGCCGTATCCACCAATAAAAAAGCAGAAGAGAAAGCAAGTCAACGATTATATCTTTTGATTCTTTTTCAAAGGCAGTGGTGCATGAAAACAGTGGTGGGCTCGCGCACATGTGATCATATCTTATCACGGAAAAAGAAGAGAATATTCTCTCTTTATAGGCATAAAGCCTATCCAAATAGATTCGCTTTTTTGTCCACGTAAGGAAAAAAATATCTTCTCCCGATTCGCGTCACAGGATTCGCCTTTCCTACCAAAACGACGCGTTTCGGTTTCCCCTCTGCAATCCTCTGTCATACAGAACCCTAGTTTTCCTCACCCGTCCATCTATATAATCACCCTGATCATCTCACCTTCTTCGTGCTTGCTCACTACCAGTTATTTTCCTCTCAAAAAATTTCTAATGGCGGAGGCTGAAGAGTACAGATGCTTCGTCGGCGGCCTCGCATGGGCCACCGACGATCAGTCCCTCGGAACGGCGTTTTCTCAGTACGGTGACGTGGTTGAATCGAAGGTCCGTTTTGGCGTGTCCAGACACCAGACGTGATCCGATCCGCGAAAACACCTGGTTTCTCTTTCGGAGGGCCTGTTTTTCGATCGATTGCTGGTTTCTTGTGACTTTACTATGATCTGATATGATTTTACTTGTTACTGTCACTGTTCTACTCTCTGTTACTTGATCTGTTGTTTTGTTGATATCCGGAAACGGTATGTTCAATCAAAAGACGAAGATCGATTGTCGATTTTTTTTTCTTATTACATAATTCTATTCATTTTTTTTTTGAATTGAGCTAGATCTGTGCAGATCTGACCTTGACCTTCAATTGTTGAATTTTGCTTTATGTAGGTCATCAACGATCGTGAAACTGGCAGATCCAGAGGATTCGGATTCGTTACCTTCGCATCTGAGAAGGCCATGAGGGATGCGATCGAAGGGATGAACGGTCAGGAGCTCGACGGCCGGAGTATCACGGTCAACGAGGCGCAATCTCGTGGAAGCGGAGGTGGAGGCGGCGGAGGCCGCGGTGGTTTTGGTGGACGCCGTGAGGGCGGCGGTGGATATGGAGGTGGAAACCGCGGTTATGGTGGCGGAGGCGGTGGATACGGTGGTGGTGGAGGCGGTTATGGTGGTGGAGGCGGTGGATACGGTGGTGGAGGCGGTGGATACGGTGGTGGTGGAGGTGGATATGGCGGTGGACGCCGGGAAGGTGGATATGGCGGCGGCGGTGGTGATCGCTACTCCCGTGACGGTGACTGGAGGAATTAAGTAGTCGTTGAGTTGAAATGTCCTTTCTCGATCAAAATTGTGTAGTGAATTTTTGATCGCTTGTTCTGGTTATTGTTCTCTGGTTCTGGTTTTTGCTCTGTGTTATTGTTCTGTGATTCTGGTTATGGTGTTATGGTTCTGTTGGTCTAGTGGTATTCGATGTTGGTTGCTGATGGTTGTAATTAGTATAGATTAGTTTCAACTCTCATGTAATGAATTGGGGAATGCCAAAATTTCTTTTCTAGATTGGACACAAATTAGCTAGTTTTTCGAAATGCATTATTTAGAACCTATGCTATATAGTAATCTAGAATCATTTGTGGTGGTTGTGATCAGTTTGGCCTCGCAATTGTGACCGCCCGACCCAATGAACTGGAAATTGATTATGAAAACTAGCAATCTGCGTCCTCCATAACCCAAATTGCTAGCTTGATATTGTTTGCTTAAGAGCTTTCCAAAAGATAAGTCAATCCTTTCAAAAAAGTAAAATCAAAATTTTCAATCATATTCAGATTTCAGACCATGCTGAAATCAGTGGATTAAACTTGGCACCAACTTGGGCTTCTTCTGCCTTGTGTGTTCTTAGAAAACTCGCCCATTATACAGAAATTTGTCTAACATTGAGTGTGAGATCAATTATCATATCAGATGGTTCGAAAATCTTGGAAGACGACTAGTTGTTCATTGCATTTCCACAACATAGAGCAAAATGACCTCATTCGTGGATTCTATTTGTCCGAAAAGATTTGTTTTTGTGCAAACCGTCACTACAATTGCTACCAAATGGCTGATGCTTTGAAGAATCGTGTCCTCGATTTGTCCTTGGATGATGTGATCTTGGTTTTGGAACATTATCCTTCTCATGAACCCGAGGGTCACTATCAAGCTGCTTAATAGTGACACTCGGGTTCAATCTTGTGCTTGATTCAAGCACAAGATTTCACTCATGTTTTCAGCTTCTCTAATACCCTTGTTAATTTTTTTTGAAAGATGTCCAATCAAAAGAATTAGGGTATGTTGGGTACCTAGAATGTGAAATAGATAGAGCGAAACATGCATGTCCCCGAGACTTTGGGTATGTTTGTGTTAAAACTTCTAAACCTATGTTTATAGTTCTAGAGTGACACAACAATTGGATAGCACATGAACAATGGGTCAATAAATCAAAAGCAAAGAAAACTGGTTTTAGACCTTAAAACCGGGTTGAGATTATAGCTTGTGGCCTCCCTGGTTTATCCCGATTTGCTGAGGTAGCTTGCTAAATTCAGCTCGGGATAATGGGCCTATTTCCCGAAGAAGAGAATCCCATAATGTTAGCCCAGCCCAGTTGCTTTTAAACCGACATGCTCCTTTGGTGAAACACGTCGTTTGTTTGGAGCGTCTCGTGACCTAGCTATATTAATATACTTGCTAGTTCACCTTCGGAGCTCATTCACTGAAAACGCTAACGGTGCTTCTAGAAAGAAAAGAGAGAAAGAAGAGAGGAAAGAAGAGAGAAAGGTGGTGCGACGGTGGAGAGGCTTGGCAACTATATCTCCGGCGAGCTAATCTCAGCGAGATCCGACGACATCCTCTTTAAAGCTTCATCTCAAAGCTTTAACAACCTTCATAGGGGGCCGAAACCCTATTAGATTTCTCCCTTCCTCTATTTCTGTTGTATCCTTCTGTGTTTCGTTTCTCTGCGCTTAGATCTAGATATCTGTTGTTAAAGTATAACCTTGTTGTTGTACTATATTGAATACTTAGTGGATCTTGGGGTGGTCTCTCCGAACTGAGACTCCCGGACGTAAGATTTATATCCGAACCGGGACACCATCTCGTGTGTTCATCTGCTTTATGTTTTCTTGCTTTTATTTCGTAGATCTTGTTGGTTATTAGATTCTAGGGCTCATTTTTCAACAATTTGGTTGCAAATTATGGAAACATACATTGAAGAAACATAAACGCGAAGAGAAAATGAAAGCTTATGGCCTCAAAATATGTGTTTAGAAGAGGGTGGAAGAGAATGACTTAACGATTTTAAAACTCACCCCGATTTTTATATGGGAAATTATGTATAGAATTGGGGCATTGTGTATAGAATTGAGGCAAATGATAAGCTACACAAATTTGTTGGAAAAGAAGAAGAAATAGCAATTGATGCAGAAATGAAGGCTTACAATGTCAGATCAGGCAACCCTCTTACAAGCTTTCGATTTTGGAATGCAAATTAGATCACCTTGTTAAGTATGCCAACCATATGGTTTAGTGAGACACTGAGACTGCATAATTGTTCAATCAGCTCAACTTTGAATTTTTGTGTCATGTTATAGTTACATTATAGTCCAAATACGGTGGCGATTTTGAGCTGTTACAAAAGTGTGCCTACAAAGCTGTTGTATATTTCATACAGAAGGTCAGAAGTTATAGATGATATTTGCTTGAAAATTGCATTCAAACTAGTTAAGAATTCTTGAGACTAAGCTTAGATTTTGAGTGTATATGTAACATGCTATAACTACCCTCTTTGTGTTTCAATTTTATGAGTTGTCTATATAGTTAGGAAAAAATCTTACCAGTTAAAATATTGAGATGAATACCTTAAACTTTTTTTCTCTAAAAGTGAAACAAGACTCTAAACAAAAATCTTACCAATTTTGGTTTATTACTTGAATGAATAATATGAAAATTAACCTAATGTTTCATTTATGGTATAAGAGGAACTTTGAGTGTCACATAGCCTAGAGTTGCGGCCCAATGGGCCAAAAAGATGGTCGATTGGGTCTTGTCGACCAAGAAAAAGCAAAAAGAAAAAAAAAACACTTCAACGATTAGATATTTTCTTGTTCGAAAGCGGTGGTACACGAAAACAGTAGTGGGCGCGCATGCATGTGATCACACATCACGGAGATTAAAAAAAAAATATCTCCTTTCCCCTATCCCAAGATTCGCGCTTTTTGCTCACCACTGAAAAATATCTTCTCCTTATTCGCATCACAACTCCACTTCACCTCCAAAACGCCGCGTTTTCCCCGCAGCAATCTTTCTGTCAAAACCCTAGTTTTTCTCACCCGCCCCTCTATATAACACGCCTTGTTCCTCTCGTATTCTTCGTGCTCTCTTCTCACTCGCCTCTCACCACAAGATATTTTCCGCCCCTTCTCAAACAAATCCCCCATGGCTGAGGTTTCAGAGTACAGGTGCTTCGTCGGCGGTCTGGCCTGGGCCACCGACGACCAGTCTCTGGGAAGAGCCTTCTCTCAGTATGGTGACGTTGTTGAATCCAAGGTCCGTTTTGGCGTCGTGTCCTGAGACCACCAGATCCGTGAAAAACACCTGTTGTTCGATCGATCGGCTGGTTTCTTGTGACTTTACATATTATCTGATCTGATTGATTTCACTACGCTTACTGTTACTGTTACTGTTACTGTCACTGTTCTACTCTGTGTTACTTGATCTGATCTGTTATTTTGTTGATATCCGGCAACGGTATGTTCAATCAAAAGACGAAGATCTATTTTCGTATTTTTCTACTTAAATTTGTTCGGTTTCTGGCCAGATCTGACCTTTGATTGTGTTAATTTGATTGAACAGATTATCAACGACCGTGAAACTGGCAGATCCAGAGGATTCGGATTCGTGACGTTCTCATCTGAGCAGTCCATGAAGGATGCGATCGAAGGGATGAACGGTCAGGATCTCGACGGCCGTAGCATCACCGTGAACGAGGCGCAGTCTCGTGGAAGCGGAGGAGGAGGCGGAGGCCGTGGTGGAGGCTTCGGTGGAGGACGCCGTGAGGGAGGTGGCGGAGGATATGGCGGAGGTAGCCGTGGATACGGAGGAGGAGGTGGTGGATACGGTGGAGGAGGCGGTGGATACGGTGGACGCCGTGAAGGTGGTGGTGGAGGATATGGTGGCGGAAGTGAGCGCTCATGGTAACTCAAACCGGGAATTTAAGTAGATTAGGGTTTGGGTGAACTGTTTGTTTGAATTTTGCTTTGTTCTCTGGTTCTGGTTCTTGTTATTCGGTTTCTGCAATGGTTCTTGTTCGCGTTCTCGTTCTCTGGATCCTGTTATGTGGTTCTGGTTCTGTGCTACTAAGGTGTTCGATGTTTTGCTGAAGGTTGTAATTAGTTTAGTTTCAACTCTGAGTAATGAAATGGAATGCCCGTTTATCTCATAAACAATTGCGATTGCTAATTATCGTATTGTCACTTCGCTCTGTGGCTCTTAATTTGAATTCATCATGTTACAGAAACTTAACATATCGCAATAATTTATTATAATGCTGATGAGATTGATACTGTTTTTTCTTCGTCCACACAAAGCTGAAATGGCGATTCCATCTTTTTTATTTATTTCGAGAATTTGATTCCTTCATGTTTAAAAAATGTTCAACATTTTTAATTGGATTCCTTCCCGATGAGCTAGATGATATTCAAAAATCTGTGTCAAAAAAATGTCAACATTTGTAGTTGATTTCTTCCTGATGAGCAAAAAAAAGTTGGTATAAAACAATGTCTCATTTTTATCAGTTTTAGCATAAAAACCCACTAATGAGCCAGTCATCCAAATCAATCAATCAATTTACTTTGAGCTAAACTATAAGAGAAGAAGAAAACACCAAAACCTAACAGATTTCAATTCAGTGATGCCGAACGAGCGTTCCCCTTTCACAGTGACACCCACTTTGTTCCAATGCCGTCTCGAAGAACCCGCCACCACGGATCCTTGTATCGACCCCCGGTGGGGCAAACTCCATGATGATGTTCTTTGAAGTAAGGGGCTGCACAAGCTGGCGGGAGCCACTGTCGATCAAGAAGCTGGTCTCGGTCCTGGTCTCCACCATTGCCTTCATTGCCTGCTTCAGGGTGTGAGCCGTCTTATTATGCGTTATAGGGGAAGCCATTGTTGCTAGAAAGTTGTTCCTTAGACGAAGGTCGCCTGCTGACATGAACCCGCCAGGGTTTTGTTCTAAGGGGTTAGGATCAGAGTTAGTGGCGCCTTCTCGAGTAGCATCCCCGAGTTGTATGAACTCGGACATGGGCATTGTCCTACAAAATGAAGTCAGAATTCATATTGAAGGTTAGTTATTCTATGGGGTAAGTTGGAGGAATCGGTAGCAAGATCAGCAAAATAAGGGTATTCTAACCAATGTTCTTAAAAACGTTAGGTGGACCTTGGGCAGAGAGGGGCACCTAGACAGGTGCCTATGCGAGCTGAGACCTTTTAGCGCCTAGGTGGGATTTTTAGAAGAGTGATTTTAACATTAATTGGGTATGGAAAACTACTTAAGATTTGAGTGGAATATGGAATATGCTATGGCTCTCTGTGTTTAATTGCGTAATTTGGTTATTGTTAGAAAGATGTCTTCGGAATGTGTTTGGATTACAACATTTAATGCATTATTATGCAGTATATTGCATTAAATTATGATACTTCATGCAATATAATGCATTCTAATACATAGTGGGGGTAGTACGACGTACTCTTACAAGTTTCATAGAACAAAACTCTCTATAATGGCTTTCTTGAACTTTTTTTTTTCTAAACTCCAAACAAACAAGGCTGTCATTACTCATTAGTGCTAGGATGAATATTAAAAACTTACCTTATGTTTGTGAAGAGTTTATCATTATCTAAGAGTAGATGGATGTCAAAGCTCCTAAAGTTACCGACGAGTTCATTGCTTCCACGATCCACAACTCCAACTACACCAGCCTTGTTCTTCCACATGATTCTCAGTACTTCCCAAACACTTTGTTCTGCATAAACATAGGGGGCATACTCCTCATTGTTAAACCTGAAAAGATTAAGAGCACTATTGATTACTATATCACAACGAGACGCGTCTCAAAACTCCTACATTTGTTTCAATTTTGGTAATACCTAAACTCTGACAAAGGCGAGTTTGCAAGGCTATCAAACCATTCCAAGCCGCTTGATTGGAGCAATAGCTCAAGAAGTGCATTCTATCTTGCAAGAATAGCAAACAAAGAATGTGTTTCATTTACCATTGTAAAATTTAATTTCATAGTATGAAAAACATTCGAAGTGTGGAAAACCAACTTGGGTGATGAAGCCTATGATTTCGGTATTAGTTTTGTCAGTCACAGGTATCACATGGATCCGGTGCTTTGAGAAAAGAAGAAGAGCGCGGAAAAGAGTATCTTCTTCCAAATTCATGGGGAAAAACGAGTCCCGTAGGAACGATGTCGCTAGCTCCTTGACCTGAAAATTTGACAAGTACATGAAAAAAATCTTCCTCACACCCTAAAATAGTTCTACAAATGTTTTGTGCATCATTAGTTCTTCCAAATTTAGGACTAATTAACCTTAGTTTGCCCAATAGACGGATTCTGATCAAGCAAACCGAAGAATCCATTGCTTTTTCCATCATTGGCATCCCTTCCTTCTCCATCAAAAAAACCACTCTTCTGCAATTCCTAACCGAAAATGCAAACACATTAATAATCAAGACAAATTTGGTAAAATCGGATCACACAAGATAATGCACTAAGATACGAATGTGTAACAAGATGCATTATCTTGTGCAATCCAAACTCATCCTTAGGCTTCAATTTAATTTTCTTATGAAACAATGAAGTGTCCAATTACCTCAAGGCACCAAAGAACCATGGTAGGTAAACTAAGGAAACCGATGTAACGGCTGGCGGCTTTCTTTGTGGGGCTAACAGTGTCATTGGAAGATGATGAGATTGCATCCGCTATGGGTGCACCATACACATTCTTGTCCAACATCATCTTGATTGCATCCCTTAGAGTATCATCGATTTTCAACTCTACAACTTCATTTATTTGAATTTCATGAAGAATAAGCACCCATGTTAGATTATCTCATTGCAATGAAAACCCTCCTGATATATTGGGACTACAAAGATAAGTGTGATTGTATCATTGTAATTCCATTATATATGATTAACACTAGTCCATATTTATGTTGATCAAGTAATGAAAATCAAGAATCAAGGAACAAATAATTGATCAAACACTCAAATAGCATTGTTCTTAAAACTTAAGTAAGCCGACTAGCCCTCCAGCATGCCTAGGCGACTACCAAAGGCTGTCTAGTGTTTTTCAAACCCGTTTGGTATCCATATCAGGATATTAGGTATGAGTATTGTGAAAGAATGTTATTTCACATCGGAAATTCTGCTATAACTTGCCCAACATATATACCTTTGGGCTACTCCTCATATTGCTAATTGGTTTTAGGACGGAACCCACGGGCTTATGTGTGGGGCCGAACGCGCTTATGCGCATGAACCGACGTGTGTACCCCACGTCATATTGATCCGTCGGAATTTAACAAGTATATATAAAATAATACTCATATCTAGTGTTTGTCATACTCTAATAACGATATCAAACACTATGTACACTTTGGTATGGTATATGAGGATATCACTCATATCTACACGCATACTCGATATCTTGATGTCACTCATACTCATATCTACCCATACCGATATCTCATATCTTACATATCAATACCAAACGAGCCCAGAACATTGAAATGAGTGATTGTACATTAAAGATTGTAATAAGAAGATTTGTAAGGCAAATTAATACCATGAAATTTCTTGTTTTGTATGCCCGGGATTGAAGAGATGGGGATGCTATCAAGGAAGTTCTTGAGTGCCGTATCCGAATCCACAACGGTTGGTTTGTCCTTCGTCGTAGTTGAAGATGAATTTGTATCATTTTGATCATTTCCAACGATTTCTTGGCTGACGACATTTTGTTCTTCTTTTTCTGATTTGAGAAATTGCTTCTTAATGAACTTGATACTCATTTCTCTCCCTCAAAACTATTTCTCAAGAACTTCTGTTTGGAACTTCCCTGATTTCACACCCCTTCACATTTCCTTGGTGCTTCTATGGCTGCCCACGTGCGAGTTCATACCTTGCACGTGGCAATGTGGGAGGTAAAGGAGGAGAAATAAAATTGAAAATTAAATTCATTAATGGGTTATTTTTAACGAAATTATTTCTCTCAACTATTCTTGTTCTATAATTTTCATCTTCCTATCATTTGATTTGTTCGACACCCACCGGTGATGAAACCAAAAACATTAATTTAACTGTAATAGTTCTCACCCGTTCAAGGGTGCTCTAGGCTAGATCAAGTGGTACTTGGGCTATCCTAAATCTTACCGGATCAAAAAAAAAAAAAAAAAAGTATCATTTGATTTGAGTACAAGTATATTTCATAAACTTTTAGGGCCCGTTTGCTTTTATACCAGGAATCGAATTGGAACTAAGAATCAACTTATATCCTAGTTTTAGGTTGGGTATGAACTCAATCCCCTTACTTAAAAGGACACTAGACATTGCTTACTCAATTTTGCTCTCATCTCCACACTAATACGTTACAAGCTATAAAAACCCAAACATTTCAAACTACAGATATGAAACTGAGAATATGTTAAGTGAATAATTAATAGATATGCTAGAATTGCAATATAACAAGCAGTAAATCAGAAAAGTTACGGTATCCAAGAGATTCATTCCAAAAAGTAAACAAAAGTACACATTTCAAAGTTCCTGAATCTGAATGATGCAAATAGAATCAGTCACCAACATCAGCCAAAAGTAACAAAAAAGGCGAAACTCCCCACAAGATAACATGAAGGGAACTAGATTGTGTAGCTGCTAATAAATGTAAAGCTGAAACTAGTTGGTGTTTGTGGCCCTGGTGTATATCTGTTGGCTTGAGTGGTGTGACACCATCCTGATGAGGCCTTTCGCCATCAGTTCCTTGATCATTCTCCTCGCTACAGACCCGTTAACCTGAAAAGTGATTCGACAAAGATACAGGCAATGTCAAACTAAGGATATTGATGCAAGATACAAACACAAGCTAAAACTCGGAAAACCCAACATGCTTAAGAAGCATCAAGCTTCTAAGAAAAAGCATGCCAAAACAAAGGTCTCTTCTTTGCTGCATAGTCATGAGCTAATAGAAAGATAGCTCATTCAACAACCAAAGAAAGAGGGAGACGTGATAAATTTTAAGAGCACAAGGTTCCCAACAGGAATGCTAGAAAATAGAAATCGAATTTACACAATTCCAGCAGGTAGGAATCAATGAAGTACTAAACATAATGTTAAGAAAACATACAGCAATATCCTACTGAATATTATTCAGTAGGATTATATAAAGTAAAATTCACATGGAATACAGACAAAAGCCTTAGAAAGCTAACCAATTGACTGAAATTAATAGAAATCTTGGCATGAGCTTACACCTAAAAAATTTAAATGGACTGAAATTCAAACACTAGACAGATCAGATGCATCTTTCTGTTATTGAGCTAAAATGTGAAAATTTTACAGCTTTGCTGATTAGAAAGCTAACCAATTGCAGAGAACTTGTAGACATTTATGATACTATCAATATCATTAGATTATGACCCTAACCAGTGCTTCATCATGAAACACATCAGCCACAAAACTACAATGGTAAATAAAGCACAAAACTCAGAACCAGCTAAAAATGTAATTGCCGGGACAATGAACAATTTTTTTTATATCAAATTTTACTTTGAAGTCATGAATTGAACTCCTTGCACACCAGCAGGCAAACACTAATTCACAATATTCAAACACAATCGAAGTCCCATTGCAATGAAATGAACTAGAGACAGAAATAAATGACAGATCTTTACCCTCATACGATCAGATAGAACCGACGGAGTAGTGAGCTTGTACTTGGAGGCCTCTACAATAATCTTATCGTAGGTAGCCTGATCAAGAACAACCATGTTGTTCACCTTCTCCTTTTGCTTTCCCTTGCTCCACTTCTGCATAACCATCCAGATCGCCATTAGAACAACTCAGTCGAAATCAATCACACACAAATAAAATACCCTAAAACTCTAAAATTCAACTTAAACAGATTGAGAAATCACTAGCCTTCTTCTTCTGCTTGCCGCCGCCGGACTTGGCGGGCTTCGAAGATGGAGGGGGAGCCTTGTCCTTCTTTGGAGCCTGCAAAAACCAGTAAAATCAAAGGAATTTGAATCAACAACGAAAGAACAAAACAAAGCGTAAGCGAGGAAGACGGAAGAGTGAGGACGAAGCGCAATACCATTGGATTGGGCGATGAAGGACAGTATCAATGCCGGTTGGAGGGAATGCAAGAGAATGAGGAAGAAGACCATTTCTAGGGTTTCTTCATGTATAAAAGAATCGAATTCAGGTGTAGATTGGGCTTCAGCATAGATAGGCTTGGGATTGGGCCTGGGCTTTTTAAATGGGCTTGGATTTGGCCTGGGTATATAAACACAGTTTTTTTTTCTTAATCATTTAGGTAAGTGCTTAGATGAGCCTAGTTGAGCTTTAAGTTATTCAAGCTCAATTTGATTAAAAATAGGCAAGTTTGAGCTCGAATGCGAGCTTGGTTCGAGTTGTTTGAGTTTGATTCATTAAATTTTCACCGAGCTCAAGCTTAGTTCGCGAACTTCTTATTTAATTTCTTCGTGAGACAAATTCGCGAACAACTTGTTTACTTATCAATTATACAAGTACATAAAACTAAAACTGAAACTATCTATTTTGAGAGACTACCAAAACTATATAATTTAACATAAAAATAAATTTTGTATATAATTAGTAGAGCTTATTCATGAACTTATAATCTAGTTTTTTATATATAATCAAGCTTACTCATGAGCAAATATAATCTAGTTTTTTATATATAATCAAGCTTACTCATGAGCAAATATAATCAAGTTTTTTATATATAATCAAGCTTACTCATGAGTAAATAGTTTTTAATGAGTATATATATAATCAAGCTTACTCATGAGTAAACAATACAAGTTATCTTGTGCTTAATTGCTTAAACTCAGTTCGTTTTATTAAAATCTGGTGGGCCGATAATCTGGGGGTCGTGCGTGTAACGGGCCTAGCATACAAACCCAATAAGGTTCCAACCCAAAATCATATGACAATGAGTGGAGTAGCTCATTAGATTATATACTAGGTTTTGTAGTTCCCAATTTCAGATGTGGGATATCTCAACACGCTTATTTTTCGAACCTTAAAATTACGCTCAAGCTCGATTTCTTTGTAACCACAACATTGCACAGTTCTCAGCAAAGACTTTTGATTGACAATTATCTAAGGAGATTTACTTTCATGACAATTAAGGAGAAGTCAATTCGGATAGTTACAATTGGAACACACACAAAGCTAGACTACGTACTATACAATCCCCATGCAATTAATAGGAGTGAGCTATTTATATAGAGAGTGTAAACCATATGTATTAGCTTTTCCCTTTTAAGAAAAATTTGCAATATGCTAGTTTGCATTATCTTAATATACGTGTCGATTGGCACATATATTTTGTTTCGGTGCTTCATCGATCGGCACTTAACTAATTTTAATTTTAATATATGTGTATTCATGATCGATTTACTAAATATAGAACCAACTATACATCATACCTCATGCATAAAATAAAAGTTTGTGTCTCGGAAAATTTTGAAAAAAAATAAATTCTTTTATGTTTATCTGGATTTTCTTTTATTTATTTATTTATGGGGTCCATTAATACTCCAAAAATTTCGGTTCGCTAAAGACATGTTTTTTTTTTAAAGAAAATTGTTCATAAGAGTCGAAGTTGAAAACATCTAGATATTATCTTTAAAGACTTAACTGTTTGACTAGATATCCGAAGGTTAAGATATAATTTCTCTGAGTTTGGTTTAAATGAAACAAACTTTTATCCTAAAACGTGAAACGAATGCACTTTTCCTAGTTAGTAGTGCACTTTTCATACAAAAGTCCATTGTAAAATAAAAAAAGTGCCGTATGAAGAAATGCATTACAAAAAGTACGAAAAGTGTACTACAAAGTATGAAAAGTGTAAATGCGAAAAAATGCATTCTAAAGTAGGAAAAGTGTAGTATGAACTAGTAAAAGTGAATTCGTTTCAGGATAAGAGTTCGTTTTAAAATAAGAGTTTTCGTTTCATTTGAACCAAACGCTGATTTATCTTATGATAACTTAATTAATTATCTGATGCATTTACAAAAGAATTAATTAATCAAGATTGACTTGCATATATGTACCTTTTTTTTTCTATGATCAATTATTTGACCTTATGTAATTAGATAGTTTAATCAAGATCGGTTGGCTAAAGACATGGTTTCTCTTACTAGCTTTGTACTCTTTTTTTTTAATTGGTCATGACTATGTTCTACTTACTACTTAATATTTTAAACTAGCTATCTAATTACATAAGGTCAAATACACTAGTATAGTTTTTTTTTTGGTCAAGTCAAATAAACTATAATATACGAAGTATATGAGTTTTGTGAATATCTTCCTTTTCCTAATTGCAATCACACTCACACCCACACTAATTAACAAGCAATTAATTAATACTCCAATTACATCTTCAGAAATTACTGAATTATACACAAAGTAAGCAAGCAATTCGATCGTCATCTACAAACAAAAATTGATCACTACTTTCCATTAATGAATGGCAATTAAGAGCTCGAGCTCACAGAATTGAAGAGGAAGAGAGGGCCCCACCACTAAGTTGTATACGTTTGAATTTGTCGGTCTAATAAATCTTTGACATAGAGAAGTAACATACGGCACGATGTTTTTTTTAAAAAAAAATCTAAAAATATGTCTTTTTTACTTTTTCAACCTTTTCTATTTATATTATTTTTTTTATTTTTATTTTGAAAATTAATATTAATTTTTTTTTTTGGTAGAAGGAAAGACGTACTCTCCAGTACGTCTCTCTAAGTGAGTTTTATTAAAAAAAAAAAAAATAGCTAAGTAGTTAGCATACAGGAAATAACCCGACCCCTTATATCATCAAATAATAAGAAGAAAATTCTCTCAGTAGGGAATTCTCTAGTCCTTCTAGGAAAGTTTTATCAAAAATTAAAAAATGATTAAGTAGTCAGTATATAGAAAATAATTTGACCCCTTACATCTTAATAAGAAGAAAATTTTCTCAAGCGGAGTACTCAATACATAAAAACCAATCATAAATTAAAACATAAAAGAAGCAAAGTAATTCGCAAATACATTCATCTCGCGATACACAGAACGTAACGAAATCAAATAATCTAACTCCTACTAATAGTAATTTTTCTTGAATAAACTCTCTTACCTTTTAAAAAAAATTAACTTTGACTTGTGAGTTGTTTTCCAAACTAAAAATAGAGTGATTGATTAGAATACTCAATTATATTACACTATTAGTAGAAAAATGTAAAATAAAATGTACATGTAGTATAAAGTTAATATTTCTTTTAATAAGTGTGCAAATACTTATTAAGAAAAGTATGCACATACAAGTTAAAAAGACTTATATAACGTGTTTGTTTGTTTCAGCTTGTTCTTGTCAATTTATCGACTGCTGTTTACTCAGCCTCTCAATTTTATCGAACATGTCCGATAAACCGAATTATTACCTAATAAAAAAAAAAGACGTACATGCAAAAACAGGTGGTTGATGGTGAGTTTGTAATTTATAGAAGATGACATGAGCAAAATTGACCACATTGTTTGAGTTATATTTCCCTATAAATATATGATGATGATGATGATAGGTATAGATATATATATCGTAGATAATTATATTTTGTTGTCAAATTGAGATCTGAAGAAAATGGGCATGGAAGAAGCTCCATGTATGAAAGGAGGAACAGGCGAAACCAGCTATACAAACAATTCCATCATGCAAGTAAGCTTTTGAGTTTTTCATTTTCAAGCATCTTATACACTTCATATTTAATCATATTAATCCACTTTAGTTACTAAATTGTTATAAAAAATACAAGTAAGCTTTTCATTTTTGAGTTTTCATGAATCTTGTATTTCATATTTAATCATATTAATCCACACTTTAGTTACTAATTGTTACATATATTGAGAATTTTTTGTAGGTTAAATAAAAAAAACTTGACAATTAGTAGTTTGTATTCTACTAGAACTTAATACTATAAAAATCAATAAATAGTCATTAATTCGTATACCCGGTTTATTTAATTCTCCTCTTGATTAATTAATTCGCAAAGAAGCATCATAGGAAAAGCAAGACCATTGCTAGAAGAAAACATTAGAGCTATAATTTGTTCGTCGGTCGCATCGCAAAATCAATTGCCTTTTCATGAATCTTATACTTCATAGTTAATCATATTAATGCACTTTAGTTACTAAATTGTTACATATATTGAGAATTTTTTGTAGGGTAAGTTAAAAACTTGACCATGATTTAATTTCTGTTCTACCAGAACTAGATATTATATATATGATCGAATTAATTTTCCTCTTGATTGATTCGCAGAGAAGCATCATAGAAAAAGTGAGGCCATTGCTAGAGGAAAACATAAGAGCCATAGTCTGTTCATCCGTTGTGTCGCAAAATCAACTATGTCTAACCGTTGCGGATCTAGGTTGCTCGAGTGGTCCAAACACAATCGCCGTCTTGCAATCGATCATCGACGTTGGGATCTCGACTTGCAAGAGCCTAGGGCGGCGAATCCCTGAATTCAACATGTTTGTGAATGATCTTCCTCAGAACGATTTCAACACCATTTTCAAGTCCTTGCCGAAATTTTATGAGAAGATCGAGGAAGAGAATGGGGTTGAAATTGGGTGCTTTGTATCTGGTACGCCGGGTTCTTTTCATGGAAGGTTGTTTCCTAGTAGGAGTGTGCATTTCATGCACTCTTCTACTAGTCTTCACTTCCTCTCTCAGGTTTGAATATTTGATCTCTTTTTTAAAAATTACATAAAACTCATCTAATTTAGGCTATTTTGCATAGAGGTACCCATTTATTCTTCTTCTTTTGGTCGAATACCCATTTATTATTATTGTTAAAGTCATGTGAACCGATTTAGATGAGGTGTATAATGCAAGGTTATTTGATTAAAGTTTATATTATAAGGTCAACATTCATCCTATATATGATACAAGGTTATTTGATTAAAGTTTATATTATAAGAGTTTTCATTTAATGCACTCTTACACTCGTCTCCACTCTCCACTTCCTTTCTCGGTTCTGAATTTTTAATCTCCTTTTTAAATTACACAAAACCTCCTCTAATTTAGAATTTTTTGCATAGGGCTACCAATCCTATACCATCTATAAGTATAAAAAATTGCATTAAACATTTATCATTTTTGTTAAAGTTCAATGCATCAATATTAAATGAGATGTAATGTCAGGTTAATTAATTAATTGATTGCATTTCATACTATAAGGTTAAAATTTGTCTTATAATACAATATTTTTAAGCTAATGCATATTTTAATTGATTTTTAACCCTTTTGTATTCGATCAATATTAAATGAGGTGTGATGTCAAATTAATTCAAAGTCTAGATTAAAGGGCTGAAATTCATCTTCTAATACAAAAGTTTAAGTTAATGTATACTATTGATTTTTATTTCTTTTGACTATAGTAATATAGGGTTATGTCTTAATTATTTTACTCCTATAAAAAAGTCATAATTGGCCTTAATCATTGTTCCTCGCTTGAACAAACTCCTATATATATGCATAATATTTAATTTATATACCAGTTATATATAGAGAGAAATGTTCGATCAAAATAATATAAGGCGGTCCTTGTTGATTCACGCAGGATTTCACGTGCCCCGTTCTACTTAAATACTTTGTTTAATATGTAAATAAAGTCCAAAATAATTGTTCCTCGCTTGAACCACCTCCTATATATGCACATTTCTTATTTTACAAATCGGTCATATATATCGAGAAATGTTTAGCATATTATAAGGTGGTCCTTGCTGATTCATGCGGGATTTCGCGTGCCCCATGCTACTTTGTGGGTGTGTAGGTACCAAGAGGAGTGGTGGGAAAGGGAGGCATATACGCTGGAAAAGACAGTCCACCTGAGATTGTGAAAGCATACAAGGATCAATTTGGACATGACTTTAACATGTTTTTAAGGTGTCGTTCAAAGGAGATCGTTAATGGAGGTCGCATGCTTCTCACTTTACCCTGCACTCATGAACATAAAGCTGGTTTGCTCCCACTTGTCGAGTCGGCTAACGAAGCTCTCAACAAACTAGCTTCTCAGGTATGGTTAATAATTTATTACTCTTTCCGATCAGATTTATTTGTCGTTTTAGGGTTTTGTTTTGATTAAAATTTACGCCTCGTTTTAGGTTTTTTAGATAATTAATTAGAAATAAAAGGTGAAGATTATCATTAGAGTTTTTTTTTTGACTTAAAAGGAAGACAAACATAAAAAAGTTAGTAATAAGATATCAAAATACCATTTAATATTGTTTTTAAAGTTATTTCACAACGTTGAAATGTCAATTATTTTTGTTTGGAGGTGGGAGTATTATTTATAATTACCCCTCTAATTAAATTTGTGTCATTTTTTAGGATTATGTTTTGATGAATTTTTTATCTCGTTTTAAGTTTTTAGACAATTAATTCGGAGTAAGATGTGAAAATTATCATTTGCCCTTTTTGAAAATTACCATTTAAAATGCCCCCTTCCATTTAATTTTACTTGTTTTCTAATTTTAAAATTTTGTTTATTAAAATTTGTCATTTTAAAGCTTTTATTTAATTAATATGTTAAAAAGTGCTTCTATTGACTTTTTTTTCTATATACATTTAGAAATTTTGAATTTTTAATAGTATTTTTTAATTATATTTTCAATAAATTTTTTAATATTTGAATTTTTTTAGAAAGACAATTAAAATAAAAACGGATAGGGTGCTAGTTTTTAAAAATTACTCCTATATTTTCAACTTTACAAAAGTCAACCTTTCTTATATATTAGTATATATAATCTAACATGCAAAAATATGGTTGATCACATGCATGAATAGTCAAATTGATTTTTTCCCTCTACGTTTCATGCATGTCATCTTCAACCACAACAATAATCAAGTATTTAATTTTGAGATGTGATCTTTGATACAACTATTTAAAAAAAACATTAAAGTTTATAAAATGATACATTATTAATAATGCATTATCTATCTATTTATGTACATATATTTCAGGGAGTCATTAGTAAGGAAAAGTTGGACACATTCAACCTACAAGTTTACATGCCAACCATGTCACAAGTTAAGCACGTGATCCAAGAAGAGGGCTCCTTCATCCTTGACAAGGAACAAGCCTTCACCATGACGTTTGATGACGCCATAACACTTTCACTGTCCACGTCATCATCCTCGTCCACAGACCGCCACGTGGACGCCCCTTACACTGCAAAAGTCATCACCAACACCTTAAGGGCCGGGATCGAGACCTTGTTAGTCAAAGAGTTTGGAGAAGAAATGTTGGAAAGTTTCTTTAGCTTGGTTCAAGAAATGATCATGGATGAACTTGAGAATGGAGAGGATTTTGGGTCTTTGAATTTTGCTGTTTCTCTTATAAGAAGGATTTGATCGATCTCGATCGATCGACCCATTTGATTGTGGAATTGATTAATGATGAAGTCATGAAGATTATGTGTATATGGTAATTGGTGAACATATATTATATATGAGCTAAAGCAAATATTAAAAAAAAGGGTTTGTACTTACTATAAAGTATAACCCTACTTGATTGATCGAGTAAATTTTATGTCGTGAGACAATAAAATTGATCTTAAAATAATCCCTTGTAGTTAGACTTGTTAATTGGATTAGTACGGTTGAGTTTGGTTATTTTGGGTTCGAATTAAATACGGGATCGATTGTTTAAAACTTTCTAATCAATCGGATCGAGTTGTTGTGGATTTTGTATGGGTCCGGATTGATCAAACACCTTCCCTCTAGCAAGAAAAGGAGCATCGAATTTTTTATAATTATTTAAATAATAGAATATTATTTTCATATTTTCAGGATAATAAATGCTATAATTTTTGTAAAATATAACAAGTCGGGTTAACTCAGTAGATTTAGAATATTATCCCAATCGAGTTTAGATCAGTTGAGTTTGGTTTACTCTTCAATATCTTAATTTCTAGATCGAGTTCGATCAAACCTAAAAAAATTTAAATGATTCAGGTCGAATTAATGTTCTAAAAAATACTAGGCGAATTTTGGGCAAAAGGGACCATCTAGCATATAAATGATCAGTTGTCTAAACGAGCTGGAAAATTAGATGGATTGGGACTTTCCAATACTTAGGCCAGATCTAGACAAGATTTGTAGAACAATGCATCGAATTTAATAGGTAAACTTATGCTTAATTTTTTTTTTTGATAAGAAAAGAAATTAGAGAGGCCAACTAATAAAAAAGTGACCTTCTTAGGGCATCTTCACATAAGAAATTTCGAAGACTTGAATAAACTGCAAGTTAGACGGAAGAGAAGCGATGAAATGATCCGGCAAAGTACTCGTGCTTAATCTTATGTTTCTTGACTTTCTTCCATCAAAATGAAAAGAGAGAAAAATGAACGTGGATAAGGAATGACATAAGATTTTTTTTTTTTTGGTAGAAAGAGAACCATAAGATTACGAGAGTTAGACTAATGCTTACCAGCTAAGATAAGTATGAACGTTGAAAATGGTGTTGAAAACGAACCTATATATGTGATGTAGTAGTAATAAATATGCATGCATGGAATCTTTCTTTTTCTTTTTTCTTGATGGGCAGGAATCTTTCGTTTTCAAAGTAAAAAGAAATAGACATTGAATAGCTTTAGTGATCTCTGAGAACGACATGTAACATCTCTTGAGGACCATTTTAAACATTCTTTTGAACAGCTTGAGGACCATTTTAAACATTTTAACACAAAGTTAAAACAAGCAAAAGGACTAAACAATCCTTTTGAACAGCTTTCATGGATGCAAGCAATATCCATAGGGATATACATCCAGATAAGTTTACAATACAAGGTACAAACCTGAAAAAAAAAAACTACCACTTGGTTTTAGTACCAGGATCTTGGCAGGCTTGTATTTCCTTCCTTTCACCAGCAAAACTTCTTTTTCTGTAACAAAGAGAGATTGAAAGAAGGAAAAGTTGAGCTATAGATCTGATGTACAATGTCTAATGTATGGATGAAGAAAATCTACTGATTAGGCGAACACTTACCTGGAACTTGGCTGCTTCTTGAGTATCAATGTAAGCGAGCAATTCCTCCTGCCTCATCAGAGCCTCGTGCAGCGCCTGTATAACACAAGCTTGTTAAATCTGACTAACATAAAATCATTCTAGTTTAGTCATGTATTTTCTTTGACACTCAAACTTTAAACATGATTTAGTGAGAAAGTTATAATAATAAGCACATAAAGTTGTCTAAAAAACTGCAGCACTTTGCATTTTGAGAAAATTATATGAGAAATCAAGTATCACACCAGCAAAAAGTGTCAACAAAGGATATAGAAAATTTCTAGGATCAAGCTGTTTTACCTTTTTAGTTGCAATAAGCTCAGCTTCTAGGGCATCTACTCGACAGACAGCAGCATTCAGCAGTTCCTCTTTATGGTACGGCATTTTAGAAGGCTTTGATTGAAGCATACCGACTTTCTCCTCAAGATCACCTACTCTTTTAAGCATTTTTGAGAGGACATCAGCTTCAATTAAGGCTGGTGATGGGGTATTCTGAGTCGGCTCAGGCATGTTTGTATGTGGATCTGGGGATGTTTCAGATTGTTTTTTGAAGACTCGTTCTGTCACGGCATGGAAAAGAGTAAGAAGTGTCATTAGGAAGGTCATCAGCATCATGATGACCTGGCCTCGGATTCCTTCTGGAGTGTTGTTGGCGTCTGGCACTACACTCGGCCCTGGATGCAGATTTAGATTCAGTTTCTTATGCTGAATTCAGCAGATGGATGCGATTACAGATCAAGTATAGTGCTTATACTTTTCTAGGAATAAAAATACACTACAAATTTCAGAAGTAAAGCTGAAGCTTTACAACTGTCTTGCAATGAAACATCTAAGCTAGTATGTATTGCATATGGTGCAAAGTGAATATTATCAAATCATTGGAGGACGAATACAAATTACAGAATTGTATAACTTGTATGCTAACCTATAAAAGCGGCAGGTTTTGGGATAGAAGTTTGCTCCTTTAAACTACTATCAACTACCTTGTCAACCATAGGAACGTACTCATCATAACCTGGAAAGGTACCAGCACAGCAAGCCCTTGCAGCAACCTTTGCCTGCAAATTGGCATCATAAATTGAACTCTCTAAGAATGCTAAAAGTTGCCTTCAGTAAAAGCAAATGGTATGAGATAATAATCTAGACAAAATTTAACCATTCTTGCTATGCAAATTAAGTATTCACTCCAATAGAGAAAATTATAGGAGCAAAGAGACGTAAACATACAAATTATACTATCTAAGCAAATTCATCTCTATCCAGAAAGAGACGTAAAGATTGGCGCATTAAACTGGACATCCGCTAATAGCAGGAGAAGCAATTTTTTATGAGCATCTTTAGTAGCTTACACATGAATAATAATAGCAATGATTCAATAATAAAAGCTTATGATAGATTTGAAGCTACCTCTTCGTGGACAGGAGTCAGCCGAAGATGTGAATAGTTTAATGTAGCTTTTGGCGAAGAAATATCTTCAGCTTCAGAGCCTGACTCAGCAGTAGAGGTGTCACTTCCCCTAAGCTGCTTTGAGATAACATATAGTTTATTTAGTACAGATTACAAAGCTGATTAAGCTTATATGCATAACCCATGAAGTAAACGAGAGTGTTATCTTACCATTGCATAATGCGGCTTCACATAAGCAATCACTTTTCCTTCACTATTCAAGATTTTCACAACTTGTCTAGCACGTCTTGCTGCCCCATTGATCACCATCTACATGAATGCACAAGAAAAGATTTAGAGAGATAATAGCTAAGGGACATATACTGAGAAGTACAAGGAAAAGCCTCAATATTATAAACCACTCAGAAAAAAGTTCGAATTATGAAACCTTTAATATTTCAGGATTTTTCCAAGGCCCTTTATCTGACTTAAGGCATCCTCCTTCATCTGCACACGTACAAGATCCTCCAAGAAACTCCGGCAACTCACTGCAACAGCCAGAAAACAAACGCTTAGAAATGTATGATATCTGGAAATCACTAATTCAATATCAAGGTTTAAGTAACATGATGAATCACATATAGATTACCTGGTATCAATTACCTCAAGCAACTTGCTCTGAAACTTGTTTCCAAGAACCTGCACAATTCGCATGAACATTAAAAGATTTTCAATGAGCAATATCAAGGAGAATACAACGAAAATAGATATCATCTATTACTTTCAAATTAACATACATGAATCTTTGATGTTGTTTTTGGGTCCAGGAAGGACTTCACAGTGTTCCAAAGAAGCCTGAATCCAGGACCGGCATTAACGATAAACATCTGATGAAGGGTCTGCAACATGAGAATGAATGAAGTCATAACCTTACGTCAGAGACAAATATAATAATCAAACAAAACAAAACAAATCTAAATACCTCAGGGTAATTATCACCATCGATCTTTTGCAGCCGTGTTATAAGTTCTCGAGCAGACTTGTTGAAATTCTTGAAACCCTAGAGATCAAAGAAGTCAAGATATTTCAGAAACTCCGCCCCAATTTCTAGGAACAAAATCAAGGATATGGGAAACTTACCACACCCTGAACATCCAGGATTGTTGTACTCGAATCTATGTGCTTCTTTGCAGCAATAGTACAAGCTGGAAACTTAACAGCAAAGGCCTTCTCAAACCCATAAACATGATACCGAATAAACCGATCCATGGTCGTCACCTTCATAAGTTTGTCAGGATCAACTTTTCCCAGTCTTTCAATATAAACAGGTCTTCCTTCCTTGTCAACACCATGATAGCCATGGGGATAGTATTGCAAAACTTCATTTATCTCTTGAAATTCATAATCCTGATAAGAATATTAAATTTCAGGTAACAAATACTACAAATAATATCCAGAACTACAAAAGTAGATATGGATCAGCACAGAAAAGAGTGTGCATTAGTGCATACCTCCATAATAGTGTCAGCACCAAATTCCTTCCTCCACTGAATCATTTCAGTCCACATGTGCTTTGCTTTTTCAATATCAAATCTTCTCGCTTTCAGGAACCTACAATCAACATTTTTTGTAATCAACTCAAGGAACTATCTTATATCATATTATTCAGTAGACTTAAGAAAAAAGAAAAAAGATTTATATAAGACACCTTAACATAACATGGTAATCATCAAGTTTTGCTGGTAGAAGTTCCTCCAGGATCAGAGCTTGTCGAAACTCATCAAAAGCTTGAAGCTCTTCTACTTCACGAACATCCTCAATGGAGACTGAGCTAACACGGCCATCGCTCTTCCTTCTACTGCTCTTCTTTTTAAGAGAATGCCTCAATTTTGAAGATGCATTCAGTGCTTTCTTCTTCAAAGACCAATTCCTCGACCTCCTCTCGTCTTCCGAGTTCTCAAAATCAGATTTCCTCTCTTTTCTATCCTCATTACCAGAACTTCCCTCAAAGCCTGGAAAATAATAGTACACAAACATTACAAAAAGGGCAAACCAACTAAACACTTTACTTTCATCTAGGTTTACCTGTTCAACTCAACACCTTGCATATACAAACCAAATTACAGCACAAATTTAGTATTGTTCTCAATTCTACCATCTAGCATCAAATTCTCAACACCTTAAGAGCAAGCAAAACCCTAGCGACTTAAATTTCACAGAAAGAAGAGATTTTGAAAAAGCAGATTTCAAATTGAGAGAAAGGAGAGCGAGAGAGAGCACTCACAAGGTCTAGCAAATCGATCAAGCGGCCCTGACATGTCTTCGTGTTCTACTGTTCTGATCAATCAAAGAATTTGAAATTTGCAGCACCTTACAATCAGAACTCAGAAATCCACTAAAAGCACGAAACTTTCCAAATCAAAAACCCTAGGGTACTTTAAATCCTGGCCGCGGATCGCAATAGTTCCTAAAATTGACGAATTCTACCTTTGCTTTCCAATTCCGGCCACTCAAAGAGTATATCCCCAAAATCAACACCGGCTTCTTCAGTTGAACTTTGAAAAATCACTAGATTCGAGTATTTCAAAAGCGTAAGGAGGGAAAAGCGATTCTGTAGAAACGAAATTCAAGCGTTATCAAAGGCGATAAAGAGAAAGTTAAAGGGGGAAGATAGAGATGATGGAGAAGAAGAGGAGAAGGTAGTTAAGATTCAGAGGGGCCCCACCTCTAGGTTGAATAGTTGAATTTGTCGATTTGTCATTGACTTGCAGCGTGATGGGCGGGAAGAAGAAAATATTTTCCTTTTGTTTTTCTTTGTTTTGGTCAGGAATGGCTTTCCATCCAATCCGAATTCTTCCGATGTTTAATTTAAGAAATCTAGGGTTTGGATTATATCAGTTTTAAGTTGGTGATAATAGAAAATTACGTGATTGGTAAAGAATATAGGTTTAAAAGATTTTATAATATGGTAAAATTAAAATTGAATTAAATTAGAGTAATCTGATTGAGAATTTGGCCTACCAAAAATTACGTAATTTTTTTAATAAATAAGATTCCGTTAACAATTCGATAATCGATAGGGTAATGCATTTCGAGCTCAATCCTGTTCCATATGCATCCCTATCGCTTGCTAGGGCCTTCTAAAATTTAATTACCATCCAAATTTGATTAATTCCAACTTAGAAATAGTTTGAATTGGCCATTTAAATTATTGATATGACAGGAGTAATCATTGTCTCACCTAGATCTTTGACTCTTGTTATTGCCTTTTTGGACATGTCTTGATCAAAGTATTGTACAAGTGGATTGTGGATGTAATGACAGAAAGAATTAAGGATTTATTAGGTAAATCACGGCTCAACGAATTAGGAATAAATTGGTCATCAAATTATTTATACCAGTAACTAATCCAGTGTGTTCTGGTCACTATTTTAAAAATCCCGTTTAGATTTAACCTAGACATTGGAAGATTTCATCCTATTTAAGCACCCAAAGATGCTCGATCTAGACAATCATTCAGGCTGTCTAGGCGCTAAACGCTAAACGACTTTTTTTCGTCTAGACTCTAGAGTCTGTCCAATATTTTTTAGAACATTGGTTCCACTGCAATAGATTTTTAGGAGTTAAGACGGAAATACTCATAACCTGATGTAGAAAATATGAAATGTGCTCTAATAGTGTTGTAAATTAACTCTATGGATAAAATTGAGAAAATCTACACCATTAAAATTTAAATTAATGGATTAGATTTAATTTATTTTTTTAATTTTTATTTATCTTTTCTAGGGTTCATTAATTTCTATTGGGATAATAGTAACTCTATATATGGAGTAGCTATGTTGAATTCGAACCGAGAAAATATTGCTGAAAGATATGAGGGGAGTTACCAAACAACAACCACCTAATATATCAACAAAACATCAAAATGTTGCACAAAATAACTAAACCACAAAGCAACAAAAATGACAAAACTACAATGATCCAATGAAAACCTTTATCCTAACGACTAGTTGTCCATCACCTTAATCTTCTCCCTCCAATTGTCTATACACTTTGTCAGATCTGCAGAAATTCTTAACTGGCTGATATCCTATTTCATACAACCCTCCCGATATGTCTTAAGTCAATCATCCCCTACGTCTGTGAAAGTCCCCACAAACCAAATCTCTCACACCAACGAATCGACTCCCCGAGACTCCCTCTCAAAACATTCCCAAACCATCAAATTCTTGATTCTCGCAACTTCTTCCCTATATTGGTCACCCTCGATTTACTCCTGATCACCTCATTTCTAATCTTATTTAATCTCGTGTGACTACACATCCATCTAAGCATCAACATCTCAGCTACTATTAACATTTGTTCATGTACTCTCGTGGTCGACCATCACTCTGCTCTCGTTTCTTCAACTTTCCTTAACTAGAACCTCCGCGATCATTGTTGTTGGCTAATCAAAGACAATGCTTGGGATACATGAGTTCAGTTCAACATGTCCGACAGCAATATACACTTGATTGAAACGACGTCGTCATGTGCACGCGGTCAGACAGCTTTGACCCACATTCAAAACGTTGCCGTTTCAAAACTGCACCCATCGATTACGTAACCGTTCCACACGCGCTACACACACGTTCCATCCACCACATGTTCATTCATTCTTCGAACACGCACGGATCTAACCTGCTCGCTCCAGCTCAACCCATCTATTCAAATTCATTCCAGTATTTGATCCTTCACATTCTTCCGGTGAGTTCAATCATTCTCGTTGGATCCAAGATTTTTTCCACCCAAATCGCTACAATCGTGATTCAATTTCGAGGCTTTTCATCCCGATTTGATAGAAAGTTGACAAATTTAACTGAAGATTGCCTTTCTTTTCCAGGTAATTGCCCAATTTTAGAAGCAATTGGAAATGGTAAAGGAGACAGAGTTCTACGAATTGCTAGGAGTTACCGTGGACGCTTCTCCAGCTGAGATTAAGAAGGCCTATTATGTCAAGGTAACCCTAATATAGAAAGCAATGATTGATTTCATTTGTTTCAGTTTGATGTTCTGGATAATATTAGATTAGAGGGAGGATGGATTGTAGTTTTCTGTTGAAGAAGCCAGGGATGATGGTTTTGGGACTCTGCTTGTTTCATTAGATCCGGGTTAAGGTTAATTTTCTTGCATTAGGGGCAGATTAGTTTCTAAACTACCTTATTTGTAATTTTGATTAGGCTCGTGATTTGAGTATATTTGTGCCAGAAAGAATTGCACATCATTAATTTGCTAGCCAATTTTATGTTGTCCCTTAAGCTGTGCCAAGTGAAGTGTTTGACTTCAGGGAGCCAAGCCTAAGCTGATAATGAAATGCCCTAGTTTTATTTTGGTTATCGTTAAGTAGACTGGAAAATTTTCATGGATCATTTGATACCAACGTGAAGCCGATTGGGAGGAGAAAGGGAATTATTAGCAACTAAACTATACTTGAAATGTGACTGAAACTTTGTCAGACAAAGTCTAATGTTGCTCTTGATATCTTGACTGAAACTTTGGTCTATCATCTTGCCTTCATTACATTCGTTAACACACATCAGGTTTAGGAACTAATTAAGATGCTACTGCTAAATTGTGAATTATGGTTGATGTTCCTGTCTGATTAGCTTATCATACAAGCTACAAACATTGTGACATTAGGTAGCTCAATTTCTTATTTGAACTCTCTGAAAGATTCCAACTTTTGTATGACGTGTATTTTCACGGCTTCTCCTCAGGCTAGGCTAGTTCACCCTGATAAAAATCCTGATGATCCAACAGCTGCCAACAATTTTCAGGTAACTTTCGTTGAATGTTACTGTTTTCTTGATCATTAACTTCTTGCTACTTCCCGGGACATTGCTCTGAGCTTGCAATAAAATTTGTGATATATGTTATTGTTTGGTTTTGGGAGGAAAGCTAAACATGTATGATGTTGGGAGGAAATTTAAACATGAATACAATTTTTTTTTTAAATCTTATTGACAAGTGTTCATCATTTATTTTTATGTGGAAGCTAATATCTGATTATGTGACAAACTTTTGAAGGCTCTTGGTGAGGCTTATCAGGTCCTGAGTGATCCTGATAAGCGTGAAGCTTATAATAAGTATGGAAAGACAGGGATCCCTCAGTAAGTTCTGTAAAGTCTTTTAAATTTCTTGGATTTCGTTTTTTTTTTTCTACTCTTCTTCTCCATGGTTCTTTTATGATAATGTGATTATATCCAAATTTTCATTCTTGATTCTTGTCAGGGATGTCATGATGGATCCGGCAGCTGTTTTTGGTATGCTATTTGGAAGTGATCTATTCGAGGATTATATTGGAGAACTAGCACTGGCAACTATATCAGCACTAGAGACTGAAGAGGACTCAAGTGAACCAGAAGTCAAAAAGCAAAAGATGCAGGAAAAGATAAAGGTATCCTATATATATTTTTATAATATCAGCTGACTTACATAGTAATACATTAAGTTTAACTGCTTGACGTTCATTTGTATTATGCAGGCAATGCAGAAGGAGAGGGTGGAAAAGCTTGTACAGAAACTAAAAGATCGCCTTCAGATGTATGTTGATGGCCAGGTTGATGAATTTGTAGGCTGGGCAAAGACTGAAGCAGAGAATCTATCTAAAGCTGGTAACTGATAAATTGCTTCATTTCAATTCAGAGTGAAGTAAATTTATTTTCATGTTAGCCTTTAGGATTCTTGCAAGATGCAAATTATCTCTGATTTCAATAGTTTATTATTGTTATATGCTCTATTTTCATGAACTTCTTACATTTATCACAATTCAGCATTCGGAGAGGCTATGCTGCACACGATTGGTTACATTTATACAAGGCAAGCCTCTAGAGAGCTTGGGAAGGATAAAAAATTCATGAAGGTACCTTTTCTAGCAGAATGGGTTAGAGACAAGGGACACCAGATTAAATCCCAAGTGATGGCTGCATCAGGTATTATAATCTCTTATCGCATTATGTTAGAGTTCAAAAAAATATTATTCTGCTGTTAATGTAAGACTTTCTTTCCTTGGGTGATAGGAGCTGTGTCATTAATGACGATACAAGAGGACCTGAAGAAGCTGAGTCAAGAAGAAAAAAATGACGAAAACATGGTTAAAGCATTGGAAGATAAGAAAGATGCCATGGTCAATTCCCTTTGGCAGATTAATGTTGTTGATATTGAGACAACCTTAGCACGCGTCTGCCATGCGGTGAGCTTTTTTTCGTTTTAATCCTTTCTCATGGTTGCTCCAAATGCTTGCATCTGAGTTTACACTTCTACCAAATTTAGCTACAATATATTAATACTTTCACTATGTAATAGCTTGCTGATTGTTGAATGTTCAGCATTTGTTGAAAGCAGCTAGATAAGTTATTATTTGATGTATTTACTTGTTTTTTCTGAATATAATATATACAATTGGTTTAGGTCTGAAATAAGCTTTAAAAGTACATGACAATATTATCAAATTTATGAGCATCCTCAAACTATAAATGTGTAAAAAAACATGCAAAATTAATGTGAGCTTCACTCTCTTTATCTACTAAAGAGCTTCTCTGCACTTTTTTGGTTTATTGTTTATTAACAAATTCCGGTAATAATGATCTTTTGCTTGATGTTGTAGGTTCTCCGGGATTCTACTGTTTCAAAGGATGTTCTCAAGGAACGTGCCAAAGCATTGAAGAAACTTGGGGTCGTTTTTCAGGTAACACTATAGCTGTTTGGTTTCCAGACGCGCATTTTGATTCTTCTTACAAAACGATTTAGTAACAATACTTGTTTGGATTGAATGCTATAACTGCCATACATATAGAATTGCTGTTTGATGGGCTTGTGGATCTCTTATAAATCAATTTTGGCTATCTTCATGTTAAAATGAAGTAACTTTTTTTTCCCTCTCTTTTTCAGGGAGCTAAGAATCCTTACAAGAGAGAGTTCAGTCTTCGCAATGAAGATCCCAATCAAGCTAAAGTTACAGAAAATGCTTCTACATCAACATAGAACCTCGTCTTTTTGAACTTGCAGGTTGTTGCTGTTGTATGGCTTATTGATGGAGCTTATGGTCTTATGGATTGTGTATGAAAGGGATGCTTTTCCTCCTTTTTCCATGGCTGTTCTTTGTGAAGATATAAACTTGTGAATTATATCTGCTTAAGGAGGGGCTTGCAATCCTATTGATCGTCTATTACTGATGGGTAAATGAATATTGGAGTCGATTGTGTGTAATCGTGGACTCACATTTGTTTGCTGTTGTCTGATTGTGTAGTGTACTATTGACAATTGTTTCTTGTTTTTGCTGTAAATTGAGCAATTTGACTCGTTGGTTTCACAGTTCTTGAATTCAGGACATTTTTTAACAAAAGCTTGTTATGTTGGATCCTTGCACATAAATCATTAAACATGTGACAAGATGATTTATTTTTATAATTGGGTCATTTAATGTCAAATGAAAGCAAAAAACATAATGTTGATCAGAAAGTTATGCGAGTTGGAATCAAGGAATTATGTGAGTTTTTAGATTACAAGTTAAAAAGATAGGGATGGCAAACGGGCGGGTCATTCGGGTTTCGGATTGTTCCATATTATTATATTTAATGGTGTCTAATTGGGGAATCAGGCATGATGAGGACGAGTTGAGCTTTTAGTTGTCGGATGATTCAGGTTCTGTTTCGGGTTTCGGTTGAGTCGGATTTCGAATTGATTTAGGGTTTTTCATTCGGTCAAATTAGGTTTCAGTTGAATCGGGTAAACTAGGCAACAACGGTGGCAAAAGGCCTAGACAGGCGGGTTTCGGGCATGTCATTCGGGTTTTTGGTAGTTTTGCATTATGGTCAATGGTGCGTATGTCGGGTAATCAGGCTGGATTTAGTGTTCGGATTATTGGTTCTAAATTGGTCAAGCTACTTCGGATTTCGAAGACTCATTCAGATTATGGATTGAGTCAGATTTTTCCATTTTGTGTTGTATTGCAATATTGAATTTAAGTTGAATCTTGGTTCGGTAGACTTTTAGTTGAATTATGGTTCATTTGAATTGAGACTCGGTTGACTTGGGATTCACTTGAATTATAATTCGATTAAATGAAGTTTTGGTTGAATTGTATTACATTTAAATCGGGTTAGGTTGTTTTAGGTGCCAGGTATAATTGGGTTGGGTTGTTTTAGGTGTAGGGTATAATCGGGTTGGGTTGTTTCGGGTTCGGGTTTAAACAGGTGTCAAGTATGGATTCAGGTTGTTTCGGGTGACGTGACGGGTGCAATCGGGTTTGGGTTGCTCGAGTTTCGAGTCTGTACCAGATTGGTCTTTTCGGATATAATCGGGTTAGGGGCATTTCTTAACGGGTTAATTTTGTGTCGGGTTGATCAGATTGGGTTGGATCGAGTCGGTTTCAGGTTTAATTTTACTGTATAATTTTTCTCGGATATCGATCGAGCCTCGAGTCGAACGGATCGGACCAGAATTTGCCACCCCTATTAAAAAAATACTTAAACCCTAACTTTAAATTGGACAAGTCTGTTCTTTAGGTTTTATAGTTTCATATATAGATCATTTCAAAAAACACAACTTTTACGTAGTTATCAATAAGATTTTCAGCGGAAAGAGTGGATTAATTTGGATCAGGTGACATTTAAATAGGTTTAATTGAAGTTGACTGGCCTTTAGATACCGTTAGTGCTTGGCCTAGCTAGTCGTCCACTACCAAGTACCAACCTATCATTGTGGTATTTGGTGGCTAGTCTTTTGTCTTTACTCGTTAGGGATGCATAAATCCATGAAATTCCACTCAAAGCCAAACCTTTTCTTTTGGCCCAACCTAAATCCATTCCTACTTCTTCAATCTTCATAGACAATATCTTCATGGAGTAAAGCTGAATAATTGAAACCCTAGTACATAAAATGTAATTATATGCATATTTGATCTCAAATAAGGTCTATGTTAATCTAAAGCTTTATCATTGGATCATGCAATTCATGCCTATACGCTAGGGGCGTTCAACGGGTCGGGTTGGGTCGGGTTAAATCCGTGCAGGTCGACCCGCGACCCGCAATATTTTTAAAAATATATATTTTTATAATTTTATTAATATATAAACTATTTTTTTATAAAAAAATTGGGTCGACCCGCAATGACCCGATCCACAATTTGTGGGTTGTGGGTCGACCCGCGACCTGCGAGTCGGGTCGCAGGTCAAAAGTAATTTTTTGCGGGTCGCGGGTCGACCCGACCCGACCCGTGAACATCCCTACTATGCACAAACTACTTGGCTTTAAAAAAAGGGAAAATTTTGAATTGGTGCCCTTGAATTTAAGATTAAAGTTTTATAGGTTGGTGCCCTAAGGCTTTGGGTAATTTGATCAATTCCCTCTTTGGTTTGAATCGATCAAATTTAAGGTGACTCGTGTGTTTCTCGCCCTCTAATTAAAGGATTTTTGGAACCATTTTTAAAAGTCACCTCCTACCATTGAGCCGTCCTCCGGTATTTCCCTGATAATAAGCCTATTTGAGCCATATTTGAATAGCACAAAGACTCCTTCCTGACCGAGGTTACAGAGTAAACAAATCAAAACCGATCTTGTTCTTATAAAATTTGTTAGAAACTCTATGTATGAATTTCTAAAATCCTATAATCATTTGGTCAATTCTAAGAAACATAATTAAAAAGAAGAAAATCATAATAGCCAAATCTGATCTTAACCATTCAAAATTTATTCAACAATTGATCGAAATCTCTCCAATTCTACCAATAAATTTTTTTAAAAGTCCGATAGAGCTAGCTAAACCCATCCAAAACCTACCTCATTGGATTAAATTGATCCCCATATATTCAATCTTGAACATAAACAAAAAAGAAACTCTCAATTCACCTTAAAAAAATGAAGGTTGGAGATCTTTCAACTCATTCATGGAAATCTAGCTATCCACTTACATATTTGAATGGTGATCATGATTGGTACAAAAACTAACACTAATCCACATAAACTTTGCATCATATGATTTTATTTATTACTAAATCACAAACAAGATAGTAGTACGTGTTAGATAAAAGCATGATTTTATGTAAGCTTGTGTCTCACGTATTAATAAAGTGGTTTTAACTAATGACTTAATTAATCATCTCATCACTTTGATTCACTTTAATCCCTTGCACACATTATAATCTCCACTAAACTTGATAGACTCGAGTGCTCCTTTTTCTTTTCTTGCTTTCTTGATTTTTTTTACTTAAAAGCATTTGAAGATTACATTCTTTGCATTAATATAATAATCTAGCTAGGCCCTTCGCTTATCCCATATTCCCATAGCACTAACGTTGGGCCCAATTTAACATTGATTTTTGACACAAATAATTTCAAGTATAGAATACTAAAAAAAAATCAAATTTCAAAATTTGTCCAATTTTCACAAATAATTTTAAAATTGGGAGAAAAGTTATTTTATTTGTATTGAAAAACGTAAAAAATAAAAATGTGATACGTTTTTTAAGAATTTTAAAATATATGTAGTTTTTGAGTAAAGTAATTTGCATATGAAAGTGAAACAAGGCCGACCATATAGGTGAACCGATTTGTAAGAAATTCGGAGTTATGGTAAAGTAGGGTTTAGCCTATGACAAGAACCAAACACTTGACCCGAAAATAACCCGAATCTTAAGGTTAATGTACTCTGTTACTATATTGGTATGAACAATGGACTTATTCGATCTCTAAGTTGAATCATCCACTCTGATACCACTTCTTACAAGAAGATGGACCCAATTGTCAAATCCAATAGAATTTGGTTCTAAAACCAATTCACAATTCCCCTACACAAATTATATACACTAACTTTTTATCTCCATCCAACAGTACAGATTTGACTTTATAGATTATTAATTGTCTTATTTTGGAGATGTATTTATATACTTTAGAAGCAACAAGCTCTAGCTCTAAAGGGACATTCTCACCTGCAGCTTTTGCAGAAAAGAGAGGATTGATTTTGAGAAGCCATTGAAGCAAATCAAATTAAACCAAGCTTGTTTTTGGTTTAATGTAATCATGTGTGTTGTTAAGACACTCATTCTTCTCTTCCTTGTCATATCAGCCATACTTGCAACAACTTCAGATGCAGGTAACTTACTGTAAATTAGCCAGTTAGCTTTGATCAATCAATCTTTGTTTTTACAAAGTAAAATCTCATGAGGGTTGCAATAAAAACAAGAAGTCAAGAACTATTTGATTATAAGATATAAAAGTGCATTTTAAATCTTTGATTTGCGTATGATTTGTTCCCTTTTTTCCAGCTCAACGGTCTCGTCTTGTGATCTTATCAGCTATGCAGGAAAAACAAACCGTTGAGGTATGGATGGAATCGTTTGCCACTTACTCGCTCCATTCGGAAATACTTGTCGTTTTAGCCTGATTTTTTTTGCTCAATAATTCTTCTCATATGATATATTTTACCATACTTTTTTTTGATATTATCCTTATTAATTAAAAAAATTACATAAATATACAACAGAAAATGAAAGACTTTCACAAAATTATGAGTATTTAAGTTTTTTTTAGTTAAATCATACATCTTTTTAATCTTTAAGACAAATCTAAAACGATATGTATTTCTGAACTGAGAGTCTTACTTAGCAAGTACGCACAAGTCCAAAAATTGCACAAATTGGTAAAAGTTAGTATAATCGCACATGTATTTAGGAGGGTCCATCGGAAACACCCCTCCACTCCTTCGGGGGTGGTGCGTACATCCAAGCCTTCATACCTCGCCGCGATGAGATATACTGGATAGTGTTGTTGTTTCTCCGTAGCTTCACGTTTTAATCGAAGCTTCAAAACTATTAAGTTCTTGTTCAATGTGTGTAGGAGACACCAAATGAAGTTTCACAAGGCAAGAAAGTTCAAGAGGGAAGAGAATTAGTAGTCCATGAAAGGATGCTAAGGATGAACGCCCATGATTATGGGAGATACACACCCACGCCATCTCTTTCCAAGCCACGTTCTAAGCGAATCCCCAACTGATCGATATCATGTATAAGAAGATAGTAATCGTCCATTTTGATGGTGATCAACGTCGATTATGCAAGCTTAAGCCAAAAATAAAGGAGCAAGACATACCATATATGTATTCTACATGTTTTTGTAGCAGTTTATGATGTAGAACAGAAGAAATGTATGTAGACAACGTATGATAGAGTCGCCGAAACGTTTACGTATAAATATTACATATGTGTGGAGGATTGAAGTTTGTTGTTATTTCTTATGTTTTCAGGTTGAATCCCTTTTATGAACAATACTGCAAAATGGAATTACAATTGAGTTCATGTACAATTGTAATTCTTTTGGTCCAAACCTTGTTTTGTAGAGTATAATGCAAGTATGCAATTAATGACGAAACTTTGGTTTGTAAAGCATGAGGCTGATCTTCCATTGTTGCATGGAGTTTGTAATGATGTATCTTAAAATTAGCAACAATGAATGTAGGCAGTAGCTTTGCAATTGATTACATAGTTTTGTGAGCAAAAAAGGAAAATGCAATCAGTAACATGAGTAAATAATAACTGAATAATTTACTAATCCAGAGGTCTTGATTTTTGTTAGAACTTGCATAGAGGTGAGGCACAGCATGATCAAAGATTAACCGACCGACGGTTCGGTTTACTCTTTGCCAAAATCAGCGCTGTAGTGAGCACTTGATTCGAGTTTCTTAGCTTCATTCAGCTTCCTGACAGCCTGAAAATATAATAGAAGAAATCAAGATGTGTCAGATCAGATGGGCACAGAAATTTTATCAACACACTACTAGATCAATGTGTTGTTAGTATTGCAAGGAACAATTGTATTCACTCTTAACATTCAACTTTTTGAGTTAAAAAATCTTCTGGAGGTAAACATTTCCTAGATAGGAGTTTCTCTCAGATTCAAATTTCAGTATTTAACCATAATAAGTACTTAAATTTCATCAAGACACTGCTACATCAATGTGCTAGTGTTGCAAGAAACAGTGTTATTCACTAATTAACATTCAACTTTCTGAGAGAAAAAAAAAATCTTCTGGAGCTAAACATTTCCTGAATAGGAGTTTTTTTCACTTATATTCAAAAACCATCAAAAGTTCTCAAATTTCAGAATTTCCAGTAAGAGCACAGAAGATGATATTATCAAACTACCCTAGATTGGCTAAATTTACCCAAAATATATATATATAAACATTCAATGTGAATAGGTTCTTCGGTGAAAACATATTCAAATTGCAACAAACATTAAGAATCCAATCACACCAAAAAGTAGGTATAGGAGAGAGAAATTCAAAACATACCTTCATGAAATCTTCATGAATAACATAATCACGCTCTGCACGGATGGCTGACATACCAGCTTCAGTACAAATGTTACGTAGATCAGCACCATTGAAGCCCTACACAAATGCATAAGATGTTACAGTCTTTATATCCAGCATGTAGCATCCATAAAGAATCAAGTTAGATTCTTGAAGATTTACCTCAGCAAGCTTTACAACTGCTTCATAGTCAATATCACCATGCTTGGCAATGCCAGAAGCATGAATTTTCAAGATATCCATTCTAGCCTGCTCATTTGGTAATGGAATCTCAATTTTTCTATCTAGACGCCCGGGACGTAGTAGCGCAGGGTCAAGCACATCAGGTCTGTTAGTGGCCATGATCATTTTGACCTAAAAAGGGCAAAATGTCAAGATATCTTCATGAAGATATAAATCTCAAAATATAAAGAATGCACATAATGCAAGCCCAACAACAGCCATACACAAATTGACTACTTACAGAGAAAACTAAAATATCTAGCTACTAGCATGTCACATGCAACATGCCCGTCCAATAAAAGAGTGCAAAACAGTAATTTGTGCTGCAAAACTTTACTTCCCCAAAAGGTGACTTTTTAACAGCAGACTCAGATCATGACCAGCTATTTCATTATGAAATTCGATCATAGTCACAGGACAAAGTGAATATAGCTTCTAGGCATTTGTTATTTCACTAATATGAAAAGGTTGGAGCTATAGTTACCTTTCCAAGTTGATCAAAGCCATCTAGCTGGTTCAGCAACTCCATGAGGGTTCTTTGAATCTCACGATCTGCACTTGTTCCCTCACTGAAACGACGCCCTCCAATGGCATCAATCTCATCCATGAAAATGATGCATGGCTAGGATTAAAAAAGTTAAAACAGATATTAGGATTAATAATCACAATAACATTTCACATTTTCACATGCAAAAAGAAAAGTTTCAAATACTCTCCATCATGAAGAAAATGCTTACTTGGTGCTCCTTTGCATAATTAAACATTTCACGAATCAATCTTGCACTTTCACCAATATATTTATCAATAATAGCACTGGACACAACCTACATTGATAAAAAAACGATCAATATTGTTAAAAGAAAACAATATCCAGAAAGCAATACGACCTAACTCGCAAACAAGTACGCACCTTCAAGAAGTTAGCATCAATGTTGCTTGCTATAGCACGAGCTAACAATGTCTTCCCTGTTCCAGGGGGTCCATATAGAAGAACACCCTAATGCAAACAAAACTTTGCCAACTCAATCACCAATTTCCAATGCCCACAAACCAAGAATACTAAAAATTAACAGATGCATCCATAAAGAGCTTTATCAGGGGATGGTGACTGACTGGCTATTTTTATACATTCTCACCTTGGGAGGTTTAATTCCCACCCTTATGAAGAGCTCAGGATTCATAAGAGGAAGTTCTATAGACTCCCTGAGTTCTCGAATCTGATCAGAAAGACCACCAACAGCAGAGTAGCTCACATTACCAGGATCTTCATGAAGCATATTATATACAACAGGATCAACCTGGCAATCATATATGGAATATATAAGATTCATTAGAAAATAAAAAAAGGTAGTGAACAAATCAAGGGCTTCACATAGCCATATTATTGTGGAGCTCAAAATACGTGTACACTAGCAAAAAGAACCCAAAGATAATGACATGCAATTCACGGTGAGCAAGCATACATGACAACTATGTCTAAAGTTTAAACACACACACAGAGGATGGTGGCTGAAAAGCAAAATTCACAGTGAGTGTCCCTTTTGACACTAAATCATCAACCCAAGGTACTTACTTGACAACTATATTAACTTCTATATTCCCAATTGGGCATCTTGAACATCCATGAGGCTATCTAAGAATATCAGAATTTTACAAATATTCTATATCAGTATGTTGATGTGAGTTTTTTTTGGTTCTGCTTTATGTGGTTCTCATGAAACAAGTTTGGATCTCATGAACTGTCCCATTCAATTATGGCTAGTACCAATATCACTAAGCCCTAGGACAGCGCCACCTTTCTTGCAAGAGCGCAATAAGAGGAGTATGTTCCTACACAACATTTCATCTTCCAATAAAAAAAAGTTAAGCCCATCAATTACTAAACCTACTACATTACTGAACTAAATATAAGATGGAGCACATAGTTAGAGCCTAAACAGCAGTAGTTAGATTGTAGCAACACTGTGTATACATACAATTAGCTAAGGAAGAAAGTGTCATATCAAGAATACAACCAAAGTCTTACTAGTGGGCTTAAGAGAGAAACAAATGATCTCACCTCACGAGGTAGAGCACGCATGATTGTAAGAGTTGTCATATCGAGAACTACACGAGTGCCTGAAGTCAATTTCTCCTTGTCCACTTTGCTACGACAACCTACCACATATCTTGGTCCACTGCTAGCTTTTACAATCACTAAAGCAGAAAGTACAGCATCAGATAATCAATCACCATAGCATTCTAAATCATTGGAAGCATCCATCAGCAATGTAGAATTAACATTCTAGAAGAAAATTGACGGTTTAACTAGGATACATTGTGATATCAATCCAGTTAAATGCAATCATTCAAGACAAACACAGAGAAGTTGATACAATGTAATTGAGTGCAAATGTAAATTACATCGCTCATTATCGAGAGGCCTGAGAACTTCTCCAATAATTTGTCCAACACTCTGAAAAGACTTCAGATCATCCTCGGTTTTAGCATATTCTTTCTTTGCACCTCGCAAATCCTCTCTAGCTGCAAACATTGATTCAACTAATCTTAGAACGATGCCGCAATCCGATCCATAAAAAGAAACCCTAGAAAAGCGATTAATATCGGGCGAGAACGAGAGTGTTTACTCACCTTTACGAGCTCGGGACTCGAGTTCCTTTTGCTGGAGAAGCTTCTTCCGATAATCGGCAATGGAAGATCGGCGGCGGACGGCTTCCTCGCCTTCGGTGGCCATCGGAGATTATAGAAGGTGACGCTAGGTGTTGCTTGGATAAACTGCTAAATTGCTAATCTGGCGAGCAAGAGAGAAAGTACAGAGAAATTCTAGACTTGGGGAATAAGCCAAGTCTTTTTTATAATGGTTCGGACTTCGGAGAGGGAAGAGAATGGCATTGCAAATTTAATTTCGTCAACCATGATTATTAGTAAAACGATTTTTTTTATTATAAATAATTAGTTTTAGAAAGACATTATAATTTTTTATTCAAAATTTATTTAATTTTTAAAAAATAATTATGTTTTTTAATTTAGAATACTAATTTTAAAATTCAGATTTTTATCATATGTTCTTTTAGAGCATAGGGTAAGAAAATCGTTCATAATAATAAAATTAGACACTATTTAATTGTTTTATATTAATAATTTAAAATAATAAATAACATCATACTGAAACATATCATTTTTTACATAGGCATATCTTTGTAATTTTGTTGAAATATAGAATTGAAAATTTATGGACAAGTTTGTATTTTTTTCTAAAATAAAAGTTCATTAGTTAATATCTCTGATAAACGGTGCGCTTCTACATGGCTAAACAATAGCACGTAAGACTCACTAGAAGACTCTCTTCAACTTTAATCCAACTGTTATAAGTATGTTTTTTGTCAGAAGAATTGTAATATTTTGCTTCTCCATTCACCAACATAAGATAAAAACATCATTTTAACCCATTCTAAGTTTCTATAACATGTGAAATTCAAGCAATAGAAGCAAAACTGAACAATGTCTTTTCCCAACATATATAGCAAGGACTAAGCATCATTCAATGACCCAACTGACTCCTGCATAGTTGCATTATAAAGTGATTATTGGGCATTAGTGGACAGTGGTTATAGCCTATAGGCACTACTAAAAATTCTGCATAGGCCCTGTCTAGGTTAGAAAGTACAAACCCTTTACCCACCTAGCCTTCTAGCTCATCTAGGCGGCGTAGAATCCTACATATGCAATTGTGAAAAGTCGTCTAAGTGCTAGGCAACACCTCTCTCCTAGGGTCCACCTAACGCGTTCACCATTTTCCGTGCAAACAAAAACTTACCTCTAGGTAGCCTAGCCTTCCCGCTCATCTAGGCACCCCTATAAGCCTAAATAGGCAATCGTTTAGGTCGTCTAGGCACCTCTCGCCTAGAGTCCACCTAGCGTGTCCATCGTTTTCCGTGCAAAAATAAACTTACCTCTAGGTACAATGCTAGTAAGCCCAACTGACATGAGATTAGAAGGTTAACAAAACTACAGCAGAGTGTGATTAGTCCACACTCAGCAGAGTGTGATTAGTTAACCCCCAAAACTAAGCCCTAAAAGTACAGCAGAGTGTGATTAGTCCACACAAGTGTTGCCAACACTTATCCAAAACATACAGTGAGGACCAGTTCCATTCCATCCCTGCATTCTAAGTCAAAACTACACAATTTGCTCCCAAGTTACACAAGTTTAACTACTCAAAAAAATCGAGTTCAATGGTCTAATTAAACCTCGAATGAGCCATCTAAAACATCATCCCTGCAGACGAGTACAGTCACCTAAGTTACAGGTCAATGAATCTACCACAATAACAGTCACCTAAATTTGCAAGGCAAGTGAGAATTAATCTACCAGCCTAGCCTTCTTGGTCATACTGGAATCTCCATCTTCCAGCATTACAAGATCATCATCAGCATCATCTATCAATACCTCTTTGTTCTTTAAGTCAGTAGACTTCCTCTTCTTTGCAGGTGGAAGGGGTTCGCCTTCCTTGGTATCCAGAGACACAGGCTCGGTTGTGACTGATGATGAAGTGCCTTCTCCATTCTCGGTTGCAGCCTTTGTTTCGTTCTCTGCTGCTTGAGTTTGTGTCCATCCAATCAGAACCATGCCATCTGGCTCTTTCTCCTCGTCAAACTCCTCTCTATACAATTTTGTTAAGAAAAAAAATAGAGTTAAATAAAAGGTTCAACCAAATTTGGAAATCGTTGCATAACTTGAACAACATCATCGCCCAGTATAGTCCCGCTCAAGTGGGATTTGAGGGGTCAAGATGGGGGCACCCATAACCTGAACATGTCAGGAGGATGCGCCCGATAGACCCAAGGAAAACTGAAATTCAGTTATGTGACAATAATAACTGAATTTAGTTAGAATGCATCAAAATTTGATATAGGCATTGTATAAAAGCCAATGAGCATACGGATGCGCCCTGTTGAAACTATGGACAAAATGGCAACAAGATTAAAGACAGAGACCTTTGCTTTATGTTGATGTCGCACTTGAGCTCCTGTTGAAGATCCTCAACTGAGAGCACTGTCCCTCCACTAATGGGAGATGGGAGTTCAGAGAGCACCTAAACCGCATAGAAGAGATAGGGTGGTCTTTATATGATTAATTTCTTCGGTGAGTTATACAAGAGAAAAAAAATACACAAGTAATACCTTTTCCAAGTTGGCATTATAACTTGCAATCATGTCTTCCTCAAGATCATCACCAACCTCGTATAGAAGGGTTGAACCATGCATAATAAGTGGAAAGTTCATGCCAAGCTTTGCTTTGACTATTTTCTCAACAAAGTCCCTCAAAAGTGTTTTTGATGTATTCACTTCAAGTGTTAAAGGTGACTGCTTGCAAGAAAGATCAGCAAGATTAGATATTCACAAAATTTGCACTAAAGTGATACTGATTAAGGGTTTGTTCTTGGGTGTCTTTATAAGGACATTTTTTTCAAGGTGAAAAGCTGTCTTAATAAAAAACACCCCAAGAACAAACCCTAAAACGGAATGCACTTCTAATTTTATTTTTTTTGGTAGAAGGAATGCACTTCTAATTAAGTGGTAGGAAATTATGAATATTACCCCTGAACAAACATAGCATGATTTGTTGGGCTCGAAGGGCTCCACAGGCATAAGAAGCATCTTCCTTGTAGGATGCTCAAGACAGTAAGTCATCCTGCATGAGATTAACACTAAACCATTACTATCACTGGAAATCTAGACTGGAAAGTTTTTTCTTTTTTTTTGATTTCAAACAATAGCTGTTATAACACTGGTATGCAGCATAATGCATCTTCAGCTAAAGTGAATAAAAATGCCACAAATTTGGATGGAGCAGGATTTTGACACATTTTTACTGTTTCAAAAGCTATGTAAAACAGTACAATAAAACACACCAGATCTCTATGCTGAGAGGAAGACTTTTAAAGAGAAAATATTAGAAAAATCTCAAATCGTAAGCCTGCTAGTATAATGACGTCGATAAAAACAATTCAATGCTGATCATGTCAAGTTTACCACAATCAATGAATTCATTCACGGATTAATTTAGTAGTGAGGGATATGGGACCAACCTATAGTTCTCTACATCACTTTTCAGCACCTTGATTGCCTCAATCACAAGCAAACCAGCAATGATGGCATTTGTTGTTGCAACAGCATGAATAATATTCCCAGCCATACCTTTAGCTTCAAACAGACTATGCATGGGAATCCCAAAAGATGTAGCCCGAATATTTGCAGCTGCAGTGACAAATTCCACAGCTAGTTGATCATCTTTGTCAAAACACACATGACCAATTTCCTGCAGATACGATTAGAGAGTGTGATTGAAATGGTAGAAGCACTTATGGGTATGGATATAGAAATTTTCTAAAATCAAAGCAATATGAAATGCAGCCTTAGAAATATTTGCTATTTAAAAAAAAAAAAACCTCTTCATAAGTAGATATTTCCACTAGATCCATTAATCCTACCTTGTCTCTTTTTGTGAAAAATAGCTTGAGTGCTTGTAAGAGTATCTTTGAGTTTTCTGCAAGGCTCCAAATCTCCTGTGGGTTTTTCAGCCCCAGAGATGTCATTGCAGACACTGAAGATGAATCATTTTCAGCAAGAATTGTATGCCCGTTCCCATTCTGCTGTAAATCAGATAGGGCATCTTGAAAATATATAGGCTTTGGCCTGTTACGGTTCTTCCACGTCTCTTCATTGGACAAAGCAACCTCAATATTATATCCAAACACGTGATCATAGACTCGCTTCCCATAATGTTCAATGTCTTCATCATCTTTTCGTACAAATACATCTTCTACATCTGCTGATGAGCTAGCAGTGTCACTTGAACGTACATTGAGATCATTTTCCTGATTCTTGTCACCAAATAACTTGGCGAAAAGTAGTTCTTTTGCCCAAACAATGCAGTGAATAAACTGCAGCACAAGTATTAGACCAGTAATAAGGATGGTATACAGACACACAAAAGAGAATCATCATCATCATCATCATTGACCCAGTGAGGCTCCGCTACATCGGAATCTGGGGGTCAAGATGGGGGTACCCCTGTCCAAGGGAAAGGGGGTACGCCCGATAGACCCAAGAAAAACTGAAATGCAGCTACGTGACAATAATAACTGAATTTAGTTGGAATGCACCAAAATTGATTTAGGGACTAAATCCATCTCAAAGGCAGTGTATAAAAGCCAAAAGAGAATCACCATAAGAAAATTTTATGATCACTAGGTCGAACACACAGTAGAAAATATGATCCTACAACCATCAAAATTTACCTTTGACGGAGTACTAGTGATAGTACAAACAGGATATGTCTTTGGAGCAGGCTTGGATTGGCACTCGTAGCATTCTGTTCTACCCTTCACGTGCACAGTGACCTAAACCGAAGAAAAAACGAAAGATGAGGTAAGCAATACAGAACCATTCCATGCAAAATGATCAAGTTTCAGCTGCCATATATAAGAGTTGTACCAAGTATATAAGCACTGGCACTAGAAAAAAGTTGAAAATCATCACTGCTAAAAGGTCATGTTTGACTGGCCATGTGCCAGCTTAGCATCAGGCAGACCTATATGACAGATTTTATTGAAGTAGAAAGGAAGGGGAAATTGCAGAAGTAAAAACATATTAATCAGCAGTACCCCTTACAAGAGCAATTGCAATTATGACAGTAAGAAGACAAGGGGTACTCAATCATAATATACAAAATCTAAGCACATCAAGTTACTCTTGATGTAGTACTCTAATCCACAAACCAGATTATTATGTTGTTAGATCTTTAAAGGTTACTCACACTACTTCAATATAAGGCAATCAGGTCTCCAAACATTCTCTGAGTCACAATAATCTCTTGTTATCTTTCAGTGAATCAGTATTAGTATCAAACTACTTGAGATATGAACCAATAAAATCAGTTCATAGAAGAAGACAAATTTATCTAATAACAAGCACATGTCAATCATTCAAGATATGAATCCAAAACATGGAACCATCAAAAAAGTTGCTGCCTTGACAAGTACAGTGCCTTAAGAAGATCAAGGACAGCCAATTGCCTTTCCAAGACTCAATAATAAATTGTGAGATGCTTGTAGGGATACCTGGCCAAGAAACCCAGTAGTACCACTTTCAATCAGTGGTACATCAGCTGCCAAGCAGAGACGATTTACATGACGCCTTGCATCCAAATTGTCAAGACCATTCAAAACAACATTAAATTGCTTAAAGAAGTCCAGGTTGAAATCTGGATCCTTCACATTGGCGTGGTAAGGTGTAATGCTTATATGGGGTTTAAACTTTAAGACAGCATCTCGAGCAACCTGATAGAAGTAATTAAAAAAATACTAAATTAGTACGATCTTGTAATAAATTAGATGCATAAGATTAAAGATAGAGTACTTACTTTAGCCTTAGATTGTCCAACATGACATTGTCTGAACAAAAATTGCCTGTTCAAATTGCTAACTTCTATTGTATCCATGTCAATCTGTGAATACAAACACCCAATATCAAGGCATTACCCAATTCCTTCATCAAAATACGCACAGAACAATAAAGTCGAACCAAAAAACTCTATAACTCAATTACACGAGTAACAAAGTGCCAGATAGTAGGGATCCGGTAAGATATAACACCAATCCTAATGGTGGAAAAATCCGAAAACTATTTATCCTCCCTAAAATGCTGTCTAAACATCACATTACAAATCTACCACTACTTAGGAAATTGACAGATAGTTTCTCCTGTCATTTCTTTCTTAATTGATTTTTCTTGTATTTTATTCTTGGGATAAGAAGACCTAACTTATTACCTACAATAAAAAAGCAAACACAACAGATAATTAGAAATATATAAAACAGGTCACAAGAACATAAGAAATGTCATGCTACAGCATAATTCATTCCCCTGTAAGCCGCACTTTTAGCATATTCAACAAGCTAATGGCATCCATTGACTCCATCCAAGTTCCACAAACTCTCACCTTGACCAAAAGTGCACATAAATTTTCAATATTGGCCAAGGGTTTTATTGAATACGCCAGACTGAGTTTAATCAATACCTTTTGCAGCTAAATTCATCAAATCTACATCCCATTATCCACATAAACCCAAAATTTGTAAAACCCGAAAACCTAAATCAACTGTCTCAAATTGATCAAAAAGATGAAGAGCCAAACTTAACAAGGAAGACTTACGATATGGATATCTCGGAAGCCGGACAGAGCAAGGGTTTTGAGAAGCTCGCAGCCAATTCCACCAGCCCCAACCATAAGCACTTTCGCGCCCTTCACACCCATGAAAGCAAGCAGAAGCATCAAAAGAATGAAACTTTACAAAGACGAATTCCATAACTCAACACAATCAAGCAACAAAACCCTTCAAAAAAGCTACTTAAACCCTCCCCCACATACCTCTATCACGCTTCGCTGTTGCTCGGACGCCATTGCCGACGGTGCTTGAGCAGAGAGTGTGCAAAAGGAGAGTGGAACTTGGTGAGACGAGGGTTAGAGAGAGAACGAAAAGGGTTTTCAAAACGGATCCTGGGTGTTTATTTAGAGCGAAAATTCCACGATTAGGATGACAAGAGACTGCAATTGGTTGGATGAAGAGAGATTGGTGGGCGGGTTTCAGAAAGATTTTAACTTTAAGATGCTTCTTCAATTGTTTGGTCTCTCTCTAAAAGCATTTCGCCTCTTGAGCTGGTGGGTGCGTCTACTCAAGAAACTGCCCTTGAGCGTGATCCATGGTTTGGTCGATTCGGGTCAAACTAATTTTTTCCGAGTCGGGTACGTTTGACTTTGGGAGTAAATACAGGCGAAATATATTTTTTAAGAAAAAATAACAACTACTCCATAGTTTTTAACTTTGAAATTATAATTTTCATTTTCTAGAAAACATATCTTGAGACGAATTTTATTAAATACAACAACTACCCACTATATCATCCCTCTGGTGCGGGTATTAGAACGTGGGTTTGGAACCGAACCGGAAAAAAACCGGCGGTTCCTTGGAACCCGAGAACGGTGGTTCCATCGGTTCTGAATCGTTGGAAATCGTCGGTTCCCAACTACCAGAACCGACCAAATGGCTAAACTGTGACAAAATCCACGACATTTTTTTATGGGGTCAGAACTGGAACCAAACCAAAACCGGTGCCAAAATCAGTAAAAATCGAAACCGAGACATTTTTTACGGGGTAGGAACTGGAACCGAACCAAAACCGGTGCCGAAATCAGTAAAAATCGAAACCGGGAACCATGGGTTAGCTAATACCGGTCCCAGTTCCATGGTTTCGGACACATGGCAGTTCTGGAACCGGACACACGTCTACGAGGTATTGGAGGACGAGATATATATACACATATCCCCAAACAAACTTAAGATGCTGTCAATCAAATCAAAATTTCTACTCCCAAACTTAAGCATAGTAAAATATTAAAAAATACATTATAACCAATTAAAACAAAGGGTACGATTAGGCAATAGAGAAATAGGACTGGTTTTTAATAGACTCGAAATTTTTTTTATAAAAAATAACTGTTATACCTACTTTAATCATCTGTTTAATGTAAATGTTATTCAAAATGTAGAGCTCTGGCAAAACTATGTCATCGGGAGGCTGCTCAACTAGTATAAAAGAAGAAATTTTTGGTTAGCAACTTTTATACTAACATTTAAACCAGATTAAGTATTAACAACATTGCAAATGTTCAGTTTAAGGTTTTAAAATACTTTAATTTTTCTATAATTATTAAGAATAATTGCTTTAAGGCGAACTTTTTTTTAACTGTTCTGTACAGACTACAGAGACAACCTAGGTCCTAGACCTTCTACATTAATACAAGTTAGGGGAAAAAAGGGTTCAATATGCTCAATCTCCAGGAAGAAGCCAGATCTCACTCATCCTAGGACACAAGCAAGGAGTCTGAAACCAACCCCTATTGGCCGTTAAATTACAAGACAAATGGTTGATAACTAAAGAACCTCTCTGTGTCATCCAAGCTGCAATGCCAAATCCGGTTGCACGGATTCCGTCCTCCTAGACGACGACGATCCTGGTGACTGAAGACCCTCATTGAGATCAGTTGGTGGTGCTTCAGAACTGGGCAAACAACAATCAACAGATTTTACTGTGCTTGAGTTTTCACACTTCACTTCAGATGATGGCCTGTCTTCAGCAGCTGGAGGAAGGTTCTTATTATTTCCCATGGCGGGTCGGGCTAGTTTTCCCATCTGGGTTGGAAAATTGAACCCGTAAGCGCCGTTTATGCCATTAATGCCAGGTTTGGTTGAAACCATGCTACTACTGTTTAGAGGTTGCATAGTTTCGTCGGTTCCTGAAGGGTGATGACTGTTCACTTGGTTTTCTGAAGAATTGGCGCCTTTTTGATCCTCTGATGGTTTGATGCCATTGCAATCTGGCATTTGAGGAGGAGAAACAGAAGATGGGCTTTGGTGTACTGAAGATTGTGAGATGGTGTCGTTTTCACCGACCCAGCCTGGGCCAAACTTGACACCAGCAGGCAAACATCTTTCAATCTTTTTGCAGGCAACCTTCCAAGCAACTGGCCCAAGCTTGGCTGCAAAACGAGCCAAGCTCCTTGCATACCCGTATTCCGTATGGAGACCCACCTGACACATTTACAGAACTAGTGTCATACAATATAAAGTTTCCAAAAAACAAAGAGGAGAAATTAACTTATACTGACACTTCAGGATTTTGAGAATTTAAATAGCCCCTTGCATTAGTGGCTTCATAAAGGAGAAGTTATATCAATTTTTTATAGTATATCTCAAATGGACCTTGACAAACCAGGGCATATTTTGGAAGCTGATACTCACAGGAATAAGATGCTTTTTATCCCCACGGTAGGTAGTCAAATGAGACGTTGGATCTTGCATGCCCGCAGATGGACCAGATATATTGTATGAGTGACGCTTATTCTCATCAAGTATAATTTGTTTCTTTCCATGCTTCATTGAAATACCCTTTGACATCAAACCTGCAGGAAGAACAGACACAGATCAAGCAAAGCACTACCTGAAGCAGAATACCCATAAACAGAGTAGAAAGATGTCACTACATTACATACCCAGCATTTCATCAGCCCTGTCATATTTTTCTGCCGACCAGCTAATATAAACTTCACCTTGACGGGATCCAGGGTTAAATCGTCCAACTGGATCAGATGAAGCATATTTGCTTAAATAATTATTCTTTCTGAGATCATAATTAGGCTGAGAAGAACTTTCTCCCCCGGTGTCAAGAATTGTTGGCACACAATCAGAAATAGCACCCTCCTGTGAAGGCTTGTCCATTGGTTTCTTGAGGTGCTTGGTCGGAGGTCTACCTCTCCTTACAATTTTCACTTCTGGCTCATTACTGTCACCATCTTGCCTCAAGTTTTCAAAATTCTTTGTCGCTAGCTCTTGTATAGTCCGCGCCTGGTAAAAAATTAAGAATCAAATTTAGAGGCGGAAAAAAAAACTAGACAAAAATTACATTAGCTCAAACTACAGGCACAGTGTACCTGTCTGAAATATATAGTATCCGGAGCATTGTACTGCATTGCATTCGAGCAAAGCAGAAATACATCTTTCTGCAAGATGATGGAACAAATGGATCAGCAATTGAGCATTAAAAGCAAAGTCAAAGGTAAAACACAATCATTTATGTCAACAAAGAAAAATAGAACGCCATCAATATTATCCTTTCACTTTTGAAGCTGGATATCTATGGTCACATTTATAAAGGGGGTGAAAGTGTACCTTCTAAATTAGCTCACTCCAAAAATTTTCCCCATGATGCAACAAACAATATTGGTAACCATAATTCGTGAACTTCCAACAGAGTGCTAATAAATCAGCAGTCAGAAGCAAACAGCACATGTTTCAATCTTTCAGGTGGGAGTGTGGTGGCAAAGAAGAGGGGGTATAAGGTGGCCAATATTTTCTATCAAAATTTCAAATGATAGCTTTAGAATATGACATGGAAAGAGAATGTGCAGATTCACCCTTCTGCTTTCCAGTCATCCAGTGTCCATTAAAAAAAATAACAAAAGACATATCCCAAATGTGCTTTCAAGCTCATCTCTTTACACTCAACTGACCAGCTTTATATCCTGCATATATATAATATTTCATGAAGCCCCAAGAGTTTCTATCAAAACTATAAACTTTGATGACAATGCATTGTTCAATGATGCTCATTGGAGCTCTTCTTCTACTGTCAAGTCTCAAGCTTCAATCCTTCACCAATTGAAAAACCTAACACTGCTCCAACTGAGAATGTTTCCGTTACTAAAACGTCTGCTCCTTACCTACCCATAAAAATGGTACCCCTTTCTGTCACGTTAGCATGATAGTGAAAAGTGCTCCACCATTATTCTAAAGCTTCGGAGACTCCTTATTAAACTTTGGGTCTGCGCGACCAATCAAATCCACCTATCACTACACAAATCATTTTTTTTATGACGTATTGTCCACTCACATCCAGGCCATCTTCACTTATTCTCCTTAGCATCGCACAGATATATATCTAAGCAAACCCAACATTGACATCAAGTGCAATATACACAGATAAAAAAAAAAAATATCAATCTCCTCTCACATGCTTTTCCAGAACTAATCTTTGTATTTTTACCTGATAATGGGATTAGAGCAAAATGTACTCTCATAAACAGAGAATGTACTGGCAAGTTTCTGAAACTCTCCGAAAAGAAGTTGATCATTTCTTTACGGTACTCTCAAACAGAGATTATACTCGAAAGTTTCTGAAACTCTCCATAAAGAAGTTGATCATACAGGGTAAACTTGGGTATTTAAAGTTTTAGAGCAAGATCCTAATCTCGAAAAACTGAAGAATTTCAGTGGAAATTGAGCTTCGTGGGAATTTTTTGCCACATCAACATGAATGCCATTATGTAGCTACCGAAGATGTATTCAAATGAGTTGAATATAAGCAGCCTAAAACCTAAATTCCTACAGTTAATCTTACAACAAATTCTCATACTGAATAAATTAAAAGCCCTCCCCTTTATCCTACATATAGCTAATGCTAACAGTAATAAAAAATAATATTGAGAACCAAGTAAGAATTGTAGGTCATCAAACAGAGCAGTTAGGTTGATTGATGTACACATGCAAGGTAAACTTAAGCATCCAGATGCAATATGTGAAGCCTACTCAACCAAGAAGCATAATTAGACTAATCAGTTGCCTTTAATACTCAGTCCAGTCAATTGTGTCGGAATATCATGTATTGAATTCCACTAACAGCTATATCAGCTCAATCATATAAAGCTATAGCAATTAGCAAGTAAACAAGTGAAAAAACTTTTGAGAACGGTGTAAGCCAACCTCAAATTGTTCTAAGTTGGCATAAGCTCCATTTGTAAGTTTCTTCCTTATGGTACTGAAATCCATAGGGTGCTCAATGATCTCATGATAATCCGGGAGCTGTACCAAAGTCAAAAAAAGACAGATGTAACATAGTTGATTTGACTTCAAAGTTCAAACAACAAAGTGAAAGAAATTCATTAGATTTCCCACCTCTTCTGGATCCACCGGCTCAGCAAAGACTGAATACCTGTCCTTCCTGAACAATTTAACAAGTACATTAGAAACTAGGAAAGCAAAACCAATAATGGAGAGGTCAAAAAGCTAAACAATTGATATTTCCGAAGTCAAAGTAGAAAGGGACATAGATTCCTACTTTTGAAGTCTGTCAAGGATGAAAAGCAACAACTTTTTATCAGGTAAAGGCGTTGAGGGTCCATCATCCAATTTAATATCTACACAGAATTGCACACACACTCAATCAAACTTCTGATAAAGGAGGGAGGAGCAAAGCCCATTAACATCCCTCATGCATCAAGCTGACAACAAATATTGATCATTTAACCTTGTTTGGCACTTGTTGGATTCGGGGCACCATCCTGCTTCTCACCCTGTGCAACAACGCAGAACAGTACCCAGATCAGCAGGCGCATATTATCCAAAAAAGTCAAGAGCCTTACATTGAAAATTGTGGCATAAAGTAGTAGCAAAAACACTAGAGTATATCTAGAAGGGACACGTAATGTAGTAGAAGATGATTTCAACTCATGCTGTACCAGATTAAACCATTGTTAATGGTCAAGAATACAGAAGAGACAGGAAGAAAAATAAAAGGGAACAAATATAAACTGAATCGGTGAGCGAGTCAAAGCACCACAATCGGGAAAACACAAGCTCCATACCAAAAGCGCGAATTTCAATAAAATTCGAAAAACCCCTTTCAACCATCGTCATCAGTGAAAGAACCTCACCAAATTAATACAAAACCCCCAAATAAAAGTCGGCGCTTTTCAAATTAAGAAATTCCGATACCCCAAATTCCGCCAAACACCTAACCCCCAATCAAAAATTCCCTCCAAAAAAAGGCACATTATTTTTCCCAAACAAAACTACGCACCACGTCTTTCCTCTGACCAGATCTGCCCCCTATCGCTCCAATTCGCCGCTTCTTATTGCACGCCGCGTCGCCACTCTCATCTTCCGGGTTCGAATCAGACCCCGAATTCCCCGAACCAGAGTTACCAGACGAGCCCGGCAACTTGTGAACGAGCTTGAGCTTCTTCTCCCTCCGGCGCTTCCCGGTTGAGACGTCCTCTTCTTCTCCCGCGTCGCCTCCGCTCTGGTCATCGTCGGAGGTGGGTGAGGATGCGTCGGGGTTAGGGTTCCGGCGGGTGGATCGGCGAACTGGTGTGGATGAATTGTTAGGGTTAGGGTTTTGCTGGGATCTCCGCAATTGCTGCTGTTGCTGTAATTGTTGTTGCTTGCGGTGTTCTTCCTCTTGTTGCTGCTGGAGATTTCGCTTTTGGAGATCGAGGAGAGAGGGTCGGCCTTTCTTCTTCTTCACCTTCTCCACTGACTTGCCCATTCTCTCTCTCTCTCTTTCTCCTCACACACCCCTCTCTCTCTCTGGCTGTCTGTGTATTCTCCCTCCAATTTTTCTTTTCTTTTTTTTTCCCTTCAGTTTCTCACACGAGAAATGAACCGGAGTTGTTTTTCTTTTTCCTTTAATTTTTACTTCATTCTTTGGTTAAGGTTTTTGTCCTTTTTGGGCATTTGTCATGCGGCCTGAACTGGCAAACAAAACCCAAAATTCAGTTTAGTTAGAAAAAAAGGTAAATCTTCTACCCAAAAAAAAAGAAAAAAAGGTAAATCAAGGAAATATTTTTTTTTTATTCTTGGGCATTCCCGTGGGAGTCGAAACTGAAACTATTATCATAAAGTTTCGCCTTTTTTTACTTTCACCATAAACTTTTTGCCCTAAAAATCACTTTTAATACTCTTAAAATCCGTACAACTTTCACTCTGTTTTTACGTTGTTTAAGACACTAAAAATCATTTTTCGTCCAAAAATTCCTTTCTACCCACAAGTGAAACAACCCCTAACCGTTTGACTATATGCCTGAAAACTCAAAAAAATATTATTAGTAGTAGTAAATTTAACTTGGGACCGATTTGGATTACATAATTGTAAAGTGATTGTGTATTATTAGACTTTGTTTATTGTGTATTATTGGAATTGTAGGGGATAGATTATAATGTAAGTAATGTGTAGGTAAGAGGTGTGTAGTAAAAATTATGTATAAGTAGGGATGAGTTAAAATATTCGATTTGTCAATTTGATTCACGGATTTGGGTTGTCCGATTTGATACAATCTGAATCTGAATGGGTCACAACAAATTTTATCAATATTTAATCTGATTTGGAGAAATTTTTCAGATAATCGAATCAGATCTTCAATAATTTGTAGTAATCTTTAGCCTCATACTTGCGCTAAAATCTAGATCCACCGCCTTCATGTTAACACTATATCCTCAAATCTGCACCAAACTCCTTCTCCTTCTCAACAAACACCTTGGTTTGTTATCTAACCTTAGACTTGCCATTAGTGGCCACAAGTCTTGATGTGTAATCCAAACAAGGGATATTATTTTCATTGCAGTGAACTTAAAACATCTCTATTTTTTAGGAGGTAAGAATTCAGTTTACTGAACCTCTCGAGAGACCAAATAAACGGCAGTCGGAAAATCGACATGAACAGATTGAAGCAAACCAAAAACAACATGTAAATAAGTACAATTGACGAAAAAGAAGGAACTAAATCGAGTAGGGTAGTGGGGAGAGTGAGAAGTTAAAGAGAGCAACGCCTTTAGTAGGCCTGTCAATCGGGTCGGGTTGGGCGGTTCAGTCATTTCGGGTTCGGGTTAAATCGGGTTTCGGTTCGTTATGGGTCATGGGTCAATGGGGTCGGGTTGTAACAGGTTTAGGGTCGGGTCGGGTTGACCAACGGGTCTAAAATCTCGTTTTTTCTTATGATTATTAAAACTAATTTTTAATTAAACAATAATATATAATTATAATATATTATTTTAATTTATTTTAATAATAAAATATTTATAAGTTTCAAAATAAATTTAAAAAATTCTATAAGTATACTAAATCCGTCAACCTAACGGGTTTCGGGTTTTATCGGGTTCGGTTTATTTCGGGTTTCGAGTTCAAGGTCTTGCCCCTAAAATTATCGAGCGGGTCGGGTCGGGTTAGCGGGTTAGGTTAGGGTTTGACAGATCTAACCTTTAGCATTTGGGTAAAAAAGGACAAATCAGGTAAGATGAAGTCCACTATTTACATTGTCTCCAACAAGATGAAAAATCTTTAGCAGCCTCGAAAATGTCCAAGCGACCTTGTCGATCACAAAGAATCCACACTCAATCCCATCCAAATCTCAGAGTTGTACAAAATATGCCCGAGTCATAACTGTTAAACACAAAAACCAATTAAAAAGGAGAACAAACCAAGCCAAGCCGAAAGAAAACCAACGGAGAAAACCTAGGCCAAAATGTGGAGGTGGGCCAATAGAGAAACAAAGCCCACACAACAAATAGGCCCACATACTCACATAGTTAACTTATGGCCCAAATCACGTAAGACATAGCTCCAACAACAAAGTAGGTGGCCAAAAGCAAAATACTTTATTTATGAGGGAAAACAAAAAGGAAATTTAAATTGCCTAGAAAATGTCGGCGATGGAAATAATCAGAAAGGATGCAGTCGAAGAAGACATACAAAAAACAAGGACGTAATGATGAACCCCAATTACAATATTCTATTATTTTTGTTGCCCACTTATTCTTAAGAGTTTCGTCTTGACTACCTCCAGCTCGATCTGAGTTGGTAACCTGACTTTGAAAGATGAGTCTCTCAAAGAAAATTTTTAAACGTAATGGAATTGAACCCCAATCTCGTGGATATGAAACAAACTGCTTACGCACCCGAGTCAACTCCACTTAAACGGGTTATAGTTTTTAATTTACAAGCAATTCACTTAGAATACCTAAATGACAGCCACTAGGTGCATTAAAATATGAAAGTGATTAGTCATATAGTCTCATAGATTATAGCTAGATGAAGCAATTCAAATGCCAATGGAGTCCCCAAACAGCACCGGTCTATTGAGTAAGAAAGATCTCGATCAACATAGAAGTATTTTGAAGTCTACACTTTTAAACTTTAACAAATCAAAATAATAATAAAATTCAACATTTTTAATTGGAATTTTGAGGGCTCAGGAATTCGAATTACACTGAATTATCGGACCTGGTGAGTTTCAAAATTTCCTTCAGAGATCAGAGACATTTAAAAAGTGGTTGGATTAGGTAGATAGATATCAATATAAAAAACGGTCATTAATATACTTCGAATTCTAGCCAAATTCTACCAAAGCACCGTTCAGAGAAGAAGACGATCAATATCAAATTGATCACCAACTCACCATAGCCTTTCGGAATCAGCCATGTGCATAGCTGTGTTTATATGGCAATCCCATCCGCTCTACCCTTTCATTCTCCTCCTAAACAGAGACGAATTTCACAGCCGGTAAGTCAATTGGCCTTTCTTTTGCTTCAAATTCAGAAGATCAGATGATTTTTCAGCAGCATCCTGAATCGAATTTTTGTGGGTTTTTGGTAAATTTTGTAGTCCGACCAAGCCAGCGGAATGGTGGGAAGGAGAAGAGATATTGGGTGGGAGAGATGAAGTTGCTAGTGGAACATGGCTTGCTTGCTCAAGATCTGGAAGATTGGCTTTCCTCACTAATGTGAGAGAAAAAGAGAGTATTCCTGATGCCATGAGCAGAGGAGATTTGCCCGTTCGATTTCTGAAGGTGAATGTGTGTTTTGGTTGATTATGCACTCCACCTGTTTGATTTATTTCCTCTGAGAAGTTTTCTCGAGATGTATGGGATGAATGTCTTCTTCTGCTTTAAAAATGAGCATAATTGTTCAATTGAAGTACAATTTAGCAAGGAACACACACATTGATTGCTTTTCTAGTCTTGTGTTATTGCACTTGTAATAATACAGCTAGCTATGGTTATGCAAGATGGTGAATTGGTGATATCTTAGTTGCCAAGCGGCTTTCTAGTCTTGTGTTATTGCACTTGTAATAGTACAGCTAGCTATGGTTATGCATAGATGGTGAATTGGTGATAAGTTAGTTGCCAAGCGGCTTTCTATGTTTATATGGTTAATGAAAGAGAATGAAGTTTCTCAATGGGACATGTCACTAAAACGGAGATTTGAGATTTGCTTGAGCTATTCACTTGCATTTTGCCTAGTGTTATTAAACCGTTTTTTTAGCTTTAATGAGGAATTTCTTAAGGAGACATTTCATTATTGCTATTTTAGCCTATAAGTTTTCGTTGTAATTAGAAAAGGACCATGTAGTAGATTACTAGATTGTGTGCGTTCTCCTATTATGTTCACAAATACCTGGTTTAGAACTATGTTACCCTACTGAATGTTGTTGGATAATCTCCTTCACTTGATGATTGAGAACCCAGTATTTCTCTTAGTCTTAGTCTCTTAAGTGAAAGTATTTGGTCAATTTTGGTTTATACTGATGCCTTTAGAGAGACTGTACAACACAAGATCCACTCAAAATGGCTTAAATCTGAAGGCTGTTTGTATGAACACAGCTGCTTGGGAATTATATACCTTCCTTCCGTAGATTTCTTTTGCAATTTGTACCTGATTGACATTTCCCATGTATCATATATGAAGCACATTAGAATTTAGAAGCTTGGCTAAGTTCTTAAAACTGAACAATTCATCTCATGGTTGCAGAGCAAGAAAGATCCGTTGGAGTTTGCAGCAGAAGTAATGGAAGATGCCAAAAATTACAATGGATTCAACCTGATATTGACAGACTTCTGCTCCAAGAAAATGGTGTATGTCACAAATAGAGCGAACAACGACAGTAATGCTATTATGCAAGTTTCACACGGGATTCATGTGCTAACAAATTCCAGTTTGGACTGCTCTTGGCCTAAAGTATGAATCCCTTCCTACTATTCGTACTTTTTAACCCGGACCAAATTCTTAGTAATTTTATTTCATTCCTGTTTGCACTATGCAAGGCTCGGCGCTTAAGCTTAAACTTTAAGGAGCTGATTGGTACACATCCGGATGTAGTTGAAGTTGATGTGAGGGAGATGGTTAAAAAATTGATGACTGATACTGTCAAAGCTGAAGAAAGTGAGCTTCCCGGGATTCTTCCGCATGAACTTGAACTTCAAACAAGCTCCATATTCATTGATACAACAGATACTGTACGGGTAATTAACCCACTCTTTAATTTTCATATTCAATTTCTTTCTTGAATGGGGCGCATCCTCGTGCTCATTGGCTTTTTACATTGCCTTTGAGATGGATTTAGCCCCTATATCAAATTTGGTGCATTCTAACTAAATTCAGTTATTATTGTCACATAGCTGAATCTCAGTTTTCCTTGTGTCTATCGGACGCATCCTCCTGACATGTTCAGGTTATGGGTGCCCCCGCATCTTGACCCCCCATATCCCGCTTGAGCGGGACTTTACTAGGCGATGATGTTGATGTTGAATTGTATAGGGTCGTTATGGAACAAGGAGTACTTCGGCTGTGACAGTGAAGGACAGTGGAGAGGTAAGTTTTTATGAGCGCTATCTTGATCACGGCACATGGAAAGAGCATGCTATAGATTACAAGATACCAAGGCAGGAATGTCATGGATGAGCCATATCGTTTGGAGCTATGATTTTACTTGAATACTTGATCTTATGGAGCTTAGTATGATATGCTCACAGAATAGTTCCTGCCATATACCATAGATTTTAGCTTGATTCCAGTCACCTGGAAGATAATAAAATAAATATTGACCCTGTTGGCATGTTGTGTTATGTATTTAAGGGTGCGTTTGGATTACTGTATATAATGCATTAAATATGGTAATTCAAATGCACCGTTAAGTTTTGCTTGGCTCTATGCTTTGTACCTTTGTAAACTGAACCCCTGATCAGAATGTGTTGTATGTGAATTGCTTGTAAATTTTACCAATAATGGCTGTGCAAGATGAGCCTTTGTTTTCTTGAATTTGGCTGCTTGAGAGCGTTTGCATTGTCAAGCTCATATGCAAATTGCAACTGTCCTAAGGACCTAAGCTGTAGTCAATGTATGAATTAAGGTCGATCAGTAACACGTCCAGAGTGGGTGGGCATCGTTATGGATGAGGACACGAAATGCAGAGTGGGTTGTGTAAGTGAGAAATGTGTCCAAAGGATAACATATATGCAAGAAATATCAACTCGCTTGTTGTCATTTTATTCCTCTTCATCCAATTTTGCAAGTAAAATTTTAACTTCGATAGCAGTTGTGTTATAAATTTATAATACAAAACAAGATAAGGGATAATGTATTGTATGATTTATAGAACAAAACAAAATGTATTTTATTTAAACTTAGGACTTGTATAACAGTATATCATATATAGTATGAATATTAAGTAGCTATCATGTATGACACTTTCATAAAATTTGATTATTTCCAATAAATAAAAGTAGATTTTTGAAGTATTATATTTTAATTTTTTTTTCCCGAGCTATAGAAAAAATGTTTTAACCCATATACAAAATTACCAATTAACTTGTATCAAATTGCAGTTGTATCATAATTCTTTTTGGTGATGTTACTGATGTCCAAAATTTACTTTTGACTGTGGTTTACCTTCTTAAGAAAATTAAGGAAAAAAAAGAACAAAGAGAGAAAAAAAAGCAAAAAAGAAAAGAGTGAGAGCAACAAAAGATTGATGAAAGCCATGGAGACCTCGCAAATAGGAAGCATGCTCTAGAACTTCTCTCTGTAAGACTGTCTCTACCTCTTTCGATCTCCAAGTGCTATCTAATCGCCTAATCGGTGATAGCTATCGCCCGGCGAATCTCTACACTCCTAAAATTCCCTCAATTTTCCATCAATTTTGGCAATTCTATACCTCTTTCAATTTTCTTTTCAATCCTATCTTTTTTCGATTTCACACAGATCGATAGTAGTAATTGCGTATTATTCTTTTCCACGATTGGTGCTTCAATCCAATATTGACAACTTGCCGATTTCACAGTTTTTTTTAATCTCTGCAAAGTTGCAGGGATTCGATTTCCGCCCTGTTGCTGTGGATTCTTTGGACTCAGAGGTTACCAACTTACCATGATTTGATCTGTGGCATAATCGCTTGTCTCGATTTAGGGTTTCCCCCCTGTGGTGCGGTTTTCTATTTTTGGTGGTTTTAGTTGTGGTTATCGTTGTATCAATGGAGGCTCAGAGCCAAGGGGCTGCTCCCAGTGCGGATCTGTTCGATGCTTATTTCAAACGGGCGGATTTGGATCGGGATGGGCGGATTAGTGGCAATGAAGCTGTTGCGTTCTTTCAGGGCTCCAATTTACCGAAGAATATACTTGCTCAGGTATATCTTCCCTAATTTTTGTGTGTAGAATGTAGATTTTCTAGTTAGGGCTCTTCTTGTGAGTTCTGTTTATATGTGAAATGTTAGCTTTGGGCTAAATTTGATATCACGTTGTGATTTTGTAACCTGGTATTCAATTGGCGTTATTTGCTTTACTTAGTTTGATCGAGTTGTTTTCTATTGCTAGCTTGGATTGTGCTTGTCTTCTAACACGGGGGTTATTGGATTGCTTATTTTACACTAGGAGGGCATTTTTTTTATTGGTTTATATGCTTCCTACAAGCTTGGCTGCATTGTTTTTTTTACTTCACTGGGCTCAAATCGGTGAGAACTGAGAACTGAGAAATTCATTAAAGAAGTAGGATAAATTGAGGCATGTAATTTCCGTCTGTGACTCTGTGCAGCAAATTGTGCTTACATGAGTTGAGGTATAGACAATTTTAAGGTATTATCTGTAATGTAAAGTGGAGGCCCGTAATGCTAGGTCTGTATTTGTTATTAACATTAGAATTTAGGCATTATTTATGCAAGTTTTCCTGTCTAAGATCACATTGGTAATTTGGTATTAATGGCAACCGTTGGCCATAGTTAGGTTTGACACATGTCACATAAAAAATTCTTCCATTCTAGAGAAACTTGATTGTGTATTAACATTAGCTTTACAGATCAAAATATTTGCTGTTCCTTTTCCAGAGATATTAGAGGTAGTGTTTACACACATCTGGTGGTATATAAGTTGAACATGGTAGCTTGTATGCTTCTTGTACAATAATTGAAAAAGATGCGGCATAATCTGATTTAGAAGTCAAGGGGTTACATTGAAAAATTATGCTGCAGTTAGAGGAATATCATGAGAAGATATAGACTGGTAGTGCCACCCCACACCATATAAGTCCTTTTGTTGTATTGACATGGGTGTAGGTAAGTGCTCGGGTAAAGCCCATCTTTAGGTTAAACTAATTCGCCTTGGAAGTGGATGACAACTGCCTTAAATTTTAGGTGCTTCTGCTCTACTCCAAACGCCTGTCAAGAGTAAGGAGTACCTTTACTTCCTAATGCAAGGAATTAATCTCTTTGCAGTACATATCAGTGTGATCTTATTGGGTGTTTCTTTGAAAGATGTATTTCAATTCCATTTACCAGAGTTTCCTTTCTGGACATCTATATAGACAACTCAGCAGATTTTCTTTTTCTAGTAATAGAAAATGGTATCCATTTGATGATGTGCTAGATCCATGTTATGTTTTGGGCTTCCAGTGCTTAACTTTTGTCGTTTCATCATTGGTAGATCTGGACCTATGCTGACCAAAATCGAACAGGATTCCTTGGGAGGGCAGAATTTTACAACGCTCTTAAACTTGTAACTATAGCACAAAGAAAACGAGAACTTACCCCAGATATTGTCAAGGCAGCATTTTATGGTCCAGCTTCAGCTAATATACCTCCACCACAAATCAACCTTCCCGCAACATCAGGATCTCAGCCTAACTCTGTTGTTAATGTAAATCCACAGGTGGGTGCTTTTACAGGATCACCCCAAAATTCAGCTTTCAGACCCATCACTTCTCAAAACCCAAATATAAATCAGCAGTACAATCTGTCTCAGAATAACCAAGCTATAAGACCACCACAGCCATCACCTAGTGGTACTATACGCCCACTGCAAAATGTTGTTTCTCAAGGATTTTCTGGAGCTGGTTCTGCTTTTGGATTTGATCCCTCAAACTCCAGAATGCAAGTTAGTCCAGGAGATGGAAAGAGCAATGGACATCCAACAGGAATGGTATCACAAATTATGGATAGATCATTCAGTCTTCCAGCTGCACAAGCTGGATTAAGCCCTGGAGTATCAGGATCAATTGTTTCAGCACCTGGTCCACCTGCATCTGTGGCATTAATGCCGTCCACATCCATTCACAAATCATCTCTTCCACAGAATGGATTTACTTCTGGATCTCTTTATGGGGGAGATGGATTCTCAGCAAATCAAGCTCAAAAAATGGATATTGTTGGGGCTACATCATCGGCTAGTAGTTTGCCAGTCTCATCAGGGCCAATTTCTGTGTCACCTGCACCTTCTTCATCTTCAAAGACGGGGTCCTTTGAAACAATACAAAATTCACTTACGGTACAATCTGGTGGAGGGCAGCTTCAGAAAATGCAACCACTTCCTAAAGAACATCAACACGTAACAGTCCAAAATGTTCCTAGTGCACCGGGGGTTTCCCCTCAAGTTACTGCTGCTCAGTCCCAGCAGCAGTGGCCAAGAATGACTCAGATTGATCTTCAGAAGTACACTAAATTATTTGTGGAAGTAGATAAAGACAAGGACGGAAAGATTACTGGTGAACAAGCACGCAATCTTTTTCTAAGCTGGAGGTTGCCAAGAGGTGGGTGCTTGAGTCCACTTAATCCTTGTGGGATTATTTTTTTGTAGAGTGGATCCTTTTCCATGAATTGTTTGTTTCCTCGCTTTGAATTTTTTTTTTTCGGATTCATGTGGTTTACTTTTCCTTCTTCACACAGTTGATTTTGCTACTTGCTACCAGGTTTAACAGTTTAAACATGTTGGTTTGGTTAAATGCTTAGGTGATATATGCAATAAATTTGCATGTACATATTGTGCTAGTAGCGCAGTGTTGCATTCATCTACTTTCTATAATCCTATATTTTCTTTGAAACTTTAAGAATAATTTTAAGCTCATGTACAGCTTGTTTGTGCAATAGCTGATTTTTTTGTTGAAAACATTACATGTTTACCTGAAGCAAAAGCTTTTCCATGTCGGCAGTTTCTTTCTTTCAGGCCTATCACTTGCAGCAAAAGCTTCAGTTACTGGAAATATAGTAGTAGAATTTGCTACTTCTAATTTGATCAGGTCTCTAACATCCATTTTCCTAACATGTTTAATTGTTTATATTTTGTGATTGTTTAGACATTTTAAAGCAGGTGTGGGACTTGTCTGATCAGGATAATGATAGCATGCTTTCTGTCAGAGAATTTTGCATTGCTCTTTATCTTATGGAAAGATACAGGGAAGGGCGTCCACTTCCACCCGTGCTTCCAGGCTACATCATGCAAGACTTGCCTGCTGCAGCTCAAGCAGCTCGTGGAGTTGGCCATGCATCCTGGGGATATTCTCATGGTAATTTTGGCTAAGTTTCTGACAATTTTCTGACACTGTTTCTTGCTTGCCTGGCTTTGATGTTTGAAACACGTGGCTTACTTGTTTGGCCTTTTCATTTATTTATAAATTTGTATAGGTCCACAACAACCTCCTACATCTGGCTTTGCTGCACGCCCACCCACACGCCCATCTGGTAGACCACCTCTCCCAGTTCCTGCTCCTGCTGATAACAGATCACTGCCTAAACAACAAAAGGCCAAGGTACCAGTCTTAGAGAAGCATCTAGTGGACCAGCTGAGTGAGGAGGAGCAGAAATCTTTAAATTCTAAGTTCCATGAGGCAACTGAAGCGGATAAGAAAGTATGTTTTCCTGATCCTAATATCTCCTTGCTTCCAAGCATATCATATTTGTTTTGTGGTGTTCATCTTAGTTTCTTACCCTTGAGATCTTTAGCTTCTTCATAACTTATGTTCACTTTTTGATGGAAGGTTGAAGAACTGGAGAAAGAGATTAAAGAGTCCAGGGAAAAAATGGAATTCTATCGTGTCAAAATGCAGGAGCTCGTGAGTACTGTTCCTTTTTATTATACTTCAGTGTTGTTGCGGTTTCTTTTCTGAGGCTGTTTGATATTATTTGTCCCTGGTATGCTTTGGCATCACTGTAACTTTTTTCTGCTCTTGTAATTGAATAATCATTTCTTAACTTACCAAATCCATGCCAGTACCAAATGAACAAGGTCTTATTTATGAAGGTCCAATGAGGTAGCCTTCTAGAATGGAAAGCACGTAGAGGCTGTCTAGAGGCACTTCTCAGTTAAATATCCGCTAACCTACTAATGAAAAAATAAGCTGAAGACGAAGACAGTAAATTGATCCAGAATTCTTGTACTTCATAATAATACCCACTTGAAGATTGCCGGCTAATGATCCTTTCATGCTTATTAGGTTAATAGGTCATAAAATTAAATGAAATCCTTACTGACCCTAATTTGAGAAGTGCGACAGTGCTCTTTTTCTGCTTTGAACATTGATACCAACCGGATGAAGGATCTGCAGTCTTGAATTATTCTCTGTCATCATTCTGAGATTATATGACCCTGCACAGGTTGCAGGCTGAGATAAATGTCATTGGATTTATTATTTGTGTGGCCATATAGAATCTTTGTCTTTCTACTTTTTTTTAGTTCCTCATTTTATTATAAATCACCTCATGTGGTCATATATCGTTATTTTCTTTAAGCTGTCTGATGTGATCCTTTTCAATATTAGATCCTTTACAAAAGCAGGTGTGACACTCGCCTGAATGAAGTTACAGAAAGGGTTTCTGCTGATAAGCGTGAGGTATTATTCCTAGGAGATGCTGGAATTTTTGTGTGTTTGGCACTTAGCCTAGCTTTTTGGAAGGATTGCTTACAGGAATCAATATGAAAGCTAGCTCAAGCCCTCACAAGCTATTTTGGGTGTGCTTAAGCTGGTCTCTCATATTTGATGTAATACCCTCCCTGGAAAAACCATAAGCTAGCTTTTTCGTGCCAAAACACACTCTTTGCATAATGACTGGCTTGTGTACTTGCTACTGCATCAGATCAAATCTTTGTTATATTTCCAGGTTGAGTTGCTTTCTAAAAAATATGAAGAGAAGTACAGGCAAACTGGTGATGTAGCCTCTAGGTTAACAATTGAAGAAGCCACATTTCGTGACATTCAGGTCAGTAGATCACTCATAATTATGCTTTTTTTTTGTGAATCCTAGCAATCTCTGCTCAATGATTCTATTTCTATCTGCTTCTAGGAGAAGAAAATGGATCTATACAGGACAATTGTTAAGCTAGAGCAAGATGGTGGTACTGATGAAAATCTTAAGGTATTCATGAGATAATTGACATTTCAAAAAAACAAAAATCATGATTAATGAGAGATTTTCTAATTCTATAATCGCATAAACAGGCCCGTGTTGAACAAATCCAGTCCAATTTGGAGGAACTAGTGAAGTCTCTTAATGAACGCTGCAAGAGTTATGGACTACGTTCAAAACCAACAACATTAGTGGAGCTTCCTTTTGGTATTCTCATGTTCATCCCTTTCACACCGTGCCAAATAATAAGAATGTGCCCAAATGAAAAGGTTTACTGCAGGAAAAATGTTTTCCTTTGCCTATAAGGCAAATCAGTTATAATTTTAGCTTCTCTATATTTTTGTTTGGTCCTATGAGGACATAATACAGGTTATGCCACTTGTCATAGATGCTGAGAATAAAGCACCATCTTAGTTGTCCTGTTGAAAACAAGGAATTTATAGTTGAAAATTACCATATAATCTTCATATGCCGAAGCCAGGTTGACTTTAATTTCTTGTGATACTAAGCAGACTTCTCTGTTTGCTCTAAACATAAGAAATAACAATAGACCTCTTTTTTTGGTATGTGGCCTTGTCTAGATCTTTTTGCTCTTTGGAGAAGAAGTCTGTTTGTCAAACATTTTGTGCTCTTCGCTAATTTCACTTTAAAGACAGCCTTGTAATTGGGACCATTGGGTTGGCATAATATTTGTATGAAGTGCATGCTGGACCTCTGGTGATCAGTGTTCTTTTCCCCGTGTACTGATGCTACAATAATATCTTTTTATTTGCTAATGCAACGGTTATACATGTCTTTATCATCTAGGATGGCAACCTGGTATTCAGCAGGGTGCTGCTGACTGGGATGAAGATTGGGATAAATTTGAAGATGAAGGTATAATGACTTGGTTCATTGACAAGTTACCTTCAATATTTCTTCTTCTGGTGCATTAAATTGATTTTCTTTTCACATAATGACTCTGTAATTGCTAGTTTTTATGTTGCATGTTGCTTCCACTTTTCATACATGTGATCGGTAGTTTAGCTGCTGCATGCTGCAATTGTTTTGGTATGCATAAATGTTTGCTTTTGTTCAATGATGCCTTTGTAAAACTTAATGTGTCTGAATGTATGGCAAAAACATGCCTGTTACATGAGTCCAGGGACAGTTTAGTGATCATTTTAACTAAGTCCATTGTTTAGATCCATTGAGTTGAGAACTGTATATTGAACACCCGCTGCTTTTTTTCTTCTTCATATTGTCAAGTGGCCTCCATCACATTCCTTACGTAACTTACATTTGCTTTTGCCTTTTATTTAAATCTGTGTATTTTATACCAACATCCTTAATGTTGGTACGAATAAAGCTTGAAATTAACAAGTAAAAGAATGACAATTCATTTTTCTTGTTATCAATTGACTCGTTTGCAAAGAAATAAAAGAATGTGCCATTTTTCATCGAAAAAGTAGCTGTTTTGGTTCTGAAAAACTGGCATTTACCTTTTTCTAGATAGTTATGTAATTCAAGACTTGACATTGTTATCATCTTTTTCTGAATCATTGATATGCTTTGTAGTGAATCATTGACTTGACATTGTCTCGTTATTTCCCTTTCTCTTTGTTTTTAGTTCTCTGTTTTCGTATTCTGACATACTTTTTCGCTCTCACTTTCTTCTCCCCCTCTAGCGTTTTCTATCGTTTGTTTCCCGCTCCTTTCCCCCTTTTTTCTCTTTGGGCCCTCCTTAAATACCCTCCCGACGTCGAGTCGGGGTAAGGGTGCGTACATCTCGACCTCCCAGATCCCGTTTATACCGGGTTCCACCTGGGTAGATGTTGTTGTTGTTGTTGATATAGATCCATAAATATGGTTCTCTCTATTGGTTGGTTATACAGACATACAGTAGAGTATATATGTTTAAGGTGCCCCTCAGAACAATTTATTGCCACCAATGCACTGAAGCATACTTTTCTCTTTCACTACAAAGTATTGCCATCAATGACCTGAAGCATACCTTTCTCTTTCAGGCTTCACATGTGTCAAGGAACTCACCCTTGATGTGAAAAATGTTGTTGCACCTCCAAAAGCAAAGGCTAAACCTGCAAAGAAAGAAGAAAGTGTCCTCAAGGAGAGTGAAAAGCCTACTGCATTTTCAAATGCTGAAGTTAAGGCAGCAAATGTTGATGGTGGATCTGAAGACGTTGATGGTTCTGAAAACAGGGAAAAGAGTGCTGCCAGTGTTGCTCAAAAGGTAGCTGAAAACGGCTCTGCTCATGGGCAGGCTGATCCAGTTGAAGTGAGAAGTCCAGCTGGAAGTCCTGCAGCAAAGAGTTCCCATGAGAGCCCACACAATGATTTCAATAATGGTGATTATGACAAGAAACACGGTTCAGATGCTTCTCCCCGTGCCAAAGAATTGGAGAGGTATACAAAATTTTCTGTCGGTGGTTCTTGCGTGTACTTGAATTCAAACTCAATGGTCTTTGGTCAAATTCACATTATTTAACCACATGCAAACATTGGTGATTCTCACATATGTTTGCTTGCATTCTTGATTGTTCTTGTTTCTCCGATAGACTGTTACTTTCTTCTTTTGTATCTACCATTGTTTAATCATTTTGATTCTACTGCAGTGACAACAGAGGTACAGAACCTTCCTTTTCCGGGCAAAAGAGCTTTGATGAACCTGGTTGGGGAAGATTTGATCGTAATGATGACGCTGACTCAATATGGGGTGCTAACCCTGTTAGTAGATCCAAGGTTGGTTTTCGACAAGTTTATATTGAAATAAGTTCAGTAATATGTGTGTATCTTTGATACCTTTTTCCATTATTTAACCGCATTTTATTTCTACTACTATAAAATCTATAAAACAAGTACTTCCTTCTCTACTTTTCTTCCTACATTTTATTTCTACCATTTTATTTCTACTATTTTACTTCTCTACTTTTCTTCCTTTTGGTTCCCGCCGTTTCCACCTTTTGCTTTGGGTCCACCTTAGATACCTTCCCGACTTTGAGTCGGGGTAAGGGTGCGTACATCTCGACCCCCCTAGATCCCGTGTCATACCGGGTTCCACCTGGGTTGATGTTGTTGTTGTTGTTGTTGTTATAAAACAAGTACTTCCTTCTTAGATTTGACCTTGGGATTTTATAAAACAAGTACTTAGCTTATGAGACAACCAAGATTTAGAAAACTTACTGGCTGGCAATTTACACCGTGTTTTGAAGTTGTGTAGAGTTATCTTATATATATATATACCTGCTTGGTCATCATATAAGTAATGCTAACTAAATACTTGTTTGTTATTGATATTCCTCTTCTTCCACGTGCAGGGGATGGAAGTAGATGACCTTTTTGGACCTGGCAGCAGCTTGAGTCTTAACCCCATTAAAACAGGCTCCAAATTTGGAGACAGCCCTTTCTTGAAGAAGGGCTCATCCATTTTTGCAGACTCGGTTCCTAGCACGCCTTTCGGCTCAAGCTTTTCACCACAAAAGTTCAATGAAGGGCCTGATGAACAACTTCCCAGCTTCTCCAGGTTTGATTCTTTCAGGTCAACCGACAGCAGCTTGCAGCCACGAGAGACACTATCTCGGTTTGATTCAATGCGGAGCACTGATTATGAATATGGCAAGGGGGGCTTCCCGAGTTTCGACGATTCAGACAATTTCGGGTCTGGCCCATTCAGATCAGGTTTGGGTAGTGAAACTCCAAGAACAGAAGTGGATGCCTTTGGTACTGGACCTTTCAGATCAACATTTGGTAGTGAAACTCCTAGGACAGAGGTTGATGCATTTGGTACTGGACCTTTCAGGTCTACATTTGGCAGTGAAACTCCAAGAGATTCTGACCCATTTGGTAGTGAGCCTTTTAGATCAACATTCAGTAGTGAAACTCCAAGAGATTCAGACCCGTTTGGATCTGGGCCATTCAGATCAACATTTGGTAGTGAAACTCCAAGAGATTCAGACCCGTTTGGATCTGGGCCTTTTAGATCAACATTTGGTAGTGAAACTCCAAGGTCAGATTGGATGGGCAGTGAAACCCCAAAAGGAGACTTCGATTCATTCGGCTATGGCGGACCGTTTAGATCCTCATTTGGCAGTGAAACTCCAAGATCTGAGGCGGACCCGTTTCAGTCTACATTGGGTGATGAAACCCCAAGGAGAGACTCGGATCCATTTGGTTATTCAGGCTCATACAAGTCGTCATTCACGAGTGAAACTCCAAAGGGGACGAATAATTGGAGCGCCTTTTAGCCAGCCGGCATGGATCAGTTCCTTTTTCTGCTTCTTTGTTGGAGCATATCCGGATCGTCTTACACTTGCAGGATGAGATTAATTTGTTGAGCAGATGTTGTCTTGTGTGGATATATTGTAGTTCACTTCAAAGTCCCCCCATATGCCTTGGGTTTGGTTTTTGTCATCAGGTGTGCTTTCAATCTGGTTTCTTTCTTTTTATGTAAACTTTTAACTAGTTAATTCTTTGAGACTTGTTAGATTTTTCTATAGTTTCGGGCCATTTTGAGTCGCGTTTTATGGGGGGTTTGCGAAATCGTCAGATTTTTTGTTTTTGTGGATGTACAAGTGTTGTGATTGGCAATGGAAGTATGAATTTGGCACCTTAAGTTTGAAGTGATATATGGTTGATGGTTTGAATTTGTTACCTTGTGATTCCTTTTGTTCACGCTAATGCAGGAAAGTTAGTTTCGTTGGTCAGTTTTGGATGGTGTAATAATGTGTGAATGGTCATCCATGTAAACATATTTTTTTTTTAAAAACATTGCATGGAACTATGCATTTGGAATGAATGTGAATAAATATGAGCTTCAATATTCATAAATTTTGTACTGTGTATGAATCATCTATTTCATGATTATTAGTGAATATATGCATCTTCCGAATGAGCAATATTGCATAATTGATACCGAAAGAAAAAGAATAATGCTGAGGAAGTTACACTTAAAATAGTTCACCACAATAATGTGAATTTATTGTTTTTTTTTGGTCGAATGTGAATTTATTGTCATCAACACACACAATACTCTCATTGAGCAATATTGCAGAATTCAGAACAAAAGAAGAAATCATATTCTGCAGAACAAAAGAAGAAACAAAAAAAAACAATTCTGAAGAAAGTTACCGTTGAAATAGTCTATCACACTTCATAATACCCCCAGTGAGTAATATTGTAGAATTCAGATCCAAAGAAAAGGAAAAAAAAAAACAATGCTGAAGAAAGTGTATCACACTTCATATCTGGAAGGAAATGAAGAGAGGTACTTAATTGGAACAAACTAATGGGTAGCAGCACATTAGCACATGACGTACAAGCTGCAACCTGCACAATGCAATGCATGAACAACTCTTTAGTTAATAAACATTGATTTTGATTTGTATTTAGAGTTCTTTTTAAATTTTTTTAGAGAGTTCATGATTTCAGAAATAGGGTTTAGGAAGGGCTGCGTCCCCTACCTCCCAATCCTCTAAATCCCTTTGGTAGGCAAAACAGAGGTGTTTTAGCTGCTGAAAGCTACCAGCGGGGAATGTCATTTTTTGGCCTTCTACAGCTCGTCCAGCTATGCGGAGTTTTTGCAAGTTTGGAAGCTTCTGCAGACGTGAAATACCTGCTTCTCCAATATCACAATTGGAGAGAATCACGCATGTCAAGCTGTTGGAAAGTACTATATGAACAATGTGTCCGTACTTTGACCCAAACCGACCATAGATAACTAATTTATTCAAGTTTGGATGACGTGCTAATCGCTTGAAAGCTGGCTCTTCTTCACTTATTGCTCCTGCATTTACACGTAAACAGAAAAAGTTGATGAGTTGTCTTGTGTTAATGATCACCGGAGAATCCAATACCTTCGTCAACACATCCTTGTCCTCGAAAGTGTAAGATTTCGTGATAGAAAACACCCTCATATTTTTCATTTGTATAAGATCCTTGGTCTCACATTTTGTAGGATCAAAGTTCTCCAATGTCTCCATTTGAGAAGCCGGAAAACTCAATCTTTCATCACCTTTGACATCATACCCTTCGGGAAGATACAAGTGTATCAATCCTTTCATCATGTGAAACTTATTAAGCAATTCTGCCGACGTACCCCGCAGGTCAAGAGTCTCCAAGTATTTTAGATCATAAAAGCGTGGTGGTAGCTTTTCAATCCACATAAGTCTCAAACACAAATATCTCAAATGGATGAGATGTTCAACACCATCTACATGCTCAACATAGCTATTGCCAAAATGTAGAACTCGAATCAATGCAAAGAACTTCCACATCTTTCGTGACATCTCTATTGTCATGTAATCTTCCAATGGAAACATCAAAAGAGATCTGAGGCATGCAAACTTCTCTCCAGATTGAACAGAGTGTTTAACATCAGTAGCAAGATCATATTTCACGTGTAGAGCACATCGACGTAATTTAGAGTTTTCAATAGCACTTGTAGCCACCATGGGTTGCATATCGTTGTTGGTGCACTCTATTATATTTAAGAAGCTCACCTCCTCACACTTTCTTAGACACATGTCTCTCATAACATCATGAACACGACAACTTTTTATCCTTCCATTTGGCCACTGTCTTCCCACTTGAACCATGGATCTTTGTACCAGCTCATTTAGATACGCTTCCCCAATATCATAAACTGACCCTCTTCGATTTTTAGCTTCACCTTCTATCATCAACAAACCTTCTGATTGCCATAGATGATACAACTTACGAGTGGGTATTTCATAATCTTCCGGGAAATTACCCAAGTACAAAAAGCATGGCTTTAAGTTATAAGGCAAATCATGGTAGCTTAATTCTAGAACTGCCAAACTATTTCTACCTCCTTCCTCCATGTCACTCTTCAAATAGGATGATATATACTTGTGAACATCTTTCCACTCAGAAAGTGTCTTTCTGGTTGATAAAATTCCGCCCAATACTACAATCGCTAAGGGAAGCCCTTTACAATGCTTTAACATTTCCCTCCCCAGCTTCTCCATCTGACCCACATCATCTAAATAAATATGACAAATATTGATGCAGTTATCAACTAATTTCTTGTAATAAGGATACATGAATAATATGTATGAACGTACCTTGAGGCTCATTTTGTTCAAGTGAATCTACTGATGATCCTCCATCTAAAAATGTATAAATTGATATTTTTAATCAAATATATAAAGGCAGTGAGTGGTAAATAATAAAAGTACATGAGCTTGGGATGATGAAGTTTTTTCATCTTTAGTATAAAATAATATATAAAGAGAAGAAATAATATGTTATATATGCTTAAAAATTGTAAATACAACACCATAATTTTAACTTGTTCTTTGCACATGATGTAAATCTAAAAAATATTAGATATAGTTTGAGATTGTACCTGTACTCCCGTGTTTTTTAAATGTCTTCAACTTTAGTAGTTTCCAACTATCATCATCACTTGGAAGTTTTAAGAGATGACCATATCGAGAAGGACCGACGTGTTCTAGTAAGCTTTGATTCCGTGTGGTGAGTAGTATCTTGCTAGAAAAACCTTCAGTTGATTCAAAAGCTAGTTTAATACTCTCCCAATCTCTGACATTCCATATATCATCAAGAACAACAAAGCATTTTTTCTTTTGCAGGAGCTCTTGTATTTTTCCCAGCAGGTCTTCCGGATTTAGATCTTCAATCCTTTTCTTCGCATTTGCTTTTAGATCATCAATACTTTTCTTCCCATCCTCACCTTTGTCAAGCCCTATTAAGATCTCTCTAAAAATATTGTTCTTTTCAAACTCCTTTGACATATAAACCCAAACACAATTGTTCTTAAAATGATCTTTGACATCTTTATGCTGAAACACTTTTCTTGCAAGTGTTGTTTTTCCCAAACCACCTGTACCGCTTATGCCTATAAAGTTAGGATAAGAGTCTATAAAGTTAGGATCTTTTTGCAACAATACACCCACCACTTTATCTATATCTGCTGTTAATCCAACAACATCTTCAACAGTATGGGAGTAAGTCCTCCTTTCCTCTCTAACAATGGCATTGTAATTCAAACTGCTATTTGGATTGATAATTTGGATACCATATCTCTGCAATCTAGAGGTAAGGTCGGATATTTTGACTGTCAAATCATCAATGTCTGAACCAAGACAATGTAGAGTCCAAGCATCACATTTCCCAATTATGCAAGAAAACCATTTAAGGGTGTTCATAGCACCATCTTTTCGGTGATGAGAAATTTCATGAAGATATCTCTGAATGATATCTTCAGCATCATATGCAATATCTCTTACTTGAGACACCCACTTGCATATTACTTTTTCTTGGTGTTGTCGTGTATCTGCATCTCTTAGAAAACACTCCATCCATTCTAACTCTGTTTGCAAACTCTTGATTTTCCCTCTCACCTTGTAAAAATATTTGGCTTCCTCCGCCGCCAAGTTTCCCAGTTGTTGTATAGCTGACTTCACAATTGAAGATGCCATTTTGATCTGTATATGTTCAACACAACAAGGGCATAATCACTAAGGGCATACTCATATATTTCATGCTTAAAAAGTAATTAATAACTTCATAAAAAATTGTTAGTCTTGAGCTATCAAACATAACATCATTGTTTGAAGAACTAGTTAAGTGTTACAAAAGAAAGCACATAGGTTTGCAATGCACCATAAAAAGTAATTTGAGAAAACCTTATTACATAGTTAATTGCCCATTCTTCCTAACTTAATTTGTTCGACTTTGGAACTTGGATGTCATCCTATGATGATCTCCTGAATCAAAAAAATGATCTATGAAAAGCTCCTTCATAATTATATTTGGAGTGAATATCATGGTTCTTCAAAGCTCCATATTTATCTTCCTCTCCGGAAGATAAAATAGAATCCAAAATATAATAAATAAAAATTACATTAGTTGTCTGGTCCTTTCACAAAATCCAATGGTGTTTGAAATATATAACTAATTTTTATTTGAATATTATATATGGAGAAAATATTAAATTATAAATTAATTAATATTATAGAATACTAATTTGTATAAATTTATTTTATACTTGAAAAGTATAAAAACTATCTAAATTAAAACTCCTAAAAAAACTTCTAAAATATAATTGTATCTAAAAAGTAGTTTTTAGTTGTTTTTTTTAAAGTTTAACAAACAGTATTTATAAAAGTTAGCTAATAGGAAAAGATTTCGAGTTTTTAGTTCTAGATATAGATCGATTAACATGGAAGATTAGATACCGAGACTTGAAATTTGCAAATAATGTACAAGAGCACAATTCACTAAATAATCTCAACTGAACATCAGAAACTTTTGCTAATAACTCACAAATGAGTGTTTATGAGTAATGAATTACTTACCTTTTATAGACAATTGTTGGCCTCTTTTTACGGAATGGGCTCCAGTAGAGTTGTAAAAAAACTCTATGGGTAGATTTGGAGAGATCTCAATCGTCAAATAAAATATCAATGGTTGAGATTAGATTTCCCTCTCACCAAATCTAATTCTGATTTTTTTCTTTTTAATTATTTTCCCTAGGGTTCACTACATTACTATAGGGTTTTAGTACTTCACCCATAGAGTTTCTAATCAACTCTACCGAATTCGAACCGTCTTTTTACATTTGAAACAGGAAATGCCTTCTTCTTCTTCTTCTTCTTCCGCGATCCAGTGTGTATGTTGAGAGAGAAGATGAGATAGGAAAGGAGAAATATGTACTCGAAATCACACCATTGGGCAAATTCAATTTGTAGAAATAGATAGGTGACTAGAGTATGAAGGCAAAGTATTAATAGATATATTCATATATTTGATTAAAAAAGGTGATTTCACAAAATTGCCCTCGAATATAGGCTTTTGAACAACACAACTCATAAATGATAAAACCAAGGTAAATTATGGATTTTTGTACTAAATTGCAAAATATTACCCATACAATATGAGATTTTTGCACCAAACCACCCTTTAAAATAGATTTTACATAACATTACCCTATATCATCCTCCGTAGTGGCCACCCTGAAATTGTTTTTTTTTTAATAAGCGAAGAGATTGACCGTATTAACGTGAAGTAAGTCGTCCTAGAACATCTTTACATATGAGCTCTTAAGGACCTAAATCAGTTACAATCGAAACAGATAAAATATTAACGTGTAGTACTCGTCTAGGCATTGTTGTCTCTAATGGCATGGACAGTTGTTGCTTTAGGATCTTACTATTTTAGGGTCTCTTTTGTATCTCTCTTCTTCTCTATAAAATTTAACATTTGCGGAGATGGATAAAAATATGTCGGAATGAGTCGATGATAAAGTCCGCAACAGTATTATCTTCACGAAGACTACCTCAAATTGGTTATTAAACATTGTACTATTTCTTTATGGCCGGGAAATTTTTAGTTCCCCAGTTTAATTAGTATTATAAATAATCATTAATTAAGTCAACCTATATGAGAAGTTGGCACGATCTCTTGAGCGTATGATACGGGGAAGACAGTGATGGGCTGCTGGCACCAGCTCATTAACCATTGACTATGTACATATAAGACTTTGATACATACTTAAGTTTCAATCACAGAGATACAAATTTAATGATTCTAACGTTAATGGATCACCATATTCAATTTACTTAAGCGTATTTTTTCATTAATGATATAAGCTACTATAATTTAATGAGTATTTTTCGTTAATGGATCACCATATTCAATCTACGCCCTTGGGGGTAGGAGGATGTAAAAAATGAGAACTTTTCATATAGAAAAAAAGCTCCATGATAACCGAACGCATCCTAAAACATCTACTCGATTTCAATACTTATATATCCGTCCCAAGTTGTCCACAAATCCAATACAACTACTCACAAAATCATTCACATGGGAGCCGAATGTTAATACTCTTAACTCAAAAGAGCTTGCAGAACCTACTAAGGACCTCAGAATTATTCGTTAAACTATCATCTGCATACATTGGTAAGCGCATGTCGTTGATGAACAACGACGTTATAGGGAGGCCAACATTATAAAAAAAAAACATTTTTCATCACAAATAAAAAAAAACTTTGATCATCCAAAGCATAATAATAAGGGATATAGATCTAATGGATATAATTACTTCTCACCCCAAGAGCTTTTTTTTTTCACAATAAGAAGTATCCTCACCATAATCAAAATCTCTATATCTATATATTAAAGGGTTTAAAGCAGATGTTTTCCTGTTTATGTGCTAATTTCTCAATCATCATCATCGTCATTATCATCATCATCGCCCTAGCAAAGTCCCGATCAAGTAGGATTTAGAGGGTCAAGATAAGGGCGCTCATACCTTGAACATGTCAAGAAAATTGTTCTGCAATATGTCTAAGTTGTTCTGCTATTTATAAAACATACTCTCTCCGTTCAAAAATAGAACGAACAAAGTATTTTCTTTTTTGAAAAAAAACTTGAACGGAATGTACGTACCTATGTATCGTACATATTTCAATAGATCTAATCTTCAACCTAAAAAGATTTCAATAGATCTAAGGACATAGGTTAAGCTCCTTAAAATGATAACTTTTATAATTTTTAATTTATTTAGGATTAATTAATTTTTAAAAAGGGTCATTAGTTTTCTAATAAGATTTTAGTTCTCTTGTATAATATGCTTAACCTATGACCTAAGGGCATATGTTAGAAAAACCGATAAATCTAATTATATTAAAGAAAACATATTTTTACTGAAAATTCAAAACTTGCATGGAATATAATTGGAATGAAAGTGAATAAATGCGAGCATCAATATTTATAAATTTTGTACTATGTATGCATCATATATTCCATGATTTTTATTGAGAATATATGCATCTTCCCAATGAGCAATATTGCATAATTGATATTGAAAGGAAAAAAGCATGTATTTTCAAGGAAGTTACACTTGAAATAGCTCACTACAATAATGTGAATTTACTGTCATCAAAACACACACACAAAATACTCCCAATGAGCAAATACTGCAGAATTCAAAATGAAAGAAAAGAAAACAACAATCATGAAGAAAGTTACAGTTCAAATAGTGTAGTTCAGCACAATAATGTGTGAATTTATTGACCATCAACACATACATAATGCTTCAAATGAGCAATATTGAAGATTTCAGCCTGAAAAAAGGAAAGCTAAAAGAAACATTGCTAGAGAAAGTCACACTTCATATCTGGAGGGAAATATAGATAGGTACTTGGAACAACCTGCACAATGCAATACATGAACAACTCTTTAGCAGCTTAACAAGTTAAATTTGAATGTAAAATAAGCTCTGAAAATGTATCCAGATTTAAAAGACCAATATATGAGTATATACTTAACAAGTTTAGCAGCTTAAATGATACATTGAAATGTGAATGTAAAACAAGCTGTGAATAAATTTTGTAGCAGAGAGGTTGGGAACGTACAAAACATGATGAGGATGATATTGATGAGGATGATGATGATAGCTAGCTTACATGGAGCAGCTGCCAGGTATTTCCCCTTTTATAGTGGGGACAGGTGTTGTATTTTTCGATTCCCTTGATACAAGGCTTCTCACAGTTGATGTTAACGGAGGGAGGTAGGCCGTCGGGGAGCTTGCTCAATTTGGTACACCAACATATTACCAAAGTTTGGAGATTAGGAAGGGCTGCGTCCCCTACCTCCCACTCCTTCAAATTCTTTTGGCCGAAGAGACGGAGGTGTTTTAGCTGCTGAAAGCTACCAGGGGAGAATGTCATTTTGTTGCCTTCTACAACTACTCCTCCATCTAAGTGAAGTACTTGCAAGTTTGGAAGGTTCCCCAGACGTAAAATAGCCCCCGCTTCTCCAATATCACAATCGCGGAGAGACACGTGTGTCAAGCTGTTGACAAGTAGTATATCAACAATGTGTTCGTAATTAGACATGTCCCGACGTCCACCTAAGCATAACTTATTAAAGTTTGGATGACATGCTAATCGCCTCAAAGCTGGCTCTTCTTCACATACGACTTCTGCACTTACATGTAACTTGAAAGAGTTGATGAGCTGTCCTGGGTTAATCATCACCGGAGACTCCAATACCTCCTTCAACACATCCTTGTCCTCGAATCTGTAATATTTTGTGATAGAAAACACCTTCATATTCGTCATTTGCATAAGATCCACGGTCTCACATGTTTCAGGATCAAAGTTTTTCAATGTCTCCATTTGAGAAGCCAGAAAACTCAATCTTTTACCACCTTTGACTACATAATCATTAGGAAGATACAAGTGTATCAATCTTTTCATCTTGTGAAACTTATTAAGCAACTCCATTTTCCGCCAACCTCGCAAGTCGAGAGTCTCCAAGTATTTAAGATCATAAAAGCGGTGTGTTAGCTTTCTGACGTGTGTATGTCTCAAACACAAATATCTCAAATGGATGAGATGTTCAAAACCATCTACAGAGTATATATAGCTGTTTGCAAGATATAGAACTCGAATCAATGCAAAGGACTTCCACATCTTTCGTGACATCTCTATTCTCACGTAATCTTCCAACGGAAACATCAAGAGAGATCTAAGGCACACAAACTTCTCTCCAGGTTGTGCAGAGTGTGTATCATCAGTAGCAAGACCATCTTTCACGTGTAGAGCACATCGATGCAATTTATAGTTTTCAACAGAACTTGTAGCCATCACGGATTGCATATCCTTGTTGGTGCACTCTATTATATTTAAGAAGCTCACCTCCTCACACTTTCTTAAACACATGTCTCGTAAAACATCATGAACACGACAACTTCGTATCTTTCCACTTGCCCACTGTTTTTCCACTTGAACCATGGATCTTTGTACCAACTCGTTTAGATACATTTCCCCAATATCATAAATTGACCCTCTTCGTTTTTTAGCTTCACCTTCTATCACCAACAAACCTTCTGCTTGCAATAGATGATACAACCTTTCCGTTGGTATTTCATAATCTTCAGGGAAATTGCCCAAGTACAAAAAGCATGGCTTTAAGTTATAAGGTAAATCATGGTAGCTTAATTCTATAACTGCCAAACTATTTCTACCTCCTTCCTCCATGTCACTCCTCAAGTAAGATGATATATACTTGTCAACTTCTTTCCACTCAGAAAGTGTCTTTCTGGTCGATAAAATCCCTCCTAATACTATAATCGCTAAGGGAAGCCCTTTACAATGCATTAACATTTTCTTCCCCAGTTCCTCCATATGACGTTCATCATCTAAAAAAACATGAACACAATGTACGAACGCACCTTGAGCCTCATTTTGATCATGTGAATCTACTGGTGATCCTCCGTCTAAAAAAGTATAAAGTGATTTTCTTAATCAAATATATAAAGGTTGTCACTTGTGAGTGGTAAATAATAGAAGTACATGAGCTTGGGATGATGAAACTTTTTTTATCTTTAATATAAAATAATATATAAAGAGACGAAATTATCTCTTACACTTAAACATGTAAATATAAAAAATATTAGTGATAGTTTGAGATTGTACCTGTGCTTCCATGTTTTCTAAATGCCTTCAACTTTAGTAGTTCCCAACCATCATCAACACTTAGAAGGTTTAAGGAATGATTATATCCAGAAGGATCAACGTGTTCTAGTAAGTTTTGATTCCGTGTAGTGAGTAGTATCTTGCTAGGAGAACCTTTAATTGATTCGAAAGCTTCTTTAATACTCTCCCAATCTTCGACTTTCCATATATCATCAAGAACAACAAAGCATTTCTTATTTTGTATCAGATCTTTAATTTCTTTGGGCAACTCTCCATCATTTAGATCTTTAATCCTTTTCTTCGCATCCCCACCCTTGTCAAGCCCAATTAAGATCTCTCTAAAAATACTGTTCTTTTCAAACTCCTTTGATATGTAAACCCAAACACAATTGTTCTTAAAATGATCTTTGACATCTTTATGTTGAAACACTTTTCTTGCAAGTGTTGTTTTCCCTAAACCACCGGTGCCGCTTATGCCTATAAAGTTAGGATCTTTTTGCAACAATACATCCACCACTTTCTTTATATCTCTTGTTAATCCCACAACATCTTCAACAGTATGGGGGTAGGTCCTCATTTTCTCTCTAACCATGGTATTGTAATCCAAACTACTATTTGGATTGATAATTTGGATATCATACCTCTGCAAACTAGAGGTAAGGTCAGATATTTTGACTATGAAATCATCAATGTCTGAACCAAGACAATGTAGAGTCCAAGCATCACATTTCCCAATTATGCAAGAAATCCATTTAAGGGTGTCTAGAGCACCATCTTTTCGGCGATGAGAAACTTCATGAAGATATCTCTGAATGATATCTTCAGCATCATATGCGAGATCCCTTACTTCAGAAACCAACTTGCATATTACTTTTTGTTGGTGTTGTCGTGTATCTGCGTCTCTTAGAAAACACTCCATCCATTCCAGCTCTCTTTGCAAACTCTCAATTTTCCCTCTCACCTTGTACAAATATTTGGCTTCCTCCACCGCCAAGTTTCCTAGTTGTTGTACAGCTGACTTCACAATTGAAGATGCCATTTTGATCTATGACATGTATTGTTTCCAATGATCTGTATATGCTCAACACAACAAGGACATAATTGATCACTAATTAATGTGTACTCATAAAATCTCATGCTTAAATAGTCATCAATAAGTTCATATAATTAGTATCCCTAAGCTATCAAACACAATGGAGGCCATCCTATGATGATCAACTGAATCAAAGAATGTTCTATGAGATAGAAGCTCCTTCATAATTAAATTTGGGAGTGAATATATAACAAACAATATTTATATAAGTGAGCTAATAAATATAGATTAAGAAGAAATTCGAGTTTTTAGTTCTAGATCTAGATCGATTAACAACAAAGATTAAATTGCTAGACATGACATTTGCAAATATATACAACAACAAAATTCACTAATTACCTACAAAAGTTGTTGTTACATTTGAAACCAGCTGCTCAATGCAAACTTTACCCAGGAATCTTCTTCTTCTTCTTCTATGTATGATAATCAAGTGATTGGTTGTTTTTTTTTTGGTCGAATCAAGTGATTGGTTATTAAACATTGTACTATTTCTTTATGGCCGGGAAATTTTTAGTTCCTCACTTTAATTAGTATTATAAATAATCATTAATTAAGTCAACCATGATCGAAGTTGGCACGATCTCTTGAGCGTATGATACGGCAAAGACAATGATGGGCTGCTGCTGGCACCAGCTCATTAACCATTGACTATGTAGATATAAGACTTCGATACATACTTAAGCTAGTGGGCAGTGGGATTCCGTCTTAAAATCAATTAACAATAGGAGGAGTAATTTAAGAGTATATATTTTAAACAATTCATTACTTAATTTCCCGTTGTGGGATAGACTTCTTCACACCAATTATTGCTGAGTAAAACCACAAGTTTTCTAAGTTCTAACGTTAATAGTTTCGATCACCATATTCAATTTCATCAAGTGTAATTTACAAGTTAAGTTGGCCACTTGCGATGATCTTATCATGATACGGATCCGAGGTGGGTTCGTATCGGAATCTTGTTGGTCAAGGCTTTGAAACGCACCCAAGGTGGAAACGGCACGATAGGTCGCGATTAGTAGGCGCGAAAGAGAGAGAGAGAGAGAGAGAGAGAGAGAGAGAGAGAGAGCAAAAGGAAGTTTAGGGCAAAGGAATATTTTCTTTGTTAATTGATTGATTCCAAACATAACAACTTCAAAGAGTATTTATAATAACCCCCATATCTAGGAAAACCTAATTGCTGAAATATTAAAAAGATAATCTTACTAAAAGATAAAACTAAATCCTTAATTAAAAGAAAAGACAATATTCTAAATATGACTAATATAACTAATTATCCTAATATAATCGTAGCGTATGAACGTATCACATCAGCATATGATACAGCGAAAGCAATATTGAGCTGTTGTCAGGCACCAGCTCATCAACCATTGACTTGATTATCTTCATTAATGTTGCAATCCAGTTCAAGCTGGAGGAACTAGTGAAATCTCTTACATGGAGTAAGTTTAGTCGTAGAAAACATAAGTGGATTTTGGGAGGTCTTAAGTTCGATCTGTATCTCCACTCATTAACTTGGATGAAAAAAAAATTAAATCTCACTATCTATTTTTTCATTAGGGCAAGCTGGTCCACGTCAACCAATTTACCTAATTCGTTGTGCTTGTTGGCTGGATTACGAGCCCGTGCTTTACCACCAAAGGTCGGTCGTCCCTCATTTAAAAAAAGGAGCAAAAGAAATGGGACAAGAAGATTATGGATCATAAACCTAAACAGATAATGATAGACCTAAAAATTAAAGATAGACCACCCCATGACAGTTCTGTGCAGTAGAAATGGCCAAATTCGGGCCGGCCCGTCTCATATGCAAATATGACTGACAATAAAAATATGGAAGTTCACAAAGACCCGACCCAAACCCACTAACCCGACCCAAACCCACTAACCGCCTATGTCCATAGGCCTACAATTTGAGTCAAGCCCGGTCCATGCCTGCCTTTAGCCAGGTCTAGGAGGATGGCATCATGAATGCCACATGATCTGGTGGTAGATGTACTTCTCAATTGCTTTCTGTGCAAATATAAGCTCAGTAATCAAATCAGAGACCAAGTTTACTATGAAGTGCAAACCTACAAAATGTGTCAATTGTACCATATGCTCAAAATATATATGAATGCAGCAAATTGGAAGTCAGAACTCCATGCACAAAGTATAGTAGACAAAGATTGTGAATTACATATCCTCAATACATATTAAAACTGATACTATCAGTCTAAACTTCATTATACTTGAAGACGCAATCATAAAGCCGCCCTCCTAAAAACTGGGCAACTTCTGGGTGCTTCACCTAAAACAAAGAGAGGGTAATCAGGCAAATTCAGATTTAATCATAACAATAACGAACGGATGAGATGACCAAAGACAATACCATTCCAATCTTGATGGAGTCACACTTGAATTGGGCATATAGGTTTGTCTCTATCCCACGGCCCTGCAAAAGCAATTGTGTCATCACTCATCAAAGATCAAGATCCTACATGGAAATACCACTCTTTTTTTTAAAGTAATGTTATATTGTTATGTGCTGAGTTTTAAAAGAAGCCATATGACATAAAATATCATAACAGCTCACCATTCCTTCAAGAATTACTAGGTCTGCGTCGCTTGACAGATAAGCAAGCTCTTGGGACACTCCAGTCAGATCAATTACCTAAGAGAAATTGCAAGATATATAAAACTATAGGTGAACAAGTAAGTCAAGAATGACATTCATTATATTCATACATACCGGTAAATCATTGCCAGAATTAGCAATCAAAAGTTTAGAGGAATCAACACCAAGGAGCTGACCATGCTCATCTTTTAACTGGAAGATGAAAATTGTCAGATTTCACACTGATCTGATCCCTTTCTTGCAATGGGAAGAAGAATAATGCAAAGAGAAATTAATTGAGAAAGTTTCCATCACCTTTGATATTATCTCAATCAGTTCATAATATGTTATATCATTGATTGAAGGCATGTCATTGGCTGCCAAAACAACCTGCAAATTAAGAAGAGGAAATTAAAACAAAAAAATCCCTTTTCAAAATGCTACCAAGCGTATTTAAGTATATTCAATTAAAAGAAACTAAGAAGCTGTAGAATGGAAAGACTTCAGACCTCAGTCCCACGTCGAAGTAACTCTCTAGCAAATGGTAGGATTCCCAAAATGATATCAGCACCTGAGTTATCAACAAAAATGACAGCCTGCACGTATTGAATCAATAATTATGGTCAGTCTAAAGGGCATTCCACTTATAAACAAACTACTGTTGGTGAAACTTGCCTTTTTCCAGGACTTCTTAGTCCATTTCAGTTTGAATGTGTCCAAGTCATCAATTACCCATGGTCGAGGGACAAGAGACTGACAGCTAGCTAGAAAGGAAATTCCATCCTTTGAGAATACCTCTGCAAGCTGTTACAAAAACACATGATTGGATCAGCAAAAAGTCAGTAGTTATTAACTTATTATCATGTTGTTCCAGCCGTTTATAATGTGTAAAATTGAGTGAGGGGATAAAGGATGACAGAGTTTTAGTCAAGGTTGAAAAGATAACAACATTAAGAGGAGTATAGTCATAATCCTTTTATGCAAAATCCATGTAGTACCTTTGCTGAACCAAGATCAAATATATTTCCTGCAAAGATGCCTCTAACCAGATTCTCCAACCGTTTTTCTGGATCCTCAATAGCATCATTAAGATTGATCACGTGACTGAATAGGGAGATAGCCTTGGCATTCTCTTCATCCTGTAAGTATAAGCTTTAAAATGCAAGACCACCGAAAAGATTACTAAGAATACAACCTAAGTTGCTGTGCCCGCTCAAAATGGAACAAAAAAAAAGTACATATGGAATAAAACCCAAAATGCATGGAACTGAGCAACCTCTTTTGATAATACCCCCCCCCCCCCCCAGTAGCATACCTTAACTTTCTTAAATATATCTCTGAATCCTAGTTCGCGGAGGATTTGCTCCCGAAGTCTGCAGAGAAGCTAGGGACAACACCAAAAGTCGACAAGAAAGGCCAACATCAGCATCTATGTTTTTAATATGTATCTAGAAAAAGATGTAATAAGAACATAGCTTACAACGCAATCAGGTGGTCCACCGTGACTTTCTGGATCTTTCTTCAAGTCTTCGAGTATGCCAGCATACCTTCAAGAGCACATGTCAGGAACAATTAACTAACAGAATTGTTTTATTTTATTACACGTAGTATCACTTTTCTTCTCTTCTGTTTTCTTTCCTCTCTAGATGTCAGATATGTGACAAATTCAACATGCACCAAAATGGAAGCATAACAAATATAGTTCCAAATTCTCTCAGTTTTTCTCTATGCATGAATCTTACTCTTATACAGCAAAGAAACATTGAAAGAGAATCTTTATTTCTCAACTGCTTAGATGAAAAGATTTGCTCTGCAAAGAAGCTAATGATCCCTAGTAATCTAGTATGTTCCCTATTATAATCTCTGAGGATTGGCACATGAATTTAAAAAACATGCCATACATATGGATTAGGATAATCACAGGAAAAAATTACAAACCTTTGCGCAAATTTCTCAGCTTTCTCTTTTGAATCTGAAACTGTATCATCGTCCTCTGCTCGTTTCCTGGACCACAGAAATGATGACAAAGATTTACATGATCATGCTAGACATCACAATTACATAACCATATGACTCAGCCAAGACAACCAAAAATTCTGATAACAAAAAGAAGTATGACATTGTCTGTGAAAATTAAGAGCCCGTCTGGTATAATAGTAGGAATCATGAATTGGTCTGGTCATTCCCGGAGAATGCTGTTCAGTTGGATCAGAGATTCTAAGGAATTAAGTACGGTTTCTCCTCAGCAAACAACCTTCTTAATCCTCAACTCTCTTCTACCACCATGACCACAACACCCTTTCCCACCGTCATCTCTGCAAATTCGACCACTCTATGAGCAAGCTTCAACAACACAAAACCTCAGCAAACTGTACCTCTCCCTAAGTTCCCACCCCAACTCTACAAACTCCACCTCTACCTTCGCTTTCTACAAAATCACAACAGATATAAGAGGAGCAATGCAACAGAAGACCTACAAAAGTGAGCAATACGGTTACTTCTTCTCCCTCTCAGCCTTTCTTCTTAAATTTCCCTGATTTTTTCCCAAACAAACACCAGAATCCTGATTCCTTCTTAACTGTTTCTTCCAATTACTATAAGCTTCATTTTCATGGAACTAGTCTATTCTCACTGAATCCTCTTCTACAACCAGAATCCAGTACACCTCACACAAACGAAATTTTTTCTACTTGCCCTAAAAACAAGCTTAAAAAACCGATAACATCAGCATCAATTACCACAATTCACAACTTCACATCTTGAAAAACACAAACTTTCCGCACACAATTACGATCTCAAAGCCAAAAGAGAGCAAAACCTGGATAGAAGCAGCAATCGCGCAATGATAAAGAGACGGAGATAGAGAATGAGAAAAAGAAACTTACTTGAAAGAGGGAATGGAGTTGGCGAAGAGATCGATCCAGGAAACCTCGGTAGGAGTGGCCTTCTTAGGGTTATCGGAGGGGAATCTGTAAGGAATAGTGCAAGCTCTGTAGTTGGATTCGATCGGCGTGATGAGCAATGGAAAAGGGACCATCTCCGATGAGCTTTCCATCTTCTTCTTTTCTTTCCTTTTTGGGAGATTTCTGGTGAAGTGAGAAAGAAGGCAAAGGGAATATGCGTGTAAAGAAGAAAGAATAAAAACACACAAAAAAAACAGAGGAAAACTACGTCGTTTCACCTGACGCTTTCGCTTCAGCCCGCAAAAAGAAGACCCATCTAGTGGTCTTCAACTCTATCTAGCCCACGATCAGTAAAGAGTTGAAAAACATCGACTTTCACAGATCTGAGAGCTTCTTCACACAAACCCAACTTCGCAATTCGCTAATGGAGGAGAAGGTAGTGGCAGTCATCTTGGTCGGTGGTCCGACCAAAGGTAAAGACCATATCTTTCTGTTAAACGTATCAGATTAGGCTAATAACTCTTATGCAATTGCAAAAAAGAGAGAAAATTTAATCTTTATGGTTCGGATTAATGCAATTGCAGGCACAAATTTCCGCCCTCTTTCGTTTAATACTCCAAAACCCTTGTTCCCAATTGCTGGGCAGTCCATGATTCATCATCCACTTTCTGCCTGCAAAAGAGTATGCCCCTGATATGCTAATACAATTGCATTTTTGCTTAATTTGATCGAAGCAAAATAATGATCTTAGGGTGATTCGAGTGTTTTTTTTTGCTTGTAGATACCCAATTTGGCACAAGTGTTCCTAATTGGTTTTTATGAAGAGCGGGAATTTGCATTGTATGTGTCTTCAATATCTATGGAGCTCAAGATACCTGTGAGGTTAATGACGATTCCTGTTTTACATTCTTGTTAACGTGTTAGGATCTAAGTTCTAGTTTGATTTCGATTAAGATGCTATTTTCCTTGGTGATTGTTTGATCTGAACTTTTTCTGTGTGTTGTGATATGATTGATGCTACTTCAGATACTTGAAAGAAGATAAACCACGAGGTTCAGCTGGAGGCCTTTATTATTTTAGGGATTTGATCATGGAAGATAATCCGGTATGATCTTTGCTTTGCTATCCTCTTGAGATAAAATTAACTTAACCAGTTGTGATTTAATTGAGTTTGCACTTATTGCCCCTTATATTGAAAATCATGAACAACCATCTTTTAGTATTGGTTAGCCATCCATCACTGTGAAAGCTCTTAAAAACAAAACAAAAAATGGTGTGTTTATTGAGTTTTCGAGTGAGTGACTAGCAAAGCACGATAATGTATGAATTTTTTTTGTAATTTTAGCGGTAACACTTAGGTGCAAAACCCAATAAAAATCACAGGCAATTAAGTGTAATTTGCAATTTTATTGTAATCATGTTTAACTCATAGATATAAGTTTGAGAATATTATGGTTTTACTACTTTAGCATATGAACATTGTGAAATCGATCTGATGAGGCATCAATTTCTTTTACAGTCACATATTTTCTTGCTGAATTTCGACGTCTGCTGCAATTTTCCGTTGTCAGAGATGCTGGGTAATCTTCATACTTGTACTTTGTCCAACTTCCCTTTATTAATGTGATCATTACTCATTGGTGCTCTTTAAGAATTTAGAGAAAAGCTCCTTATTTACATCAACTTTTATATGCTGATACTTTAAGTTTGCTTGTATCATCTTCTTTTCAGATGCACACAAAAGTAATGGTGGTATGGGAACATTGTTAGTAATTAAGGTGTGAATATATGCTCCACTCAGTTATTTGGATAGCTGTTGCTCTTTGCTTGATTGCCACTTTGCTAACTTCAGTTATAAATATAGGTTTCTGCTGAATCAGCCAATCAATTTGGCGAGCTGGTTGCTGACCCAACCACCAAAGAGTTGTTGCATTATACAGAGAAGCCGGAGACTTTTGTAAGTGCATAATGAAAAAGAGATTTTGTCTTATAAATAAAACATGTTTCATGTTTTTTTTTTTGGACTGAGTCGAACCAATGATTTCGCTATCTAATATCCTTACATTTCTTACTTTCCTTGGATGCAGGTTAGTGATTTGATTAATTGTGGGGTCTATGTTTTCACACCTGAAATTTTTTCTGCTATTGAGAGTGTATATGCCAACCGGGAAGAAAAAGGTGAATAGTTGATTATGTGTGCACCATGCACTTTTAGTTAATGAGATCCATGACCACATTTCCTTCTTCTGATTTATACTGCCCATGCGAGAAAGTTGATTTAATCACGGGAAAACAAAAGTGGATAAAGACTAAGAGCTTTAAATGAAAGTAATACATGACCTGCCTGGCGCTAATCTCATCAGTTGCAATTGTAAATCACTTATATTTTGTATACATAGTAATAACAATTGTTGCCTGGAATTTTATTAAATGCTGAAATTTAACTAGCAAAATTATGTCTTTTATAATGGATATGAGTTGAAAAGGTTAAGAATCCTTTTGACTTCTATTCTTTGCAATCTTCTTTTTATGATTTCTGTTTCTGTAAAGACTTTAATATTATGAATATGATTGTATTAGTCTGGCTATCTTTGTTTTGAATCGTTTTTCCTTATATGCTATTTTGGTTACTGAATCTTGTTTTTGATTTGCAGGGAGCCCTTCCCGTCGCTTGTCCAGCTCTGAAGCTTTTCAGTTGGCCACAAGGTGGGTTTTCATTTCCCTTGATGAACTATTTAGGTTATTCTTTCTTTCTGATTTGAATCGCTGATTCTAAATGCATGGAGTAAGCCAGGATACTCTAACAATGGCAGAAATTTTCAAATGTTGCAAGTTCCTCTTGATTTCTTTACATCGTACTGTAAAAACTTATCATTTGTTGTCATATGTACTTTGATGGAGAATGAACCTCCCTTGGTGGAGACAAATTTCATTAGATTTTGATATCCTAATTTGTAGTAAGCTAGAACTATAATCATGGAAAATAAAATTGCTGGTGAATATGTACTGGACAGTAGCAAAGGTGCTTATTGCATGTAGAGAGGCATGTTTGAGCTCTTATTTTGCTTCATTTGATTGATTTGTTCAGAAAATTGCCCATAAATGCATGGAACTTCTTGGAATATTCCAATATTGAACCCAATGAGGGTCTTGATAGAAGCAGATTTTTTCTTATCGTTGTATGGTCAATTCTTGATGTGTTTCTCATAAGCGGGAAAAAAGAAATCTTGATGCCATTCCCTCTCGTGGAGAGATGTTAGATCACAAATTTACAATTACTTGTTCCTTCTGCTGATATAAATTATAAAATCTGTTAAAGATCAAACACTGCAGATTTTGTGAGATTGGATCAAGATATCCTGTCGCCATTAGCAGGAAAGAAGCAGCTCTATACACACGAGACCATCAGCTTCTGGGAGCAGATTAAAACTCCGGGGTATTATTGATTTGCCACTTTGTAGTATTTGTTGTACAATTTCTCGCCGTCCAATCCTATATGGCTACACACTTACATAACCATGGTGCATTCACGTTTGGCGCCCACAGAATGTCTTTGAAATGTTCGGCTTTGTATCTTGCACACTTTCGGTCCGCTTCTCCCCATCTTCTGGCAAGTGGAGATGGTACAAAGAATGCTTTGATCAATGGTGATGTGTATATACATCCATCTGCAAAAGTACACCCTACTTCAAAGGTAGTTTTATTATACGACTCTTTCAAAGACGCATGAATTTTATCTTACTGATTGTGCAAATAATTGCTTATGAAATTTATCTTTTACAGATTGGACCAAATGTTTCTGTCTCGGCAAATGTTCGTATAGGAGTGGGCGTTAGGCTTATAAACTGCATTATATTAGATGATGTGGAGTTGCAGGAAAATGCAGTTGTCATGAATGCTATCATTGGATGGAAATCGTCAATTGGAAGATGGTCGCGCGTCCAGGCAAGTATACATGAACACCGTTATTGTTGTTTTTGGCATACTTTTGCGACTGGTTTAACACGCTTGCTTGTTATTCTTGTAGACAAGCATATTGAAATATTGCAAACTTGTCAAATAAATGCCCTTTCAAATAACAAGTGATCTATAAAAAAAGCCTATTGGCAAGCACCTCTCATAGAACTGAGGATGATGATTTGTTCTCATGAATTTTAAAAATATTAAAACTACCCTTAATCTAGTTCAGTTTGCACAAAATCACCATTTGTAACTTGTAAACACCACTGCATTTAATCCAGTTATCCAAATTATGTTTGCAATTCAACCCTTATAAATAGCTTGTTAACAAAAGTATTAAAAACATCCCTCAATTTTTTCAAAGATAAATCATGCATGTCATGGGGCGCATCCTCATGCTCATTGGCTTTTATACACTGTCTTTGAGATTAATTTAGCCCCTATATCAATTTGGGTGCATTCTAACTAAATTCAGTTATTATTGTCACATAGCTGAATTTCAGTTTTTCTTGGGTCTATCGGGCGCATCCTCCTGACATGTTCAGGTTATGGGTGCCCCAATCTTAACCCCCAGATCCTGCTTGAGCGAGACTATACTAGGTCTGGGCGATGATGATGATGTTGATAAATCATGCATGTTTCAGTAGGAAAGTTTTGTTTTGAACAATGAAACAGGATTAGGGTGATCAAAGCTTAGTGCTTATTAATCATAAAAAATTAAAAATCATCATATTTACCTATTTATAAATAGATACATGGTAATATAAGCATGATCTAATTGATCATCCACCTTGATTGGCTAAATGCAGGCGGACGGCGACTACAATTCTAAGCTTGGAGTTACCATCCTAGGTAAATAATATTTGTTCACTTTTCAGTCTTCTTCTCCATCATGATGCTTTCTTAAACTAGTTTCTGACTTACTTTTTTTGGTAACTTTTACTATGAATGTAGGAGAATGTGTGACAGTGGAAGACGAGGTCGTCGTCATAAGCTGTGTTGTGCTTCCAAACAAGGTGCTCAATGTCAATGTACAAGAAGAGATCATTCTGTAGTTACTCTATAGAGTTTATCAAACTGAGATTTGCTGAGCTTTTCCTGAAGTTCATCCGGCTTTGTTTTTGGTACTTTTTTACCTTGTGACTTTCTGTGTTTGAACTATTGTTTTTTTATTTGGAAGATGAGCATTGAGCATTGTCTAATTTTTGTAATAGAAAGAAAACGTTGTAATGTACCTTGTAATACGTGGTTGAATTAGTTAATTATAAATTTGATTAATTGGCTTTGTGTTGTGATTATAAACATTTTATATTTGATTTGAAAATATTAAAAAATGTAATATATTGATGGTTTTAAAATATGAAAAAATGTTTTTTTCTTACAATGTGTTACAAGTGAATTATTAATATAGTCATATTATAATAAATTAAAGAACAAATTTGTAAATACTTTATGTTTAAAGGGATGCATATCCATTGAATAATTAGAATACACAAGCAATATATTCCTAAGAATTGTTCATCAAATGGTTATAATTATGTGTAGAATCAGGATTTTACACAAAAATTTACTAATTTTAGCTCGATCATATTACAATTCTTCCTAGGATCGGAATCGTTATACCATTTTGTGAACCTTATATCATCGTTAAAATCGTAGAATTGAATCAAACATGAAAATAAGCAATAAACTGTTATGATCAGCAATGCAAAAAATGGATATTCGGTTTAGGCCCAAGGCCCATTATTTTAAAAAAAAAAGCCCATTTAATTTCTTACTGGTCAACTGTGCAATTGCGAAATAGATTTTCGGAACTTGAAAGTTGGAAAGCAAAAGCTTTCTTCTGTGCGTTCGTCTCGCTCGTCGTTTGACTCCACCTACAATCTCAAAATCAAAATGGTAAATTCACGATTTCTCTGTTTTTTTATCTGATTTTATCTATTGTTTCTTGTTTGTAAAGATGTGATTGATTGCTTATCCGTAATTTTGTTGTTGATTTCTTTCTCAATGATATGATGATCTCTAATTTGCTAATCTACGTCTAGTTCGAACTTCCTGAATCTAGTTGAATGAAATTTCAATCGTCCTGTATTAGCATGTAAATTCAGAAACTTAGGCCTGTTGAATATGTATCCTTTTTCCCCTTCTTATGATTTGAATGTTTGAGTTTTATAAATTTATATTCAGAAACTTATCTGCAATGCTTTGAAATTGCTGAAAAGTGGGAAGATTGTGATAATTCTATTTCAGCTAAGAAATAAATTTGGATTACAATCTATATAGAGTGTGTTGATATGATTACATTGTATCTTTTGATGAGCTGAACTAGAAGAAATTTGATATTGCTATTAAGATCTCCTTTCTTATATCATTTGTGTGCCTTTCCAGATTCGATTTGTGCTACTAATCAATCGACAAGGAAAAGTCAGGTTGACCAAATGGTACTCGCCTTATACACAGAAGGAAAGATCAAAGGTATTTTCTGGAATTGATGAAGTAATTTAAAGATGTGAATATCTGTTTTAATGATCTTTAACCCTTGATTCATTGTCAATTGTCAAATTGGGAAATGGTTTAGAAAACAAAGATTTCTAGGGAAAAAATATGGTCTTGCAAAAGCAAGTTGCTGATGAAATTTGGGAATCTTTAATTCAAGTAACATGTTCTTGAATTGTGTAATTTTCATGCTTGTCTAATTCCATGCTGGTACTATTGAAGATTATCAGAGAACTTAATGGGTTGATTCTTACTCGGGGGCCAAAGCTTTGCAATTTTGTGGAATGGACAGGATTCAAAGTTGTATATAGAAGGTAATACTAGATTTGTATGCAGATGTTGATGTTATTCTACAATCATCACTTTCACTGTAGAGTTTGTTATCCCAGTCTTCTCAATAGAATTCCTTATTCTGCTGGATTCAATATGCATATGCTTGTGATGTATTGTCTTACTTTCGGTTTCAGCTTTTCTTTTTCATATTTTCTGGTCGAAAAAGTTATTAAATTTGGCAAATTGGGATGTAGGTATGCTAGTCTATACTTCTGTATGTGCATTGATCAAGATGATAATGAACTGGAGGCCCTTGAAATAATTCATCACTTCGTTGAGATCTTGGACCGTTACTTCAGCAGTGTACGTTACTTTTCCGTCATTTACAAAATTAAGCATAAAAAAAATCTCAGTCTTTAACATTGTTTTCATGTATATAATGCCTTTAATCTCATTGTTTCCTTTCTTTAGGTTTGTGAGTTAGACCTTATATTCAACTTTCACAAGGTATGGACTATGGCCGCTTTATGATCTTGCCGTGCTTCTTTTGGTTCATTTGTACTGAACATTACCATTCTTCTTTGGACAAGGCATATTATATACTTGATGAAATCTTGATTGCCGGTGAGCTGCAAGAGCCGAGCAAGAAGACAGTAGCACGGCTCATTGCTGCACAGGTTCGGATTTCTCTGTGAAACATCTTGTAATGCTGATCTTATTTCGCCTCTTCTCATTATGTGTTTTCGGATGATAAAAAAACTTGTTGCAGGATTCATTGGTGGAGGCGGCAAAAGAACAAGAAAGTTCAATAAGTAACATCATTGCCCAGGCCACAAAATAAGCAATTTGCCAATTTCGCTAATCTGTCTGAGGTTTTTCCCTGAATCTTATGTATGCAAATTTTGGTCATCTTTTGAGAATCCTATTGCTGTAACCTCTGCAGAATTTTGCCTGCTTCTTCTTGCTAACATCTTTTGCTGTAAAATATCCACTCTGTAATGTCAATTTTACAAATGTTGGCCTTTTTTTTTATTGATTGATAAGTTGATGTCAATTCAGCAATTCTCACTTTTTGTGGATTATTGTCCCAACGAACAGCAAAGATTTATTACACAACAAGCACCAGACTACAAAGAATTACATTCCTGGAGATGAGTTTCCTACACTTATTACAATCTGAAAGCCAATAAACAATCTAATTACAGTTCGATCCCGAGAAAAATTGATACTACTACCTTATCAAATGAACCTGTGCGTGACAAGCACAATCTCTACTCATCTTCAATTCACAAAACAATGCTACACTCTTCTTGTAAACTAAATCAGACAAAAAATAATCAATTGATAATACAGCTCATCGATGATCGCCATTCAAAGCGATGGGAAGTTGGAAGAAGATTGTGGGGAACCATTTTCAAGAAGAAAGCTCCTACTACCATAAGACCTCGTCCTGCTCGATCTTCTCGTCCCTTGATTTCCTTCAGAGTCCTCGTCCTCGACATTCTGCAAGAACTCATGGTGCATAGGATCCGAGGTTTCGTATAAAAGCCTGAGGACTTGTTTGATAGACGGCCTGCCACGCGCTTCAGGCCAAGTGCACCATTTCACTATTTCCACCAGCGTCTGGAGCTGGTCGTAGTCAAATGTGTCTCCTAAAGCAGGGTCCATGAGCTCGGATAATCGGGCCCCAGAAGCCAGATATGGCTTGGACCACTCGACTAAGTTCTTGTTGTCGTGTATGGCTCGCTTTCCCGTAATGAGCTCCAATAGTACCACACCGTAGCTGTAGACATCGCTCTTCTCAGTGAGTTCTCGGCTGACTACGTATTCCGGGTCCAAATAACCTGAATTTTCAATCCAAATGTGATGTTAGATTAGCAATTCTGCACTGATTTACGGTGTGTTTGGATTGCACCAAATAATATAGTTTCTTGAATTACATTAAATAGAATGTAGCCAATGCAAGATGATACATTATTTGGCTCAATCCAAACGCAACCTTAATGGTCAAGTGTTTGTTAGCTGTTTGCATTACCTGGCGTACCCCGAACATCAGTGTTTACTGGTTCAAAGAAAATGGAACCGTCTTTTGAAGCCTGTGCTAGCCCAAAATCTGCAACCTAAAAACAAGACCAAATTTTTGGTTACAAGAGATTTTGCAAAGAGATGGTAAAAACATCTCACACAATGAAGTTGTATCTTCTTTTTTTCGCAGCCTATCAAAAGGGTATCACCAAAATTTCGGTTACAATAGTAAGGGTCCGTTTGGGTTGAGCATTACTTTAATGCACCATCCAAACACACCTTTAAGTATATTTTACAGTAATAATGACAAAGAAGTTGGATAAGCACCTTTGCTACAAATTTCTCATCCAGAAGAATGTTGCTGCATTTGATATCTCGGTGACAAAGAGGCGGATCACAATAGAAGTGAAGGTATTCCTGCACAAGGCATCACCAAGACAGGAAGCAAGTACTAAGATGATACACTCCAATTGACAGAACTAACATGTCTAAACTATCAAGAACAGTTTTTAGTTACCAGGGCATTGGCCACATCAACGGCAATCTGAATCCTTATTTGCCAACTCAATGGTGCCCTTCCTGGAGCTAAGAGAAGACAGCTGAGGTAAAAACTTGTTCATAATATTTTAGAAACCAGAAAGAGAGACAACTGAAGTTCATAACAATACTTACTATGGATATGGTCTTTTAAGCTTCCATTTTCCAAGTATTCATACATCAGAAACCTGCCACACAAAAAATGAAAAGAAGATGATTTTATATACATTAATGCACAAGTTTAACATTAGCCTAAACATCCACATAAATTACCTCTCCTGTTTCTCAACACAGAAGCCTTTGAGAGCTACAAGGTGACGATGGTGTAATCTGGATAGAAGTTCAATTTCCCTGCAGAATTCATCATCTGCCTGCTCGGATACAGCATCCATCCGCTTCACTGCAGCCACGAAACCATCACTGAAGTCGGCTTTATAGACAGTCCCAAATCCTCCTTGTCCAATCACTGTAGTGAAGTTGTTTGTCGCCTTCTTCGTCTCCTTGTATGTAAATTTTCTGAAAATGGAAGACGGGCCTACAAACACAAAATAAATCCAACCTATCACTCTGGATGAAGAAAATAAATTAGGGTCTGTCTGGATCACCAAGGATAATGCATTATCATCATCATCATCATCATTGACCCAGTGAGGCTCCGCTACAGCGGAATTTGGGGGTCAAGATGGGGGTACTGCCCAAGGGAAAGGAGGTACGCCCAATAGACCCAAGAAAAACTAAAATTCAGCTATGTGACAATAATAACTGAATTTAGTTAGAATGCACCAAAATTGATATAGGGACTAAATCCAAGGATAAGATAATGCATTATATTGCATTAAATCTTTAAATACAAGATATTGCATTATCCTTGGTGATCCAAATGGACCCTTAGTCTATGTTTTGTGTCTGCAATTTTGAGCATAAATTGGTAGGAAACAAAATACATAACTTCATGAATCTTGTAGTAGATTTAATGCATTAACCTTGGATTCAAACGAACCCTTAGTCTATCAATTTATGTCTCACTTCTTCAGCAGAAAGGTAGAAACAAATTATACCTTCATGAATCTTCAGTACATGGTGAGGGTTAGCTCCTGCAGAACTCTTAACGCTACCCTCGGAGTCCTTCAGTTCTTTGCGTTTCCTATAGATAACAAAGACGAGCACCAATAGAAGTGTGAAAGCGACTATTGTAACAGCTATCCCAACTGCAGGTATAATTGTAAGGTGGCCGGTTTGATGAGTCTGGTTAATGGGTGCACTAAGTGAAAGCTCGCCTGGGCTTGCAGCAACTGGTGGACTTAGGGACGCCTTGTGGGTCAGTGGAGACGACGTTCGTGTTGAAACTATATCAAAAAAATTTAATAATCATAAGATGAAAGATCATAGCAAAATGCTTATTAAATGAATAATCATAAGATGGAAGATTTTGGCCTCCTTTTGTTGGTTGTCATCGTACCTATAGTACTAAGACCGGGAACACGAAAGAAACAGGTGGCGAATCCAGCAGCTGAGGCATTATCAACCTGGCTTGCAAGGGCAGCAAAGGTAGCATCTCTACAAGTGTTGAGTGTGACATTATTTTCAGCCCCAATCGTTTGATGCAGATACTTAATGCTGGCATTTATGCATTCTCTACAATCACTTTCCTCTAAAACTGAGACCTTGCAATGATTTGTTACATCATCAAAGCCTGGTGAATGAATCATCTGTGTTACACTTGTTCTGCCTTTGCATTCATAAGTAACAGGAATCTTGGTTCCAAATCCACAGAATCTGGTGGCGTTATTCGGTACACCATGAAGCTCAAGAATGCTTGATATTGAGGTGAGGCAGGTGTCGGATAAATCTGAAGGCACGCCCAGATCCCCAGTTTTGTTGGAATACCGTGCCACAGCAACTGCAACAAATGCGTTTATGTAACGACAACATTTTCCTCGCTCAGTTGGACTCGAACACAATGCAGCTGTGAGGGTGAAGTTGGACCCACTTAGATCCAAAGGACAATCTGCAATTGTGAAAATGAATGAGCAATTTGAAAGCCTCCATGAAAAAAAAAAAGTCCTTCCTTGAAAATGAAGGAGCCATATCAATTGCTTAGAGAAACAAGTTTTAACCATTTGGAAATATATATTAAGCAAACAAACTAGTTTTTAATGCAAAAGAAAATCAATGAGTATATTCAAGTGGAAGATAGGTTGGGTCAAGAGGGACAGGAAGAAATTTGGCCTTTGAAAGCAATTACAGTATACATTATGTTTGCATTCATAAATTAGCCCTCTGCATTTTTTTACTCCAATATATAGCAGAATATATAATTTGAGTGAAAAAAAAAACAATTTCCTAATAAGTAAAAATAAATTGTGGCTGAAGGCATTCCAGCACATCCTCACTACTGTATGCAGCTGCAGACTTTATGTGGATGACTGATTCAAGCAACTGCTTATTCTTATCGTGTGTAGTAAATATTCAAATTCTGCCTTGCATCCAACAAAGACATGAACCCACTATTTTCATCTAATTACCAATTTACCATATAGTAATTACAACCAAAATTAAAAGATAACAAAAACATTTAAACTGATCAAATCACCCCAAAATTAGTCAGCTGAAAACCCACTAACTAACAATGCTAAAGCAGAAGCTCAATTTAGCTATAACTTAACACAAGCTCCATACCCTAAAGGTTGAAACTTTAGAACTAATGGGAAAAAAATGAAATCTACTCTGAGAAATCAAGCTCATAGTGACCCAGAAACAGCTGAATACTGAATCTCAAGCATTCCTTCAAACCCATTCATGAAAAGATTGAAAATTTAGAAAAGACACAAACCAGAAATCAAAGAATTCACATTCCAGATTACAAATGGTGTCCATTATACAGAATCCAATCAAACAGAAGAAAGACAAAGCAAAAGCCAACTAACTGCAAAAAAGTGGGAGAAAAAGAAGAAAATTATTGAAAAGTGGAAAACAGAAGATTAAAGAGTCAAACCTGCCATAATTAATGGAAGCTCCATTTGAAGTAAGGTCACCATCAACCCCAAAATGGCAAGCACAGAAACCCTCATTTCCAATTTCCAACAGATGAAGATTGAGAAAGAAAGATGTGTTCTTTCATGAAATTTCTTTCATGGCTTTGAGTGAGCAATGCCAACAAACAAGCAAGAAAGAGAGGAGCTTCATTTACAAAAAGCCCTCTTTCTCTTTCGCTCTGTGCCCACAGAATTGACAAGATTCTCTCACACTTTGCTATCCGTTTGCTTTGGTTGTATTGTCGAATCTCAAGGGGACAATACGACGTCGTTATGAATGCTCGCGTGTGGTGAGGAATCGAGTAGTTTATGGGTTACAAGCAAAGACAAAGGAGTTTTAATTATGATAATGATGCATTGATGCCTAATTGTGTCTTTATTAACCAATCAGATCTTCTATTATTGTGGTGGTGGGGCGTTGTTGTGTCTAAGGTTTTGATTTGTCAGCTGTTAAATAAATACTACTATAAATCATATGAAGGATAATGTAGCATTCGGGAAAAGACAACTATTGTCTATTGCCCCCATGTTCGTATTATTAATGGCTTAATCATATCGTACTCCAATTACCCATGTATGTGCTTTGCGTAATGCACAGAAATTCTTCCGGATAGACGGCTTGATTTTGGTTGAATGTGCATATTTTGTTTAATATGAGTATAATGAGTTGTTTATAAAGACTTTTTGGTTGAGCTTTAGAGCAGTTAAAACTTGATTCAATTCTAAAAATCCAGCATGAAAATAAATGGGTTAAGAGCGAACTGAACCGAAAAAAAAATTGGAGTGGCTCACCAACCTATTGGGTTGATCCGACCAACCCAATAAAATATTATTTTAATTAAATATTTTATTATTAAAATTATTTTAAGAGACAAAAAATAAAAAGTGACGAACCAACCCGAACATGTAACAAATCCACAAGTTTGTAACAGCTCAAGTACTCAACTCGATCAAACTCGTAAATTTAACAACCCGACAATCCGAACACGGTTTGAGAGGACTTTAGCTTATATTGCATGTCGGCTGAAATTGGAAGTTAAAATATGTGTATTTATCAAAAGGGCACACAAAAATGGTACGTACTTTATTTAATAGTATCTGTATCTGAGTAATGATTGTATGATCAGTCATAAATGACTCTGCATAGAGATACGAATTTAGAAGTTAGATGCACATTGTGTACAATATATTTAACACTGAGAAAAAAAACGCTAGGCTGAGAGAACGTATCGGGGCTGCAACGCGCTTAGGGTTTCTCTCCTTGAGCACCAGTTTCATTTCAAATCTGGTTCTAACTCCGCCTGCCAGTCAGGCCGGCGTTGTCCTGGTGCTCCCATGGGCACGACTGGAATGGACATTGATGTCCCACCAGGCGGGAGTGCTCCGGTGGTGGGCGTTACTTCCCCTCGGCAACAATCAACTGAGTTCACGAACCCACTTTTCTCTGTTGTAGCCCTCCAAGGGCAGGTGTCATCATTGCCGCCTACCTCTGGGCATGGTCAGGCTGGTGACAAAAAAGTCCTCTCATTCAAGGAAGTGGTGACGGGCAGGAGTGAACAGGCACCCATGCCTGTAGATGATTCAATTTGGAAGGAGAGGCCTGATCTCTATGACACCGACGATGATGCGGATGAAGAGAGTTCGGACCCTCTATGTCCTGTGATTCGCTTGACGGCGGCGGAAAAACGAGAACTCCGTCGGCCATGGGCTCGCTCTTTGATCATACATATGTTCGATCGTGGGCCGGGTTATACAACTCTCAAAAAACGACTCGAACAGAAATGGGAAGTCAAAGGCAAACTTACTCTTGTTGACATAGGAAATGCTTACTATGTCACGAAGTTCACAAATGAGGATGATTACAACCACGTGATGACACAGGGTCCGTGGATGATCGGGGATAATTATCTCATGATTCAACGGTGGAGGCCTTATTTTGATCCTTTTACTGATAAGCAACAATTTCTTTCAGCTTGGGTTCGTATTCCGGGCCTCAGTCTAGAGTTTTTCAATGCAGCGTTCATTAAAAGAGTTGGTGAACAAATAGGTCATGTTACTCGCATTGATCGCACAACGGTGGCGGCGGACCGTGGACAATTTGTCAGATTTGGCGTGGAATTGGATCTTTCCAAACGTCTCATGCCAAAGTTCCGTTATAGGGGACGAAACTGGCCAGTCCAATATGAAGGTATTAGGATGCTTTGCTACGAGTGTGGTGTCGTTGGGCATGTGAAAGAAAATTGCCAGAAGCTAGCTAAGGAAGTGGAGCAATCGGAACCTCAAGCGACGCCGAATGAGCCTATTCCAGTTGACACGGATACTTTTGGTCCTTGGATGCAAGTGGTCAAACCAACACGGAAAAAGATTCCAACCCAGGGCCAGAATGATAAGGGATCCCAAGGTGTTAAAACCACTCCCGGCAACGAAAAGGGTGGTGTTTCAACAAATCTAAACCAACAGAACCACAACCCTAAGCCTAGCCAAAGACCGAACCAACAACCACGACCCTTGACATCAAGCAACCAGGCTTCTGGTTCGAGATTTGTGGCTCTGTCTACGGAGAGTGATATGCAAGATCATCCTCATGCTGACACACGTGTTACGGCCATCGAAACTCCGGTTACCAATCTGAACAGGCCGTTAGTGAAAGAGAACTCAAACACTCAAAGCGCTGCAGCTGGGAAAGCTCAAGTCAATGTCAACCCCAATCCGGTCAACGTCACTGATCCGAAAGCTCTGAAGGTGGTCGTATCCCCGGTTGTGGGGTCCATCAACCAAGCAATTATCGCGAAGGATTCGGTTAGCTCTTCGGCGGAAATTCGGAAAGTAGAAAATATGGGAGCCGGAAATCCTAACAAAGAGATCTCCATTCCAAAAAATAAGGATAAAAAACCAAAAAAAGATAACAAGATTTGTTCCCTTTCCTTATCCAAAAATTCCCAATCCAAACTTGCTACCAAATCGGTGATTCTGTCAAAAGATTCGGAGCTTAAAAAAAATCAGCTTCTTGCAGAACAAGCTATCCAAGAAGTTCACAAAAAAACCCTAACGGCCGAGAATACTCCCACATACCAGATTACTAAACACCCACCCCAATACCACTCCGCCGGCCCTGCTCCTTCCAGCGATGGAAACACCTCTGGTTGTGCCGGAGATCCTCCACCACAGACAAAGCCGCCTGATATCCAACAACCACCCGAGCCCGTACTTTCCGATGATGCCTCGGCTAGTCAACAAAATGATCATAGACCTCTTGCCAATGAGGGCGGAATTCTCTCCGCTGATTTGCAAGGTGTCCATGTCCGCAATGATGTCTAATGCTTTAGACCGGCTTGCCGAGTCTATCGCTGCGTACACAATGTTTGTTGATAATCCTTTTTCGCCTGTGTTTGGCCCCCTCATCAACTCTATTATGTCAATAAATAATCTAAGTTTCTTAATCTGGAATGTCCGGGGAGCAGGTAATGCTCGCTTTCTCAATACGGTTCGAGAATTGATTCGTATCCATCGCCCAAGTGTCCTTTGCCTAGTTGAACCACGGATCAGTGGCACGCGGGCTGATGATATTTGTCGAAGGCTTCAGTATGATGGCATGTTGCGTATTGAAGCCGATGGTTTTTCGGGTGGTATTTGGCTCTTCTGGAATACTTTGGACATTGTAGTCAACCCCGTTTCACTACATAGACAACACATTACAGTGGAGATTACTCGTAGGGGTGAAGAACCGTGGCTTTTGTCGGCAATTTATGCGGCTCCCAATCCCGCGAGGCGCATGGATTTATGGGACCATCTTTGAAACTTTGCTGCTCTGAATAACAGGCCTTGGCTGCTTGCCGGGGACTTCAATGCTACTATTCATTCTCATGAACGATCGAATTCCTCTACTGGATCGAACATGGCTTCTCAAACTTTTGGTCAATGGGTTGATGACCTCCAATTTCTTGATCTTGGTTTTTCTGGTCCTCCTTTCACCTGGACTACCGGTAACTCAATGGCGACTCATAACGCTGCTAGGCTTGACAGAGCTTTATGTACTGAATCTTGGTCAATCAAATATCCGTTTGCTTCTGTTCAACACCTAGTGGCGCCCTATTCTGATCATTTACCGCTGTTGATTCAATCGGCTCCACTTAGTACACCGGCTACTGGTGTGCGTCCATTCCGCTTTCAAGCGGCGTGGTTACTTCATTGTGATTTCCCGAACTTTATCTCATCTCGATGGTCAAACGATGTTGATGTGCAAAACTCCTTATCTATATTATCGGCAGACTTGAATCGCTGGAATAAAGATGTGTTCGGGAATATTTTTCAGCGCAAACGGAAATTATGGGCCCGTCTGAATGGGGCAAGACGCGCTCTTGCTTCTCGTCCCACTCAAAGGCTCATTGATTTAGAGTTAACTCTTTGCAAAGAATTGGAGGAGGTCTTACAACAGGAGCAACTCTACTGGTTCCAAAAATCTAGAGCGGACTTCCTTATTGAAGGTGATCGCAATACCCGATTCTATCATCTTTCGACACAAATCCGCCGTCGTTCTTCAAGGGTTATTACGCTCCAGAATGATGCAGGTAATTGGGTGACTGATTTGGAGGAGCTTCAGTGTATGGTTCTTGATTTCTTCTCGGGCTTGTTTACTGCAGGACCAGACCCGATCACATCTCATTTACCGGTTATTACCAATTCCTTTCCACTCCCATCTCAGGCTGATTTAGAACTGTTGTCTTGTGATTTTACATCAGCGGATATTGAATGTGCTCTTAAATCTATGGGACCCTACAAAGCGCCTGGTCCGGATGGCTTTCCGGCGGCGTTTTACCAAAAAAACTGGAGCTTGGTTGGAACTCAAACAACATACGTTCTTGACATTCTCAATACTGGTGTGATTCCACAAGGCCTTGGCGATGCGCTCATGTCTCTTCTTGCAAAGGTTGATGGCCCCACGTCACCTGCGCATTTTCGACCTATATCTTTGTTGAATGTTCTGTATAAACTTGTCACGAAGACTATTGTGAATCGTCTCAAATCTGTCCTTCCAGTACTTGTTCACCCGGCCCAGGCAAGTTTTATTCCTGGTCGACAAATTGTGGATAACGTTGTTGTTGTTCAGGAAGTAATTCACACAATGGCGGCGGCTAGGGGTTCTACCCGATGGATGATGTTCAAGATTGATCTTGCTAAAGCTTACGATCGTATCCGCTGGAGTTTCTTAGAATCGGTCTTGGTTGAAGCTCATATTCCGCCTCACTTGATCAATGTCATTATGAAAACTCAAACTCAGGGGAGAGTTGGTCTTCTTTGGAATGGGGCAATTGCGGGCTATTTTAACTCGTCAAGAGGCGTTCGCCAAGGCGACCCATTGTCTCCCTATTTGTTTGTTCTGTGTATGGAGAAGCTCACTCATATTATTCTTGATTCTGTTTCGGCGGGGCATTGGAAACCAGTGGTTATTGGTAGTGTCTCACTTTCACACTTGTTCTTCGCCGACGATCTCATCTTGTTTGCTGAGGCATCCATTGAGCAGGCTACAATTATTAAACAATGCCTTGATCAATTTTGTTTGATTTCTGGTGAGAAAGTAAATTTTGAAAAAAGTTCTGTTTATTTCTCCAAGAAGGTGCGTGCTGCTGTGAAAGTGGCAGTGAGTCAATTCATGGAAGTGCCGATTATTGACGATTTTGGGACATATCTGGGTGTACCAACACTTTGTGGGCGTCTAACTTCAGATAAATACCAGTTTTTACTCGATCGTGTGAGTTCGAGACTCCGAGGCTGGCATACTAAAACTCTAAGTATGGCAGGGCGTACAACTCTTGCAAACTCGGTTCTCACAAGTCTCCCTTTGTATGTAATGCAGTCCACACTTGTGCCGAGATCTATTTGTGACAAAATTGACTCTCATGTGTGCGATTTCGTTTGGGGATCCACTGCTGATAGCCGAAAAATTCATCTACTCTCTCGTGAAAAAATCTCTCGCCCGAAATCTGAAGGCGGGCTTGGGATTCGATCGATGCGCATCTCCAATTCAGCAGTCCTTACTAAACTTGGTTGGCGGATGTTGATGGAACCTGAATCCATTTGGAGCCGTGTTCTACGTGGTAAATACTGTCATGGCAGGCGAGATGTTGATATGTTTGTGGCAGCCCCTGGAAGTTCACATCAATGGAAAGGGGTTCTACATGGGGCTGAATCTCTTCTTCGAGGTCTGAAGATCGCTATTGGAAATGGTCACACCACACTCTTCTGGTTTCATAAATGGCTTGCTGATGTTCCACTTATTGATTTGGCGTTACAACCGGTTCCGGAACATCTTCAATCTCTTACTGTGGCTTAATGTTGGACTGGTTCTACATGGGATTGGACTATTATTTCAGATTTCCTCCCGGCCTCTATTTGTTTCCAAATGATGGCGGTAACCATCGATCCCGATTTGGAAGCGAATGATATTCCTTATTGGAGTCTGAATCAAGTTGGCGTTCTTACTACATCTTCGGTGATGAAAATGCTTCGAGAGGATCAAACTCCACCGGCTGTTAATTTCAACTGGAAAATGCTGTGGTCGATTCCTGTACAACAACGAGTGCAACATTTTATCTATCTCTTACTTAATCAATGTTTGCTCTGTAATGCGAATCGCGCTCGCCGACATTTGGCAAGTAGCGAGGCCTGCCCCCGGTGCCCGGCGTCGGAGAGTGAACTGCATATGCTGCGTGATTGTAGTCCAATTAAATCCGTTTGGCTTGCTTTATATGGCAATAACTGTCCGACAGATTTCTTCACTAACCAGAATCTGGAAAGCTGGATCACTGAGGGGGTCCGAAGGTTAAATCGAGCGGCCACTGAATTCGCAAACATGTTATGGTATATATGGAAGTGTAGAAACAAGCTTGTGTTTGAAAATGTTGATGATCATCTCCGAATCACTTCCACGGTCTGTAGCATCACGAGTGCTTTCTGGGAAGCAAAAGAGAAGAGCAAATCGTTGACAACAACAACATCTGTGTCGAATAATTCGGGTCAGATCCAGAAGTGGTGCCCGCCGCCTATGCAATGGTTCAAGCTCAACGTCGACGCATGTTCTAAAGGGAACCCCGGCATTGCTGGTGGCGGGGGAGTGCTACGTAATGAGATGGGGGAGTTCATTAAGGGATTCATATTTACCTGTGGTTCTTGTGCAGCTCTTACAGCTGAACTGAAAGCTATCTATTTTGGAATCAAGATGGTGGCTTCCATGGGAATTCCCAAGCTTATTGTGGAATCTGACTCATCTAATGCTGTGAGATTGATCCAAGATGACCAGTTATCAGTTCATTCTGATTTTCCCTTAATTCGCCAATGCAGGAAACTTATGCTTAGCTCTAGTTGTGTTTTTCAGTTCCGTCATGTCAATCGTGCTCTGAATAAGGCTGCTGATAAGCTAGCCAATGTTGCTGTTAATCTAGGCTCAAGTTTTACCACTTTTCAATCTCCGCCTGTGGAGATTAAGGATTTGATTCTTGCTGAAATTGTAACTGGCTCTAGCCTTTCTTAAGTTCTAATATATCGCAGGGGTTGTTGCCCTGTTTTCTGATCAAAAAAAAAAAATATTTAACACTGAGAAAATGACTGAGCCGTAGCTCCCGAAGATCAAGTTAATTAACAAAACGATTTTTTCAACCTATCTTTAATCTTTATTAAAAATACTTGAGTAGGTATATTTGGATTTTTTATATAGTTTTTTTTTAGGTTTTGATTTTTTAGATTGCCTTTCTTACACTGGTAGAAAAACTAGGACTGGGTAAACTCCGGTCTGGACCGGATTTTTGGATCGGACTGGGGGTATTCGGTCCGGTCCTCGGTCCACAAAAAATTACAAGCCGGTCCTCGGTCCGATCCGGTCCAAATTCGGTCCAGGTCCGGACCGACTTTTTATATTAGTGGTAAAAAAAATTATTTTGTGTAAAAAATATGTATAGTTATATTATAAAATTTATGTTAAAAATATAAATTTAATTTTTATATGATATAATATATATACTTTTATTAAAAATAATATTTTTTATAAATAAATAAAACATTTTTTTTATTAAAAATAATATTTTTATTGATAAAATAATAGTTCGGTTCAAAACCGGTCCAAACCGGGACCAAACCGGGACCGAGACCGGACCGGACCGGACCGAAAAACTGTTAACAAAAATATAATTTGGAGTCCGTTTGGATGACATCCGCTTATAGTTTATAAAGCATTTTATTTTTTATAATATATTAAATTGTTATTATGTGTTTGGTTGAGACTCCTCCATCTCTCTCAGCCAGTCAGCCTTCTCCCCTTCAGTCTTTTTTTCCATAACTATTTATTGTGCTTATCTCCGATTGACGATTGCCACCACTGCCCAGTGCCCACACCAAGAACCAGCATCCCGTCCTCATTGTTGCATCCACTCTCTTTCCACACAAGATTTCCCTCTCAGGGATTGATTCTCCTCACTCTCTTCTATCTAATTTTGTGAAATATGTTAAATAGTTGGTTGAATCTTCAATCAACGCATGGTATTGTTGTGGGCTATGAATGTTATCTTCATTCCTTGATGATTCATTGATTAATTGCTCAATTGAGTTTAAATTGAGAAAACCCCCAAATTGACATCGAAAATCTAATTTCTAATCTATCTGATTTGAGCTCGTTTGTTTATCTAATACATGGTGGTGGCGTGGTGCGATGACGATCTAGTTGTCTCTAGGCGGCCGGATGGTGGTCGGAAGAAGATAAGGGTTCATGGCCTGGTGATTTTTTATTTGACCATGGCTTGGTGATGATAATGAACAGTAATTACACAAAAATATCATCCAGACGCACTGTACTATTTTTATATATTATAAACTATAAAATGCTTTATAAAACATAAACAAATGCTATCCAAACGGACCCTTGATTATTTGGGGAAATTTGATATGATCACTCTTTTATATAACACCATGTGCATAGGTTGGGAATGATATGGCCTAGCCCACCAAATGTGTGTTATCGGGCTTGTGGATGAGAGCATGTCACTTGTGAAGCCCAATAGACGTCGTTGGGCCTGGCTAGAAAAAAAAGAGTATATTGCCTGTTTTAGCTAATAAACTTTATAGTTCCGGTAAAAATGTCAAAACAAAATGAAGTCTCTTTCACTAATAACCTTTTTACTTAAGTTTGAAAGTTTGGCAGCCTATAACTTGCAATTATGAATACCTTGTCCCTATATTGATCTTATTATGAAGATATGTTGATCTTGATACTCTTCCTTCTAATGTGAGTTTTTTTAGGTTGTGCAAACCCGATCGGGCCGAACCAGAATTTTATGGTCCGGTCCAAGACCGGGACCTTCCGGTACAGACCGTAAAACCGATTTACTTATACTTTATAGGATATTAGGCTTAGGGTAATTGGTTTGGGCAAAACTATTTACTACTTGTCAATTACTACGAAGTATCTTTTAAGAGATTCACCATCTTGCTAATTATATTTACTACTTTTGGTTGCAAATGTTTAAAGTTTCCTATTCAAAAAATTGTTGAATATTATTAAATGGAAGCTTTGAGTTGCGCCGATTATTATAGTATAATTAATCTTGCTAATTAATATATCTTATGGTATGGGCGTTGATTTCCAGTCATTGCAGTCAAATCAAAACACTAAAAGGTCAAATTGGTCCAAATTTGAGATCGAACCGTAATAAGATTGAACCGTAATGATCTGATCTGATCCGCTTCAGTTCACGGTCCACATTTTGTATGAACTGCGGTCCACTGGTCCAGAACGGATCATATATTCGATTTAGACTGGATACACATCCCAAGTTTTTTTATGCGATCAAAACACCTTATCCCACATAGGTGATTCATTGGTAGGAACTAGGAAGTATCGAAGATGTTAGGAGATTCCGGATTTTTCACTATCTCCGCCCTTCATGTAGATAAAAAATCAAATCACACTATTCTTCCTTCCACTAAATCAAGTCAATGTCAACTGAGTCACTTGCCATCGCAAATAAATTTATCATCTTTAAAAAAAAAATTGAACAAAGCTAAATAATGAAATCTAATGTTGAAGGGTAAAGTTTTCAATATTTAGATTTTAACTTTTAGACTTTGATACCAAGATTTCAAGAGGGCGAGACCTTTTTTTAGTAACGGCGCCTAATTTAAACAAAAACCTTCCTTTTTAATTTCTTTTCGCTCTTCACACTTCCCCATAACTTCCCACCACTTTTCGTTCATGCCCACCGCGCCTCTGCTTCAATACCTGACAATTCTCCAAGCTCCTCTCATCCATGGAGGCGAGTTCCGATTTTCTCCTCTATCCTTCTCCTTCTATCTCTCTTTCTCCGTCTAACTTCATTTCCTCTTCTTCTTCCCTCACAGGCGCTTCAAGCTCTGCTACTCCTCCTCGCAACATCGCTCATCTGTACTCACACCTCCGCTCTCCAGGTTCATCTCTCTCTCTCTTTCAATCTCTCTTTACTGAACTCGCAAAATCGATCGATTTTATAACTCTGTATCTGAATCATCGCTCGTGCTTTTGATGAATTCGAAAAACGAAGCTCGGAAAAACATGCATTGCAGATCGGCAGTGCGATTCGGGGCTCCACTGCGAAACCTGTGCTGCAAACGGAAATCTCCGGTCCCGGTGCACTCGAATTCAGCCGATTAATCCTTTTTCTGAGGTTTTTGATCCATTCTCAAGTTGATTTTTCACGATTCCTTTTGAAGATTTTCTGTTGAAGATGTTTGAATTTTGAATTTTGAAATTTTGCTTTTAGGTTAAGGGATTGCCGTTTAATCGGTACTCCTGGCTGACGACGCACAATTCGTTCGCGAGGTTGGGGCAGAAATCGGCCACGGGATCTGTGATTCTCGCTCCGACGAATCAGCAGGACTCCGTTACTGATCAGCTCAATGTGAGTATGAATTATGATTATTTTCGTATTTTTCTCTTTATTTCTTTCTAGTTTGTTTGTTGTTGTTGTAAAATAGCTCATTTCCAGTTCATCAAATTGAGGTCATACGACGCGTTCTAAGCTTCTAACAGAAAAAAATGTTCGATTTGCAATTTTTCCAAAGAGTTGGTAGTGGTTGTTTAGGGTCATAAAGGGAAAGAGTAGTTGTTTGGTTGTGTTTTGTCTAAAGTTCAGTGTAAAATGTAGATGACAAATTGATGACCTTTCTTTTGTTTTTTTTTATAGAATGACGACCAATTCTTTTGTGTCTTTCTGTTTGCATTGCGTTTTAGGTGCCAAAATTCATGTTTACACATTGATGGGTTTTGAAAGTATAGATCACAGTTGAAAGCATAGCTGCTGTTGATGATTGAAAATATAATGCACTATTGCACTGAGTAGTGAAATGGAAGTAATTGAAGCTTATTAAGCTAAAGTACTAAGAATGGATTTGTGGATTGCTTTCCTTAACAAGGAACAGTTGCATGGAGCAAAAGAAAAGCAAACATTTAGTTGCTGACTTGAGCTAGTGATTAGGTAGGTTGTGGGGTAAAGTGTTTTAAAATATTATTGAGCAGTATGTCAATATATAATATACTATGTGGCATCACTCATCATATAGTGCATCGATCAGTTGTATATGGTTGATAATTATTAATAAACTATCAATGATTTAACTAAGCAAAAGTACTAATCACATCTACAGCATGCTTATTTTGTTTTCATATGGGATAATGATGGCTATAGTTAGACCCCACATACTTTGGTCGGAAAGTACTAATATTTTATGGACCAAAAAATAAATAAAAAATATTTTACCTGTTCAATTTTTTGAAGTTAGATGCTTTCAAGGTAGCAACGTGGGTTTTGGAGTTTAATAGAACTAGGCTTAAAGGATGTTTTTCTTGCATCTTACTCTTCATGGCTTGTCGTGGATGTCTAGAATGCTTGATATTAAAATTAAAACATACATTATGTGAATGAAAGAAGCATATTCTCTTGAACATAACTTATATCTAACACTAGTAAACTTTGTTGCAACGGTTATGTTTGTTGTAAATCTAATTTCATACAGAACCATTCATACAAGTTTCCATAATAGCTTTATGGTCAGCATAGTAGTGTGGCACTAGAGGATTCTAATAAGAAAGGTAGACAATATTGGGTGGGTGGGCGGTGTATTTGTACTTGTACTCTGTTCTAGTTGTATTTTGAACTTAGAGAAAAATCTCTCCAGATAGAAATAATAAAGATACATTGATAGTGCTCAGCCACATTAATGCTCAGCCACATTGTAAGGTTGAATTATTTTTGAATGAATGTACATCTTAACATGAATATCTTGTGTTGCAGAATGGTGTTCGAGGATTGATGCTTGATATGTATGACTTTGAAAATGATGTTTGGTTATGTCACTCCTATGGTGGGAAATGTTACAATTACACTGCTTTTGTGAGTACAGAATCTTCTTTCTCTCATTAACATAAAAATGCATTATCTCTTGACAATTGATCTTGATTTCAAAAATCCGCCTGATCAGCAACCAGCTATCAATGTCTTGAGAGAGATCGCAACATTCCTCGAGTCAAACCCATCTGAGATCATCACTATCTTCATAGAAGACTATGTGGCATCACCAAAAGGCCTGACAAAGGTATTTAACGCCGCTGGCCTTAGAAAATTCTGGTTCCCCGTGTCTCGTATGCCAAAACACGGAGGAGATTGGCCAATCATAGATGACATGATCCAGCATAATCAGCGTCTCGTCGTGTTCACTTCAAAATCTTACAAAGAGGCCGCCGAAGGAATTGCTTATGAGTGGAAGTATATTGTGGAAAATCAATGTGAGCCCTTTCAACACTTCTCCATATCAAACTTACATAAATTCGTTAATGCAATTACATGATTACAGATGGTAATGGTGGGATGAATTCTGGCTCATGCCCGAATCGTGGAGAATCCCCTACTATGAACACAACTAGCAGATCATTAGTCTTGGTGAACTATTTCCCTGATGCACCTGATATTGTCACGGCTTGCAAGCACAATTCAGTGCCTTTGATTGATATGGTTAACACTTGCTATCAAACTGCTGGGAAAAGATGGGCTAATTTTGTAGCAGTTGATTTTTACAAGGTACTGATCCGTTAATTGCCATACTTAAACTTTTAAAGGGTCTTTTTGTGTCAGTTTGCAATGCTTAATTGGTTATATGTTTATTGAATGGTGAAGAGGAGTGATGGAGGGGGTGCGTCGGAAGCAGTCGATATGGCCGGTGGACAACTAGCTTGTGGTTGTGGAAGCATCACCAAATGCAAGGTTAGTAATTACTTGGATGAACTATACTCTCTTCTTTCACTAAAGGTTGTCATATTAAGGATATCAATGATTCATCTAAAGTATTATAAATTTGAAGGAAAAATTTATAAATTACTAATTATTCACCTCATTTAATTTGTAGATTTTAGTCGATATATAAAGATCAATAAGTTTAAATTTCAATAACAAACTTTGTAACTTTAAAATAATTCATTGCTTAAAACTCCAAGGCAACATACATTTTTTACCAAATTTTGAGGAATAAAATGGCAATCTTTTCCGGACTCGGGTAGTAGTAGAAATTTAAAAAACCATTTCTTTGGTCTGTTTTTTCGCAAAATTAACCATATAATTAGCAAAATATCACTCATGCTAAACAGAAGTTTTTGGGTTATTCAAGGAGCCATATTTCTTTAATTTATTTAAAACTCTTATGTGGTTAAGATCATAGCAAATATGAATAGTTTTGTAATGAAAAAGCAAAAAGAAGAAATTGACTGATCATAAATAAAGGATGATTGCTTGGACACTTCAACTACACATCATTATCAAGACGAAAATGCATAGCAAATGAAGTTTCTTTTGTAAGCTCTTGGATTGTTTGCAAGGAATTGAAGAATATATTCCATAATACTAGGCTTTGTTTGGCAGTGACACATGAATATTAATTACACTTGTAAGCTAACGTGACATGCGTTTCTTTGCAGCCAAACATGACTTATGGAGTGTGTGATGTGCCTGAGGCTGTGTTGGCTCCAGAGTCATCGCATATTTCCATTTCTTCTTCAACTTGGTCGCTCCAATTCTCGTGGGTCGTTGGAGCAATCTTAACATCCTTTTCACTCACCTTCAACCTGAATTCTTAGGGTAAAATTCCTGTTTTTAACCTCCATTTTCTTACCTTTATAGCATGATTGGATTTCACTTGAAGTTGTATATTTGTTTAGCTTGTTTATAGCATGTCCATTATCTTTATGGATAGGACAGGCAAAGGGACATGGTGCTCGAATTTGAACTAAACAAATTAAAATTAATTTCCCTTCAATCTGTTGATAAAAAGATTTTCGCCATTGAAAGATAAAAATCTCATTTCATACTTGGAAACACGATGAAGAGAGCAAAATAAAGTTGTTATTTTATCCATTGGGCCTCGTGGGAGAAAGCCCAATCAGATTCAGGCCCATGATCCGCCCATTAGTGAGAAACTCAATTGATCTCGTTTAATGCAGCTTTAATTAATACATTTGATTTAAAGTTTTTCGTAGAGAAATTGTTTGTCAAATTTGGACGTGCACGGCTCAAAATACCCGGATTCAATTTATGTTAGTTGTTGCACGCAAAAAGCTTTAGATCATAAATGTTAAATGTAGCATACAATCTGTAGGAAAACAACCCTTGATTTGCATCAAAGAGCTTTAGATCTAACAAGGATTGCAATTAAACCGAGCTCGAGCTTTCAATTGCTCAAGCTTGGCTCGGTTAAAAAGTGAGCTCGAGCTCAAAATCTTGCTTGAATTTAGTTTATTTAAATGTTCACCGAGCTTGAGCTAAGCTCGGAAACCTCGCATTTAGTTTCTTTGTGAGACAAGCTTGTGCACAACTTATCTACCTAATTAACTATACGAGCAAATGAACTTAAAAATTAAACTACGTAGTTTGAGAAGTCATTAAAACTATGTAGTTTTAGTTTACTTATATTATATATTATATATAATATATATGTTGGAGCTTATTCATGAACGTACGTATAATCTAATTTATTATGAATGTATAATTGAGCTTACTCATGAATAAACGAGTCGAGTTTTTGTGAGCTCAAACTTAGTTCATTTATCTTTCGAGCCTTAAATTATGTACAAGCTCAACTCTTTCACAAATCAAATCGGACACGAGCAAACTAGACGAGCCAAACACTAAATTACTCACGGATAGCTCTGTTCATTTACCTTCCTAGATCTAACCACGTATGTTTGCATGATATAACCTAACACATGTTAACGTTACATGATATAACCTAACACGTGTTTTCCAACCAACGCTAGATATTAGTGAATGTTACAAATGAAACCCATACCAAATCATAAAAGCATCAAATTTGAGTAGGCTCATCCATGACATGATGACCATAAAATCTTTATATTACTATATTATTATATGTGATCAGGAGTTCAGGACCATGAAATCATTATCATGACCGTTTGTTAAGTACTTTATACAAAATATTCACACTGGTCAAAGGGACAAGATAGAATAAAGGCTGGATTTCTTTTCTGTACAAGTAGGGCGCGAAACACAAGCAATTTTGTGAATATCCATAAAATGTTACTGTACATATCAAAGTCATTATCAAATTTTCCAGTCAAATTTTACCAGCTCGGTTAAATGGTAGTGCCATTCGTGAAGTGTTCTTGTCAAAATTAAACTTTTTTAAATAAAGAATCCTAACTGTACTACATAAGAATAAAAATAACCGTTAGAAATTTAGAACCAAAAGAAAAGTTATCATAAAGATATTTGTATTTATAAAGACATTTGGGTTCGATAATATGATATATTAAGAGGCCGAAAAAATTAACAACCAAACAACATACACGTCACATAACAATCAAACAACTACTAAAAAATAAAGATGGGTGCTAACTCTAAATCTAGAAACAAAAGAAACACATTATGAGCAAGCAATGTGAAATGCTACTAGAAGGGTAAAAAAAGGACATAAATTGAAAAAAAAATACACAAGATGGGTTCTTGAAAAATAAATATATTTAGGGCTCGTTTGGTATTGACATCTAAGATATAAGATATCGGATATTGGTATCGGTATGGATATTAAGATATTGGATATGGATATATCCGTATCTGTATGAGTGATATCTTTGATATACCAATTTTTCAGAGTATATCAAAATAACAATTGATTTAACCTGATATCACCCCGGTCGATGTCGATATTCTCGTAACATTATATTAGTTTGATATCGATATCAGAATGTACCAATCATTGAATATGAATATCAGTTATATCAAGACATATATCTGATATCCTAATATAAATACCAGACGCCTAAGTTATAACACATCTCATGCGGTCTACAAATTTCATCTTTTATTTTGCTTTCTAATTTTTCTCTCCTTTTCAAATTTGTAATTCGTTTGGCGCGATCTACGTACTCCATGGTAAATTTGTTGGACTCTCTCTAGTGGCCCCCTTCTAAGTTTTGCATGTGATGTGAGGATAGATTCTCTTTCGACCAATCACATAGATTAGCGAGTATTGGATCTTGGGCCGGGGCTCCCCTTCGCCACTTTTGGGCCCATTTTGTACGTGGTCAAAAGTTATGTACTAAAAAGTTGGGCCCACTAATTTTCTTGCCGATGATGACAGCGATGTTACCGGGCGTGGGAGAGAAAAGTACTCACTTCTCATTGACAACAAAACATTCATCCATCTGGCATCTTTCAGCGTTTAGGCGGAACTTAGACGGAATTAGGCGGGGATTTTAGAACAGGATTAAGAGTGTTATTTTGATATATTAAGTGTTATTTTAATCATATGATCATACTTTCGACTAAAAAAAATCATATGGTCATACTCGCTTCTCATTGACGACAAAACATTCATCGATCTGGCATCCTTCAGCGCCTAGGCGGGCCTTAGATGGAGCTAGCGGAAATTTTTAGAACAGTGTTAAGAGTGTTATTTTGATATATTAAGTGTTATTTTAATCATACGATCATGCTTTTGACTAAAAAAAATCATATGGTCATACTCATACCCATATTCGATGTCTTATTATATTTTTTGATATGGTAAGAAAACTAGGAGGCCCCATGTTACAAAAAGCATTCTAGAGTATACTTGTGGATGACAACTTGGAGTTTTGAATGGTTCTAAATAGTGTTTATAGGGTGAATAGACGGTATCGTAAACTAACTCTACTCGCATGAAGAATCCGCAAAGACTTGAACTATTGGAGCGATACAAATAAATTCGAGATCAACATTTCAATTTCCTAAGGACACCTATCTTCAAGATTCCTTGATAACTATAAAATTATCACCATATCTATACTTCGATATCTTAATATAACTTAAACTGATAAAGTCCAGTTAATCGATAATCCGTGGGTCATGAGGTAACAGTCCTGACACATAAGTCCGATTAGATTCCAATCCAAAACTATATAACAATGGGCAGAGTAACTTGTTGATTTATATACTAGGAGAATTCATGTACCAACATTTTTCACATGGGAACACTCTCAATATAAACCCATATCTTAATATTAAAAATATCATTATCTATATTTATATCTTTAATGTTAATACCAACCTTAGTCCAAGCTGGATTGAAAATTCCAGTCCAACCTAAGATCAAAGACAATTTAGAACCACTATTAGACCGGACCAAGTTCATGCATTTTTAATCTTGAAAATTGGGGTGTGGACACATTTTAGATGTGAAAATTCCTTCTTATTTATAGATGTCTCTTTGAAAAACACACTTTATACGTAATTAGAGATTTATAACATTCTATATCAACATCATGACATCATATTATAACAATGTGCCAACTTGAAAATTGTCATCTTATTAATGCTGTAATTTTGTAATTCTCAGCTAAATGGTTTCCAATATTGTTGTCATGTATGTAGAAAAAGTACCACACCTATGTATTCAAATAGAGAATCAAGCATCAATTTGAATGCTTAAATACTCTTACTCTTAAATGGCAAACTAAAATTATGCAAAAACCCTTCCACAAACTAAACCCTTAAATAAACCAACCTATTTCACTCGGGGGTGTTCAATCGGTCCAGACCGATGGACCGTAATATTTTTACACTTTGGACTATGGACCGAACCGAACCATATTAATTTGGTCCGCCCTTATATATTACTGCTTGATCCGGGTTTTGACCGTAAGGACCAAATCTACATATTTTATAATAAAATTTTAATAATTTAGGTTAAAAAAGAGTTAAATTATGGTCCGATCCAAATTTCTAGCTAGCATAAATGGACCATAAAAATTGAGATTTTATATCAAATATAATAATTAATAATTTAGATTTTATTTCCAATATATATTGCATTATTTTTATATAAAAATTTTAAAAATACATATATTACGGTTCAATCCTATCCGAACCGTAACTTTATTGTCTTGGACCGAACTAGACATGACCGTAACTCGTAATTTTGAAATATAGCAGACGGTGGACCGGACCATCTCGGTCCCAGTCTTGGACCAGACCGGAATATTACGGTCCGATCCGATCTGGTCCGGTCCATGTTGCACAACCCTAATTTCACTAATCTCACATATCACCTTAGCATTAGTAATCCCCATCAAACAAATAAAGGTGGAAAACAAACAAGAAGTAAGGTCAAACCTATTCCATACTTTTTTCCATAGGTATACATAAGACTAATTAATATAGGGGACATGAAATGAAAGAACATAAACCACTATTGATTATAATGATAATGACTATTAATGAATAAAGTGATTTGACCAAAAAAAATAATGAATACGTGAAAATAAAGTCAAGCTCCCATGACATAAAGGGTTTTAATTTCTTGCCACAAGCAATGCCATGATATATCAAGCTCAATCCAGCTAAGTATATGTTTGGGTTTGACACAGATTCTTTTTATATTTCTTTATGCCTTTTATGAAAGGTATCACTATATTTTCCCTCTTTATTTTTTGGTCGTCTCTCTTGTTGAACCGATTAGACATTTCCTAATTAAAAGACCTTCCTTCAAATTTATTCAATTATTTAGTTTTGGACATTGTTCGTGTGAGTCAAAGCAAAAATCTTATAATGCTATTTCATATTTTTATCGTTTAACTAGATGTTCAAAAAATTACTTCAAATTTATATGGTACTATGTACTTGTACAGTGTGGAATTTAGTCAATCTAGCTTATAGGTCAAGGTTTGTTGTAACGAGTGATCGAACGAGAATAATTAAAAAAATCGACACAGAGATTTACGTGGTTTGGTAACAGAGTGTTACCTACGTCCACGGGCAGAGAAAGTGTATATTATTACGGAGGCTAATTACAAATTGCAGAATATTAGGTATTTCGAGAGAGTATATAGTGACTCGGGAAACCCTATTACAAATTATGGGTCGTAGGTCCAAATAGATCACGAGAGGCCCAACAGATCAGCGAGACCACCGTCGAGGGGCGCTGCCCCTCGGACTCCTTGTCAGGGGCTCCGCCCCCCAGACCCTTGTGTTGTTGGGGGCTCCGCCGCCCGAACCCCTGGCGAGTTCCGTTCAACGACTAATTCAAGGCATATCAACAAGGTCCACCATTCAAATTTAGCCCTCGACGTCTAGACGAGTTGTGCAGGCTAGACAACCTTCTAGGTGTTTTCGACGGACTCTAGGTTGGATCATAATTTATACAGCGACATTATGATGAAATTGTTCTTTATTTATATATTCTCACCAATTATAACTAATAACCCTATAAATTTAAAATTATACTGATTCACAAGCCCTCACCTAATCATATAGACGTTAGCGACGTATTAGGCCTCATCCCACCTGGCCACCTCCTAGTATTTTTAGAACACCTTACTATTCTCAAGACAATGAATAGAAAAACACTAATTAAGTACCCATTTTAATTGAACAAAACTAATATAAATTGACAAATACAATAGTATTTGTATCAACTTTTTTTATGACAAAGTAAACTTAAGAAAAAGCAAGCTAGCCCTTATAAAATTAGGCAGATTTTGACACCATATGTAGTCCTATGAGCCACAAACCGGGCCACAAGAATGATAGTACATTAATGCCACGTGGAAATTCCTTATTCTAAAAAAATTATACCCGGAAATGACAACTTAAACCCGTGGGACCCAGGCGGTCAAACTTAGACCCCACATCTCTCTTCTTTTACTGTCAAACGGGCCCACTTACCAGCCTGGCCCACTCATTCAAACCCAACCAAGATTTCACATCCCTCTGTTTTGATCCCCACACGTGTGGGCCTGCAAAAAAACAAACCAGTTCAGAACCATAAAAGCCCCCTTCAGATTCCTCCCCTGACACTTCTCAATTTCCTCATATATGTCTCTCCGATTCCGATCGCCCCTCACCGGAAAATCAAGAACTCAAAATCAACAACCATGGCGGACGCCGGAGAGATCCCCGACCACTTCCTCTGCCCGATCTCCCTCGAAATCATGTACGATCCCGTCACCGTCTCCTCCGGCCACACCTTCGACCGTCCCTCCATCGCCGCCTGGCTCTCCGCCGGCAACCCCACCTGCCCGGTCACCCGCTCCCCGATCTCCTCCGACCTCATCCCCAACCTCACCCTCCGCTGCCTCATCCACCACCACACCTCCGCCGCCATCCCCGCCGCCCCGAAATCCCCCGCCGCCACAAACCCCGTCATCCTCCGGTACCTCCTCGCCCGCTCCTCCCCGTCCTCCGGCCTCGAAACACCAACCCGAGTCGCCGCCGTAACTCGTCTGAGTCGACTCGTCCGTGACTCGGACGAGACTCGCTCCCTCCTCTCCTCGCTCCCGGAGACTCGCCGGGTCCTGGAGTCGATCCTGTTTTCATCCGGCTCGGACGAGTTGAGGAACGAGTCGCTCGCGCTACTCGCCGCGGTTCGACTCGGCGAGTCAGGCTCCAACTCGGTGGATTCGGGTTCGGGTACGGATACGGATCGGATACGGATCTTGATCCGGTTGATGAGCGAGCCGAACACGATCGACGTGAGAGCGAACGCAGCGGCGGTGATGGAGGCCGTTTTGGCGGGGACCGCGTCGCCGGAGATGATTTACGACGTCGCCGGCGACGAGGGGGCGGTGGAGGCGGCGGTGGCGGTGATCAAAGGCGGGGTCTTTTTCCGGCGGGCGGTGAAATGCGGCGTGAGGGCGCTGTTCGAGCTGTGCCTAGCGCGGCCGAATCGGGCGCGGGCGGCGGCTGCGGGCTCCGCCGAGGCGCTGGTGGAGTTGGTGTCGGAGTTGGAGGAGGTCGAGAGGGGGGACGTGGAGAGGGCGCTGGCGACGGCGGAGCTGATGTGCCGGACGCCGGAGGGGCGCGCCGCGTTTGCGGGGTGTCCGGGGGCGGCGGCGGTGCTTGTGAGGATGTTGTTGAAGGTTTCGGAGAGGGCGACGGAGTATGCGGCGGGGGTGTTGCTTGCGGTTTGTGAGGCTTCGGAGAGGGCGAGGGGGGAGGCGGTGGCAGCCGGGGTGGCGACGCGGTTGTTGTTGGTGGTGGAGAGCGGGTGTACGGCGCCGCGCGGGAAGAGGAAGGCGTTGATGGTTTTGAGGTTGTTGGATGAGGCGTGGCCGAGGGATGAGAATGATAAGTTGGTTTGGAGCGACGTCGTATTGTGTTGAAGGGGAAATTTGGAAGTGATTAATAATTGATTTTGGTTAGTGTTTAATTAAATTGATTGAGAGGTGTAATTTAGGAGCAAGAGGAGATCACGTGAAGTCCAAGTGTATAAGAGTATATATACGTACGTACAACTAGTAATACAAGTGTTTAGTACCGATTTTTACTTGTATCTAAGAAATTGAGTACAATTTGTTGCAATTGGATGGAGTTGACAAAGTGCTCGACTTAGTTTAATGATGCCGAAGTTTGCATGTTTGATTGATCCTCAATGTTCTAAAAATGCTAATTTGTCTTAAATAGAGAAGATTCCTCTGGTGTCTTTTTTTTTTTTTTTTGGAAAAGGTTACTGCATAGAATTATAAAAGGGTAGGGGAATATACAAAAGGCCTCGAGAGTTCCAAAACGAGGATAGTTACAAAAAAAGGCAGCTGCTAAGTGCCTAATCTAGTTCTCCAGGTGACAGGGATGCTCCGATTCCAATTCACTTGGGCATGAAGTTTCATGGATGAGATGATCTGTCTAGCGCATTCCTCAGCAGTAGTCGTGGTATTTTGGTAGACAAGTGTATTTCTCGCTTTCCAGATGCAGTAAACCGAAGTGGTTAGAGAGATGCTTCGAAGGTGGTAGAGAAAGGAGCCTTTGTTTCCACCACCAGCGAGCCAGCTGATCCAATCATGCAGTTGACTAAATCGAGAGGAGATGCCTAGCCATCTGAAAATTATGTCCAGGACGGAATTGGTATAGGAGCAAGCATTCCAAATATGGTCCTCTGTTTCGTCTTCATTGTGGCAAAGCTTACAGGTGGGGTCGGAGATGATGCCCCATTTAGTGAGTCTAGTCAGGGTTGGAAGACGTTTATGAGCAGCGATCCAAGTAATGAAACTGTGGCGTGGCGAATGCAGCTTGCCCCAGATTGTGGGGTTCCAGGTGTTGGTCTCACCCACATGCCGGAGGAGATTGTAGACACTTGCAGTAGAGAAGGTCCCCTTGTTGCTTCTCATAATCTTTTCAAGTTCAGCTGGTGTGTCTTTGGTTTTGAGCTCATTTTTTACCTTCATTAGTGCCTTCCAACCCCAGCTGTCTCCAGGTTTGACAGTGGCTGACCAGATGTTGTTGCTCTGGAGTTGGTAGGTTTGGGTCCATTGGTACCAAAGGCTGTCTTTCCCTGTTGCAATTTCATAAATGGACCGGGCATTACAAGCTTTATTCCAGGAAAGAAGCTCTTTTATGCCAAGTCCCCCTTCAATTTTTGGTTTAGTTACACAATTCCAAGCTATCAAGTTGCGCTTGCCAGTATCGTGCCCAGTCCAAAGAAAGTTTCTTACAATGCTTTCAATTTTCTCGATGACCGTCATGGGAAGCATAAACACATTACACCAATAGGAATTCATGCTGAGAAGGACGCTTTTAATGAGCTCTAAGCGGCCAGCATAAGATAGAGACTTGGCTGTCCAAGATTGGACTCGAGCAGTGATGCGGGCTATAAGAGGGCTATACTCTGGAATAGAGAGTCTTTTGGACCCCATGGGAAGTCCTAGATAGTTTAGAGGAAGTTCGCCCATAGGGAAATTTAGGATGTTTGTAATAGTGATCTGATCTTCCCTATTAACACCACCAAAATAAACAGATGACTTGTTGTTGTTGATTTGGAGTCCAGATATCTCACGGAAGAGGTTTAGGGAGTTCTTAAGGAATTGGACAGAAGTGGGATCACCCCTACAGAAGAGGATCAAGTCATCAGCAAAACAGAGATGTGTGAGGTTTGGTCGGCTGCATTTGGGGTGGTGGTTGAAATTTGGGTCTCTGGTTTGGTTTTTGATGATTCTTGAGAGGTATTCCGTGGCAAGGACAAACAAGTAGGGGGATAAGGGGCAGCCTTGGCGGATGCCTTTCCGCCCTTTGAAGAAGCCCTCTAGGGTGCCATTTATGTTTATGGAATATGTAACAGTTGTGATGCAAAGTCTGACCCAGGAGATGAATTTAGCAGGGAAGCCAAAGGCGGCCATAGCTTGGAGAATGAAGTTGTGATCGACTGAATCAAAAGCTCTTTGAAAATCCACTTTGATAGCGCAACGAGGCGAGGTTGTTGATCTATCATATTTGTGGAGAAGTTCCTGACATAGAAGAGAGTTGTGCCTAATTGATCTCCCCGGTATGAAGGCACTCTGGTTTGGAGCAACAATGTCGGGAAGAGTCTCCTTAATACGCCTAGCAATTACTTTGGCAATGGTTTTGTAGAGTGTGGTGCAACAAGAGATAGGTCGGAATTGGTTTATGGAATCAGGGGCAGTTGACTTTGGAATGAGAGTGATTGCGGTATGATTGAGTTGTTTGAGCATTTTGCCATGGTTGAAGAAATCCAGAATGGCGGAGGTTACATCATTCCCTATGATATCCCAAGTTTTCTTGTAGAAAAGGGAGCCATATCCATCGGGTCCGGGCGTTTTGTTGTTGCCTAGGCTGAAAAGAGCAGACTTGATCTCTTGGGGGCTGACTTCTCTTGTGAGAGAGGAGCTGGTGGTGTTGTCAATCATGGGCCCTTCTTTCACATAGCGTGAGATGAGGGGAGTGGTGTTTTTGCTTGAGCCAAGAAGCCCTTCAAAATGGTTTACAATGGAGTTGACAATCTCAGGTTGAGATCGGAGGGTGTTCCCGTCATTATCCAGGAGGGTATAGATTTTGGTGGAGTTCCTCCGATTTTGAAGGTGTTTGAAGAAGTAGGAGCTGCTATGATCCGAGAATTTGATCCACTTGAGTTTGGCAAGTTGGCAAGTGGTTGTGCGGAGCTGGTTCATGTCATTTTTTAGTTTGGTAAGGGCCATGTTCTCCGCATCGATGAGGTTTTGGTCAAAGGGTGAGGCATGGAGATTGGTTTGGATTGCAGATAAGGTCTCTTTTTGGAGTTGAACCTCGGTTTTCAGGGTTTCCAGCTTCATATTCTCAAACTTTCGAAGGGAGTTTTTGAGCATTTTTTGTTTGGAGAAGATTTGGAACATTTTGTGGCCTTGAATATTCTGTTTCCAGATGCTTTCAACTGTGGTGTGGAAGGTTTCATGGTCAGCCCAGATGTTGTTGAACCGAAAGGGCGGATTAGGTCTGTGGGAGGAGGGTTGGATTGAGGTTAGGATCGGTGAATGGTCAGAAGGGCCCGCATTATCAAAGTGGACGGTCGAATTTGGAAATGAGCAAAGCCAGTTTTGGTTGATCAAGGCTCGATCGAGTTTGCACCACAACCTCTGAGTAGGGGATTGCTTGTTACACCAAGTGTAATGGCAGCCAGAGTAGGGGTGGTCGGTAAGATTGGTAGAGCAGAGGAGATTTTGGATCTCAGTGGAGACATTGAAAGGGTGGCTGCCATCGCCCTTTAATTTTTCAGTTGGATCAAGAACGACGTTGAAATCCCCAAGTATGATCCAAGGGGAGTTATTAGAGGTAGCAATACTCTGTAGGTCATTCCAAAGGCTATTACGGGTATTGGGTTGGTTTAGAGCATAGACGAAGGAGATGCAGAAGGAGAGGTTTCCACAGATAGAGTTGACAGTGGAATGAATGATTTGGCTACTTTTGAGGTGGGTGACAATGTTATATTTGGTGGGGTTCCAGCATAAGAGAATTCTACAGTTGTGAGAGAGATCAGAGTTGGAGATTGAATTCCAATTAGGAAAGAGACTTTTAGAAATGGAAGATTCTCTGGTTTGATGGAGGTGGGTCTCAAGTGTACAGACAATATCTGATTTTGTAGAGTTAACAAGGTGTCTTAAGTAGTCTTGCTTAGTGGGGTCATTAAGACCCCTGATATTCCAACAAAGAATGTTTGGACTAATCATGAGTGGGTGGGTTTTTTATGGGAAGACACTTGTCATTTGAAGGGTGAGGTGAAATTGGAGGGTTGGTGATGCAGGGAGTGGTTGATTTTAATGAGATGTTGGTGGTGGGCCTGGAAGTTGGATTGGGTGGTGGAAGATTGTTTTGTTGTGGAGGAGAGTCAAGGGAGTTAATGCCAACTTGAATCTCTGGTGTGGAGTTGTTTCCATTTGGGATAGGACAGGTTGAGGGGGAGGGATCTTTTGGAGTAGCAGAGGGGGTGGGTTCTTTAGAGATATCAGAACTGGAATTTGATGTAGGGGGATTTTCAAAGGTGTTGTGATCTTTGGGAGAAATAAGCACGATAGGAGAGTGAGGTGGGGGAGGAGTGGGTAGAAGAGGCCCTTTGTTAGAGCAATCTGGGGGCAATCTTCGTCGGTTATTAGGAGGCATGATTTTCAGAGAGTTGGATTCAGTTTGGGGAGCCAAGCAATTGTGGCCAAACTTCAAGCATTTGGGGCAACGTGTTGGCAACCAGTCATATTGCAAATTTTGATGTATAATTTCACCATCAGGGCCATGAAAACTCACCTCCCTAAGGAGTTCAGTTCTGCCGGTGATCTCGACCATGACTCTTGCGAAGGAGAGCCTGTCCTGGTTTGCCGAGGTGAAGTCGGTGAGGATTGGTGTTCCGACCGCTGATCCAATTCGGGCTAACATGTGCTCCGACCAAAAGCGGACGTCAAGGTCTGGGAGATTTATCCAGATGGGCACCTCTTCCAAGCAAGACATATCTATTGTCATTCCTTCATACCATCTCTTGAGGATGAGGGGTTTTTGACCACCTATGAACCAAGGCCCCCTCTCAAGTATGGAGCTTAGATCTTCCTCCTTTTCAAAGTGAAACACAAATATGCCATTATCTTTACGGAGAATGGTTACTTAGGTAGTTTTAGAAGGGTTACTTAGATGAGTTGGATAGCTAGATGAATTGAAAACTTTCAGTATAATAGAGCCTAAATAAAACTTAGATTGGATTTTTAAAATAGTGTTTATTACTCGACTATAAAGACTAGACACATCTCAAACCATAGTTAATAATATCTCTTTTTTTTTGGTCGAAATTAAGTTAATGGTATCTCCTTATAATAAAACTTAAATTTTTATTAATCTTATAGAAAACCATCCGTCTTATTTCTAGGTGTGAGTTTGGTTTATTTTTTTTTATCAACTTAGCAATAAGTGTTACCAATATTATTTAATGCGCATTCTGATAGTTTTCGTCAAAACTTCTTGCGTAGAAACTAAATTGTTTCATTTTCAACACATCTACCAAGAGGTTAATTGAATAGTAGACTTTTAAGTCATGTTTGCCTTTTCATTTCCTCTTATCGTTATAATTCTTTCTTCCATATCGTATGATAATATGTTGTTTTCGTTACATGATCTCCAAAGGACTTAATCACCCCCGGTTTTTTTTTCTACATAATTTGCATAACTTTTGACTCAAACTTTCATACTAGGGAAAAATTGTGAGAATCCCTTATACACCTCACAATGGACGTTCACAAACAAATTTACATTTAAAGGAAAAAATCTCCAAAATTACCATTATAACCCTATTAAATAGTACGCCTTGGGGGAAAAGTTAGGATTAATATGGTGTAATTATAAGAGGTACAAATGAAAAGTAATGGACAAAATTCTTATATGAAGATGTATTGTGAAGCAATTTTTTTTTTCTAAACATCTATTATAAAACAGAAAGAGTCATATTTTAAAATATAATCTTTATTACTCCGTATAATCTTCTAATATGTAATATATAAAATTTTTCTATAATATCTACACGTCTACGTTCTAACTATACGTAACCATACACATAATGTAATTTTGATTTGGTCGAGAATGAAGATATAACATAGTATAGTTTATTCATCTATAGCTAATGAAATGGACGTGTAACAGATGCAACATGTAATGTTGGGAGCGCACGTGCAATTTACCCAAAATTGTTCACGTGGAAAATTCTTTTTTCACGCGTTCGCACTATTTGTGGGCATGCATATATTCTACACGGAATAGCTACAAGGCTACTATTAAGTTTTTGGTCATCCGGTCATGTCTTTGGACTTTGGTCAATTTGAAAACTACATATACCACGCTCAACTATTATGTTTTACAGCCTGTTATTTGTTCAATTAGGTAAAGTTCATAGTCGAGCTTGGAAAGTGAGACTTACTATATTTATGATTATGAGAAATGTCATATATAGATATAGGTAATGAATTGATTAATTGGAAAATTCTATTCACATCTTATACATAATTTCTTCTTTTAATTTCTTCTTTTTTTTGTCAAAGTTCTAGGAATTGTTGAGGTATTTTCCTTTTGAAGTACCCTCCCTAGATAGAAATGACTAGTTGTCTGGCATTCGGACGACACTTTTTTTCCTTTAGTTCTTGGCTCAATTTCTGCGTTCTCGAGCTTATTTAGGCTTTTTTTTATCGCTTCTTCCTTGTTTTATGATTTCTTTTCTTGTTATGTTTTCGCGCCGTTTGTCATGTCTTTCGAGACTACGGTGATTTGAAGTAGGGATGCTCAACGGGTTGACCCGATCCGCGTCCCACAATTCATATATCTATATAATTATTGTGATTGTTATGTCCTTTATTTCTTGACATGCTTCAAAATTTACTTGAATAACATTATAACTTTATAAGTCTTTAACAATGACAATTCACCTCTATAAAAAAATTAATAGACATCAATTGATAGATCTTTTTTGAATTATAGATCATTGCACAAATTAATGCACAACATCATCATCATCAATTATTATTTTTCTTAACAAAGTAATACTCCGTATAATTTTTTTTTAAATTAAAGGTTGCAGATCGACCCACAAACTAGACGGGTACCCGACCCGACCCACAACCCGAAAATTTAAAAAACTGATTCGTTATATGCGGGTCAGGTCAGTGTAAGCTGCGGGAATCCACATTATCCTAGTTAGAAGGGTGGAATCCACATTATCCCATTGCATGCATGTAAAATTAATTTCTTAATGGATCATAACGGGCTTCTAATTGGCTCAATCTCCAAACCCAATTCATCTCACTCCCAACTGACGAATAAAATCTACCAAAACTAAAAATATCCACCAAGAAATATAAGACTTCAACTTGTTATATTACATGAAACGTTCTGCACACATTACTTATGAAACATAGCACACACAACTCATAATTTTAGAGGCTTACACTCAATTAATTGCACCCATGTGAGCACACTTTATTAAGAAGTTTCAGCCATAATTTATGCAATAATTAACTGCTGAAATGATCATATTTAAGCTCCACCTATCACAGCATTATTATTGTCCACGACGACCAAGTGCATAAGCTCGCCAACGGCTTGTTTAAACACTTGTTCAGCACTCGAGTTTGGATGTTGCTCAGAAGCTCCATTAGCCTGTCACCAGAAAATACAAATAAAAAATAAAAAATAAGAAATAAAAAACCCCAAAAGTTAATAATAAAAAATAATAATTGGGATATTCCAAATTTTTGTTGAGTGAAGGCATTTGGGCTTGATGTAGTTCTTATTAGAAATCATATTTTTGATATAAAATATATTTTTATATTTTTAAAGTACGTGCAAAATAATTAACTTTTGCATATTTTAAAACAAAAAAATTATATTTTCTATTAAAATTATATTTCCTAATAAGAACTATAGCAAGCCCATCAATCTTTAAAAGATGCAATATAAAGTACATTCTTTCATTCAATTTGCAGATTCAGAATATGCCCTAATTAATTAATGTATGATCTAGGCACGAAACCCTGAACTTGAACCCAAACAGAATACAATTTCAATCAAAACCCTTTTCTAGAAGAGTGATTTATATCAAGAAAATCAACTAGCTACTTATACAATCACCTAATTAATTGCAAATTAATTGGCTTATCTATTTGCTCAATTTCTATTGGGTTCACATTGTGAATTCAACATTGGAGTTATTCTAAGCTAATATATAACTGAATTACTAATTAGTTTTAAGATTCGATGAACTTTATTTATTAGGCTTGACAGTAATAATGTTTTAATACTCCGTATTAGTTGTTTGTAATGATCTAATGCTTTCCATCCTGACCTATCATGAATTAAAATTTCATGCTTCCATACTATGAATTAACCACAGTTCAATCCAATTGCTTAGCAGAAATGAAACCCAAGAAATTAAAGAGCAATTAAGTTAATTAATCAACTTACAAGGCGAGCATGGATCATGTAGGAGCATTGATCCTCATTAGCAAAAGCATGGATATTCTCCACCTCCACCATATGCTTAACCAACACGGCAACAATGGCGGTCAAGAGACCGGGCTTCTTCTTCGAGCAAGCCATGATGAGGGCCTCATTCTTGCCAAAGGTGTTGAGCACAACATTAGATGAAGTCCATGTTTGAAACATCACTCCTCCGTTCTGATGACTGGGGCCATTTTCGACTGTCCGATGAGCTAGGGGCTTTAGGGTGGGGCCAGAGCCATACTCGGCTAGGAAGGACTCCCTGGTGGTTTGACCGGCTAGCTTTAGCTGAGGGGAGGTGGTGGAGGAGGGTGGTGGCTCGTAGGTGGTAGTGGCGGTTGTGGGGTTGCGGCGGAGGTTGTCTTTCTTTTGCTTGAGGTTTTGGAGGGTGGTTTCTAGGGTTTTGATGAGAGTGATTGCTTCATTCACAATGGTGGACTTGTCAACCTATATTGTTTATATATCATAGAATCAAAGAGGATTAGTAATTTGATGTTGAGGACAATATTGTAACAAAGAGAAGAAATAATTGTCAAGTGAAGGAGTTTTATTTGGTTTTTTAAGGGGGCACACTGTCATAAAAATCAAAACAGAGACTTCGAGGTAGTACCTTGAGATTTTAACGGTACGTTTAACTTGATATTCGAAGCTAAGATATTTATATTTGTATGCTTGTAAGACAAAAAACTATTATTCCTTATAGAATTGATACATTTGCAAAATTTGGATTTAAATTGATCAATCCCCAATGCTATTTTATATGTAATTTATTTTTGGTTGAAAGTTATTTTATATGTACTTTTAAAGATAAATTCACAAGCAAAAAATTGAAAAAACTTTTAAAAGTGATTAAAAATATATATAAAAAAGGAAGATACAGGTTTTATTAATTTTCTTATTTAAAAAAAGAGAAGAAACTAGGAATTAAAGAACTTAATTGAAAAAATAATCTTTTTTTTGGGTTAAGTGAAAAAATAATTGGAGAGAATTTGGAGCTTAAATTGCGATGGATGTCCAACTCTACAGAAGAATGGATTGATTTTCGACCTAAAAAAAGAAGATTGGATTAATTAATTGCCAAATTTAGTCCCTTCATAATTCTATAGTATCATTAAACAGTAAATAAAACTGGACTGAAGAGGATTAATCAGAAACTCCACATATATAAAAATGAGAAAAAAAAATTAAAGCTCGGAATCTTGCCCTAAAAAAACTAAGAAATACAAGTATTGTACTTCGGTTTTTCTAATTTTTACCTTTAGGCATAGCTTAAGAATTCTGTTTATAGTAATTAAAAATTTAAAATAAATAAATAAGTCCTATAAACAAACTTAAATAACTCTAAGAAAATCTTTATAATCAAGAATTATTAAGGGCACTATCTTTATCCGTTGAAACACAAATTGAGCAACAATTAAGGATCGGTCACTCTCCCAATCCTTAGTGTTAGTACAATAAAAACAATCAATAAACATAATCAAGAAAGAACTATATATATTATCAACAAAGGTAAAGTAATTACATAAATTACCTTCTCAGAAAGATGAGGAAGCAAAGATTGAAGAGCGCTAAACATAGACCTCATCCTCTTCCTCCTCTCCCTCTCGCCACTAACATGATCCGTCCCACTTATAATTACAACATCCTGATTCTCCGATCCCCTTTTCTTCCCTGCATTCCGATTGTCCACGTGGACAATTGGAACACCCCCACCACTTCCACCACCGAGCACAGGAAAAACAAAACTATCAGCACCACCACCAGCAACATCAACAGAAACACTACCTCCGCCACCAAAGATAATCTCTGGTGGCGGCTGAGCGTGTTCCTCGATAATAGTTGGATTAGGCCAAAGGTGGACCTGCCAAAACGACTCGTCTATGGCATCCGCCGGAGAACCACCACCACCACCGATGCCACCGCCCTCCGACTCCTCCACCGGGCTCGTGTTCAAGCTCAATGAGGATCTTGAATTCATCATTGAGATTTGAGAGATGTGTTGATTTTTACGTACAAATGCAAATGAAGATATGTGTGCCCTTATAACAAGAACACTCTCTACCATTCATAAGAAAAGGAAGGCATGCACGACACCCAATGGTATGTGGGTCCCACTGGTTTTAGAAGGATCCTTCGTTTGCTTTTTTAATTTTTTTTTTTACTTAGTGCAACAAACCGGAAAAGGACAAAGGGGAAATAGTGACAAAATTTGTTACTTCTTCAGAGTTTATCTCAAATGTGTGTGTTTAACAAAAGATTAATAAGGTTATACTATAATGGCTTTTTTTTGAGTCTATACATAAGGTTACTATCATGATATTTGGTTCATTTTTTTATTATGTCTACAATATGATGAAATAAGATGAATTGAGCCTCGTGCATAGGAGAAGAAGAGAGTTGTATATTTGTTTCACATTGTGAAATGTTTTTTTTTTGTCAAGGCTACTGTGTGTGGGAGTTAAAACGGTGACCTCATGGTACTACCATGAAGACTTAACCGCTTGACTAAATGTCTGAAGACATTGTGAATTTTTTTTTTTTGTTGTGGAAGAATAAGTATAAATAGTTCTTTTACTATTGAACCTAATCTGTGGTAAAAAGATCATTAATTAGGAAAAGAAGTGGAATAATTTTGTAAGAAGAACAATAGCCTGAGCTTGATCATATGGTTTTACTCCTAATATAATTATTAATGATTTTAAAGAATAATTCAGATTTGCTATAAACATTGATCTTCTATATCCTAAGCTCATTTTACTCTATATAGCAAGGTTCAATTACCATAGACACATGTCTCTATGTGATCACATTGTACATACATCTTGGCATTCATTTGTATTTACCAAGAAGTCGTTATCCTAACTGAGAAGTCGTTTTTTTTTTGTGTGCAAAAGTATGCTGCAAATCGGAAAGTTAAACTTCAAATGTATCTTTTTTTGCGTAAAAAGGTATTGCTGTAAACGAAAAAGTTAAATGTCAGAAAAATCTGCTTTTGAGTAACCAAGTATTATTGAAAACCAGAAAGTTCTGTCAGAAGTCTTCGCTTTTGCATAATCAGGTATTATGAAAATCGAAAAGTTAAATGTCTGAAGCATCTGCTTTTGCGTCAACAAGTATTATTGAAAAGAAGAAAGTTATGTCAAAAGTATATATATGCATTTGCATACCAGGTGTTATTGAAAATCGGATAGTTAAACGTCAGGAGTATCTACTTTTGCGCATGTTTTACTGAAAACCGGAAAGTTAAACGTTAGACTATTGCGTCAAAGATATTGATTCTTTTCATAAAATGGTATTATCGGGCAGTAGATGTTTTGCACAATATAAATTTATACTAAAAATCGAAAAATTAAACGTCAAGAATATATCAACTAAGAAAATAGAGAACTGATATAGCATTGACTCTCTAAATGTGTTTTTTAACAACATGAATTACATGTGAATATTTTGGACAATTAATCTAAAGGCAAGAGGTAGTTCGAAGAATATTTGTCTTGGTCTTTCTAACTTATGCCCTAAGGGCATAATATAAGCTTCCCGATTTGAGAAATTAAAACTCTAAAAGAAACGAATAAACCCGTTGTAAAAAATATTTAAATCTCTATATAAATAAAATACCAAATCTTTCTAAAACAAGAGATTTATCCTATACTCTAAAGACATAGGTTAAAAAATCCGTATCTCTCCTACATTACACTTTCCACACCAATCAATAGATAAATGTCACATATTCATGATATAGACTATTTCTCAATAATTAAATTAAACATGTATAATCCGACACCCGACCAACTTGTCCAAAGATTACAAAATAGGCCATTGGCTCATAAAGGAATTAAAATCAACATCATTATGTGTATGATATTAAATTGTACTTTATTATTTAATTGATATCTTATGTCACGTACATTTATACCACGACCATTGGAGGAGATGTTCACAATTCACAAATACAATAATTATTTTTTTTTAATCACTCGTCTTGTTCGATCGCGAGTCAAATCAGTTCTATATCCAGACCGCACATCACATAGGTCTTTAATGAAAGAAGTGACTCTCGCAATTTAATTTATCCATATAGACCATTAGAAAAATTCAAACTCAAATTTCTGGACAAACGTCCACGTAAACTTAGCGCCTCATTCCGTAGATCAATTGGTGATTGGTTTGCTTTCGAACATTTGGTGGTTCAACGGTTAAAAATTTTTATGGTACAATTTCGAGATCAACGTTTCGAATCACCTTTTCATCTTTAAAATTAGTTAATAATCAGTTTTCATCTCTAATACATAATTTAAATGAGATTAAGTAGTATTTTGAGGAATCTAATTCTTATCCGATTAGTCTAAAAGTTAAATTAAGTGGATGTAAATACTAATTTTGGAACTGAAAGTGAGACGATCAATGTCTATTCTGTGCCAGCTTTTTGGTCTTTGAACTGATCCTCGAAATACTGTTGGCTTGTCAGGGATAATCATCAAATTTTTTTTTATTATATTCTCTTTTCACATCTTTCTTTTTCAGGCGTTTCAATAATAATTTCCATTCGAGACGCCACCTCAGCCCTGGCTTGTGGGCCTCACACATCGCCAGGTGGCGTCCATGCGTGGAGCTGGGCTTTGTTTTCGATCGATGTGGTGGTGGTGGTGGGCCATGGACGGTGCAGATGAATCGGGTTTCTTGCACCGTAAGTAAGATTTCGAGGAAAAGCAACCGTTGGCGAGAGAGAGAGAGAGAGGGGTCTTGTTGAGCAAGGTTTTCTGTTTGAGTTTTTCATGGAAGAATTAAGGGAAGGTTTCAAATCCAAATAATGCCACATTTTACGCTTTTTTTGTTACTTTTTAAAAATATTTTATTTTAATGGGGGCAAAGGTTCAGTTTAGAGCTAAATAAATGATGTACTCCACTTTTGGATCAAAAAAATAAAAAAGGTACTCCACTTTATAATTCTTTACATTATTTTTGTTTAGGGTACATTATTGATCATCCTAGAAGCTAAGGTAAGGTAAGACTGAAGATTTGTTTGTTTGGTTACTGTTGTTCGAGACACGGGAAGGGTTGGTTCAAAAAGCCTTCATAATCGATGATCTTGTTGAATATCTAGGGAGGGTTCGATTTCGGTGTGACGAGTGCCTGTTAGGGATCGAAAGAGGAAGGGTTGGGTCGATGGTGTTTATCAAATTCCCTTCCTCTATCACGAGCCCTAGCAAACACTCGTAAATCTGTCATGTTGAGTCGAGCTCTCCTTAATTAGACACCTAACAAGTTTGCCAATCATGCAACACCAGTCAACTCTTGTTTTTTCTCGAGTAACAACAATAGTCAAGTAATTATCAGTGTTTAACAATTTAATAATTTAACATAAGAGCATTTATGTATTTTAACCATAATTTGACGATATAATGGATGGAAAATAGAATAGGACTACCATAAAACAAAATAAAAATAAGGGGTAAAATTCTGTAAAAAGTACAATAATAAATATTTTTTGTAGACGCTCCAAGATAAGGAGTGGTTTTATGTAAAAAGTGAGATAAAGAGTGGCTTCTTGCAAACACCACAAAATAAGGGGTGCTTTTTTGTATTTTACCCTATTTTTAACCATTACAACAAAATCAATGCTTCGAATTGACTGAATTTTGCCATAAAAGACTTGAGATTAATTTGTTTGGTTGTCTTTGTAAATAAATTACTTTGTAAATAAATTACTAAACAAAAAATCTTTAATCTTAACTTTTAAAAAATATTTAAAGAAAGCTATATATTCAAACTTCAAAGAGTATAATCGACAACTCCACATAGTGAATTTGAATTTAATTATTCTAGGATTTGACATTCAAGTTTTGAACTTCAAGCTTTTAACATCCATTACTACAACTCCACATATATAGATTAGTGCCTCTATAAATGCAAGTTTGCAACCACACAAATATTAGTAAAGCTTCAATCTTCACAAAGTATCATCAACAATCCATAATCATCATCGATCAACAATCTTCACAAAATATCCTCAAACCACCAGTATAAATCAAGTTCCAATCTCTCCAAACAAAACCCAATTCAATCTTTCCATAACAAAGCAAACTCAGTGTTAAGCAAAAAGTGAAAAATAATCCATCCCAAAAGCCAGTATATATGTCCATTATTTGTTAATAGTTATGCAATATCTTCATTCTTCAATGTATGTTAATTATCAATGTCCTTGAGCAATCCAGCAATATGATCAACAGCGTTGTTGCTAGGTGGTGTTTGATGTATGACAACATTCCTCAAAACCTCCATTGCCTCGGCAACCTTCGCCTTTAGAGCATCCGGTGACTCGAGCAAGTGAAGCACCTCGGGTTGGTCCATCTCTAGCAACATCCCTGTCACTTTGGCTGCCATTTCTGGCTCCAACTGCTCAACCAGAGGATATAGATTCTCTCCTAAAAGCTACACGATTTTCGTTCATCGAAAAAAAATTCATAAATCATATAGAAATTATTTAAAAATATCAACATCAATGCCCAGTAAAGTCCCGATCAAATAGAGGATCTGGGGGTCAAGACGTGGGCACCCATATCCTGACCATGTCAGGAGGATGTGCCTTTAATACTCAAGGAAAACCGAATTCAGCAATGTGACAATAATAACTGAATCTAGATTAATTACACATACCAGCCTCTGTCTCTCAGGCGGCGCGTCAGCCAGAAGACTAGCCAAGGGGGGACCAAGGGATTGTGGGCCCCGCGCTTGAGGATGGCGGGGACGCCCTCTTGGAAGCATCTGGGTAAATTGAGAGAGTAGCAAGGAATTTAAGATTTAAGCACTTGGGTTTGACAAAATTAAGAGATTCAATGTACTCGACGGAAAGAGGAATACAAAGAGTTGAACATAGTAAAGTTCAAAATTGAAAGATTTCGTTGAAATTGTACTAGCATACTTGTTGTTGATATTGTTGTTGTTGCATCATTGGTGTTGGTTGCATCATCGGACGCCTGCCAGCAGGGCGCTGCGCGTGCTGCATCATTGGAACAAAGAAGTTTGGTGCAGGAGCTCCACCTGGCCTTAATCCTGGGACCAATTGATGATGGTAACCAAATGCAGGCTATAAAAGAAATGGCAGCAAATTAGTATATTTTCAAATGGAGCATCTAATTTAAATGTAATTCCAAATTTTGGATCTTTAAATAGGAAATTAACTAGTAGGATTTACCTGTGGAGGGATAATGGATGGTGAGCCTTGGCCAAAATAGATTTGTTGTCCAAGGCCTGGAACACCAGGAGGGTACATGGGCATTTGTTGAGCAACTGCTGGTGGCATCACCATTGGAAGCATCTGAGATTGTGAGAATTGTGCCTATATTCATAAAAATGTTTAGTTTTTTTTAAGAGTAATCCAATGTTTCTCAATTAACAAATAAGTTGTTAAAGATTGAGATGGATCATGGTAGAATTATAAATTCTAATAGACTAGGTCACTAAGGGTCGTTTACACAATTAAATCTAGTAGGGTTCCATCCTAAAACCAACAGACATGTATGCATATAGGCACATTAAAAGTACCTGCAATCTAGCAACCCTGTCTTCTTTGCGTTCTGCAAGTGCAACATACAATGGTTTGGTAGCAACCATCTTCCCTTTCATCTCCGCCATCTACCAAAAACAACGAATGATGAAACAATTCATGATTAATGTCAATGAATACAAGTACTTGAACTTACAGCACGAGACGCCTCTTCAGCAGCTGTGAAAGCAACAAAGCCTGATCCTTTGCTTATACCATTCGGGTCTCGCATAACCTGACAAAATAACATCACATTACATTTTGACTCCATTAGTCACAAATATCTTTAAAGTTAAGAATGCAGCTCACCTTGCAAGAGGTGACAGAACCAAAAGGCGAAAACAACTCCTTGAGCTTCTCATCATCAACGCTATCATCCAAGTTCTTAATGTACAAGTTTGTACCTTTAAACTTATCCACCGCCTCTTTCAAATGTTCCTCATACCTTAGCCTCAATTCGGCGTCTCTTTCCGCTTTCTTCTGAGCTCTTCCAACATACCATTCCTTATCATCAAATTTTCTCCCATTCAATCCTTCAACAGCCTTAGCAGCATCATCTGGTTTCTCAAAATTGACAAAACCAAAGCATTTCGATTTCCCCTCTCCATCTTTCATCACAATGGCACTAGTAATCGGCCCAAACTCACCGAAAAGCCTCTCCAAATCCTCATCTGTAACAGATTCAGAAAGATTCTTGACATAGACATTGCTGAATTTCGTCTTGTCAATTGAGTTCTCTCTTAGCTGCCTACGGACAAAGACTCCGACAAAGATCTCCTTATCCATGACCAATTTCCCATTCATTTTCTCAATGGCAAGTTTTGCAGATTCCTCATTATCATACTGAACAAACCCATATCCTCTTGACTGGCCATTAGAATCTGTAGATACTTTGCAGGACAGGATACTCCCATGTTCAGAGAATGTGGAGTGCAGAAATTTACTGTCAATCCTCTTATCCAAATTCTGCCAATTCAGAACAGAATTGTAATTGTCTGATTAGAAATGGCAAGCAAACAAGAATATATAGACACTAGGAGAATAAATGAATTCATTACCTTGACAAAAATGTTTCCTTTTCCGTCTTTTCGAAGAGTGTTGTCACGCTGCGAATACATCACCCTGATTGTCTTCCCATTGAGTTCAGAGAAGTTGAACTTCTCAATAGCCTTAGCAGCTGTCGTAAACAATTAAGACATGTTTCAAGCTTGAATTTCAATGAGCACAAATGTTCCACTTAAACTAGAATATAGTGATAAAGGAAACATGACTCATTAGACCACAAGCTTAAACTAGAATATAGTGATAAAGGAAACATGACTCATTAGACCACAAGGTAAATAATGTATGTCACATGATCCAACAACTATATATCACAAGCATCACTGGTCAAACATGAGCAACTATAATGCGAGATAATGGGCTTTATTCCGTGATCCAAACGGACCCTTAATAGTTCCAAACGCAATGATCATGATTCATGATGCAGAAACAGAAACCCAAATACATAAACTAATATCTGTTCATCATAATCTCAACAAGAGTGCATTATATGTTCAAAAAGGGAAATAAACATTGATTTCAATAAACTCTATCTTGACATACGCCCAAAGTCAATGAGATCGATAGCGGGCCAAATATTACTAAGCAATTCAAACATTGGATCAACTAATCAATATAATACATCATCAATTTAACAATCATGCCAATTAGGGTGCCAAATATTAGTAAGCAATTCAACCATAGGATCAACTAACTAATCAATACATCATCAATTGAACTATAGTATTCGTTAGGCTGCGTTTGGATCCATTTTCATACTGCATTATAATGAAAGATGGTAAGATGGTAAGAGATCCTTAGTTGAATGAAAGATGGTAAGAGATATGATTATATACAACAACAACATCATCAAACTAGTGTTAAAATATAAAATTGAGAGGGTGTATGAAGAAGGCCCAAACATTATCATTACCCAGAAAATCCAACGAAAACTAAAATTCAGAGAATGCACCAAAATTAATATAGGGTTATATCCATCTCAAAAAAGCATTGTATAAAAGCCAACGATCCTCATGCACCCCACAAGAGATATGATTATACACATAGTATTCATAGCCATAAGGTTGACCAAATAAATTGATACTCCACAATAACAAAATCTGATCAATCAAACTTGAATAAAATAGTGCAACCAAATTAGAACTTCATAAATGATGGCACCCCACTAATTAAGTAAAAAAGTCAATGAACCTCAATCAATCCAAAAACGATCCAAACAAGGCTCAAGAACAATTAAAGAGAACCAAAAAAAACTAACCAATTTCTGGATTATCATAGTTGACATATCCATAACCAAGCGATCGGCGAGTGGTGGCGTCCCGGCAAACCCGAACGGAGACCACCTTGTTCTCTCCACCAAACTTATCGAAGTGCTCCGCCAACTGAGGATCACTCACATTCACATCCAAATCCCCGACGTAAAGCGACGTTTGCAATGTCTGCTGTCCTCCGGCCACCGGAACCGCCGCCGGATCTAGCCCCAACCCAACATTCGGTTCCAATTGAGCCTGCTCCGCCATCAAAGATTGAATTTTTTTGTTTGTTTTCGAGTTTCAATCGAAAGAAAAAAACTTTCTTTTTGGAAATTTTCGGATTAAAGAGAGATAGGAGAAGAAGAACAACGCCGCCGTGCACGGCGGCGAGAGGTTTTTTGTTTTGTTTTTTTTGTGGGAGGCAGAGAAGAAACTGCTCTGATCGGAGAATTTTGAGTTGGGAGGTTATATATAGTGTGGGGTTGATTTTGGGCCGTTGGATTGGAAGGAGTGGGAAAAGGGGGAAGGATCCGACGGTTGGGAGTGGAGGTCACGGAGTCAAAGGAGTTGACACGTCAGCGGTGAAGGGTGTTTTGGGAAAAAGAGAAGTACAGCTGGCGATGGCGCGTGGAGGCACGATCTCGGGAAGACTTGTGTGAAGAAGAGGTCGTAGATCATGGATGAATTGGAGTGTTGTTTAGGTTTATCACGCAAGTAAGTTTATTGATTTTATTTAGAGATATAATTTTGATATGCTATTTTTAATAAGCTGGTTTTAAGAAAATTGTAGATTAAGGTCCGGTTTGTTAGACCCAAAACGGTATAGATATAATTTTATTTAGAGATATAATTTTACATGATATTTTATTAAGCCTAGTTTTATAAAGGAAATTTGATTTTTGACAATTATTTTAATTTTATTTTTGGAAATTGAACTAGCTTTGAGAGCATTCAATCAAAAATATTATATCTTTTTTAATTATTATATATCTTATTTCGTCATTTTACACCAAACTCGAATCTGTCTAAGGTCCACCATATTTTGGGTTTTAATCAGGTCCAAACCTAAAATTTTCTACTGATATTAGGAAAGTTTGCTAGTTTCTAATAATATATGATCACAATTCGCAAACCTACTCGTTTTCTTTTTCTTTTGTTTTTGGGGTTCAAATTTTCAGAAGTCCAACTTTTATAATTAAGCCATTAAGAAATCCAATCTGCTTACTTGTCTTGTTTTCGATCATTAACACTAGCATATCGAAACACAAAATGCAAACCCAACAATGGGTTTGAGCTAAAACATAATTAAGTCGAGTCACATATCATATAAGACCTTGTTCTTTTGAACTCTATGCCCAAAAGAACAAGGTCTTATATGGTAAAATGAAACAAAAGAAAGATAGAATTATGTGGTGGATCAAATAAAAATGAAACAAAATTTTATTGATCAACAAAAATAAACCGTTCAATTATTTCGTAGTAGAGAATATCGATGAACACAAAGGATCTCGATCAATTATACTGGTGGAATCGAAGGATAGGATTATGTGGTGGAGGGCGTCGATTATGTTGTGGAGGGCGTCTATCAGATCTCCTCCTGCTTCATCAACCTTCACATTGTTCATCTGCGACCAATATGAAAATAGACTTGATTAATTATTTCATCAAGCTACAAGCTAAGTAGCTTCAATTCGTCCTTTAGACATCTACATAGTCAGCCTCTAAGGATAGTATGCAGAGATCTCCTGTTCAACTTTCATGGGCAGTGCATTTCACCCAAAAAAAAAGCTGGCTAGCTTGCGTGAATTAATTCATAGAAATTTTAGGTGAGAAATTTTACTCATTGGTTTATGCATATATGATTGAGTAGACGACAATTAAATTAGAACTATGATCCCCGTTCAATTAGAAACCCATAAGTAGGGTGGAGCAAATGGATATATCCGGCCGATCCGATACAGTATACCAGATTCGGTAATTTTTCTCCTTAAAATCTCAATTCGTATCCGATCCCTTAATTGTCGAATTGAGATTTTAAGGGAATCGGATCAACAGATCGAGTATTTTTACTCACCCCTATCCATAAGAAAATTTTGTGGTCCATTCGGTTTCTGATTGAATACGAAAATTAAATATGAACTAAGTACAAATTATATACGAACCTTTTGAGGACGAAGTAGGGTTCTTACATAGGAATCCGTCGGTTCAAGTGAGGCTTCAAGCAAGGGAACAACACATGCAACTGAAAAGATTAACAAGGTGATAGTTACACAAACACCACGTGACATTCTTACAAGTTTCTTAATCGATTCAAGGATGGATTTGTGATAACTACTATATTATTGTGTAAGATAACTATATAAGTTAATTAGCTTTCTGATCGAAAGTGATAATCTGTAATGAAGAGAAGGAACCTTTAAATAAGAATACAGGAGTAACATATATAAACCCTATACAAGGTAATCTAGAAGACAATATCATGAATTTCCTAAAACTACGTAACGAGTATCATGATAAGATAATTACTCTATTTTTTGTTTTTGGTAGAATAAGATAATTACTCTATTAATTTTTTTTTGAAGAGAGATAATTACTCTATTAATTGATATTATACTCTACTAATTGATTTTATACTCTACTAATTGATATTATACTCTATTAACTGAGATTATATTAATGAAGGGTCCATCACATTTGAGGTTGCACATATATTGATGGAGTTTAGTTCAAATGAAAAAACTCTTATCTTGAAAAATAAAAAAGAAATGCACTTTTCCTAGTTCGCAGTACACTTTTTCTACTTCGAAGTGCACTTTTTCGTATTTGCATTTTTCATACTTTGTAATGCACTTTTCGTATTTTTTGTAGCGTTTTTCGGATTGCACTTTTTGTATTTTGTAATGCATTTTTTTAACTTTGTTATGAACTTTTCATTTTTCAAGATAAGAGTTTTTTTCCATTTGAACCAAACTCTATATTAATATAGGAAAAATACATTTGGATCATACCAAACTCGAGATAGTCTGCACTATGGTCCATCACATTTGAGGAATTTCGAGTTTCAATTTGGTCCAAACCAAAATTTTCTAGTGACATTAGGGGAAGGTTTGCTACTTTTTTTTTGGTCTTAGGTACTGGCCGTAAGAGTTGAAAAAGAAACCTCATGGTACTACCATAAAGTTTTAATCGTTTAATTAGATGCTCGAAGACAGGTTTACTACTTTCTAATGATATGATCACAAACCTGTACTCGTTTTCTTTTTCTTTTTCTTTTGTTTAGAGGTACAAATTCTCAAAAGTCCAACTTTCATAATTCAGCCATTGAAAAATCTAATCCGCTTACTTGTCTTGTTTTCGATCATTAACACTAGCATATCGAAACCCAAAATGCAATCCAACATTTGGTTCGCGCTAAACATTAGTTGAGTCACATACCATATAAGACCGTGTTCTTTTGGGCTCTACGCCCAATTTCAATAATGATAAATACTAAACCACAAAGGGAAGGAAAGATGATCAAACTATTGTTTTATTGATCAAATAAATAAACCGGACAATTATTTCGTAGTAAAGAATATCGAGGAACATGGAGGATTTCAATTATACTGGTGGGATCGGAATAGGATGATGGTGTGGAGGATGTGCTCCTACATGAGCATAGTCAACGTCGATTGGATCTTCTGCTTGATCAATCTTCTCTGAATGATGGATCGGAATAGGATGATGGTGTGGAGGATGTGCTCCTACATGAGCATAGTCAACGTCGATTGGATCTTCTGCTTGATCAATCTTCTCCAAATGATGGATCGGAATAGGATGATGGTGTGGAGGATGTGCTCCTACATGAGCATAGTCAACGTCGATTGGATCTTCTACTTGATCAATCTTCTCCGAATGATGGATCGGAATAGGATGTTGGTGTGGAGGGTGTGCTCCTACATGAGCATAGTCAACGTCGATTGGATCTTCTGCTTGATCAATCTTCTCCGATTGATTAATTATGCCCATCTCATTCGCCTTCATCACCACCTTCACATTGTTCATCTTCAACCAATATGAAAAATCAATCGACTTAATTAATTTCATCAAGCTACAAGCTAGCTAGCTTGCATGAATTCATACAAATTTTGCGTTAAAATTTTTACTTATGGGTTTCCGCGATTGGGTAGACGACAAATAAATTAGAACTACTCTACTCAATCAAAAACCCGTAAGTGATAAATTTCACTTACGGATTTTTGATTGAGTAGGAATCAAAGTTCTAATTTAATTTAATTTACGACAAGAATTAGATATGAACAATGAATTACATACGAACCTTTTGAGGATGAAGTAGGGTTCTTGCGTAGGAATTCCTCGGGTCAAGTGAGGCTTCGAGCAAGGGAACAACACATGCGACTGAAAAGATTAACAAGGAAATAGTAACACAAACACCGTGTGACATGATTCGAGTTTTTCTTAATCGATTCGAGGATGGGTTTATGATAAAATCGTGTAAGATAAGTAAGCTTTCTGAAAATGATAATTTGTATGGAAGAGATGGACCCTTTAAATAGGAGTACATGAGTTTAACACAAACCCTATAAGGTAATCTAGAAGATATTGGAGATAACATATAATATCAAGAATATGTAATTATAATTACACTATTTTTTTTGAGCAAAATTACACTATTAATTGAGATTATACTCTATTTAGTGAGATTATACTCTATTTATTGAGATTGCACATATGTTTGTTAGATGGCCATTTTAATTTTTGTGGTATTATTCGTGATATTTTGGTCACACATTAATAATTTAAGTTTTAAATTATTAGTTATGTAACTAGATTTATAGCAAATCACAAAATAAAAAGCGTGGCAAATAAAATTGAATTTCCATTATTCCCTGTCACCCTTCATTTATATGCGTTACTTGATGTGAATAATTAAAAAGATTGACATACCATGCAATGCCTAGATTGACCTACACCTCATTTTATTTTATTCTTCTTTATTAAATAAATTGCCCTTCATTCAAAAAAAAAAGAAGAAGAAGAAGGTTGACATTCAATGTAATATTCTCAATTACTAGAGCAATTATCTTTTCCTGATATTGTGTTATTCAATTTTAGGAAATTCGTGATATTGTATTCTAAACTACAATATAATATCTTAAATTCCTTATATTTTAGGAAATTTGTGTTATAATGTTAAACTCCTCTACTCCTATTTATAGAGTTAATCTCTTCAATAAAGCTTATAATAACTTAATTTCAGAAAGATAAACTCTAAACTCTGCTATCTTACACAATTTTTTTCTTAATAAACCTTCAATCACAAATCCATCCTCGAATCGATTAACAAAATTCCAACCATGTCACGTGGTGTTTGTGTCATGATCACTAGGGATGGCAATGGGTCGGGTCGGGTGCGAGTGGACTACTTCCACCATCCGATCCGCGGTTGTAAACCGCCCACCCGACCCGGAAATTTCACCCGACGGGTTCCACCCGAAACCGACCCACCCATAATCCGTCGGTTTTCGGGTCGGGTTTTTTTCGGGTGTTATAAAAAAATTAAAAATTTTAATTTTCAATCATAAATTAACCTTAAGTTTATTTGTTCAACGGGTCAACCGATGACCCGTAAAAAAATAAACTAAAATTAACGGGTCAACCGATGACCCGTAAACAAAATAAACTAAAATTTAAACCTATTTATATAGGGCCTACCAAACGGATTAGCCAAAAAATAGATTTAATTAGAAGTCTCAAAGTCCATCTCTATGGTTAGACTTCAAACACTTAACCTTCTCCTCTTCTCTTATCCTTTTTTATAAGCTCCTCTTCTCCTTTCCTCCTACCAATTTTCCGATGTGGGACAAAAAACGGGTGGTCGGGTCGGGTGATCGGGTCGGGTCGGGTCGGGTGAGGCTATACCCGAAACCGTACCCGCTCCATCACCCGCTCACTCGTCACCCGTTTTTCACCCGTTTTTAATCGGGTTTTTTCGGTTTTTTTCGGGTCGGTTTTTCAGGTACCCACCGGATGCGGGTGAAATTGCCAAGCCTAATGATCACCTTGTTAATATTTTCAATTGCATGTGTTGTTTCCTTGCTTGAGGCCTCACGTGAACTAAAGGATTCCTACTCAAAAACCCTAGTTCTCCATTCTCAAAAGGTTCGTACGCAATTAATTAATTCATAGTTAATTTTTTATTTTTTTTGGTCGAAGCATAGTCAATGTTCTAAAAAACGCTAAACGGACGCTGGAGAGAGAGAGACCGCCTAGCGCCTAGACGGCCTAAACGATGATTTAGGCAGTCTGGACGGCTAGACGGGCTAGGACCTTTTAACGCCTAGGCGAGACCTCGAAGGGATTTTTAGAAGAGTGAACATAGTTAACTTTTTAATTGTGTCATTGTAAATTGAATTAATCAAGTTGATTGATTCATTAATCATATTGATTGCAGATGATTAATGATGTGAAGGTTGTAACGGAGGAGAATGAGAAGAGCATAATTAATCCATGGAAAAGGATTAATCAAACAGAAGATCCTTTCTTAAACGTTGATTATGACCCTCCAAGAGTACATCCTCCCCAAAATAATTATTGAGATCCTATGTTGCTTCATACTCTCTGCTAGGGATAATTATTAGCTGATTTGATTAATTCGTTTGTGTTGGTAGATAATTAGCTGATTTGTGGTCACGTTACTTTAGAAAGAATTATGTTTATCAATACTATATTAAAGAATGGAGTCGAAAGAAATAAGTGACGTATCAGGTTAAAGTTGAGATCCAACTTCTAACCCAAAAACATAAATTATTAGATAGAGCTTCACCCTTAACTTCCTAATTCCTATATATATGCTAGTGGAATTTTTCATGTGTTCACTTAATTTTATCATCCAACAATCAATTGTAAGGATGTTGCTGAATGATTTTTTATTGGTAGAAGGAGAGGCGATACTTTCCGTTCCCTCAAGGGCGAATTTTATTTATACGGTAAAAGGCTAAGTAGTAATCAAGCGGGGGATAGTCCGACCCCTTACATCATCTAAAAGCAGAAAAATATATAACACCCCTAGCGGGGTCAAACAATACAGAAAAACCAATGTTATAAGAAAAAGCTAAACTAGCAAGAAAATTCGCAACATAATTAGCTTCTCGATAAATATGACTGAATTGGATAACCTGTTGCTGAATGATTTATTCTACGTAGCGTAGAGCGCATGGCACATCATGCGTTCGAGGCACGCCATGTGTTCCTCCTGCAATGCCATTCACTAGTATAAAATGTATATTTCTCGGGGGTTTGTTCTCGGGGATTTGTTTAAACTCTAATAAAATAATTCAAGCTCGGGGGTTATTTTATAAAACCCCTGAGAGTTCTTATATAATAATTTATTTATTTTTAAAATAAATTCTCTAGCGAGTTTTTTCTAAACCCACTTTAAAATATAGACACTCTCAAAGGTTGAAAAAAAAACGCTGAGAAATTTTGGGTGAAATTGATCGAATTAATTCTGCTTTTTTGGGTGAAAATGTATTTGAGCAGGCGCGCAAACTCGGAGAGAAATGAAACCACCGCTCCCCGCCTCCCCTTTCCCCTCTTTCTTACCCATGAACAGCCCTTTCGAGCCCCAATCCAAAACCCTAGATCCCAAATCCTTGACCAAGTTGGAGGTGTTTTCTTTCGAATCTTCTCACAAATCACATATGAAAACAATCGGAGCCCCTCTGCTATGGTGATTAAGCAAAGCTCTTTCCAATTTTTTAAGAACGTCAGTTTTCGAGAAAGTTCGTTCCAGTGTAGGCGCTTATCTAGCCAAACACCGCTGCACAAGCCCGATTGGATTGAAGGTTTATCTAACTCGGCCAAGAAGAGGAGACTTCACAATCGACGAGGTCTGTATCTCAAAGCGCCTCATTCTATTTGGGGTCTAGGGATTGTACCTGAATGTACTGTTCAAGAACGAAGCAGCAAAATTTTCACACAGGAGGTTGGTTTGTTCACGACATTTTCGTTTTTAAATTTATCTTTGTCAAAGCTTGGTTGAAAGTCCGTTAAATGATGATTCATTCTAAGTAGGGCGAAATTCAAAGGATGACAGCTCTCTTTAAGGGTGCACCTGTTGGCAAAGGAGGCAGAAGATATTTAGAAGCATATTGTTTTTAAAAACAAAATTCTAAGCATGGCGGAATAAAGTGGATGAATAACACAATTTATCAACTGTATTCATCCTAAATTCTCATCTAGAATAAGAGAATGCTTCTAAAGCAATTATTGATAAAACGATATTTGTTACATGGGTGAGGAAGGGCATCTGTATTGAAGTTTACTGAGTTAAATATGTTTTTTTTACAATTGTTACTAGTAATGTTTATTTAACTACTTAAGTAGTCTAGACAGGGATTAGTATTGTTTGCTTCATCATGGCTATGATCTAATTTCGCAAAGGATAGATGGTGTATAGTGGAATAGTGGATGTGGTAGAAGTTTTGTGATTAATCATAAAAATATCATGTTGGGAAAAATAGCAGTCTATCGATGCCCTTTGCTATCCTTTGTCATGAGAGCTTTTACTTTTTATCAGCTTTTTCCATCACTTTTGCAATTTGTTTATGCTCAAGATTAGTAAGTTGTAAGAGGTTCATTTGATGTTTTGATATGGCTCTTAGTTAATTGGTGCAATGTATGTTAATGAGCTTATTCAGAAACTGAAATAGACTAACTTAAATTATCTGAGGTCTCTTGTTCAACATCACCTGATTGTGATGTTGTATTACTTTGTTATGAGGATAACGTGAAGAGAATAGAGTGGAACCATTTTTTTATGTTTATTGGAACTTTGAAATATGGCAATCATACATTCTATGTTTGTGTACTTTGGAAAATGTGCATCAAAGATTACATCAGTTACCATCCCATAACTATATAGCTCAAGAATCCTATGTGTATCGTTATATGATCTAAGGGTATACAAGTACGTACCCTTCTATGCAATGAACACATAATGGAAGAATTTCTTATGTCAATCCATACTTGTTATTGTTTCGCAGAATTTCAAATCTAAGTTAACATCAGCTTTTCTTTTAATCTTGCATAATTAATGAGCTTTTAGTATTAAGTTTGACCAGGGTGCTTTCTCTATGTTTGTGTGGGTTTAAACTTGGTCAGAGTCCTTCAATGAAACCTTGTTTTATGAAAGGATAGAGCTGGCTGAGGCACCTGCTTTAGCTACAAGTTTGAGTCTTTACAAGGAGCTTGATCGGCTCGGTTTTACTGTGATTCTGTTGACTGCAAGGAGTGAGGCTCATAGAAAAGCTACAGAGAGAAATATGCCCTGGGCTATTTGCCGAAAATGCCAATGCTGCTGATCTAATTCAAAGGAGGCAGAGGTCTGAATTTCAGTGTGAGTTTATGAAAAGCAATCTTGTCATTTGAGCCTTTTTTTTATATCAATTTCCTAGTCTAGTCTTTGGAACTGAAAAAGGTGTATTTGTAGTGCTCTATGCGACTACTGATCACTCATCACAACAAGTGTCAAAGGAGCTCCTTACAATGCTATTAAGGTAACCATCTTTGACAGTTTTGTAAGCTATTTGCTTTCTTATACTTAATCTAGTGAATCAGAAGAAAAAAATCTCAGCTTATTAAGCATAACTGATTATGAAGTTTTTGAGTTCTGATTATAGGAACCTAGCACGCAACAAGCTTAAGGGTTCAGTTCCAAAGTATCTAGGATAAATCAGAAGGAGGACAACTCGCTTTAAGGTTTTGTTGATCCTCATCTCCTAAATCAATTGTTTTTTAGTTCTCTTGTCTTCTTCTCATATTAATTCTGATACTGAGATTTTTTTTCTTTTTAAAAGTACAAGCGATAACCCGGATCTTTGTACGAGTTCATCTTGCAATAAAAAGAGGAAACACTTTATCATTCCTCTTGTTGCATCAGTTAGTGCATTTTTGGGCCTTGTAGCTCTTCTTGGAGTTGCATTTCTCATCATCAGAAGTAAATCAGGTGGGTAAAGCTCTGCTACTGATGGATGAAATCTTTGAACTTTAAAGCATATCTATTAAGTCAACCAACATCACCATGTTTTTGCAAGTTGACTACTGAAAATTTAATGCACCGGTAGAACAACAACAAGCAGTGACACAACAAGCAAACCTCTCAGCTCAATCTGCTTACACCAAGAATAAAGGACGGTTATCCCGGTTTTCTTACTCCGAGGTAACGAATATGACGAAAGATTTCCAAAGGCAGCTCGGAAAAGGCGGGTTTGGAATGGTATACTATGGCTGCTTTAAGGATGGCACTCAAGTAGCTGTCAAGAAACTCTATTCTGCAGCTCATGGTCTGGAGCAATTTGAAACTGAGGTTTGCATCTTTCAGCTGTCCAAAAATTCGGTTAAAGTTGCTCAGACTTGAACATTAAAAAACAGTTCAGAATGATCTTTTGATAAATTGAGATGCAACTAGAATGATCTTGATTTTACTTGAATCTTTGCTTTTTAGATTGAACTATTGATGGCGATTCGTTACAAGAACCTGGTTTCGTTGGTAGGATATTGTGGCGAAGGAGAGAACTTGGTGCTCATCTATGAATACATGGCTTATGGAGACTTGCAAAATCTTCTATCAGGTAAACTGCCTGCTGAATTCCCATCGCCTTTCCAAGCGTCAAACTTGGAAGTAATAACAACGTTTGCGAATAAGCAGCTGAAGATACACCAACTTGGCTTGGACTTTAGAATTTGGAACTTCAAATATCAGTTGTAAAAACATTGCTTTGTTTGTGTTTAATCGACATTAGACAGTTATTGAAACATTGGAGTCTTGTTTTGGTAAGTCTGTACATGGTAGTATTGGGTAATGGTTTTAACAAAAAAATTTTAAAAAAAATTTGAACAATTTCTCAGGGTTTTTTAAAATCCCCAAGAAGTGCTTTTCGAGGCGTTTTTGAAAAACCCTTGAGAAAGATTTATTGAGAGTTTTTAAGAAAGCCCCTAGAAATATTTCTCGGAGGTTTATAAAAACCCTTGAGCGTTTGTATGTCTCTCGGGGATTTTTAAAAACCCCCGAGAGTTTTTTCTCGGCCACACATATAACAGGGGTTCAATAACCCCCTAGAGTAGTGTAATAAAACTCCCGAGAGAGCTTTAATCTGTACTAGTGATTTGTCTGGTATTCGAAAACTAGTATAAGAATGTACGAACCATGAAGTGTCTGAGTCTATGTGCGGGGTAAAAAAATTGTGTGCATAACAATTTCTCGAATAGAAGAAGGTTTAATATATTTTGTCTTCAAATTTGTGAATAAAGAGCAATAATATCACAACATTTACCTTTTAGGGCTCGTTTGGTATCGATATCAGTATCAGATATCGGATATGGGATATCATTCATATCTCATACCTCTTTTTTATATTTCAATATCAGGGAAAAGAGCTTGTTTTGATATCAGGGATATGACCCGATATCTATATACTCCCATACCAAACACTAGATATGACCCGATACCGATATTTGATATCAGAATATCAATACCAAATGAGCCCTTAGACATTCTGCCACCAACACACATTCAATATATCTACCCGGTATGAATGCAATATATTAGATCGAAACAAGAAGAAGATTTGTATTTCGCTCCCCATTATGTTGGGACGTCTCAAGTTCTATTCTTATGCCTTTGCTCCTTCATTTGGGTGAAAAATCAAGTCTCGTCATTTTCTTTCTATTGGATTGAGCCGTTCAGCATAAGCTCATGAACCTAAAATTTTCCATCAAATATGTGTCCCTCGTTGGAAAAAAGAAAAAGATGTGTTTCCTTAGCAAGCAATATGTGCTTAAACAGGGGTGAAGTGATCTATGATTCTGTTAGGGATTATCCATATTTAAAATAAGCTAATGGGCTTGGACCATAAAGGAAAAGCCCAATTAATCTATTGAGGTGGGCCACAAAAATATTGAGTTTGCAAGAAATCTCGAGAATATATTCACACTGGCTGTACAAAATGAATTTTTGTTTTTTTTTTTGGATTTTTTAATGTGTGTCCATGGACATACGTTAATATTACTATGTAGGGAATGTATGAAAATTGTTTGTTAAATTAATGTTTTGAATAGGGAATGGGCTCCAGTAGAGTTACAAAAAAACTCTATGGGTAGAGTTGAGAGATCTCAGTCGTTAAATAAGATATCAATGTGTGCCAAATCATTAGAAAACCCATTTTATTTTGTCAAGAGAATTTTCGTAAACCAGTTGTCACATGCTCAATAATATAATCTCAATTAATAGAGCCAGCTCAATTAATAAAAATGAAATAATTATTTTATTGATCAACAAAAATAAATCGGTCAAGTATTTCGTAGTAGAGAATATCGAAGAACACAAAAGATCTCAATTATACTTGTGGGATCGGAGGACTAGGATTATGTTTTGGAGGGCGTCGATTATGTTGTGGAGGGCGTTGTCCTGGTTGAGCATAATCAATGTCGTCTGTTAGATCTCCTCCTGCTTCATCAACCTTCACATTGTTCATCTGCAACCAATATGAAAATGGACTTGATTAGTTATTCATCAACCTACAAGCTAGCCGCGAATTTTACTTATGGTTTCTGACTGAGTAGACGACAATTAAATTAGAACTACGATCCCTACTCAATGAGAAACCCATAAGTAGGGTTGAGCAAATGGACATATCCGATCCGATTAGAACTACGATCCCAACTATGCGGGAAAAAAATTCGCGGATTGAATCGGATACGGAGAGAAAATTTTGTGTTCTATTCCGATCCGAATTTTATCGGATTGGATAATCCGGATCAACGGATCGGATCAACAAATCAAGTATTTTTGCTCACCTCACCCATTAGTAAGGTTTTTGATTGAGTACGACGTACTCAATCAGAAACCTTAGTAAGGTACTTCGGTTCGTGTAATTCGGAAACCTTACTAAGCTACTCAATCAGAAACCTTAGTCAGTACGACTGTACGAGGATTAACAATGAACTAAGTACGAATTATATACAAACCTTTTGAGGACGAGGTAGGGTTCTTGCATAGGAATCCGTCGATTCAAGTGAGGCTTCAAGCAAGGGAACAACATATGCAACTGAAAAGATTAACAATGTGATGGTTACACAAACACCACGTGACATATTCTTTGAATTTTCTTAATCGATTCAAGGATGAATTTGTGTTAATTATATTTTTGTGTAAGATAACTAAGTTAGCTTTGTGATCGAAAGTGATAATTTGTATTGAAGAGATGGGCCCTTTAAATAGGAGTACATGAGTTTAACAAAATTGAATCCCCATATTATTCTTCCTCCTCACCCTTCATTAATATACATCCCTTGATGAAATAGAGTATAATCTCAATTAATAGCGTGTAATCTCAATTAATAGAGTCGTCTTCTCTTCCTGATAATTCAATTAATATAGTTTTAGGAAATTCGTGATATTATATTAACTACAATATCTTGAATATCTTGAAGTTCATTCATCTTGTATAGGGTTTATGTTCAACTTAATTCTCTACTCCTTTTTAAAGGTTCCAAAAGTTAAACTCTGTCATTCACACAAGATTTGTCTCTGCAAAATCATTCAAACCATTCAATCACAAATCCAACCTCAAATCGATTAGAATAATTTCAACCATGTCACGTGGTGTTTGTGTCACTATAATCACATTGTTAATCTTTACAATTGCATGTGTTGTTCCCTTGCATGAAGCCTTACGTGAACCGAATGGTTCCTACTCAAAAACCCTAGTTCTTCATCCTCAAAAGGTTTGTACTAGTCATGGTTTCAGTTTCGGAACTGACGGTTCCACGATTCCGTAACCATGGAATCGGGACCGGCTAACTCCCGGTTCGATTCCAGTTCCGACCCTTTTAAACAATAGTCGTTTGAGATGCAAAACTGTGACCACAGTTTTGCATTTGTTGAAACAGAATGCAAAATTGCGACCGTGGTATTAGAACAACGGTCATGGTTTTGCATTTCAAACGACTCACTACGCAGAAAGCCTACTTCTTCATCCTCAAAAGGGTTGTACTAGTTATGGTTTCGGCAATGGAATCGGGATCGGCTAACCCCCGGTTCGGTTTCGGTTCCAGTTCCGGCCCATTTAGAAATAGTCGCTTGAAATGCAAAACTGTGGTCGCGGTTTTGCATTTGTTGAAACAAATGCAAAATTGCGACCGTGATATTAGAACAGTGGTCGCGATTTTGCATTTCCTGCGGTCTGAAACCGTCAATTTTCCGGTTCAAAGGAACGTGGAAGCACCGGTTTTTTTGGATCGATTCTGGTTCGGTTCCACTAGAATGGAATCCACCACTAGTTTTTTCGTAATTCATTGTTAACTTTTTAAACAAAATGCAAAATTAATTGCGACCGTGGTATTAGAACAGTGGTCGCGATTTTGCATTTCCTGCGGTTTGAAACCGTCAATTTTTCGGTTCCAAGGAACGTGGAAGCACCGGTTTTTTCAGATCGGTTCCGGTTCGGTTCCACTAGAACGAAATCCACCACTAGTTTTTTCGTAATTCATTGTTAACTTTTTTAATTGCCGTTGCATGATCATTTAATTTAATCAAGTTGATTAAATTAATCCTTTTGATTGCAGATGAATCATTTGGAGAAGATTAATCAAGTAGGAGATATTGACTTAGGCGTTGACTATGCTCGTCCCGGAGGACACCCTCCCCACCATCATCAACAACCTATTCCGATTCCACCACGTATAATAGAGGATCGTAATTGAGATCCTTTTTTTTTTTTAAATATACTGTTGTACGAATTAATCGGCTAAGTTGTTTACAAGTTAAATGAGAAAACAATTTTGTTTATCAATAAAAGAATATGGCAATATATACTGGTGAAATTTGATCACCTCTTGATTTTGGGTTGTATTTTGGTTTTCTATATGTTAATGATTGGATACAAGGCATACAATTAAGACGATTGGATTTCTCAATGTTACGGATGGATTATAAGAATTTTCATTAAAAATGATTTGATTAGATTTAATATTTCGGGATTATTCAAATTTTTTTATAAGATTAATCTTATTTTTAGGATGTATATAATTTTTAAATCGAATGTTCTTATAATATATTCTTTGAGCACATTATAGAAAAATCGATGTAAATAAAAAGAGTAGTTTTATTTTGTGGCCGATCATAATTCATGATTTTATGTAGACCGGTCTAGGTTTATTCAATCCGTTTTCGGAACGACCCACAAGAGTCGAGTGAGATTTTTTTTTCAAGGACACCGTCCATGAGAGTCAAAACGGAGACTTTAGGGTGTTATCATGAGTCTTAACCGCTTGACTAGATGCTCGAAGACAGATCTGAGTGAGATTTAGTAAGGGACTCACCCTCTTAACCAGAGATTTTGAATTCGAGCCCTAAGAATGGAATAATTTTAAAACTTGTGCAAAAGTACTACCCGACATGAAATAGGCTACCACTAAAGGAAAAAAGATAGTTTTTGAAACATTGGATCAAATCTTTTGTTACATGTTTGTTTTATTGAAAAAAGAAAAAGAAAATTAACTACTCAATGACTTCAACATATCATTGGATCAAATCATAATCACAAATAACACTGAAATCATTGGCAAACCTTCCACTCTATATTATTTTGATGCCTAGGTTGATCTTCACCTATTCAAACATGAAATCATTACACTCCGATCATTAACTATTCTTGGTCAACAATCAACCCTTATGATCACAAATAGCTCAAGAAAATTAGCAACTCAATGACTTCAAAATATCATTCAACCCATTATAAGAAGAACCTCCTTTTTGCACAGCCTTATGTGCCAACTCCTTCAACTCCAAAGCCCTTCTCCTCATCTCCTCTCCACCCATGACCCTCCTCACCGCCGCCACTAAATCCTCCCTTCCGACCGTAGCCTCCGCCGCCGTCCAATCCGAGTTCCGATTAGCCACCCCGACCGAAACCCCGACCCTCAAAACCTCGGTTATCAGCTTCTCGTTCATGAACTGCTCCCCGAATATTGGCCACGTCAGCATCGTCACCCCGCCCGACACGGCTTCCATGGTCGAGTTCCACCCGCAGTGCGTCACGAACCCGCCCGTGGCCACGTGGTCCAAGATCATGACCTGTGGGGCCCATCCTCTTATGATGAGCCCCTTGCCTTTGTTCCTCGCCTCGAATCCACTCGGCAGCCATTGTTTGTTGTTGTTGTCGTCGTCGTCGTTGTTGTTGACTTTGTTCACCACCCAGATGAATGGGTGGCCCGACGCTTCTAGGGCCATGCCGATCTCGGTTAGCTGGGCGGAAGATATGTGGGCTATGGAGCCGAAGCAGACATAAATGACCGAGTTGGCGGGTTTTGAATCGAGCCACTTTAAGCACTCGTTCGCGTCTATGCTCGCTTGCTTCCCCCTTATCGCCTTGTCCTCCATGTTCCTATGTATATATGTTAGAAATTTGATCAAATAAGCTATGCAAATAAATCATCCTTCTTTTGAACCTTTACCAACAATAACAACATTGGCCTAGTATAGTTCCGCTTCAACAAAATTTGGGAGGCCATGATAGGACACCCCTGATTTAGCGCTCTCATGTACTTGAAAACAACAAAAACAAACAAAACATGGAACGTTCTACAAAACAAACAAAAACAAAACAAAACAGCCAAATCACAAAAATCTAGTAAAACCGTGTATCCTAACAACTAATTGTCTACCACTCAGATCTTATTCCTCAATCTATCCCTGTGTGCATTCTACTAAATTTGTTGAAAACTCCAACTAGTTGATATCTTTTTTATATTGTCCTTCTAACCTTTTTTTCGACCGTGGCCTACCTCTACGAAAGTCTCCAAAAGTTTCAAAAGTGAGCATAATTTTTTTTATCGGAAAAGTGACTTTTGTATTATAGCATCACATGCACTAACTCACACTTGTGGCTCTTATTCACTCCAACTCAAGCTCATTCTACAACTTGCTTGATAGCTCAATTATTGCACACTTCACTCTAACAAGTTAGCTAACTCAGAACCTCTAGTTGAGCTCTCTTGCTCGATGCTACAAAATCCCTCAACTAATCCCATATATATAACTAATACAAAACCGATTAATTAATCAATACTCAGTTGGTTTAGTAGTAAAATGGTGTTAGACTCCTTAAGTGTTGTCCAGAAAATTCGAAGTTCGAATCCCACTGGCGGCATGAATGGAGAAAACTGATATTGGAGGTCTCTCCTAAAATAGGGCCACGAAGTACTCGATCCAGATGTAGAGCGGTGTCCGACCGATCGAACCGGGCGAGCCAAAAGACAAAACAAACAAAAAACCGGGTAATTAACTTCCTAATATCTAAACCAAATTACTTTCAGTATGTATAATGTAATGTAAAACATACCTATAACACAAGGAAACCGGGCCAAGACTCCAACACTTCTTCCCTATAAGCTTCTTATAGTACTCGGCATAATCGGCCTCCATCTCATAAAAGGTGTTAAAGATAGCCCCAAAACACCTCTCCTCCACCGCCTCAAACGCCCTCTCCAACACCTCCCTGAACGGCCGATTCTCCTCCGCCGCCTCCTCCGTCCACACCGGAGCAAGCTCCCTCCTCCTTATCCTCACTCCTCCGGGCACGCCCGTCACAACAAACTCCTCCTCCGCTCCCTCCACCACCCGATGCCTCCTTATCGCATCGGACACTGCCGTGGCAAAATACCCGCCCCCGTTGAACACCACCCACGGGACCCCCGCCGTGGACGCCACGTCAGCCGTCCACGGCAGGAAGAAGTCCGCCACTAGGCAGCTTGGCCGCCGCTCCACCAAGAGCTCCTTTAGTGGGCCCTCGGCGATCATCTTGAGGGCCTCTATGAACCTGTTCATTTCCGCGGTTCCCGTTATCTGGCTCAGGTTCTCGAGCCCCGCGGCCAAGCCCACCTCCTCCGACGGGAACCGTATGATCTTGAGATCGACGGTGCCCGATTCGGAGAAGGTTGCGGCGTTGCCGGGAGTGGTGACGAGCGTTGCCTTGACGCCGCGGGAGGCGAAGAGGCGGGCGATGTCGAAGAGTGGGATCATGTGGCCGTGTGCCATTAGAGGGAAGAATATCACATGGAGACTATGGAGTTGGCTCGACTCATGACATTCTTTGGTAGCCATGGTTGATTAACTTGAATATCTTTTTTGTGCTATTGATGCTTTTTTTTTTGGCCCTTCTCCCTATTTAATTCAAAGAAGTCCCACAATTCAACTAACAATTCGGCTAGTTTAAATGTATAATTGTATAAGCAAACACAAGTAGATATCAATGCATGTGCAAGCCGGCAGAAGTGTTCCTACGAGGTAAAATGGGCCACACATTCTCAATGGGCTTACACTATGACCAGCCCAGCCCAAGCCCAATATATAATACATGAACATACTCACTATGAGCTTGCAAGGAACTTATAGTTTTTATTGCGGTTAAAGGAGAGGCGACATTCTCCGTCCCTTCGAGAGAAAATCTAATTAAAAGAAATACAAAAAACTTGACAGTAATAAAATAAGGGATAACCTGACCCCTGACATCATCAAATAACAAAAACGAACCTCGCAAAGAACTTACAATAGTTCCTCCAACAATTCACTCAAATCATTGTAGGACGACCCTCCTTGTTGAACCGCCTTCCAAGCCAACTCTTTCAACTCGGTAGCTCTCCTCCTCATCTCCTCCGCCTCCTCCCCCACCATCACCCTCCCCACCGCCGCCTCTATCTCCGCCCTCTTCACCCTCGTCTCCGGGACCATCCAATCGCAGTTCTGATCCGCCCCAACCGAAACTCCGATCCTCAAAACATCGGTTATCAACTTCTCGTTTAGGAATTGCTCGGCGAACATGGGCCATGTCACCATTGGCACGCCAGCTGACACTCCTTCCAATGTCGAGTTCCACCCGCAATGCGTCACGAACCCGCATGTGGCCACATGGTCCAAGATCATAACTTGTGGGGCCCACCCTCTTATAATGAGCCCTTTACCTTGGTTCCTCGCCTCGAACCCACTCGGTAGCCATTCTTCCTCGTCGTCCTTGTTATCGACGTTTGGTCTTCTTACGACCCAGATGAAATGCTGGTCCGAGGCCTCCAAGGCCATGGCGATCTCGATTAGCTGAGCAGAAGACATGTGGGCTATAGAGCCGAAGCAGACGTAGACGACTGAGTTTGGGGGCTTCGAATCGAGCCATTTCATGCAATCTTGCACGTCTATGTTCATTTGCTTCCCTCTCATTGCTTTGTCTTCCATGCTCCTAATGTATGTATATTTTGGAAATTTAATGAAACAAGAAATTCGCGTATGACATACACTTTCATACTTAAGAAACAAAATGGGAATCTTCCTCTAATAGTCTAGCTATATATTTATGCACATCCATCTATAAACATGACCTATTCTTGTAAATTGAATTAAAAAAACTTATGTCTCATGCCAAACTAATTAAACTAGAATGATTTAATCAATTCGATCACTCAATTTGAACATCAAAATCAATCGCTATATTTCACTCAAATCACAAATAAAATTACCATCTTCCGTCAAAAGCACAAAACGTAGAATCAAATTAGCGCATGAATATTGCTTTGTGAATGGTCAATGATCGAACACAAAAAAATCTATTTTATACTCAAATCATATGCCTCCCATCGACCAAAAAAAATAAAATACCATATGCCTCCCAATGTTCTAAAATATCGCATCTAGACAATTAGGAAGAATTTAGGCAGATCAGTACGAATTTTATTATAGATTATTACTAGTCTTAGTTCTCGTGCCTTGCACGGGTTTTTATAAAATTATTATAGATTATTACTAGTCTTAGTTACGTTTTGATTAATTGATATCAATCTAAAAATAAAATAAATATTCTATAATTTGTATGATGGAATAAAATCTTTCTAGTTATCATATCCAAAAATAAGAGATTGTTTAATAATGATATTTTCTATCATATATTCTAAAAACATGCATAAGAATTCATCATATCTAAAAATAAAAGATTTTTTTTAAAAAAGGTAGTGTGGTCCAATCTAGAAGTGACATGTGTCGTTTAATAATTTTTTTAACCTCCACTTTAGTATATAGTTATGATGCGTCATTAGTGATATATATATATATATATATTAATTTCATCATAATGTTTCCGTATAAAGTGAAGCCTAATACCTAAGGTAGTTATAGTCCGATTTCGGAAATAGCGTTTCCACGGTTCTGGCCGGAACCATAAAATCGGAACCGGCTAACCCTCGGTTCCTCAGTTCGGTTTCAGTTTTTATCGGTTCTAAACCAATTTCCACCGGTTCTGCCGTTCCTGAAACGTGGATCCGAAACTAGAACTGGATGACCCCAGTTCTATTGGTTTCAGTTCGGTCTCGATTTTGAAACCGCTGATTTTTTCCAGTTCAATTCTGCTGGAACCGAATCCATGATTACCCTAAAGTCTCCGTTTCGACCATTTTAGACACTACCATCATACCAAAAATAATCGAATTCTTACCTATAACACAATGAGACAGGGCCAAGACTCCAACACCTCCTTCCGATGGCCTTTTGATAGTGCTCCACATAATCCGACTCCATCTCATAGAAGCTATTCATGATCACCCCAAAGCTCCTCTCCGCCGCCACCTCAAACGCCGTCTCCACCAGCCTCGTGTGCTCACTCTTCTCCTCCTCCTTCGCCGTCCACGCCGACGAAAGCCTCCTCCTAGTCAACCTCACCTCTCCTCCAGGCAACCCGGGCACTACAAACTCCTCGTCCTCCGCCCCCACCGTCCACTGCGGCTGCTCGACCCGAACCACCTCCGACACCAACTGGGCAAAGTACCCTCCCCCGTGGAACACCACCCACGGAACCCCGGCCTTGGCTGCCACGTCGGCGGTCCACGGCAAGAACATGTCGGACACTAGGCAGCTCGGGCGGAGCTCTAGCAAGAGCTCCGCTAGTGGGCCCTCGGCGATCAGCTTGAGGGCCCTTATGAACTTGCTCGAATCGTCGGGGCCCGCCAGGTGGCTGACGTTCTCGATCCCGGGTCGTAGGCCCACCTCATTAGATGGGAAAGGCATGATCTTTAGCTCGACGTTGTCGGATTCGGAGAAGACGGCGGCGTTGGCGGGGGTGGTGACGAGGGTGGCCTTGACGCCGCGCGAGGCGAAGAGGCGCGCCACGTCGAAGAGCGGGATCATGTGGCCTTGTGCCATTAGGGGAAACAAGATTACGTGGAGTTTGTTAATATGAGCTTCTTGATGAGAACCCATGGCGTTGTTTTAGAACGATGTATAAAATTTGGTGATTAAGGTGCGAGTGTTTATAAGGGTCGACGTTACCGGTTCAGGAACTCTTTTTTATACTCTCTTATTTTAATTGATTATAAGGTATTTTTTAATATTTTAATTACTAATAATTAATTTTTTTAAGAGAGTATTTAAGAGTGTTTACAAGGAGTGTATTTAGGAAGTAGAAAATTTTATTTGGCTATCTTAAGGCGTAAGTCTCATTCATCTTTCACAAACCTAGTCGCCCCCAATTACGTAATGACATGTGTCCCCCTTATAAGCGTTTTTATTAATTAAAAATTAAGCAAAGAAACCTAGCTAGTACTTGTGACTCTTCTGGCTTCTGATTTTTTTGAGTAGGAAAAGATTAGGCCAAGTACAACTTAACCTATTGCATCCTTGCGGATGAGGGTTTGAAGCCCTAAATTGTGTCGGAATCTGATTTGCACTAACCGTATGTCGAAGGTCAGTGATCAAATCCGCAACTTTGTTGCAATCACGAGGTGTATGATTACAGAGAACAACCTCAAAAGACTGCAGAATAACTACCATGTCTGCAATTAGCATTTCAATTTGCCATGGACACGATCTACTTCCTTTTAAAGCATTAATAACAATAAAGCTATCTCCTTCAATTTCAATTCCCGATAAGTGTCTTTTCTTAGCTTCGCAAACAACTTCATACATTCCTCTAGCCTCGGCCTGAATAACACTCCAATTTTCGTTAGCAATAACATTCATTGTGATCGTTCGTCCTCTATCATCCCTAATAATATATCCGGTTATTGCCTTTCCATTATTCTTTTTTGATCTGTCAAAATTAATTTTTACAAAACCTTGTGGCGGTTTAGTCCAAGTTTTTTTCCTTACATTTATCTTTTTTTCTTGTAACAGAAACATTTTGATGGTTTTCGTGTTGATTGTCTAACAATTTCACTTTATCTCATATATCTATTTGTGATTTTATAAATTCGTGTAAATTTCTTGTAGGCCCCTCTATCGGTTGATTAAAAGAAGTTTTGTTTCGATGATACCACACGCTCCACCATGTAATACATAATTGCAAAAACATTGGTTCTTTCAATTGTCCTTTTAGTCGCTTAATAATGGTCAATACAAATTCATTGTTTGGTCCAATTTGCAGTATGCTGTTTAAAATGTTTTGGTTCAATTTAGCTAAAGTTGTTAATGTCACAGGACATTGTTGGACACTGAAATAACAAATGCTTCGTTGTTTCTCTTCTAACTTCTGATGAGTAGTAGGTTCTCTTCAACTAGTTTTTTTTTATTTTTTTCGATCTAGACTCTTGTAAATTTTAATTTCAAAAATAAGCTCGTTTTAAATTTTATATTAATTTTTATATTAATTTTGATGTATTTTAATTAAATTTAGCTATTATTATATAGTTTTGAGTTTTTTTAGGCCTTTTAAGCACATTTTTCTGACATGTTAGAACTATGAATATCTCTATTTTAATCTTTTTGATCCTTTTTTTTGTCTTGAAAATTGATTATAAGAGTAGAAATAAAAATTTTATGTTACTACTATAAAATTTTAGCCGCTTAACTAAATGTTAGAGTGCTTTTTCAGATTTTTTATTAGTAAATGATGTAGAGTTTGGGGAAGATATCTCGAGTCTCTCCTCTCTTTCTTCCATATTGGATTGGAGCGTGAAGTACGTGATCCATTATTTTTACATTTTAGAAATTATTACTGATAATATAAAATAATGAGCATAGGATATAAGTCGTGTTACATAAAGATAAATATTCATGGTTTTATAATATAAGTCGGTTTATCTTACTTGTTGTTGTGTACGTACATTTATATATTGTCAGATATATTATAATATTCCATATTATATTAGAAACCTGATTTGTCATTTTGTTTGGACTGTTCGATTTGTAAATGAGTCGTTGGGTGCGTGCTTATCGACCCAGCTGACTGATAGGGTTAATCAAATGGTTATTTAGTGTTCGTTTGGTTGAACATAGAAATTGAAATTCCCATGAAATTAGATCATGAGAATTAAGTTACTGAAAATTGTATTTTATAGGAATTGATAAATTATGTTTGGTTAAACTCTAATTCACATAAATTAATGGGGAAAATTATCTTAATTAGCTCCTTCTAGATAATTAGAATTTATTCAAAATGGAGAAAATAGAAAATCATGAAAAATGGAAAATCCATAATTTTACATAGAAAATCTTCAATCAAACATGGACCTCCCACCTCATTTCATGGGATTTTCAACTTCCTAGGAATTTCTTTCTCAACCAAACAAGCCGTTACTCTCCGGAACCCAAAACCTCCCGTAAAATAGGTCATATTCCGCTAAACCACCCCAAATATAACTATTTATTTTTTAACTACCCGTAAAACACCCTTCGTTATCTCAACGTCACCTGCCGTTACTTATTCCGTTATCTCAGCGCCATGAAGGGAAAGAAGACTACGTGGAGTTGTTGGTTGTGAACTTGTTGAGCGGCCATGGCGCGATGTTTAGGAATAAGCTAAGCATGCAAGGATGAATGGCTAATACCAGTTAGATGATCACACTCACACGACAAGCCATTTTTTTTTTAAATATCCATTTGTCCAATTATTGTATCGTCGGTTGGCTAACAGTCTAACACACTGTAGCATGTAAGAATCACACGTCAATTAGGGCCCGTTTAGTACCATTTTTTTAAGGGTATTGTCTACGAGAGTCGAACCCTCTAGGTATTATCGTTTGAGGCTTAACCACTTGACTAAATGTTCGAAGGCGTTTGATACCATACTTTAAAAATGAGGAATTGAATTAAAAATCACTCAAATTTAAATTATGATTGGTATAACAATGGGGTTGAGAATCACCCATTTCACATCCTAAATTTTTCTTACTTTTTATATCTTGATAAAAAAAAGGTGGGTATATGAGCCATATTTATTCATTTTCATCCCAAAATCATTCCAATACGATTCCTACAATTGTACCAAACAGGTTGTATCATCGAAAACGAATTATTATAGCATGTATCCATTCACTCTCATTCTAAACTCATTCATCATTCCAACCCGATTCCTACGTACAATTGTACCAAACGAGTTGTATCGTCGGAAACCAATTATTGTAGCAGGTAAGAATTTATATATGACAATACAAAATCATCACTCGGTGAAGTCTCGCTCCAGCAAGATCTGGGGGTTGGTCAAGAAGGGGGCACTTCTAGCCTAGTCGTGTGTCTGATTCCCTTCGAATCGGGGAACCGGATCGGAAAAAATCATCAATTCCACGATCCTTGTAACTGGAGAACCTACGTTTTTTCCGGTTCCAAAACCGGCGATTCCCCCATTTATTAATTATTATTTTAAAAAAATTATAGTTACGTTTTAGGATCTTATGGTTTTCTTGTTAAATTAGAGTTTCGGGTTTAGTTTCGATATAGGATCTATTTAGAATTAATATAGAGTTTAGATAGACTAATTTTACTTAATTTGAAAATTAATATTTTTTAATTAATGTTAAAAAAAATTAAAAGGTAATCCCAGAATCGGCCTCGGAAATAGCGGGAACCAATCCGGAACCAGAAAAACTGAGAAACCCGGGGTTAGTCGGGGTCCTGTTCCAAAACCGGATCCATGACTACTCTAGCCTGAACATGTTAAGAGGATGTATCCGAAAGACTCAAGGAAAACTGAAATTCAACTATGTGATAATACTAACTTTGATTTAGTTAAAATGCAACAAAATAGATATGGTGTTATATCCATCTCAAAGTAGCCATTTAGTTAAAATGCAACAAAATAGATATGGTGTTATATCCATCTCAAAGTAGTCATGTGTGCAGTTCTGGAATCAATGTGATTTCTTTTTTTCCGATTCTTGCCGGTTCTGAAACCGGTTTCGGTTCGAGTTCGGTTCAATTCCGACCTTATTTATAAAAAAACAACTAAAGCAATGAATGTGTGTGCATCGACAATCAACAAATTAATTAATATATGAAAATGTTATTATATACATCAACTAATTTGTGCGGTTTTGTTCATGATTGATAGAAGCACGATCGCTGTAAAATAATTCGAGGGCCTTTCATACAGAAATTAAAAGTTGCACATGAAAATGGGGTATGCCGAATTGAATACAGCGAAAACGACATTTGTCAAAAGAAGTTAATAAAATATTTTCATTTTAAAACATAGGTTTAAAAAATCGTAAATATATAGTAACTTTTAATTTGCTTCGTATGATGTATCAATATGTATCATGCAAAAATATTTGTCTTGCTTTTTGGCTCGCCCGGTTCGATCGGTCGGACACTGTTTTATATTCAGATCGGGTATTTTGCGGCCTCATTTTGGAGGAGACTCTCTCACTCTCCTAATATCAGTTTCTCTATACATGCCGCCAGTGGGATTCAATTTCGAATCTCCTGGACAACACTTAAGAAGTCTAGTACCACTTTATCACTAAATTAACTAAATATTTGGTATCACGCATAATATAGTACGAAGCATTGAAGCCTAATTAGGGCTTGTTTAGATTACCTGCTATAAATATTATGTTGTATTATAATGTAAAATAATGTAATGAAATGATATCTCTTCGAATCCGTTTTCAAGAAATTCAATGGACAACTTTTCCCGCCCCAATCCTGACAAAAATTAAACACGAAAATCAATCAAAGCCATTAATTATTATTTTGGGCTTCTTTCACTTCTACCTCAAAATTACTTTCTATCAAAATTGAAACAAACCCTTAGTTATCTTGTTTTCAAACATTAACTAAAAAGACCCGGTCGCGCCATGTACGATGATGATTTGAAAAAAAAATTATGTAGGAACCGTACTTGTCCATTGAATTTTACATAAACTTATTTGATAAAATAAAATAATTTTCTCAATAAAACTTTCAAGCGAGAATTATTATAATACGTAGGGAATGTAAATGCAGCATAGATCGAGCCAACACTCTCCATCCCCTCGAGGGGAGTTTATTAAAACAAAAAAAAATGGCTAAATAGTCAGCAAACGAGAGATAGCTCAACCTCTAACATGATCAAAGAGCAGTAAAAAAATCTCTTCAGGAGGAGCAGGCAAAACAAAAAAACCGATAGCATCATTAAAAGTTAAGGAAGCGAGAGCATCCGCTACAAGCCTACAACATAGGATTATTATACATTACAATAATTATGCCTGTAAATTGGACATAACAAGTGAAACTTAATGGGCCTATATTACTATGATCAGCCCAGGCCCAATAACAAATACATTTGAGTTACTAATGCATGAACAACACACTTGTTTACCTTTCATATGATCTTGCAAACAACGTGTAGTTCCTTCACTAACTCACTCAAATCATTATAAGACGAACCTCCTTGTTGAACAGCTTTCCATGCCAACTCCTTCAACTCGGCCGCCCTCCTCCTCATCTCCTCCGCCTCCGCCCCCGCCACCACCCTCCTCACCGCCGCCTCTATCGCCTCCTTCCCCACCCTCGCCTCCGGGACCATCCAATCGTAGTTCTGATCCGCCCCAACCGAAACTCCGATCCTCAAAACTTCGGTTATCAGCTTCTCGTTGACGAACTGCTCGGCGAACAGTGGCCATGTCACCATTGGCACTCCGGCCGAGACTCCTTCCAGGCACGAGTTCCACCCGCACTGCGTCACGAACCCGGCCGTGGCCGCGTGGTCTAGGATCACGAGCTGTGGGGCCCACCCTCTTATGATGAGTCCTTTACCCTTGTTCCTCGCCTCGAACCCGCTCGGTAGCCATTGTTCGTCGTCGTCGTCGAGTTTGTTATCGACGACGACGTTCGATCTTCTTACTACCCAGATGAAATGCTGGCCTGAGGACTCCAGGGCCATGGCGATCTCGGCTAGCTGGGCAGGGGAGATGTGAGACATAGATCCGAAGCTGACGTAGATGACCGAGTTCGGTGGCTTCGAATCGAGCCAGCTTAGGCAGTCATGCACGTCTATATCTGTTTGCTTACCCCTCATTGTCGTGTCCTCCATGTTCCTACACATGTTGGAGAAGAAGAGGACGGAGGAGAAGGATTATTTCTCCTATAGACAAGTAATTAACAACTAGCTTTGAAATGAATCTCATTAGACTTGTATGAAGTATTTAAGTATGAAGGCCAATTAAATCTAGAAAATGGGAACCAGAACGCCGGTTCAGCGATCGCGGATCCAAAACCGTATTTGCGATTTTGCATTTTCAACGTTTATTTTTATTTTTTAAAGGTTCGGAACCGGAACCGGAACCAAACCGAAAAATCGAGATTCTCGGTTCCGGTCCCAGATCCTTGGTTAGGTGGAACCGAAATCGCCGATTCCGGAACCGGACACACCGATTCCGGAACCGGATACACCTCTACCTGTAAGACAAGGAAACCGGGCCAATACTCCAACACCTCCTGCCGATAACCTTCTCATAGTACTTTGCATACTCCGACTCCAAATCACCAAAGCTATTGAAAATGACCCCAACACTCCTCTCCGCCGCCTCAAATGCCCTGTCCAACGCCCTCACGAAAACAGTCTTCTCCTCCTCCTCCAACGACTCCGACATAATCCTACTCCTAGTCAACCTCACTTCGCCTCCGGGCAGCCCCGGAATCACAAACTCCTCGTCGCCGGCCTTCACCCCCCTATGCGGTTGAACCCGCCGCAACACCTCCGTCACCGCCTGGGCGAAGCACCCACAAACGTGGAATGCCACCCAGGGGATCCCAGCCCTGATATTGGAACACACATAGACGTATAAATACCCCTTAAGGATTGCCATTCACATTACTTGAATATAGACCGTACAATAAGTTAGGTCAATAATATAAATATACATGCTATTACCTGGCGGCCACGTCTACCGCCCACGGCAGGATGAGGTCCGACACCAGGCAGCTCGGCCGCCTCTTACGAAGCACCTCCGCTAGCGGGCCCTCGGTCATCAGCCTGAGGGCCTCTATGAACTTGTTCTGCGCGGCGATTCCAGTAATTTGACCCGCGCTCTCGATCCCAGCCGGTAAGCCCACCTCCTCCGACGGGAACCGTATGATCTCGAGCTCGACATTATCGGACTCGGAGATGGCGGGGGCGTTGGCGGCGGTGGTGACGAAGACGGCCTTGACGCCACGCGCTGCCAAGAGGCGGGCGGTGTCGAAGAGTGGGATCATGTGGCTGTGCGCCATGAAGGGAAAGAAGACCACATGGAGTTGTTGATTGTGAGCTTGTTGAGCGGCCATGGCGCTATCTTTAGGATAAGCTTAAGGAAGGATGGATGGCTTAATCGTACAAGAGCTAGTCTAGTGTCATTTAATAATACTACTATTAGACATTTGGGCATGTGATGTCTTATCAATTTATCATGCGGTCGGAAACCAATTTATTGTATCGTCGGTTGGCTAAAAGTCTCACACATTGTAGCAGTATCACATGCCAAATAGGGCTTGCTTGGTACCATATTTTCAGAATGAGAAATTAAGGTTAGTAATCACTCCAACCTAAATTATATTTGGTATAATAATAACGTTGGGAATAGACTATTTCACGTTCTAATTTTGTCTTACTTTTCATAGCTTAATATATAAGAAGACGGGTATGAGACATATCTATTAATTCTCGTCCGAAAATCATTACTCATTCCAACCTGATTCCTATAATTATGCCAAACCGATTGTATCATCGGAAACTAATTATTATAGCATGTACCTATTCATTCTCATCCCAAACTCATTCATCATTCCAACCTGATTCCTACGATTGTACCAAACGGGTTGTATCGTCAGAAACCAGTTATTGTAGCACGTAAGAATCTATATATGACAATACAAAATCATCATCCAGTGAAGTCTCGCTCCAGCAAGATCTGAGGGTCAATAAGGGGGCACCTCTAGCCGTCGTGTGTCCGATTCCCTTGGAATTGGGGAATCGAACCGGAAAAAAACCCGTCCATTCCACGTTCCTTGGAACTAGAGAACTAGCATTTTTTCCGGTTCCGGAACCGGCGATTCCCGCGTTTATTAATTATTATTTTAAGAAAACTATAGTTACATTTTAGGATTTTATGGTTTTTTTTGTTAAAGTTAGAGTTTCGGGTTTAGTTTTGATATAGGATCTAGTTAGAATATAACGTTTAGATACACTAATTTTTTGAAATTAAATTTTTTTAATTAATGTTACAAAAAATGAAAAAGGCAATCCTAGAATCGGCCTCGGAATTGGAGGGAACTGATTAGAAACCGGAAAAAAACCGAGAAATCGGGGGTCAGACGGTCAAGGATTCCGAAACCGGACCCATAACTACTCTATCTTGAACATGTTAAGAGGACGTGTCTGAAAGACAAAAAGAAAATTGAAATTCATTTATGTGACAATAATAACCGGATTTACTTAAAATGTAACAAAATTAATATAGTGTTAATCAACATGATTAATTAATGTAACAAAATTCATTTATTTGAGCGGTTTTGTTCCATTAACACGATTGATAGAAACACGATCGCTGTAAAATAATTCGAGGGCCTTTTCATGACCCATCTTTCATACAGAAATTAAAAGCTGTACATGAAAATGGGGTATGCCGAATTGAATACAACGAAAACGACATTTCGCAAAAGGAGGACAAAACTACATTTGGCAATTCTAAGACCAATAATCAAACTTGTTTCTATTTTTTATATTTGTTCACTAGAAGTCTACAACAACCAAAATGTTACAAGTAAGAGCAAATGTTAAGTATGTTGTTTTTAGAAATTAAAATCGTATAAAAATCAAATTTGTAATTCTAGGTCCAACCTAGAAGTTTTTTTTTTTTTTTTTTGGAAAAGGTTACTGCATAGAATTATAAAAGAGTAGGGGAATATACAAAAGGCCTCGAGAGTTCAAAAACGAGAATAGTTACAAAAAAAAAAGGCAGCTGCTAAGTGCCTAATCTAGTTCTCCAGGTGACAGGGATGCTCCGATTCCAATTCACTTGGGCATGAAGTTTCATGGATGAGATGATCTGTCTAGCGCATTCCTCAGCAGTAGTCGTGGTATTTTGGTAGACAAGTGTATTTCTCGCTTTCTAGATGCAGTAAACCGAAGTGGTTAGAGAGATGCTTCGAAGGTGGTAGAGAAAGGAGCCTTTGTTTCCACCACCAGCGAGCTAGCTGATCCAATCCTGCAGTTGACTAAATCGAGAGGAGATGCCTAGCCATCTGAAAATTATGTCCAGGACGGAATTGGTATAGGAGCAAGCATTCCAAATATGGTCCTCTGTTTCGTCTTCATTGTGGCAAAGCTTACAGGTGGGGTCGGAGATGATGCCCCATTTAGTGAGTCTAGTCAGGGTTGGAAGACGTTTATGAGCAGCGATCCAAGTAATGAAACTGTGGCGTGGCGAATGCAGCTTGCCCCAGATTGTGGGGTTCCAGGTGTTGGTCTCACCCACATGCCGGAGGAGATTGTAGACACTTGCAGTAGAGAAGGTCCCCTTGTTGCTTCTCATAATCTTTTCAAGTTCAGCTGGTGTGTCTTTGGTTTTGAGCTCATTTTTTACCTTCATTAGTGCCTTCCAACCCCAGCTGTCTCCAGGTTTGGCAGTGGCTGACCAGATGTTGTTGCTCTGGAGTTGGTAGGTTTGGGTCCATTGGTACCAAAGGCTGTCTTTCCCTGTTGCAATTTCATAAATGGACCGGGCATTACAAGCTTTATTCCAGGAAAGAAGCTCTTTTATGCCAAGTCCCCCTTCAATTTTTGGTTTAGTTACACAATTCCAAGCTATCAAGTTGCGCTTGCCAGTATCGTGCCCAGTCCAAAGAAAGTTTCTTACAATGATTTCAATTTTCTCGATGACCGTCATGGGAAGCATAAACACATTACACCAATAGGAATTCATGCTGAGAAGGACGCTTTTAATGAGCTCTAAGCGGCCAGCATAAGATAGAGACTTGGCTGTCCAAGATTGGACTCGAGCAGTGATGCGGGCTATAAGAGGGCTATACTCTGGAATAGAGAGTCTTTTGGACCCCATGGGAAGTCCTAGATAGTTTAGAGGAAGTTCGCCCATAGGGAAATTTAGGATGTTTGCAATAGTGATCTGATCTTCCCTATTAACACCACCAAAATAAACAGATGACTTGTTGTTGTTGATTTGGAGTCCAGATATCTCACGGAAGAGGTTTAGGGAGTTCTTAAGGAATTGGACAGAAGTGGGATCACCCCTACAGAAGAGGATCAAGTCATCAGCAAAACAGAGGTGTGTGAGGTTTGGTCGGCTGCATTTGGGGTGGTGGTTGAAATTTGGGTCTCTGGTTTGGTTTTTGATGATTCTTGAGAGGTATTCCGTGGCAAGGACAAACAAGTAGGGGGATAAGGGGCAGCCTTGGCGGATGCCTTTCCGCCCTTTGAAGAAGCCCTCTAGGGTGCCATTTATGTTTATGGAATATGTAACAGTTGTGATGCAAAGTCTGACCCAGGAGATGAATTTAGCAGGGAAGCCAAAGGCGGCCATAGCTTGGAGAATGAAGTTGTGATCGACTGAATCAAAAGCTCTTTGAAAATCCACTTTGATAGCGCAACGAGGCGAGGTTGTTGATCTATCATATTTGTGGAGAAGTTCCTGACATAGAAGAGAGTTGTGCCTAATTGATCTCCCCGGTATGAAGGCACTCTGGTTTGGAGAAACAATGTCGGGAAGAGTCTCCTTAATACGCCTAGCAATTACTTTGGCAATGGTTTTGTAGAGTGTGGTGCAACAAGAGATAGGTCGGAATTGGTTTATGGAATCAGGGGCAGTTGATTTTGGAATGAGAGTGATTGCGGTATGATTGAGTTGTTTGAGCATTTTGCCATGGTTGAAGAAATCCAGAATGGCGGAGGTTACATCATTCCCTATGATATCCCAAGTTTTCTTGTAGAAAAGGGAGCCATATCCATCGGGTCCGGGCGATTTGTTGTTGCCTAGGCTGAAAAGAGCAGACTTGATCTCTTGGGGGCTGACTTCTCTTGTGAGAGAGGAGCTGGTGGTGTTGTCAATCATGGGCCCTTCTTTCACACAGCGTGAGATGAGGGGAGTGGTGTTTTTGCTTGAGCCAAGAAGCCCTTCAAAATGGTTTACAATGGAGTTGACAATCTCAGGTTGAGATCGGAGGGTGTTCCCGTCATTATCCAGGAGGGTATAGATTTTGGTGGAGTTCCTCCGATTTTGAAGGTGTTTGAAGAAGTAGGAGCTGCTATGATCCGAGAATTTGATCCACTTGAGTTTGGCAAGTTGGCAAGTGGTTGTGCGGAGCTGGTTCATGTCATTTTTTAGTTTGGTAAGGGCCATGTTCTCCGCATCGATGAGGTTTTGGTCAAAGGGTGAGGCATGGAGATTGGTTTGGATTGCAGATAAGGTCTCTTTTTGGAGTTGAACCTCAGTTTTCAGGGTTTCCAGCTTCATATTCTCAAACTTTCGAAGGGAGTTTTTGAGCATTTTTTGTTTGGAGAAGATTTGGAACATTTTGTGGCCTTGAATATTCTGTTTCCAGATGCTTTCAACTGTGGTGTGGAAGGTTTCATGGTCAGCCCAGATGTTGTTGAACCGAAAGGGCGGATTAGGTCTGTGGGAGGAGGGTTGGATTGAGGTTAGGATCGGTGAATGGTCAGAAGGGCCCGCATTATCAAAGTGGACGGTCGAATTTGGAAATGAGCAAAGCCAGTTTTGGTTGATCAAGGCTCGATCGAGTTTGCACCACAACCTCTGAGTAGGGGATTGCTTGTTACACCAAGTGTAATGGCAGCCAGAGTAGGGGTGGTCGATAAGATTGGTAGAGCAGAGGAGATTTTGGATCTCAGTGGAGACATTGAAAGGGTGGCTACCATCGCCCTTTAATTTTTCAGTTGGATCAAGAACGACGTTGAAATCCCCAAGTATGATCCAAGGGGAGTTATTAGAGGTAGCAATACTCTGTAGGTCATTCCAAAGGCTATTACGGGTATTGGGTTGGTTTAGAGCATAGACGAAGGAGATGCAGAAGGAGAGGTTTCCACAGATAGAGTTGACAGTGGAGTGAATGATTTGGCTACTTTTGAGGTGGGTGACAATGTTATATTTGGTGGGGTTCCAGCATAAGAGAATTCTACAGTTGTGAGAGAGATCAGAGTTGGAGATTGAATTCCAATTAGGAAAGAGACTTTTAGAAATGGAAGATTCTCTGGTTTGATGGAGGTGGCTCTCAAGTGTACAGACAATATCTGATTTTGTAGAGTTAACAAGGTGTCTTAAGTAGTCTTGCTTAGTGGGGTCATTAAGACCCCTGATATTCCAACAAAGAATGTTTGGACTAATCATGAGTGGGTGGGGTTTTTATGGGAAGACACTTGTCATTTGAAGGGTGAGGTGAAATTGGAGGGTTGGTGATGCAGGGAGTGGTTGATTTTAATGAGATGTTGGTGGTGGGCCTGGAAGTTGGATTGGGTGGTGGAAGATTGTTTTGTTGTGGAGGAGAGTCAAGGGAGTTAAGGCCAACTTGAATCTCTGGTGTGGAGTTGTTTCCATTTGGGATAGGACAGGTTGAGGGGGAGGGATCTTATGGAGTAGCAGAGGGGGTGGGTTCTTTAGAGATATCAGAACTGGAATTTGATGTAGGGGGATTTTCAAAGGTGTTGTGATCTTTGGGAGAAATAAGCACGATAGGAGAGTGAGGTGGGGGAGGAGTGGGTAGAAGAGGCCCTTTGTTAGAGCAATCTGGGGGCAATCTTCGTCGGTTATTAGGAGGCATGATTTTCAGAGAGTTGGATTCAGTTTGGGGAGCCAAGCAATTGTGGCCAAACTTCAAGCATTTGGGGCAACGTGTTGGCAACCAGTCATATTGCAAATTTTGATGTATAATTTCACCATCAGGGCCATGAAAACTCACCTCCCTAAGGAGTTCAGTTCTGCCGGTGATCTCGACCGTGACTCTTGCGAAGGAGAGCTTGTCCTGGTTTGCCGAGGTGAAGTCGGTGAGGATTGGTGTTCCGACCGCTGATCCAATTCGGGCTAACATGTGCTCCGACCAAAAGCGGACGTCAAGGTCTGGGAGATTTATCCAGATGGGCACCTCTTCCAAGCAAGACATATCTAATGTCATTCCTTCATACCATCTCTTGAGGATGAGGGGTTTTTGACCACCTATGAACCAAGGCCCCCTCTCTAGTATGGAGGTTAGATCTTCCTCCTTTTCAAAGTGAAACACAAATATGCCATTATCTTTACGGAGAATTTTTGGGAGGGTTGTATTGCTCCAATTTTTAGCTACAAAGGTTTCCATGGCTTTGAAACTCATTCTTTCTCCAATAGGTGCTCCCACGAGTGTAAGCTTCCATTTACTTACAAGATCAGACACATCATCGTTAGTGAAATGGATGATTCCTTTCTCAATTCCAGGGACATAGTGGAGTGGGACTGCTCTAGGTCCCGGATTCCTGCTGCGTACAATATTTGAATAGGAGTGTGCAGTAGGGGGTTTTGTGACAGGGGGAGGGGGAAGCGTGAAATTGGGAGGGTGGTTGATTTGGGGTATAGGAGGAGTCAGTGCTTGGTGGGGAACATCAATTTGGGCTGAGAGACTTTGAGAAGGGGCTGATCGATTTTGGAGAAGGGGGTTAGGGTTTTGGGATGAGATTGGGTCCTGTTCTGAACTTGTTTGACTAGCTTTAGGAAGCCCGAGTGAGGGGAAGTCCTTCAGCTGCGGGACGGTTGGGGCTTGGTGGGCCGGAGCATTTGTTGCCGGGTCGACGCCGGAGGTTGAGAAGAGGGCTTTTATGATGGCCATTTCTTGGGTTTCTTGAGAATTAGAGGCAGGTTTGTCTGTTTTGAGCAAGCGGGAGTTGTTGCTGATTATTAGCTTTTCGGGGATGTCCGAGAAGGGGGTGACTGTTTCGTTCCCGGGAGAGTTGCCGTCTTCAATGGCAGCAGGTAGGTGGAGGTTTTGAGTGGGGGAAGAGGAAGAGGGGCCATTTAGGATTGATGAGATCTTCTTTGATTTTTTCTTTCTGCTCTTGTGTGAGTTGCCTCCCATTGGAGACAGCGGGGCGCCGCCGCCGGCGCAAGGAAGCGAGAGGAACCCTACCGTACCAGGAAGCACGCCTTTTTCTAAGTTTTTCTGTTTTTAATGGTCATGAATATTAACCTAGAAGTTTTTGTAGTTACTTTTTGTCAATCGAATGAATCACCCCCTTTTTTTCAAAAAAAAAAAAAAAAAAAAAAAAAAAATCAATCAGAATTGCAAGAAAAGTTTTTTTTGTGTGGGTGTTCTTCTCACTACAACAATCAATCATTTACTAACCATTAAGAGAAACACACACAAAAAAAATTCTAAGCTGGACCAGAGTATCCTTACCAACCTCCTTCTTGATAATTTAGAGTTGCAAGCTCTCATCCGTAAGGATGTCCTAGGACGCCCCCCGTAGGGGTCTCTTAAACTTTACCGTTTCAAAAAAAAAAATTAAGAGAAACACATATTTTAGCTAGTGCTTCACTAATGCATATCAAACTCCCAATTTGTCTATGTATTGTTTTATAACCCATCTGCATAAGAATAGTTTAAAAACATGCAAGGCAACCCAGTAAACAGCCAAACTCATCACCAGCACAAATACAAATTCATTTGCAGTCATTGCTATGAATTAGGAGCAAAGTGAAGAATACAAAAATACCAAAGTAAGGAAGGATGCTAAGTTAGCACCCTTTATGTTGATATAAGAATACAAAAATCTGACTTTGAGAATTGATAAATGGGCCACGATTTTCTAATGGCCCATCTTTTCGATGATCAGACCAGGCCCACTCCAAATTATTAGCCCATGAACATCTAATGAATGTTTAAAACCAGCAATTTGAATATTTAAATTGTCACCCATCTAACTATACCACATAAGTATTTTAATTTTTAAATTTACATAATTTACTAAACTCGAATCTCTCTATCCTATTTGTCACCCATCTAACTATGTCACATATATAATTTACATAAACATCTAACTTGAATGTTTAACTATTTTCAAATTATGTAAAATTCAATCGACAAGTACAGTTCCTACATCATTTTTTTTAAACCATCGTCGTGCACGGCACGACCGAGTCTTGCTAGTTACACCGAAATTATAAACGTATGCATCAATTGTCTGCTGATATTATGGTAATAAAATACCCTAAAAGTCCAGAAAATATTGTCTCTCCTTCGACTAAAACAAAATATACGATTCATCAGAAAAAAATAAAAAATATACGCATCGTCAATCATGGAGATCACAATTCACAACATTGAATACAATGTAACAAGAAAACGGTACAATTTTCAAATCATCAAGATTTAAATCGATTACTTACAAGCTTGGCCAAGAGTAGTAGTACGCTCCAACTCAATTATTTTGTTGGGCATGGTTTCACCATCGGAGTTAGCTCCCCCGTCCTTGGATGCATTTCTATAATGGTTTTCTAGTCATGCTAATTATGAGATACTCCTACAACAAACAAATCAAGTTTCGTAGTTTTAAACTAAAAAATATACATGTTACATGATTCTAATTCCTAGACATGGAAAATTAGTGCTATGGAAACTAAAAAAATTAGCTTAAAAAAACCTGCCGGTTCGGCCGGCTGATCTCAGAACTTATAGGTTCAAGGATTTGTTTGCAAATTGTAACTAGTAAATAAATTTTACTTGCGAAATAATGGTGATTAAAACTATACAATTCCTAAATACTTTTGGATTTGGTTGTATGATCCCAACAAAATCGAGTAATTTTTATCTAAAACATAGCCATGCGTGATGCACCCAACCGAATTCAGCTTTTCTAGTCTCAACTTTTTCATCTCTGGATCTTCCGGAAACATCTTCTTGAGTTTCTCAGGGTGTGTTCATGTACATCTCGACCTCACAGATCCCGTTTTAAGTGGGACTACACTGGGTTGATTAGTAATAGTATACGTATAAGAAAGATTTCACAGTACTAGACATCTTGGTAGATCAACGAACCAAGATATTTTCGGGTTCGGTAGTTAGACAGGTTGACGTGAAAACTTCGGAATGAGGTGAGTATGACACAAACATGATTTTAGTGGAAAAACGAATACGACATTGCATTAACAGATTAACAAGACTCTTTTATGAAAGTGCGACGAATTTTTTCAAGGTGATCAACTTACTTCAAACACCAAAGATCAATTTCACACCAAACGAATGCATCCCAAAAAAAATAGAGAGATAATTATTTCATTTTTTGGGTGAAAACTATTGCATTTTATTAAATAAACATGCAAAGCATGCTTAGTGGGATGTTAATATGAAAAGACGTCTTCCGTTCAACACGGAGTAAATTAGTGACGAAGCTGGTTTAGTGGTTTCCTCCAACCAACCTCGATCATTTCTATGTTGATTTTCTATGCCTCTCTGGCCCACACCACACCAATCACCCAAGTCACCAACCAACCTTGCTCCAAATTAAGCTTTGGAATCTTGGTCTCGAGTTTCCATCGATAAAGTCATAAAGATTAGTTAGCAAAAGTTAAGCATAATTGAGGCATTTAGTGGATGAAGACAGGAAGCACACAAACCAATTTCATCACCTACCCATAACATCGTCTCCTTTAACTTAGCCTTACACATGCCCTTTGTACTATTTTGGGTAACACTATGAAAAACAACGCCTTGGATTATTTTTTAATGAGGGATTAATTTCGGGCATGTAAACTAGCCGGTAAGAACGAATCAGATAAACTAGTATGCACTGACCGACTCGACCTCGTGGAGAGAAGAATGATGAACCTCAAATTTGTCAACATCTCATCATATCTCTTATCACTAGGTCACCTAATTTGAGGTAGACCATGGATTCGGTTCCAACGGAACTGGAAAACCGTTCAGTTCAAAATCGGTCGAAACTAGAATCGACAGTTCGGTTCTAATCACGGTTCCGGTCCCGATTATTGCCCCTCCTGAGGAACCAGGGAACCCATGTCGTGTTTGAAACTGTAGTCGCGGTTTACCAATAGATGACTAGATAACTCCAACCACGGCCGTTAAAGTTCCAATTTCTGAGTACGGTGGAACCGGAACCAAACCCAGGTCTAATTCAAGACAAACGCCTTAAATTAGTACACACATTAGTCCTTAGTTCTAGTAGTATATATACTTTCAATTTTTGGTCATCAATCCATATAAAAGACACAACATTTACCAATGTTATAGTACTATTGTCCTTCCCATTTCTTCCTCCACAAACCTAAACAAACCAAACTCCTCCGACCAATGAAGGGCGGCGGAACAAAGCTCATCCTCCTCCTCCACCCATTCCTCCACAAACCACCCTCCGCCGCCGCCTTCCACCACCGCCTCTACATCCTCGCCTTCCTCTCCCTCTTCACCCTCACCCTCCTCCTCACCTTCCTCCACTCCACCCACCCCCTCCCCACCACCCAACCCACCCCATCCACCCCCACCCGCCTCCCTCCCGACATCGCCGACGCCCTCCTCCACTACGCCGCCGCCACCAACGCCACCGACCGCATGTCCGCCGACGAACTCTCATCCCTCGCCATCACCCTCCGCCGCCGCCCTTGCAATCTCCTCATCTTCGGCCTCAGCGCCGAGACCCTCCTGTGGCGCGCCCTAAACCGCGCCGGGCGCACCGTCTTCCTCGACGAGAGAGAGTACCTCATCTCCAAACTCGAGGCCTCCGTCGCCGGCTTCGAGGGCTACGACGTCCGCTACACCACCAAGGCCGCCGACTTCAAGGAGCTCATCTCCGCCGCGAAAGCCCGCCGGAGAACCGATTGTAGGCCCGTCCAGAACCTCTTGTTCTCCGATTGCGGTCTCGCCATCAACGATCTGCCTAATCATCTTTACTCAATCTCTTGGGATGTTATCCTCGTCGATGGGCCAAGTGGGTACTCGCCCAATTCACCCGGGAGGACGGCGGCGATCTTTACGGCCGCCGTGATGGCGCGGAGCGGGATTGGCGGCGCCGGAGGGAGGAGGACGGACGTGTTTGTGCACGATTTTGGGAGGGAGGTGGAGAGGAAGAGTAGCGAGGAGTTCTTGTGTGGGGAGAATTTGGTGGAGGTGAAGGGCTCTCTGGCCCACTTTGTGGTGCCGGAGATGGACGCCGGGAGCGTGGAGTTTTGTACGGACGGTGGCGCTAACGGCGGGAGGTTGAAAATGAATGGCCGCCGGTCACCGGAATCTTGATTTTTTTTTTTTAAATAGAAGATAATAGGTCTCGATTGTCTTAAATTATATCGAAGTAGGATTCGATTACATATATATTTATTTATTTAATTATTTTGAATCTCTTTATCAAGATGTAAAATGTTAAAGTGTTAGTGAATTAGTAAAGTATAAAGTGGGTATGATGTTATATATATGGGATTGAGCCATCGAATATATTTGATCTGGTCTGATATGATAGATATTAGGTAATTTTTACTTTAAAATTTTGATCATGACCACGTATCCCGTAAGAAGTAATAGGTTTTGAAAAAAAAATTCTACATTTTTATCTAGGCTTAATTAATATACATAATCGGCGGATATCGGAATATCCACTAGTCCGGTTAAGTTTTATGGTAAAGTTTACTTGTTTGATGAGAATTGAACTTTTGATGAGTTTAAATTTTACAAAATAATTATTAAAATGTTTATACCACTTAGTATTAATGTACACTTTTTAAAATATATATAATATCGGATACTCGGTTGATTCAAAACATTGATTCGTATCAGAAAAAAAATATTCCTGAATCAGATAGAAAATTGTAATCCATTCAGATTCGGACTTTATTAGATTAAGAAGGCTGAATCGACAGATCGAATCAACACATAAAATATTTTTACTCAACCATAGTCATATAATATACATCACTTGGAGTATTTGTAAGAACAATCTTCAATTTCGTTTTTGACCTTTTTGGTCGTACAAACAATCATTTTTGAAGTCAAATGAACTCCTTTGTAGTCTTTGGACGTAGCCACGTAGGCCAAGTTACGAAATACTGCGTAAGAGAATTTTGGTGCATTGGAAAAAAGAGTATAAAAATATGCTCCAGGATGAAATGAAATGGTGGTTTTCAAAATTCGACCAAATCTCCTGAATTCCCGAAGGTTTAGCGAGCCGTACGGGGAGGAGAGCATTTACAACGCCACGTGAGAGTCACGTGCAAGTCGTCAGAAATGCAGAGGATTGTGTTCATGGATGGAGGCATGGAGCCCATCTATCTCTTTTCACATTCGATCTTGAGTATAGCATAAGGTGAACCCATGTTTCATGTCAGATAATATACGTGAATAGTGGAAGTAATGTTTCCCATATTTGTAATTCATCATAGATATTTTGCAGTAGTAGATAGGATTGAAAATCCTTATTTAGTCAAACAAGTCAAGGCTTCCTTGCAAAGGATTCGGATATTCGTGTTAATTATGTTTTTAGGAAAGCGAATTCCATCGCAAATTTCCTCGTTAGGTTTGCTTTTTCTTTTCTAATTGGTTTTTTTTCCTTGCGGAACCTCCTAACATGTCCTTCTCTTTTTTGTATAACGATGTTGGGGGGCAGGCTCTCCCACGTCTTGTTGCGTTTTAGTCCTTTTCCTTTCAATAAATACTATTATGACCTCGCCCTTTCTTCGACCAAAAAAGAATAGGAATGAAAATAGGTCGGATAATAAATGGATAAACCACTTCTACCACCTGCCTTAATGAGATCATTCGCTCTATTGCCATGCCCCACCTTGCTTATCATCTGCATCCGAGCCATCTAACTATATGGTTTCCCATCACTCGTCTACCACCCAATTTAGATTAGATTTCCGTCCATCTAATTGGTGGAAGTGCTCGAACAAGTTGGGGATCGATGGATGTGGACGGACCCCTTATATCACCTGACTCATGAGATCACTCACTTCTATCTCTACCTGTCTCGTCCATCACCCGTATCCAACTTACTTTACCTAATAATTTAATCGTCACACACCTAGCATCCAATTTAAATCCTATTCACATTTATTTATTCGAGTCGGATGCTCGGATGGATCGGATATCCATGGATGTCCAAAATGCAACATTATCAAATGGAAGTGAAAGTAAAGTGTTTGGCATTTGTTTCTACATCCGTATGGGCCTTGCCACCTCAAATTGGACTGGGCTATCATTGAGAAACCCAATTAGAGAACTGTATTTTGAAAACAGTTCATCTTTTTTAGGCATTGTGAAAAAAGATGGATGTGTGGACGAACCCCTTTTTTGGCATTGTGAAAACAGTTCATCTTTTTTTTTTCTAAAGAAATTCAAGAAGATTATTGTTCTAATCAAGATTATGATGAAACTGTGATAAAGGCTAGCTTATAGTGCTCAAATGTACCCAAAAAACACACACCATGCAAGACATAGTATGCTAGCAAGAAACTAAACAATCATCTATTTAGTATCCATCCATCCAAGACTATTTCACTTTCATTAACATATAGAAAAAAAAAAGTAGTGCTAGTTCTTGTCATTGAGCTTAGTCTTGTTCAAAATTTTGAACGTTTAGTGGCTCCAACGACTCACTATAAGATGAAATACCAAGATTATTCCACCAAGTAAAACCCAACATGTTATAATCGCCATAAACTCTAACTTGTGAATCATCGATAGAGAACAACCTTCCATTCCTTCCATCAGCTCGAAAGAGAAAGAAAATCCTCTCGATCTGAATAACATCACCACCACCACCACCTTCATCCCGCCTTAATATCCCAACAAGTGATCTCGGCCTTAATATCCCAACAAGTGATCTCACGACGAAACTATGGTTGTGTCTAACCGTATAGATCTTGGTCCATGAATCCTCAACCCCGTACTCCATCATCATCCAAACATCAACACCAATCCTGCGTACATTTTGTCCCACCATGAAGAAAACGGCGGCTAGACAATCATTCAACACCGAAACCCCGCTCGTTATGATGTACAAGTGCAGGCCGCCGCCATTATCATCACGCTCGATCATACCATTGTAGCAGCACGCCGCAGCCGACCACGGCCCACTAGTTACCTTAAATGCCTCCTCCTCCATATTGAAGGAGAGCACAACCTACAGACGCCCTTTTCTTACCCCAGCCTCTTACGGCCATCCAATCAATGTTCTAAAAAACGCTAGGCGGACCTTGAGCGGAGAGGGACCGTTTGGCGCCTAGACGGCCTGAACGGTGGCCCAGGCGATCCTAGACGGGTGCCTAGGCGGTCTGGATGGCTAGACGGGCTAGGACCTTCCAGCGCCTAGGCGGGGCCTAAACGGGCCCTAGAAGGGATTTTTAGAACAGTGCATCCAATGCCATGACCCCTTCAAGAACCCTTGCGGACACACCTCAAACCCGCCATGGACTCCCACGAGATCGGGTGGCATGCGGACGGGCTTCCACCTGCCACGCCTCAGGCTGTACACGAAGCCATCTACTACCCTTGGAGGACTCTTCGAGACGAGGGCGACCACTTTGTAGTCGTCGACGACCCCAAAACCGTATCGTAGTACTAGACCGACCTCGCTATGCAGAGGCAAGTGGTTGGTACGCTTGCATTCCCGAGTAGCGGGATTATAGTTTGTTATCTTGGCGGGGTCCGTGTAATGTCCAATGCTAACGGATTTATGTGAGTGATAGGGGTTTGGAGTCGTCATCGTATTTGTATAAATATATACCGCGCGTCCCAAAAAAAAAAAACCGTTTACGTAAAGGTTTACTTAAAGCGATTTTTTTTAACAAACAAGGAAATAACAGCGTTCGCCTTCTTCAATCTTCATCGCTCTGTCTTCATCACTTCGTTTACGTTTCCGATTCGATCGATCTCTAACTCCAACCATGTCGAGTTTCCCTCTTCCCGAAGACATAATGATGCTGATTTCCCAACTCCTCCCAATCGAATCCGCTCTCTCCTGCAAATTCGTGTCCAAGGAATGGGCGAATCTGATTGCCGATTCCAAAAGCTTCAACCTTTACACCTCCAATGGCGCCAGATCTGCACCTTTCTACTTGGACCCGACGAGTCTCTGCTACCTTCTCATCAAGCCAGGCGCGAAGAATTTCATCGATCTTGTCGCATATCCCCCCTTTATGATCGACAAAATCCCAATTTCCATCAAAAACCGGCAAAAGCACTCCTTCTCCAGTCACCAATTGCTCAATTCGGGACCTTCCAACGCCATAGTTTGTCTCAATTCGGCTTATGGTCGCTTCCTTTTCCACAATCTGCTCACCGGAAAATCATTCTCAGTGGACGATTCTTATTCCCGGGAGCCAGGATTCAGCCAATCACCCTGGTCCTGTTATGGCTTCGGTTACGATCCTCATAGCGACGATTATAAGATCGTGGTCTTATGCCGTTACTACAGGGCTAACGAAATTTTGTGTTGGGTTTACAGCTTCAGAAGCCCTGGCTGGAAGCAATTCGAAGGCCTCGCTTATGATCATGATGCATACTGCTGGCCCTACAATGAAGCTTACTGCTTCAATGGTATTCTTCATTGGATTGTTATGTCTTGGCCGTCTCGGGACTCGTCGGTGATCGTTACATTCGATTTGCTTACTCTTGAGTTTGGGGCAATGTCGTTGCCCGATGCTGGTGTTTTGATTCATAGGCCGGATGCGTCGTTAGTTGAGCTGAATGGGCGGCTTTGTTACTTCTACTCGATGCGGGATTGTTCTTGCGAGTATTGTAAGTTTGAGGTGTGGGTGATGAATGAGTACGGTGTCCAAGAGTCTTGGGAGAAGTTTGTAAGTATTGATTATGAGACGAAGATTAATAGCGAATGGTGTTCGTTAATGCCCCGGATGATTTATGAATTGGCGCCCCTTGTGTTATATGAATGTGAAGATGGAGCACAAGTGATGCTGTTTGTGTGGGAACATGATACTAGGCTGGTTTGGTATGATATAAGAGACAATAGGCTTCAACTCATAGGCAAGAAGAAGATGAAACGACTAACACGCAAATATAAACCTTTGTGTAAGGGAAAGGTTGATGTTTTTCTAGGCAATTCTTTGTTGAGTTCTACATTTAATTTAAACAATGTAGTGGCATAATTTATGTTGTTTGCTTCTTCTTTTTTGGGGTTTACTTCTGTTTCTTTTGAATTCATGTGTTGTCATTACTTGCCATATATGTTGTCATTGCTTTTATACATTGACTTTTAGATGAATTTAGTCCTTATATCAATATTTTATTGCATTCTAACTAAATTCAGTTATTATTGTCACATAGTTGAATTTCGGGACTATCGGGATTCCATTGTAGCGGAACTTCACTGGGTCAATATTGTTATGTTGTCATTGCTTGCCTTTTTGAATTCATTCGTAAAATTTATCTCCTCCTCCATGTTCAGAACTCTAAAATAAAGGGTATTTTTATCTAGAAACACTTCAGAAATTGTGTGACAACTATTATGTAATTGAGGGAGTTTCATACCAAGCGTGTCTAATACCAAAGAATAATACATCTAATTGGCATTGTGAAACCAATTCATCTTCTTCTTGTGAAATTGTAAAACCAAATGATCGTCTGTTATAGTCTGGGAAGTAGGGATTATTGTGGTTCAAATCAAGATTAGGATGAAACTGTGATGAAATTTGATAAAAGCTACAGCTTATAGTGCTCAAATGAACCCAAAACGCACACAAATTAGAACTAATTGCAAAGCATAATTTCACCCAACATTTCCAAATCAAAAGCAACATTGAACAGAACAATTTACAATCCAGACTCCCACAAAATCAAACCCTATAAGATTCAACAAATCAACCACCGAAACCGTACAGAGTTCTGCCCTGCCTCTTGAGAGCATACACAACATCCATGGCGGTCACCGTCTTCCTCCTAGCGTGCTCGGTGTAAGTAACAGCATCGCGAATCACATTCTCTAGAAAGATCTTGAGCACGCCCCTTGTTTCCTCATAGATGAGGCCGCTGATTCTCTTCACGCCGCCTCTCCTCGCGAGCCTTCTAATGGCGGGCTTCGTAATCCCCTGGATGTTGTCTCTCAGAACCTTACGGTGTCGTTTTGCTCCTCCCTTTCCCAATCCCTTTCCGCCCTTACCACGCCCAGACATGATGCTTCGCAGATGATTGAGATTTGATTGAGAGTGAGAGGAAGGGAATGAGATCTGATTGTGAATCGATGGCGAATGAAGGGAGAGAGAGGGGATTTAGGGTTTTAAATATGGGCGGGGAATTTTTGGGGGAAACTGTGGCAGCCGTTGGATCAAGATCGGACGGTGAGAAGATCTGATCCGTGTGCTGCTATGTGAGATAGGCCATCACCGTTGATTTGTTGATAATCAACGGTGTATATGACATTGTTGATAACAATCGCACGGATTGGTAAGTAACGGATCCGAATCGAGGGGCCCAATTACTAGTTAAGTCCTCTACCCAGCCCAACAACAAAAAAAGGCTCAAAAGTCAAAGGGGTAAGCTGATCGAGTTTGTAGTTTTGATGATTTCCATATCTAAAACACTACTAGTTTTACCCGTCGTACCATGTACAACTACAATTCCATATTTTATAAATATTATAAATAGGATATTAATAAATAAATATATAATATAATATAAACTTTAATATAAGTAATTTATTGCTCGTAGAATGTATATAATTTTTTAATCAAATATTATATTCTTCATATTTTATTACTTTTCATGTACGTAAATTTAGAGTTTATCAAATATTTCAATATGTCTATTAAATATTCTATTATCCATGTTTATTAATTTTAAAAATTATAAATATTTATCATTATTTTTTTATATAATAAAATCACTATATATCTATAAATAAATTCGTCAAAAGATATATGATAAAATATTTATATTTATTTTAAAATATTAAAAATATTTTATCTTTAATTTTAAATACTTGTATAAGGAATTTCAAAAAATATTGTTATGCTGAATAGATATTGTTTGATGTTAGAGATAAATTTAAATAGTTAAAAAGAATTTAATAGAAAGAAGTTATAATCATAGGAATAAATATTATTTTTTTAAATATGAGGTGGGGTTATAATCGTTCTGGTGGGTCGAAAAGGTACAATTTTTCTTAGATTATAGATATTCCTTATTTTTATTATTTTTAAACATTATAAGTATTTATCATTGATTTTTTTATTATAAAATAAAAAATATATCTATAAATAAATTCGTTCAAAGACATCATGCGAAAAGATAAAAGATATTTATACTTATTTAAAAATATTTTAAATTTGTTATCTTTAATTTTAAATATTTATATAAGAAAGTTTTCAAACGATATTGTTATACTAAATAGATATTTGTTTGATGTTAAAGATAGATTTAAATAGTTAAAAAAAGTTAATAGAAAAAAGTTAAAATATTAGAAATAAAAATTAATTTTGTAGATATGAGGTGGGGCCAGAATCGTTCTGGTAGCTCGAAAATGAACAGCTTTAATATATAGTTATAGATGAATCCTAAATATTGAGTACATTTTTTTGTGCCTTTTGGCTCATCCGATTCGATCAGTTGGACACCGCTCTACATCTAGTGGGATTCGAACTTCGAATATCCTTTATCAACCTTGAAAACATTCCTAAACATTCAAACACCCCAATTATAGTTGGGGAGTTGTCAAGTCTATACCAGTTTGGCTATAGTCGAAATTTGTAAGTCTAACCAGTCTAGCTAGTAGATAATGACATTAGTGACTATTCGATGGGAGTTGTCAAGCCAAGCCAAACCGTTGTCAAGCCTAATCAGTTTAGTTATGTTCGAATCTCCTTCTTGTGGGTCGTATTTAGGAACCAAACTAGTTTAAACCGTTGTCAAACCTAATCAGTTTAGTTATGTTCGAATCTCCTTCGTGTGAGTCGTAGTCAGGAACCAAACTAGTGTAATACGGAGTATAAGCACTGTTTTGAAAATCCCCGGCTAGGCCAGCTAGGTTTGTCTAGGAGCTGCCTAGCCGTTTAGGAAACATTCTAATCCATCTAGGTGAACGTTTAGGCCGCCTAGTGCCTGGACACTAGATGGTCCTCTCCGCTAGGGTTTTTTAGAACAATGAGTATAAGAAATAATAACCAACCAAAAAAAATACTACCATATGGATTAAAAAAAAATTAACCTACATATATAATAAAAGTTTAAGCAAAAACCCTAGGAGACCACCAAAGTGTTATGTCATTGTCATTGAAATAGACCATAGATAAGTTGTGAATTGTAACGAATAACGAAAGCTTAACGTATATCACATACTAAGACTTGGGTGTAGCAAGCGTTTTAACGCCACTAGAGATCAACCCAACGGACACCAATCCCATTCCAACGCCGCTAGCCTTCATCGCAAACGTGTCCTCCTTCGCCGCCTCGGCTCGGACCTCCTTCACGATCTCCGCCCGGTCCATGGTGAAGCACTTCTCCGGGAGCCACGGGCACGGCTCGATCTCGGGAAGCCCGCTCCTCCCTCTCCCAATCCTCCCAAACACAGTCTTCAACCGAGTCCCGACTTCGAGCACGCTCATCGTCGTCTCCTTGTTGACACGAACGCCCTCGCCCGTAGCAACGAGCTCCGTCTTCGTCTCCCCTTCCTTCTTCTCCTTCCTCGTGACCAGCTTGGTCACGTACACCGGCGGCTCGAGCGGCGTCTTCTCGGCGCTCTCGTGCTTCAAAGGAAGATGATCCGCGCCCGCGTTTTTCACGACGAGGAAAGAGTCGTCGTCCAGGAAAACGTTGCCCGGGGTAAGCGCGAAGGGCACGTGAGACACGTGCTCCTCGCGTGGTTCTCGCGTGCCCTTCGTGTGAACTCTGAAGACATATTCGAACTCCTCGGCCTGGTCTGTGTCAACCACTGTCTTTCTCAACACCACCGGGGGCTTCGGCTCGCCCTTCTTGGGGGGCGGGCCGAGGGACTCCTGGTGGTAGGGCTTGGTGGCGGGGAGGGCGGAGAGGGGGGTCACGTGGCCGCTTTGGATCATGACGAGCCGGGCGCGCCCCCTCTTCGGGATGTCGGCGTCGGTGAGTGACGTCATGGGGATCGTCGGAGCGGCGTGTAATTGGGCGATTTTGTAGTCGGCCTCGTCTTGGGAGTCGAACCAGAGCTTTTGGGCGATGTAGCCGGCGCCGGCGCCGAGGGCGATGCGGAGTCCGCCGGTGAGGATGGACTTGACGTCGATTGGCTCTTTGCCGCCGGAGCGAGATCGGTTCGGCCCCATTGCCATTGTGTGAATAGATCGTTTGGATGAGTTTACGTGTGTGGCACGTTATATATATGACCCACTCGAAACCCTAGTTCGATTGTTCCTTGCTCCCCAAGCTAATCAATGGGTTCTTTTTTAAAACGAAAACAATGAAAATAGAAGTTGTAGAATATTAGGAAGGAGTTAATTATAGATAATATATATATATATATATATATATATATATTATTATGTCAACTAGTTATACTCGTCGTGTCATGCACGACTATTAATTTATTTCATGAATATGATTTTAATTTAATATCAAAAATAAAAATAACTTATTTGTTAGAAAAAAAATATATAAAATTTACAAGTGTCACAATGTGAGACGAAACCAAAATCATATAAAAATACAAAATACGTAAATTCTTAGAATTTTTTTTAATCAAATTCAATTATTTAAAAATATTATAAATAAAAAATTAAAAAGATAATTAATAAGAAAAGATGAAAAAATATGAATAAAGATTGAATTATTTAAAGAATTTTGTTTTCTATATTTACATGAATAAGTCCAAAAAAATGGAAAAGATAATGCAATTTTTTTAATTAAAATTCAATTTTGGCAAGTAATTATCTACATATTGAAAAATTTTACTTTTATTTTTTTTTATCAAAATTTGATTTAAGATAAACTTTTACCTAAATAGATAAAGAGATAAAGATAAAATTGTTTTTCATTTTTTTTAACTAAAATTAGAATTTAAATTTTTTTAACACAAATAGATATAAAAGAATTTAATTAAAAAAGCTTAATTAATATAAATAATAAAAAAAATTAATATAAAGTGGGGCCAGAATCAACATGAAAATTTTGATTTAAGATAAATTTTTACCTAAATAGATAAATAGATAAAGATAAAATTATTTTTTATTGTTTTTAACTAAAATTCGAATTTAAATTTTTTTAACACAAACAGATACAAAAGAATTTAATTACAAAAGCTTATTTAATATAAATAGAAATAAACATTTTAAATATAAGGTGGGGCCAAAATCAACGTGGTGGCTCGAAAAGGGACAGCTTTAACATATAGTTATAGATTAATGTGCGATATCATTATCATTGTATTTTACGATATTATACCCTCGATTACACAATTATTATTATTCTAGACTTTTTCTTTTGTTTGTCGACTTTTTGCCACATTTTTGCTTGTCGGTCTTCCATCAGCAAGTTACACCGGAAACCTTTTACTCGACGAGTGTAGGTTCGGTGACATTTTTACCACGAGTGTCCTTAATTTGCTCGACGTGTTTTCTTTGGGAGAATTGGTTTTTTCATCTCTTACATGAGTGTGTTAACACAAAATGTTTTTGAGATGATCTTCACTTCCTCTTTTTAAGGATTGGAAGTCTTTTTTCTTAGCAACTTTGTTATAAGGTGAGTTCAAGTGAGAGGAGTTCTTAGAGTGTACACGTGTGCATAGTTTGTATTCATGATTTTGAGTTGTATATTCATGATTTTGTATGGCTGTATTCATATTTTTGAGTTATATATTCATTCTTTTCATACTACATTGTATTCATGATTATAAGTCGCATATTCATATTTTTATATTATTATATTTTTGAAGTTTTTTTCATATTCCATCTCTTTATCGTGCTTATAGAGTTACATAATCATATTTTTAAGTTGTATATTCATAAAAAGCGAGTAACTCAACATAATGAATTTGGAACTTAAAACCATGAATATAGTTATACAAAATCATGCATATATAACTCAAAATCATGAATACAAACTGTGTACACGTGTACACTCTAAAAACTCTTCTCACTTGAACTTAAGTCCTTTGTTATTTGATTATGAATTAATATTCTATGTAATTATAAGTGAAACAATGACGTGATGTTGTTGCTTTGGGGCAGGATCATGGGTGGTCTTTTGGTGATAGGGCAATTTATGTTCAAAAGTAAGCGATGGACAATATATAATATGTAAAAAGAGGGAGTGATTGATGGGTTGTCGAAATACATTGCTTGGGAGCGGACCTAGAAGGTTGGGTCAACCTTAATACGGATGACTCTGCTAGAGATGGTGATTAGGAGAGGTGACAAGAAATGTATGGAAATTTAATTTAGATCACGAAACAATATTATTCCACAATAACAACAACATTGTCCCAATTTAATTTTGCTAGAATGGAATATGGGGGTTAAGATGAGGGCATCTCTAACTTTATTCAGAGAGGGCACACCCGAAAAATCCGAGGAGAGCTAACCTCCAAGTTGTAACATCCTAAAAAGTTAGTATAGGATATGAGACACCGAGCACAACACAAAACGAAATAGTGAAACAAAAAGTACGAAAGCAACAAAAAAAACAAAGGAAGCAAAACGACGAAAATCACAACGCTCTAACGAAGTGTGTTATCCTGCACTTTGTTTGTTGGCTGATCTACTCCCTCCAACTGTCTATACACTTTATCAGATCTACAAAAATTCCCAATTGTTCTACATCATGCTTTATAATATCTTCTAGCATGCATTGTTCTAATTAATACATAGTTTGATTCAAATTTATGTGCATATATAACATAAAATATTATGAATTATATAATTGTTACTTTATTATATAAGGGTTTTAAACTATTTAGTCTTTTTTAAAATGTATCTTAAGAAAATTGCCTTAGATAATCGTTACAATTTTTTTTTTGTCTAGCGGATTTGTTTTTTTTTTTTTTTTTAGGAAAGTTTATTCATCTGAATCTGATAAACAACCCTAGGAAGGAACAGAGGGAGAATCAGGCCGGAACGACGGACTCGGGAGAAAGAATCCTTCACCGCCGGCATACCTTCTCTGCCTCGTCAAAGTCTACAAATCCGTTTCCAAAATTGATCGGTTTGAGCTCCTCCTTCTGAATTGAATTTTGTTTCTAATGTCTTTATGTCAACTGTTGTTCTCATTTCTCAATTGAGAAAGATCCAAACTTTCATTTCTTTTTGTGCCGCTGGCGCCTGGCTGAGAACTCCCGGCCGCCGGTGGGGGCGGCCGCCACCTGCCTCCGCCACTGCTCTTGTCCAATTCTGATCTTAATTGCAAAAATTCAGAACTACCACGAACTGAGAAACAATGATTGGAGCGGGGAAGATGAAGCAATACTCCAATGTCCTTGATAAACCCCTAAGCAAGGGCAAACAGGAGGTGAAATCATGTTCAATTGATATCCTGCAAGTGAAAGCCAAATGAATTTAGTGCCATGGCAGCAATCGAAAAGATTTATGTCAATTAGAAGACTTTTCATCTCTGAAAATCATTTCTTTATTTAAAATTGCAGGTCAATTTGAGTGCATTTGCCTTCTTGTTTTCAGAGCTTGTTCAGTACAACCAGACCCAGGTCGACAATATTGCTGAGCTTGAGAGGAGGTCATTATTTGCTTTATCTTAGGAAATTCTTGCAAGAGATATGAGATCATGGTTTTTGTGTATGTTGTTATGTAATCATGTGTCGAATCTCGTTGATAAATGATGTTTAGGTTGGAGGATGCAGGCTATGCGGTTGGTGCCCGAGTTCTTGAACTTCTTTGCCACAGGGAGAGGGTAAAATTGTACAATTTGATCAAATATAGTAAATTTGCCAATCATAAATTGCTATGGTTAGTCAATTTCATATGATTATCAAGTTCTACATTGTGCAAGAAAATGGAGTCCACATTCTATGCACACTAATCATCTATTCACAATAGTAAGAACTTCTATTCTGACCTTACAGGGAAATAGAAGGGAGACACGGCTTCTGGGTATATTATCATTTGTACACAGCACTGTGTGGAAAGTGTTATTTGGAAAGGTATGTTTAATGATGCTTTAAGTGGGCATGAAATGATTGGAACGTCTCCCTTTATGCGTTTTCTGGTTGTTTTATCCATTTTCCATTTAAGCGCCTATTTGTCCATCCATGTGCCTGCCCATGCATGTTTTTCTCTTTCTGTTTCTCATCTACTGTTGTCTCCTTTCTTAGTTGATATCCGGAGGATACAATTACTTGAAGATGCTTTGGTGATTTTTCCTGCATTACTAATTTTTCAGAAATGTTGTTCATCACACTTCATTTTTGAAAAAAGTAAGAGCAAATCGGTTGATGGTTGTAGGCGTGTAACGTTTTCATTTTTCAGTGTTTCTTTCAAGATGTCGGTTTCCATTAGAGCTTATAGATTTCTTTTGCTGATTATTCTGCATTTGATTTATGATAAGTATAAGATCATCATGATTTTGTTTGATGATCCTGTATGCATTTATTGAAATGTTTTTGCATATGAGTTCTCTTATCTATCTACTATGTGGTCCAAATCATGTGTGAATGGCTGGACATCGCTTTAGAATTTGTAGTAGATTAATTTACCGACGCTTGTTTGCCTTTTAGGTTGCAGACTCACTGGAGAAGGGCACTGAACATGAAGATGAATACATGATCAGTGAAAAAGAGCTTCTCGTCAATAAGTATACAAATCATTAATTTGTGGAGTGTACAATGATGTTTCAGTTTGATATAAAAGCCCAGATGTCGTGAGCTAAATATCTATCTTTTGCTAGGTTTATATCCATACCAAAAGACATGGGCACATTTAACTGTGGGGCATTTGTTGCTGGAATTGTGAGGGTATGCTTTTCTTAATTCTTCATTGATTTCTCTTTGCAGAACTGCACGACTTACAATTTGTCTCTCTTTTTTTCTTTCTCTTAAAGGGTGTGTTGGATAGTGCGGGATTTCCTGCTGTTGTTACAGCCCATTTTGTTCCAGTGGAAGGTCAGTTCCGACCAAGGACAACTATTTTGATAAAATTTGCGGAAGAGGTACGTTAACATCACACACTCATATGCGGTTGTTTTTCATCTTAGGGCCCATTTGGTTCTATACCTAGGGTATACCGTACATGGAATTGGGTTAGGTATGGCCTATCTCATTTTTGGTGTTTGGTATGAAACAAGGTTTAGATATGGCTCATTCCCATTCCCTGAAAATACACATGAACTCATACCTTATCTTTGAGATGGGTATGAGTTAAACATATTCCAACGTGATTCCTGATTCCAACCCGATTTTTGGTATAGAAACAAACGGGGCCTTAGTTCCTTCTGTATTTCTTTATACTAAAGAGATATTGACTGGTTTACTGCTAGCCACTCTTGAATCTAAACTAATTTCTCCAAGACCCAAATAATTGTATATTACACTTGGTTGTTTATTATTCTTTTGCTTTCTTTAACTCAGTGTCTTTCACTGTCTTGTTATAGGTTCTGATAAGAGAGGCAAGATTGGGTTGATGATGTCAAGAAGGATGGATCTCAAGGCATTGAATCCTAGATTCTACCTTGGACATCTAGATATGATGTTATACTGGAGAAAGTGTGGCTGAACGACGCTGTCTTATCCCAATTGCTTAAGAATTTGTTGCTCAAAACAAAATTGGAGGTATGCAGGCTTCAAGTGAGGCTGTAATGCCTGCATTTATGTTACATCTTGCAACCACTAGCATATGAATGGAATGCCTGATGAGGATTTTGATGATTGATTATAGTGAGTGGACATCTTTGTTATGTTTTCATTGCTTGCAACATCTGTGGGCTTTTGTATCTATCCCTATTTGGCTCTTCTTGATTGTTCATCACTCATTTTAACTACCTAATTTATAACCAATCTAAGCTCAGTTCCAAAGGTAAATATAAAAAAGTGCATCAGTTGCGGAGCAATGTAATTATGAGGAAGAAGAACAGGAGTAAAAGCCACTGAAGAGCAATCCAAACGACATGAGTCCGACCCCAATGCTGCAAGCCCTGATAGGATACGCGTTTGCATAAGCTTGGGCGCGAACCTCCTCCTCGATCTCTGATCGGGCTCATGGTGAAGCATTTCTTAGGGAACGTAGGACACGGCTCTATCTCCGCCACACCATTCCTTGTACTCAGCCTCCCGAACACATTCTCCAACCGAGTCCTTGCTAGAAGAGCACTCTGCTCAGTCACCTTGTTAACTCGGATCACACTACTTGCAACATAGGTCAACGGCGCTTTCTTGTGCTTCATAGTCAGAGTAGCCGGCGGATCTAAAGGCTTCACAATCCTTCCGTGCTCTAGAGGCAAGTGATCCAGATCTACATTCTTCACAATCGCAAACCTCTTCTCCTTGCAAAGGGCCACGATTGCAAAGGGCCTCTTAGACACGCTCTCCTCGAGTGCCCTTGAAGACAACCTCAAACTCCTTGGGTTGATCCGTGTACTCCACCGTCCTTAGCACCACCGCCTCCCCCCCCATTTCGCGTAGAGACGATTCTCTCTAGTTTGGGAGTGAGTAGCTGGCAGGGAAGAAAGTGGTCTCACCACAACATCCTTGATCAAAACTAGCTCCCCTTTGCGGTTGATAAGGCAGCCCTTGAGTGAAGACATAGGGATCGTGGGAGCCGCGCACAATTGGGCGAGCTTTGAATGCAGGGTATGTTGAGGATGGAGCCATAGTCGCTGGGCGATGTAGCCAGCACCTACGCTGAGGAGGATGCGCAATCCCGGACCCCACAATGACCTCACATCGTTGCTATCTCTCTTGCCGGATGGAGATCTGCTCGCCATTGTTATACAGATTGGTTAATTGGGTAAAGTAATTCGTTCAGGGAAGATTAAGCTTTATTTTTCTTCATATAGATCTTCATTTTTTTATTGTGCAAGACTCTCCTGATTGAACTACCACCACCTAAATCTCTCCCACGAAAAATGTCACCTACTAATGAATTGCTTACTTTTTAACTATGCTCATTGGAAATTTGGAACAATGTCAAAACGCATGTATGTTGTGAGATCATAATGGCATTCATCACATTTCTATACTGTTGAATGGAAGCAAATTAGCATTTGATAGTGTTGTATATAGCTTGATAACAATGAAATCCTTGCAATTTTGATTAATTCTAGTCAATAGTGCTTGCCTGAACCATCAAACAGGTCCAATTCGTAAAATCTAGTGTAGAGCAACAGCAAAATTGCGCAACAGAATTCAATTCATTGACATTCAATTCCAATTTCACAAAATCTCTTGAACAAACGCAACAGCTAGATATCAAAAGCATCAAACTTACAATCCAGAAAGGTAAAAACCAACAAGAACAAACCCTAGCTGAAATCAACCGCCGAAACCATACAAGGTCCTGCCTTGTCTCTTGAGAGCATAAACAACGTCCATGGCGGTCACCGTCTTCCTCCTAGCGTGCTCGGTGTAAGTAACCGCATCGCGAATCACATTCTCTAGAAAGATCTTGAGAACGCCCCTTGTTTCCTCGTAGATAAGACCGCTGATTCTCTTCACGCCACCTCTCCTGGCGAGCCTTCTAATGGCGGGCTTCGTAATCCCTTGGATGTTGTCCCGAAGAACCTTACGGTGTCGCTTTGCTCCTCCCTTTCCCAATCCCTTTCCTCCCTTACCACGGCCAGACATGGTTTGCCGACGAGAAACTCCGATACAGGCAGGAAATGAGATTTTGTAGAGAATGAATGATGATGATGATTGTGAGAGGGAATGAGAGGTTTTAGGGTTTTAAATAGGGGCGGGGAATTGGGGGAACTTTGAGAGCCGTTGGATCAAGTTTTCGTTTAAATTAGTGTATCGGACGGCTGGACGGTTTGATCCGTGTGCTGTTGAGTAGTCTAGATCTGAATCGTTGATTTGATATCCATCAACGGTGTATATTGCTTTGTTGATAAGCATTGCACGGATTGCCAGATAAGACTATCCGGACGGTTGGCTTAATTGTTGTAGACTTGTAGTATGAGATAATGAGTTACCGAACAAAAAAAGGTATATGATCGAATATCACAAATTTTATTTGCAATATTTACCTGATATATTGTTTTTATTATATTTATATTTAAATTATTTTTTTGTTTGTGCTGAAGCTTTATATAACTATTTTTCAAACCTATATTCTAAGAATATATATTAAGATTCTTAAATAGAAACACTTTGTTGTGTTGTATTTATTTAAAATTAATTATTTTTTAAAAGGTTTATTAATATTCTTATAGAGTTTTAGTTCCTCAAAATGAAAGTACATAAGATAAGAAAATCAATTTTAAAATCAAGTACCTCTTGGTCTAATGCTAATTGATATAATGATACTAGGTTGCTTAATCATTTGCTCAAAAGTCTCAAGTTCGAGACTCTCTTAAGTGCAACATTAAAAAAAATAATTTAGAATTAAAATCTTTAAAAAAATTATAAATTCTTTTAAAAAAATATAATTTATATCATTATAGTTGATCAACATACATGTTTAAAGTGTACCCATGTTTAAAGTGTTCCTTGCTCCACAAGAAAAGTGTTGGGGTTCTACCAAATTAATGCTAATCATATGAATCTCCTACCCCAAAACAACCCCTAATTTGAGATCGTTGGGGGGTTACCATTTCTCTATATATGTTATCCTAATTACCATTTCTCTTCCCACAAACATATCTTCTTCTCTGATCGAATCAATCACTACGTATACAAACAATGACGAGCCGATCTCGAGATCCCAATGACTTGAGGTCCTTCTTGTCCGGCCCCGGATTGCGCATCCTCCTCGGGATTGGCGCTGGCTACGTGTCCCGGCGACTATGGACCCACACCCACGATTCCTTGGAGGCAAAGCTCGCCCAATTAGACGTCGCTCCCACGATCCCCTTTTGGTTGATCAACGAGCACCGCCTCTCGGGCCAAGGCAAGCTTGTCCTCCTCCAAGACGCCGAGGTGAGGCCCCTAGAGAGACACAGAGAGAGTTGGTGTCGTCTCTACACCAAGGAAAGCGGGGAGCAAGTGGTGGCTTTAAAGACGGTTGAGTACTCGGACCAGACCAAAGGGTACCCCAGACACGAGAGCATGTCTGTGGTACCCTTTGGTCTATGGGAATCGTTGCACTTCAGATTGAAAAATGGCATGAGGAATGGCAAGTTGCTTGTGGTTGTGAAGAACGTCGATTTGGATCACTTGCCTCTGGAGCACAAGACGAGTGTGGCCCCCTTGGATCCGTCGGCTCATTGGAGTACCCGCAGAGTCATGACCAAGGTGATCAATGAGAGCTATCTTCGAGTGGGGCAGCGGTTGGAGAATGTGTTCGGGAGGCTAAGTGTGAGGAATGGGATCGCGGAGATTGAGCCGTGTTCTATGTTCCCTAAGAGATGCTTCTCCATGAGCCGGTCCGAGATCCAGAGGGAGATTGAAGCTGAAGCTAGAGTTGATGCCTTTCCGACGAGGGCTTGTAGCTTCGGAGTCGGACTCGTGTCTTTGGGGTTGCTCTTTAGTGGCTTGTATACCTATGTTTGAGTTTATATTGTATGGAGCTAAGTTAGATTGATTTGGAATTAGTTTGGGCTTAAATTTGCTACTTTGAATCGACATCCTAGGGTTTGCTTGGAGAATTTGTTAGGGATACGTTATATTAGATTTTATGTTATTTTGAATATTCTATATGATATGTGTTTGAGTGTTATTTTGAATAAAACTATTGTAGTTCATGGGCTGATAAACTAGGAGTGAGGAAGGAAATTTTCCATTATTAAAGCTAGTGCTCATGAAAAGAAACCGCTCCTTAGAAAGAGTGACTAAATATTGACAATTTGACATATTGAATTATAATGACTAATGATAATATCACTATACACCAACTAAAACGAAAAAATGCATCCATATATATAATGGAGAATTGATGAAGCATAGAAAATGGTTGGATGAACCACACCTTAAACTTTATTAATATGCGTTATATAATTTATATTAGACTTGTTAATTGAGTCGGGTCGGATTATTTTGGATTCGGGTTGAGTTGGGTTCGAATTGTTAATGGTCACTGGGTCAATCAGATCTGTCATTAAGGGTAGGGGTGAGTGAAAATATCTGTACAAACGCTCAATCATTATGATGATTTTTTTGGGTAGAACAATCATTATGATGATTAGGAGATACATGCATTAAGGGTAGGGGTTCCATCATTTCTCATTTAATTTGTTTGACAGTTTATTATTTATGAACGAAATCGGAGACCGCTGGATACTATCTTGAAGGCTTAACCACTTAATTAGATGACCGCTTAATAAGATGACCGAAGGCGGAGCTATGCATTGTTGGTGCTTACTATCATAATTTTTGTCAAATTGTATTGTTTTTATGGGTATAGTATTGCTGATTTGGCTTGATAGTCTTATACAAGTGTTGTAAGTTTTATTCTTCTAACTTTCTAAGATCACATTATTGAGTATTATATTGACTACCTCAAAAAATAATCACTAGATTACATTGATTGTTCCAATATCTTCCCAATAGTCTTGAGACATTCAAGCCTTTAATAACGTTTGACGCCGGTAAAAGATCGAAAAATAGCCCACTTCTCCGTAAGCTATATATCAACATCAAAAATTTTGCCAATACTAATTCCTTTCCAAACAAACAAGTCATAAATTACACACACCCTCGCGCTATAACACTCAAAAACATATCATATAGACTCAAAATAACGTATAGTAAAAGTACCTAACAAAGTCCACCAAAAAAAAGTATCAAAGTCAAGCATTAACTAATTCAAAATCAATCAAAGTTAAAAATTAAACATAGGGAGACAAGCCACTATAGAGCAATCCCAAAGACACGAGTCCTAGTCCAAAGCTACAAACCTTCATTGGAAAGGCACCGACACCAGCTCCAGCTCTAGCTCCAGCTCCAGCTTTGATCTCCCTCTCAATCTCGGAACGGCTCATGGTGAAGCATTTCTTAGGGAACATAGAACACGGCTCAATCTCCGCGATCCCATCCCTCATACTCATCCTCCCGAACACATTCTCCATCCGCTGCCCCCATCGAAGAAAGCTCTGCTCAGTCACCTTGTTAACTTGTCTCACACGCGACGCTTCTATCTCCTCCCCCTTTCCCACCTTCCTCGTGACCCTCCTCGTCAGAGTAATCGGCGGATCCAATGGCACCTTACTCGTCTCGTGCTCCAATGGCAAGTGATCCAACTCCGCGTTCTTCACAGCCACATGCATTAGCTTGACAGGATCGGGACCTAACAACTTGTAGGGCACCCATAAACCAAAGGGTACCCTAGACACGTCCTCGTGTCGGGTACCCTCGAAGACGCCCTCGAACTCCTTGGGCTGATCCGTGTACTCCACCGTCTTTAACACTACCGACAACTTCTTCTCCTTCTTGGTGTAGAAACGAGAGCCCTCTAGGGGTCGAACGACGACGTCTTGGAGCACGACGAGCTCGCCTTGGCTCGAGAGGCGGTGCTCGTTAAGTGACGTGATCGGGATCGTGGGGGCCGAGGCTAGCTGGGAGAGGAGGGAGGCGAGTTTGGGTTCGGTGGAGCCTTGGGTGTGGGTCCATAGGCGCCGGGAAGTGTAGCCGGCGCCGACGCCGAGGAGGATGCGTAATCCGGGGCCGTCAAGAAGGATTTCAGGTCCTTGGGATATCTCTCGCCGGAAGGAGATCGGCTCGCCATTGTTAATGTGTATGATTATTTTAGGTAGAGCTAGGGTTTCAATTCGATTGGAGAAGATGAGATAATTAAATAAACGGATATGAGGATATCCGTTTTCTTATTCTCCAAGATTCCCCTGGTCCACATTATTATATTTTTTATCCATATCTAATGTCCTAAAGACATAAGATAAGAAAAACTTGTTTTGGAAATAATTTATTAGTTTTATTTATTAAATTTTTTATATATAGAGAATCAATTAAAAGAAATTTTTATTTATTTAAATTTTTTATTTTTTTGCAAGAATTTATGATTTTTTTTAAGATTTTAGTTTTTACAAGAAGGCTTATTTTTCGCCCACATTTGAATAACTTGATGCATATATTATTTTATATTAAATGTTGTATTTAATGTAAAATAATATATTATATTTCTGTTTGATCCAAAAAAATTTAAAACTTTACATTATATATCAAGAATGCATCTCTTAGTTCAATTAATGTAAAATTTGATTTGTGCACGTGGTACGTGTAGGTAAAGTGAAAAGCGAAGTAGAATAAACTAAGGATATAAAATTGTAGAAGAAGTGTAGTTCTAGTTCATTAATGACAAGATTAGCGTATATATACAGCAAGTAAAGAGAAACCCTAATCTAGCTATAACAACCCTAATATCACGCATAAGATAAGATAAAGATATTTGACGTACTTCTAACAACGATAATGCACCGCCAATCACAATTAGGTATATATGCAAATATGGGGTTGTATTACTTTTCAAAACTTATGAAGATGATAAGAGAGTGTTGATTTACTTAAGAATTGAAATAGATTGAACAATTAGCATCAAAAGGTTTTGCCAAATGTATTCTAATCCCCTTTCCAAACATCACTTATAATTAAAGCAAACTACTTGTAAACCACATATATATACAGCACTCAACACTCAAACGATAATATAGCCTAACAATAATAAAGTTAGGTCTAGCAAAACCCTAGCTAGGAGATTCAACCAAATTAAAACCAAATCCTATGAGAATCCAAATGATGATAATGGAGAAATAGTACGTATCAAACTCAACTCACACCATACGAATAAAGACCACTAAAGATCAATCCCAACGACACGAGCCCGACCCCGACGCTACAAGTCCTGATCGGATACACATCTACCTTAGCACCTTCAGCTCGAATCTCCCTCTTGATCTCCCCCCGACTCATGGTGAAACAATTCTTGGGGAAATCCGAACACGGCTCGATCTCCAAGAACCCGTTCCTCTTCCTCAGCCACCCGAACACATTCTCCACCCGATTCCCGGCTTGAAGACAGCTATTCCGAGTCACCCTGCTAACCTTCTCATCCATCCGCGCTTCCCAAGTACTCTCGTGCCTTAGAGGCAACTGATCCGCGGCCACGTTCTTCACGATCACGAAGAAGCCCTTGCGAAAGAAGAGCGTGTCGGGCACGAGGCCGAAGGGAACCCTAGACACAAACTCTACAGGCGCGCCCATGTTCAAGTTGGGCGCGCGCTGATTGGTGTAGTAGTACTCTTCCGTCCTTTTGAGCACCGCTCGTTGGCCTGTCGAGGTGTTGTAGAGAAGCAAGTTGTCTGGGCACTTGGCGGTCGGAAGGTAGGCGAGTGGTTGCACGACGCTGTCTTGGATCAGGACAAGCTGGCCGTCGCGGGTGTTGAGGTTGTGGGCGCGCCCCTTGAGCGCCGACATTGTGATGGTGGGCGCGGCGCGCAGTTGGGCGAGTTTGGAGTCCATGACGTCTTGGTGGTGGGTCCATAGTCGCCGACTAACGTAGCCGGCGCCCACGCCGAGGAGGATGCGGAGGCCCGGGCCGGACAAGAAGGAGCGGAGGTCGTTGGGGTGTCTCTCGCCGGAGGAGGGAGAATTGGAAGCCATTGCATTGATTAATAGTTAGAAACTTAGAATTGGGGGGCGGATAAAACCCTAATTCACTTAGTTTTGTAGACATCCTTTTCTTTTTCTCCAAGAACATAGTGGTTATATCGATCAACTAAACTCTAGCTAGTCGAGCAAGTACGTACCTTCGTTAATTGATTATATTTCATTGATATGTAATCAACTAATCATATGTTAATAATGTTATAATATAAGTTTATGAAGATGACCGATTTTATCCATTCGATCAATGCTTAAGGATAGGGCAAATTGGGTGCTATAATTTGTTTATATAAGTTGAACAAAATATTTTTTATTTTTATTTTGAACTTATGGTGATATGATTTTCAGTATAATTTGGAATCGGATCTTCTTCTAAAGGCTAATCTTTTATAACATTTATATAATCAAATTGTATATATTAGTAAATGTTGACGCCAAGACTGTTCGAACTGATTACGTGAAAGTCAAAACGAGAAGTACTTTGGTTGGGTAACCAAACAAACGACATCGTTTTTGTGTTGCATAATCTGAATATTATCTAAAGATATTGTTTCATAATCTTCTTTCCTTTGTTCGTTCTTCTCCTTTGTTTTTTTTTTCCTATATTTTTTTTGGTCAAAATTTTTTCATCTTCCTCTCTACTACATACAACTTACCATAATATATATGATTAAATATGAAACAAATATAATTAAATAATGAATGTCTGAAAGTTCAGACCAAAAAAAAAAAATGAATGTCTGAAAGTTATTAATAAGGCGATAACCTACTAGACTACTTCACAAAGTTCTTCACAAAGATAAGCTCTCAATTTTTTTATATATATAAAAGATAAAGATCTTCAATCAAACTAACCCAACTAGATTCTTGCAAAACAAGAAAACCAAAAATCCATATAAACGAATTAGGGCTAGGGTTTATCATCATCAATCACCAAACCCTAATTTCATCCCCACCGATCAAATTTCATTAGCAATGGCAGCCAGAGCTTCCCCCTCCGGCGACCGCCACCCTTCCGACCTCAAGTCCTTCCTCTCCGGCCCGGGCCTCCGCATCGCCCTCGGCGTCGGCGCCGGCTACATCGCCCGGCGCCTCTGGACCCACCCCGACGACACCGCCGCCTCCAAACTCGCCCTCCTCCGCTCCGCCCCGACGGTCCCAATCTCCTCCCTCAAGGACCTCTCGATCCCGGCCGAAGGCCAGCTGGTCCTACTCCAAAACGGCGTCGTCACGCCCCTTTCCTCGATCCCCTCCGCCAAGCACCTCAACAAAGACGAGCGTTTCTTGTACACCAAGGCCGGCGAGGAGGCCGTCCTCAAGAAGACGGTGGAGTACACCGACGCGCCCAAGGAGTTCGGTGACGTCTTCGAGGGCTTCCGCCGTACCAAGGTCTGATACGGTTTTCCTTATTAGCTAGATATTAGGATCAGTATAAATACTCATTTAAGTTGTTATGTTTGGAACCATGGAACCAATTCCCCTATTGTCTACTTAATTTGGTACTAATACGATACGTATTATCGTGTCAAGGTCTATAGGGTTCCGTTCGCGCTCGAGGCCAGCTCGTTGTTCTTCCGTAGTAGGGACACGTTTGTGATCGTGAAGAATGTCTATCCGTATATGATGCCCATGAAGCTTGATTCAACGACGAGATCGCCGTTGAATCCGCCCGTTGAATTAAGTCATAGGGTTGTGAGGAAGCACGAGAAGGACCGGGAGGATAGGAAGAAGAGAGTGGCGAGGGAGGACGTGGCGACTAGTGTGGTCCAGGTTAAGAAGGTGACCGAGGAGAGTGTTCTTCGAGCCGGGGTTGTGTTAGAGAATGTGTTTGGGAGGCTGAGGATCAGGAATGGGATAGCCGAGATCGAGCCCTTGGATGATTTCCCTAAGAGGTGTTTTACCATGAGCCGGTCCGAGATTAAGAGGGAGATTCGAGAGAAGGCGAAGGAGAATGTGTATCCGATTAGGGGTTGTAGCGTTGGAGTCGGGCTCGTGTCGTTGGGATTGATCTTTAGTGGCTTATATTCGTATGCTTCTTAGCCTAGCCTCCTAGTGATGGACATGGTGAAGGTAAGAAGCTAGAATAATGCTTATCATGACTTTAGTTGCGGTTTGATTGATTCTTGATTCGTTAGAACTAGACGACTTTGATACTATTTTTCTATAGATGAGGAGTTTTTGATCGATTTATGGTTTGTTACTTTTGACGTTTATGTTAGGGTTTCTATTCTATCTATGTTTTGACTTTTGTTTTGACTTTTGAGTGAATGAGTAGTGTGTATATGGACTATGGTTTGCAAGTGATTTGTTTAGAATTGATGTTTTTGAAGGGGGTTATGCAAGAGCAAATAATTTGCATTGGAAACATTACTCTAGCTAATAAATTCCCTAGGAACTTTTATAGTAAACGGGTTATACACGGTATTTATTATCGGTTAGAATTGGACTATAATGGAATTTCGGTCTATACCAGAACTATAATATCAGAATGAGGAGGAAGATCAGAATTAGAGATTAATAGAAAAACAAGGATATGGACTCGTGTGAGTAGGGAGCAGAAAATATCCATTCTAGTTCTATCATCTACTATGGGATTTGGCAAAAAGGTATTGTTGATTGATCAAAATTGAATAAGCCAACCATATTTCCATAGTACTAATATATAGAATTCAGTCATCAATTGACTATCTATTCTTCAAGTGCACATTTCTCAACAAATAATTGAAAGATTCAGCTGATGGACTTGCATTTCTTATAATGAATCTGGATTGGCAAAGCTTAATGAATGTGCTTCTTTGATTGTAAATCATGTCCGGATTGTATAAGTCGAGATGGTTGAAAGAAAATAGGTATGATAAGCAATGACTTAGAAGGAAAGAATGAGAAAGACATGAAAGATAGGCATAACATAGGTGAATTCTAGCTCTAGTGTTTGTAGCTTCGACACTTAAACTTTAAATGATGTCCATTTGTTTTCATCCCATTGGATAATATCCATGCTTTTTCTTTTCATCTATGATCAAACACTATATTATATTGGTTATTTATTTATCGAGAACAAGCTATATAAACACTGGAGTATATCAGAATGATGAACATGGTTTTATATAGTATCATCACTGTTAGTCCATTGTGTCAATATTTGACGTGGAGTTCACATGTTCGTCCGTGGGCATAAACACTATAATAAAATGATGAACATGGTTTTATATGGGCCGATATATGACGTGATCGGCTTCTTATATATAACAATTCGATCATCCTATATAACTTCAAATCTAAGACCCGTTACATGTATCTTCTTCCCCGATCAAATATAGTTCACTACGTCCCAACTCTATATAAAATAACAATGACGAGCAAATCTCAATCCGGCAAGAGAGAGCTCAACGAGATCAAATTGATAAATTGTAAGGATATTTAAAAAAAAATATACATATTTTATCTACAAAAAAAATATCACTTCTAAAAATAATTATTAAAGATTAATTACAGAGAAGGATATATTTAAAAAATTATACATATCTTATCTAAAAAATTATCCTATCTAGAAATAAAACTAATATATTAATTGATTGTTTTATTTAATATATAAATATAACTAATTAAAAACAATCTAATTATATTTGAACCAATCAGATTGATTCAGAAAAAGATGAATAATATGATTTATTGTGGGGACATTTTATATATTATTTGAACCTTCACTTTAATATATATAGTAACGATGATATCACTCTAAACATATTATTGCACCCAATTTTTCTTAGAGCTATGCTGCCCTATCCACAAGCATTGGTCGAATGGATAAAATCGGTCATCTTCATCCATATACATAAATCTATATTATAATATATGATTGCATATCAATGATATATAATCAAGTAACGAAGATATAGGTAGGAAATCGCTAGTATAGTTTATCAATATAATTAACCACTATTTACTAGAGTCTTGGAGAAAAAGAAAAGGATGGCTACATAATTAAACGAATTAGATTAGGGTTTTATCTACATAATTAAACGAATTAGCAATGGCTTGCAATTCTCCATCCGGCGAGAGACATCCCAACGACATCCGGTCCTTCTTGTCCGGCCCGGGATTGCGCATCCTCCTCGGCGTCGGCGCGGGCTACGTTGCCCGGCGGCTATGGACCCACCCCCAAGACGTCGTGGATTCCAAACTCGCCCAATTGCGCGGCTCCCACCATCACAATGTCGGCGCTCAAGGGGCGCGCCCACAACTTGGACGACACCCGCGACGGCCAGCTGGTCCTGATCCAAGACAGCGTCGTGCAACCGCTCTCCTACCTTCCGACCGCCGAGCGGCGCCAAAACGAAGGGCTTATCTACACTAGGGCAGGCCAACGAGCGGTGCTCAAGAGGACGGAGGTGTACTACACCGGGGAGGACGACGCGAACAAGGGCACGCGCGCGCGTGAGGAGTTTGTGTCTAGGGTTCCGTTCGCCCTCGTGCCCGACACGATCTTGTTTCGCAAGGGCTTCTTCGTGGTCGTGAAGAACGCGGGCACGGATCAGCTGCCGCTTAGGTACGAGGCAGCTCCTTGGACGACGCAATTGGGTCCGAAGGCTCACAAGGTGTCTCAGAATAGCGTTCTTCTAGCCGGGACTCCGTTGGAGAGCGTGTTCGGGCGGCTGAGGAAGAGGGACGACGGAGGGTTCTTGGAGATCGAGCCGTGCTCGGATTTCCCCAAGAAATGCTTCACCATGAACCGGAGGGAGATCAAGAGGGAGATTCGAGCCGAAGGTGCTAAGGCGGATGTGTATCCGATCAGGACTTGTAGTGTCGGGGTCGGGCTCGTGTCGTTGGGATTGATCTTTAGTGGTCTTTATTCGTATGGTGTGAGTTGATCGAGCTATGAAGAGGCCGGGCTATTATTTCTCCATTCATTATCATCATTTGGATTCTCATAGGGTTTGTTTTTAATTGGTTGAATCGATCTCCTAGCTAGGGTTTTGTTATGCTTAAGTAACTTTAATGTTCTTTTTAGGCTATATTATCGTTTGTGGGTTGAGTGGCTATATATATGGCTTACAAGTAGTTCGTTCGTAAGTGATGCTTGTAAAGGGGATTAGAATACAATTGGCGAAAACTTTTGATGTAATTGTTCAATCTATTACTCAAGTCAATCAACACTCTCTTATCGTTTTGAAACGTCATACAACACCATATTTGCATAATAAATCGAATTGATATTAATTGTTGGTGCACTACAATAGTACTAAGAAGTGATGCACTCTTGATATATAAATCTATATCCATATTTATATGTATATAATGAAGGCTTGGTTCGGCAATGTCAAAAAAATTTCAACTACCCCCAAATCAACTACATCAATTATGTAATGTACCTCCCCCAACCTTATATTTTTTGCAAAATATCAACTACTATCAACTCCATCAACTCCATAAATGCAAATCAACTACATCAACTACCCATTGCCGAACGAAGCCGAAACGTTCAAAAAATCATTTCTACCAAAAAAACGTTCAAAAATAATAATTAGGTCAAACAGAACTATAATGTATATATTATTTACTTTTATATATGATGAAATATAATTAAGTAATGAAGGTACTTGTTCAACAAGTGACTATAAGAAATATAATTATTTTTTTTTATCTTGGAGAATAAGAAAAGGCATATCCATACCATACGTTTAATATCTCATCATCTTCTCCAATCGAACTGAACCCTAGCTCTACACATTCAATCATACATATTAACAACGGCGAGCCGATCTCCGTCACCAGTCTAATGACGAACACGAGGAGTTGAACAAGTGAGCAACTAAATGACCCTACCACATACAACAAAACAACATATCCTAAACCAAGATGAAAGGACATGGCCAGATTATATATTGGTTATTTATTCAACCACAACATGAGATAAATGATAGATAGATAGTATATTGTCCCAAGTAGCAAATAAAGAAACAAAATACATATCAGTATCGGTATCGGAATCGGATATCTCGTACCTCTTTTTTTGGTATATCAAATATTGTTTTGATATAAGGATATGACTCGATATCTATATACTTCCATAACACAAAATACATAATGTCTACCATGGGCGACCGTCGGGCGATTTCCGGCTGAGCCCCGCCGTCCACCTGATTTCTCCCTTTTCCGTTACTTCCCCCTCCCTCTCTCTACTATTCACCTCCCCTAACCCTCCCCTTGCCCTCACGACATAAAGCCCTCTCGGCAAAACCACCCTATTGCAACAAAGATCCCTCGGGAGCAATTTGATAAGACGATGGCGAAAGGAAAGACGACAGGAAGGAAGAAGAAGATAGAGGGATCTGCTAGTAAGCAAAAAGCGAATGACCAAGGAAACAAAGATTCTCTGGAGCTGTCAGTAGAAGCAATTCGAGCGAACAATAGGAGGATTTTGAGAAGCTCGATTCATGAGTCGAATCAGAAAATTGAAGGAAGCAAGGCAGGAAATGAGAAGATTGAAGAAGAGGCGTCGAAAACGGTAGATGTAGTTGAGGAAACTGAGGAAGGAGACCCATATCCGGAAGAAGCTGGAAGCTCCAATGAGGAAACTGAAGCTAAAAAGGTTCAGAAAATGCAGCAAGCAAAAGAAACAGAAGCTGAACATCCAGAAAAGGGGCAAGGAGATAACTTGGAGACAATGAATAGGAAACCGACGTTTAGAGAAGCACTTGCAGGGAATAGAGCAAATGTGAATGGCAGGAGGTTGAATTTTGTTGAAGGACTAGAAGATGGGGTTATCAAGTTCACCAAAAAGGAGGTTGAAAAGACGACTGAGAAGTGGAAGAAGAGCCTCGTTGGAATGGTAGCAGGTTCAAAAATCCCATTCAACTTCATCCAAAATTTTGTGAATGCTAGATGGAAGGGCATACAAACTCCTAAAGTTGTCATGACCGATTCAGGAGTGATTGTGTTTAAGTTTGAAAAAGAGGAAGATTTAGAATGGGTGCTCACTAATGGACCATGGATGGTTGGGGGAGTGAGGCCATTGGCTCTTAAAAGGTGGAGTGAAGGAATGAAGCTGGATCCAACAGCTTTTGAAACAACTCAAGTGTGGATGAACATCCCAAACCTAGATGTAAGGTTCTGGGAAGATGAATTTTTTGAGAGAATAGGAAGTGCAGTTGGGAAACCTGTTATAGTTGACAAAGTAACACAAAATCAAGAGAGGCTCTCATTTGCAAGAATGTTGGTGGAAATTTCAGCGAAGAAACCGTTGAAAAATGAGGTTACTTTCCTAGGAGAGGATGGGGAAAAGATTGTTCAACCTTTGAGCTATGAATGGATTCCACCAAAATGTGAAGATTGTAGGGTGTTTGGTCATATACAAGGAGAATGTAGTCGAAAGAGGGAAGTGAATTGGCAGAGCAACCTCAATAGGAATAGACAACCAACAAAGGTGTGGGTGAAGAAACATGGAAATCAGAAAAATCAGCAGGCACCAGTAGTTGTAGTAAAGCAAAATGGAAAAGCAAAGGGGAATGTTGAGGAAAGAATAAGTGTGGAAGAAGTCAGTAAAAGCCATGCTGGTTCAGGAGCCAACAAAGGAGAAAATCAGCAAGAGTCTGGGTGGCAACAGGTGAGATCAGGTAGTGGAAAATTGAATGCAGACCAGAACAAAAAGTTGAAAGGCAAGGAAATGGTGATCGATAATTCAAAATTTACTGTGCTTAGCAGAGGAATGGAGGGATTGGAAGATGCAGGGGATGTGGTTGATAATGATGCAATCCTTCCTAATGCATAGCTTTACAATTGCTAGTTGGAATATTAGGGGGCTCAATGAGCCTTCTAAGTGTGATTTTGTAAATATGATGGTAAGAAACTATGGAGTAGATGTTTTAGCAGTGTTGGAAACAAGAGTAAGGGAAAATAGAATTGAAGACGTGTCTAGACAGGTCCTTAGAGGGTGGCAGAGGAGTAGTAAATGCATTGGAAATAATGGAAGAATATGGGTCTTTTGGAAGCCGTACGATATAGATGAATTTGATATTAAGATAGAATCAAGCCAGTTAATTCACTGTTCCATCAGCTCAAGAAAGTTACAAAAACCAATAAAGGTGTCCTTTGTGTATGCCTCAAATGATAATAATGAACGCCTGCGTCTATGGGGGATGATTGATCGGATTACAGGTCTTGTTGGAAGTGAACCATGGATCCTAATGGGAGACATCAACGCCATAAGGGATGCAAAGGAGAAGTACTCAGAAAGAGAGAAAAACACAAGATACTGTAAGGAGTTTTCAGCATGCACAGATAGAAATGGAATCACTGATTTGCAGTTCACTGGGGCTTTTTATACATGGTCAAATAAACATATTGATGGCACCAGGATAATGTGCAAACTTGACAGAGTAATGGCTAACCAGGGATGGATTGATGAATTCAAAGACTATGTGGTGGAGTTTGGAGAACCTGAATGCTCAGATCACAGTCCTGCAGTGTTGAGAATCCAAGGGAGTCAAGACAAAGAAAGAGTGCCATTCAGATTCAATAATGTCTGGGTAGATCATCAGAACTTCCTTGAGATTGTAAAACAAGAGTGGATCAGGAATGAAGTTAGAGGAGTAAAGATGTACAAAATGGTGAAGAAATTAAAGAGTCTGAAAAAGCCACTGAAGAACCTGTAGAAAGGGAATCTAGACAAAGAGGAGGAGGAAGTTCAGGACAATCATAAAAGACTGAAAATAGTGCAGAGAGAAATTCAGAGTAGACCATTAGATCAAGGACTAGCTCAGGTGGAGAAAGAAGTGCTGGAGAAACTGAAAGGGGCAATAAGGAGAAGAAGAATCTTACTACAACAACAAGCTAAGTTACATTGGCTCAAATACCAAGATTGTTGTAGCAGTTTCTTCTATAATAGCATCAAGCAAAGGCACTCAAAAAGAAACATCAAAGCCTTGAAGGATGATCACGACTCGATTGTCACAGAAAATAAAGCTATTAAAAGGTTGATTGTTAAGCATTTTGAGGACACGCTTGGCACAAGAAAAGAATGCAGGGAAGCTGATATGTCAATTCTGCAAGAGGGTAATCTTCTAGATGAAGAAGATAGAATAGGCATGGTTCAGAGGTTTAAGAAGGAGGATGTAAAGAAGGCACTTTGGAGCATAAACAAAAACAAAGCACCTGGTCCAGATGGTTTCAACGCATGGTTCTTTAAGAAGGCTTGGTCAGTGATAGGAGAAGAGTTCTCAGAGGCAATTCTGGACTTCTTTAGAAGTGGAAGACTATTGAAAGAGGTGGGAAATACTGTCATAGCACTCATTCCCAAGGTGGACAACCCTACAGTCATTAGCGAGTTCAGGCCTATTTCATGCTGTTCTGTAATCAACAAGGTGATTTCAAAGATGATTGTGGCTAGATTGCAGAAGGTACTCCCTAAAATTATTGAGAGAACACAAGGAGCTTTTATAAAAGGGAGAAGCATAAAGCATAATATAGCAGTTTGTCAAGATATTGTGAAAAGTTATGGCAGGAAGTATGTGAGCCCAAGATGTGCAATGAAGATAGATTTGAAGAAGGCTTATGATATGGTTGACTGGAATTTCCTGTTTTAAATTCTGAAAGGCCTAGGCTTCCATGATGTTATGGTGAATTGGGTTAAGGAGTGCATTACTAATACCCAATTCACTATAAAAATTGGAAGTGAATTTTGTGGATTGATCAAAGGTGCAAACGGTTTGAGACAAGGGGATCCTTTGTCCCCTTATCTCTTTGTTATTATCATGGAATTCCTTAATCGAGCTTTAAAGAGAATGGCTAAGCAGGGAGCATACAAATTCCATCCTGGATGTGCAAGAGTTGGGGTCACAAACATATGCTTTGCAGATGACCTATTTATCTTCTCTCATGGTAGCCAAAGATCGATACAAGCTGTTAAGACTGTGCTTGATGAGTTTTGTGAAGTGTCAGGACTGGAGATTAATCAGATGAAGTCCAAAGTGTTTTATGCAGGGGTTGATGAATTTATTGCCAGCAACATTGAGGAGATTCTACAAATGGGGACTGGTCAGCTCCCTGTCACTTATCTGGGAGTTCCGCTGTGTAGCACAAGAGTTCAGTGCAAGGACTATGATGCTCTACTTGTGAAGATAAAAGGTAGAATTAATGCGTGGGCAGGCAGACACCTGACATATGCTGGAAGATTGGAATTAGTGAAGTCAGTTCTCTATGGTGTCCTTCATTATTGGTGTAAACTGTTTCTTCTACCCAAAAAGGTAGTAAAAGCAATCACCAGTGTTCTTAGAAATTTTCTCTGGAGAGGAAGAAGTGATGGTAATAAAGCGCCTGTAGCTTGGAAGCGATTAAGCAAACCCAAGGAGGAAGGTGGGCTGGAGATCAAAGACATTATGACATGGAATAAAGCTAATTTTGCAGAGCTGATTTATGATGGCCTCATAGAGACAGATCATGACTCAATTTGGCATAAATGGCTGGAGGAAGTTCACTTGAGGGGTCATGATTTCTGGGAAATTACAAGGAAAGATTCTGATAGTGCATTGTGGAAAGCTGTTATGAGAATAAGGGAAGAACTGAAGCTTACTCTCAAAGATGGTGTAGTGCCTGCAGTCATGACAACAAGGAATGGTAAGATGGATATAAAGACCCTGTACAATAGTCTGAGAGAAAGAGGAGAACAAGTCAGCTGGAAGAGCTTAATCTGGAACAAATTAAACACACCGAGAGTTGCATTTAACGCTTGGAAAATTTTAAGTGGAGGTGCAAACACTAAAGACAGGCTGAGGAGTTGGAATCTGATTCAAGATGATAAATGCCAATTGTGTGAAGCAAAAACACAGGAAACAGAAGTGCATCTCTGGTTTGAATGTGAGTACTCTAGAAGGGTACTGAACGGAGTGTTGACTTGGGCTAAAATTGGTAGAAGATCCTCAAATGTGAGAAACTGGGTTGATCAATCCATCAACATGCAGGGAAAGAACACCTTGATGTTCATGTTGTGGAATCACTGTCACTGTGCTGCAATGCAGTTCATTTGGTGCGCCAGAAACAGCATCATATTTAGACAGGAGAGAATTCATGTGCAGGAATGCATTGCTATGACCATTAACCATGTAAGAAACTGCTTGATAGCAAGATGGAGCGTGAAGAGTAGAAAAGATAGAAGAATTTTTGAAAAACTGGGAATCAAAGTAAATGTAAAAGCTAGAGAGAGCTAGCAAAATTTTGTAACTGGCTTGTTTTTTTAATGAATTACCTTTCACTTCAAAAAAAAAAAAAGAAACAAAATACATAGTCCTTCAAGAGGAGAACCAAAAGGACAAATTTGATTACGAGTTAGGCTAAGTACTCTTTGAAGTTTTCTGTGGCAATACTCCCAACTGCAAAACCAACAAACAGACCAGTGGATCAATTAATGGACATAATTTAACAATCAATTAAGAATTAATTAACCAAACAAAACCTCTCCGGATCCTGCCTCTTGAGGGGGGCCAACTTTTTCAGAGACTTAATAGTATACTTGGCTTTGCGTTTGTCCTGAAAGGAATGTAATTAATTAATTAGCAAATGTAAGATCAGAAAAAAAAATCTTTATGGGCGGACTTAGGATCCGCACATACTGAAGTTCACAAAATTTAATTAGCAAAATCACTTACAGTTGCACTCATTTTTTCCCATTTTTCTCGTCCGAGTTGAATGACAGCCTGTCTATTTTCTTTCCAGTACTTCCGTGACAACCAGCAGCAGAAGAAACGAATTAACATACTAAGGGCTCGTTTGGTATCGATATCGGTACCAGCAGAAGAAGAAACGAATTAACAAACTAAGGGCTCGTTTGGTATCGATATCGATATCGGGTATCGATATCAGTATCGGTATCGGAATCGGATATCTCGTACCTCTTTTTTTGGTATATCAAATATTGTTTTGATATAAGGATATGACTCGATATCTATATACTTCCATAACACAAGATATGACCCATAGCTGATATCTGATATCAAGATATCAATACCAAAACGGGCCCTAAATGGTTTATTTAAAAAACGAATCTGCCCAAAAGTACTTCAAGTTTAGAAGATACTAGCTGTACCAGTCGTGTCGTGCCCTGCACGACTATGAGTTAGTATTTTTTAGATATATTATAAAAAAGATATTAATAAAGAAAAATAAAATATACTCCTTTAATGTAAGTAATTTATTGCCTATAATATATATAAAAACTATTTTGTTTTTTAAATCAAATAAAACAAATTAAATCTAGATTATTAACTTTAAAATTGAAGATAAACATAGATTATTAAGATTAAATAATGTACATTGTTCTTTTTCCTTAACAATATTTCATAAACAGGTTTAACTCCTTATACCCGTTGTGTCGTGCACGACTATAATGAATTTAATACTTAATTTATTTAATGAATAGTATTTTAATTTAATATAAAAAATAAAAATAATGTATTTATTATAAAAAAAATTGAGATATTTTTGCCATTAAAAAAACAAACAACGCCCCACGACTCTCAATTTAGGGGTTGTTTAAAGCGGGTTGATCCGTAACCCGATCCAAACCGCCTTCAATTTTATGGGTTGGGTAATAGTTCAACTTTTTTAGTTTACAAGTCGACTTGAAAGACTCGTAATGTTTAAAAATGAATTAAAATGTTTTTGATTTAGTTAGTAAGAGGGCAAAAATAAATTTTACGAACCAAACAGGTCAAATGGGTCCAATTAATCCATTTGACTGGGTCAAATAAGGAAATAGAAAAAAAGAAAAGAAATTATCAAAAAGTTAAAAGAAGTAAATTTTTATTGGATAATATGAGTAAATTTAAAATAAGATTAGATATGGGTTATAATATAAGAAAAGATTCATATAAAATAAAAATAAAAAGGTGAACAAAGACGCCCAAAAAAATAATGAACAAACTTTAATTATATGACGAATGAAATATTATGAGATTTCTGTTTCAACATGGACAATGACCACACCAAACAAGCTATATATATATATATGTAAACACAACATAATTCTTAATTCCTCTATGATCTAAGAAAAATGAAGACAAAGGAAGAGTGCATGGAAAACGGCCCATGGCAAGATCTCCCAAGAGACCTCCTCCTCCTAATCTCCGACCGCTTTCCCGGCAGTCTCCGGCTGCGATCGGTGTGCACCGCCTGGCGTTCCACCGTCTCCCTGAAACCGCGCTTTCCTCCTCGACTTCTCCACCACTCTAGCGGTTTCTACCTCTCTAAACGCACCGTTTTTGCCCTCAACCTTCCGTCGCGCGACGTTTATTCGGCTTCCGACGTCGGCTCTCCGACATCCTGGTTGATTAAACTTGAAGATCAAGCCGATCCAGGTATTATTATTACGTTTACAACGTTGATTAGATAGAGTTTTAGTTAAAGTCAACGTGTGGATATAACGTGCATGCGTTACTTAATTTCTATTTTGCTTAATATATAAATTTCAACACGATGATTGGCTAGTACTACTATTTAATGAATGGCTTTAGCTACCTTTAAAAGACTTTAGCTAGCTTGAAAAAACAAATAGGAAAAAGTCAGGAAAACTCAGAAATGGGTAAGAAATACTACTCCATATTTCTAATTTCGAAAGAAAATTCTTGAACAAGTAGATGTAAGAACTAAGAAGTAGTCACAACATTTATTTTCTAATATTTATTATTTGGAAATAAAGTAAATTGACTAATTGAGAAAGTGATAACTTGTGCCCACCGAGTTTTGAAAGTTGGGTGTGTAGTAGGTAAATGTAGAAGGGAAAATATATATATATATATATATATATATATATATATATCCCACATTTAATAGATGAAGTAACTGGTTAAAGAAATTATAAATGAATTTCTAAGTTCTTTGAAGAGCATAATATCAAGTAGATTCCCCATTTTTTTAAACTTAATTTTTAGAGAATTTTATGCTATTTTTTTAACCCGATAAATTCCCCTCTAATTCCATTCCCTGAGAAAGAAAATGGAGGGTTGCCTCTAAATTTAGAAAATTTTCCAAAAGTGTTTGAAAAATGCATTAATTATATATAATACATCATCTCTTCATTTAATTGGTCGAATTAGATTTTTTTAATATTATATATATAATGATAGTAATAATATAAGTAGGATTTTTCAAAAGAATTTGTTGGAGTTGGAGTGAATTTTTTTTTATAGAATATATATATTTTTATTTCATATTTTGAAGAAAGTTATAGGGAAGTTGTTTGGGGTACTCTAAGACGTCTAAAAACTTAGGAATTTGATGGTGAGTAATATAAAATAGTAATTTAACTCTTTCTCTTTTTGTTTTTATTTTTAATTAGAAAATAAAGAAAGTCTTAGAACATTTACAGAAAAAAATAAATTAAAACCCTAATAATTTCTTAGCATTTTATGCTTTTAGCACTAGATATGTTTTACACGAAATTTATGAATTGTGATCAAATTGAAGGAGATCGATCATGCAATTAAATTGGTTGCTAAATGAATTTTATCCTATCTATTTGGTATAACCATACTAGCTAGAAAGATGCATGTATTGTGTCCAACAATGGGTTTTCTTTTCATGTTGAAATAAAATAGGAAACATGAGACTGTGTTATCCCCTGATGGGCGAATACATCGTTAGGCCTCTCCCAACCATTTTCCCAACACAAATCAATCTCTTGGAGCTTGGTGTCGTCGAGTTAGGGCACGAATACATATTCTGGTCATACGACGCATCTTTTAACCTCCCCGTGGAGAGTGTTCATCGCGACAAGCTAGCCGTTTGCTTCCTTAAGGAAGACGATATCGATCACTTTGTGGTGCTCGCTATCGAGTTTCCTGCAAGAAAATTGTCAATGTATAGAGCTATGGATGGAGGCATTCACAAATGCATTGAATTTGATGTTGAATCGCAGCGTTTTGCCGACTTGATCACTTTCCGAGGAATGTTTTATGTTGTGGACTCGCATGGGACGACTCATGTGATCCGACCCCAATCCATGGAGGTAAATTAATTATTACAAAGTCTAATTGTTTGATCATATTGTAGATGTGAGAATTAAAAAACTTAGCGATTCAAAGTCTATCATTCCACGAGTTTTCACATAGTATCAGATCATGTCTGGTATTGGGTTTGTCTATAAGAGACTGAGATGTTACCATGCATCCATTGTCTAAATATTATCTGGGTCAAGTCGATTGTTTGACGTAAAGTTGAATGAATATAGATTAGACTTACATGTGCATAACTCCCGATCCATCAAACACAAACTTCTATTCATTTCTATAGTATTAATAATTACTTTTGCATTTGGTTAGCAGGTGATAAAGAAACTAGGAAACAAGGCAAACATGTGCGGGGAAACCAAGCGTTTGGTGGAATGCGAGGGAGAGCTCCTCTTCATAGACGTGTGCACCAAAACTGATTGTTGTGATTCGGACCATAAGGTCCGAATCAAGCTTTTCAGGCTGAACTGGAACCGAGAAAGCTGGGTCGAATTAGGCAGCCTAGGGGATCATGTTGTGTTCCTAGGGGAGAAGAGTTCGTTCTCGGCTCCTGCTTCAACGCTGGGATGTAGAGGGAATCGAGTTGTGTTCGAATGGGATGAAAGCTCTTGCATTGGTGTGAGATCAGAGGATGATGAGTTAGGGTTAGGATTTATCAAGGTTTTCGACGTGGGAAGTGGCAAGCTAGAAGATTCGAAGGCGGTTCCGGAGTTAATGACCTTGTTCTGGCCACCCCCATCTTGGATTAGTACTAAAGAATCATTGTAAATCAAGCATGCATACTAATGTAAGATCACTCCATAATTCAATGACCTAGTGTTGATTTCCTTGATCCGATAAAAATGAAAGTTGAATTGCATGTTTAGGTGTTGGTTCGTTATGCTAGAGAGAACAAGCTGAAAATAATGGATATGATAGAATGTAGATATCAATCATCGCGCTAGGTTTTCTTAAGCGTTTTCCTAAGTGTTTTGTCCCGTTAGGTTCTTAAGCGTCTGTCCATGAATTGAGGTTCGAGTCTCTCTGGCCACAATGTAGATTGAGTATTGAATTAAAAGTATTATATAACAATGAAATCAAACATTATATAGCTATTAAGGAAATTTAAACTTAGGAACTTATGATCGAATACGCATACACATTTGGTTTTTTTTTCTGGTCTTGGGCACTGTCCATGAGAGTCGAAACGGGAACCTTATGATATTACCTGAGATCTTTTCCGTTTGATTAAATGCCCGAAGTCAATGAAAACAAAGTAACGAACCCTAATACTTACCTAATGTTCTTCCGAGGAGGTGGCGCCACATATGAAACACATAAACGCCACGAATCCGGCCACAACGCTCCAAACTTTCATGGAATTCATCCTAAACAACGAACCATTGTTAGCCTCGGCTCGAACCGCCATCTGGATCTCGGACCGGCTCATGGTGAAGCATTTCTTAGGGAACAAAGGGCAAGGCTCAATCTCCACAACTCCATTACTCCTCCTCCTCAAAACCCCAAACACATTCTTCAACCTAGCCCCTACTCCAAGATACCCTTTCCACGTCACCCTGTTGACTTGGATCACCCGACTCGCCACATCATCCATCTCCTCACTCTCCACGTCACCACCCTCGGACCCACTCTTCGTGCTCACTTTCTTAGCCAAGAAAACCGGCGGATCCAACGAGGATTTCTCATCGCTTTCTTGCACGAGCGGAAGATGATCCGCGTCGGCATTGACGAAAACGACGAAATCATCGTTATTATTATTATTATTATTACTATTACTATTACTATCATAATCATCATCAATGCCCTCGTGTCTGTCCTCGGCCACGAGGGCGAAGGGAATCGTAGAGACTTGCTCGAGCCAGAATCCTCGATAGACGTATCTGAACTCCTTGGGTTGATCCGTGTACTCCACCGTCTTAACCACCACCGCCTCACCCCCCCGTCGACATCGACAACCGACGATATTGGTCGTGGTCGACGAGGGGGGAAACGACGCCACCTTGGATGATTACGAGCTCGCCGTCCGAGGAGATGCGACGGTGCATGAGGGCGGAGATGGGGATGGTGTGAGCGGCGGCCAGTCGGGCTTCGAGGGAGCCGGGCTTGGCTTGTAAGGTGGTGGCCGTGGTCCATAGCCGCCACGACAGGTAGCCGAAACCGACGGCGCAGATGAGGGCGACGAGAGGATCGGCGCCGGGTGGAGGAGGATCGGCCGCGCTCGCCGCCATGTTTGTGTAGAGTTGAAGATTTGGAATTTGGCTTTGGGCAGATGGGAGAATGGTTTTATAGTTGTGGTGTAATGAGAGTGATGATATGATGATACTTTTTGATTCGAATAATTATGATGATATAATTGTATGAGTCGTATGACATGATTACAATATCTTAAAATTTAAATAATATATACCTATTTCCATAATGATGCAAAATTCGTACAAGGAAATAGAAATATTATTTGCGGAATATGTACTAATATATTTTCTAAGTTTTATGGGTTCACTAATTGAATTCAGAGATTTTCATGGGCAAGTAATTATGACATGAAGCCTCGTCTTTTTTTTTTTGACTCGTCGTCCGGTTCATTCGATTAACATCGTTTTACATTTGAATGAAATATTTTATGGTCTCATTTTAGAGGAGATTCTTTTAATATCAGTTCTTCCAATATCATAAATGAGATTCGAATCTTCTAGACAAACACTTAAGAATTCTAGAACCACTTTACCTAGATTTCTCAAAGCCTTAGTGAAATAGCATTTTGACATTTTTTAAAGTCACATTGAGAAAAGTCAAAACAATTCCAAAATGTATTCTACCAAAAAAATACCAAAATGTTATTTCACATTTAGACCATTAAGATTATCATTAGTATTATCTTTCAAATGTTCAAGGATGTCAAAAATCACTCCTATTAATTCTTCGGCCTTGGTAGTGTAACTCAATTGCTAATATAGTGGTCAAATTTAGACATTAGCGGGTACAATTAAATTAGACTTTACCTAAAATTCCATATATGCTCTAGCATAAAATTTGCTTAGTCTTAATTATTACCTTGCTAAAAAAAATTCTATTTCCAGTTTAAATCACCAATCCGAACTCATATTGCTTAGGTTGCAGGGTCGTCGTTGACTTTTCTTGCAAGTCACAAATTAAGGTCTTTGTTGACTTTTTTTGTCCCACCTTGAGGTCGTCGTTGACTTGACTTGGAAATTATTAAAAAAAGACTAACAATGGGCGAAGACCCAATTTACCGTTCTCATTCTGTCAAAATTACCACTTTCCACCTCTCCAATTGAAGACCCAATTGATTTAATGCATTACTCTGTTGCTTGTTTGTCTGATTGAGTTATGGGGATAAAAATCCAGTCTTTCAAGAGAAGTTCAGGTTTGCTCTAATTGAAGTGTTGAAGGAGATGAATGTTGTGGTTTGGAATAAAGATCCCATTTCCTATGACTTTTTCATTGGCAGCACAAAGTAAAATCTCTTGTCAATTGGCTCAAAAATTGTAGATTTGGTTATTTGTTTTGAGTGTGTGATTGTTTGTTCAGAGTTCAGCTTCAGGATGTTGTTTTTTCAGGGGGCTACATTGATAGAAGTTGGCCTCTTCAGACCAAAACTGGCAGGTGGGTTAGCTGTTAATAGTTTGTTCTTAATTTGATTAGTTTGTAATTGTATTAGTAGATCACATTGTTATTTTGCTGGAATTAAGATTATATGATTGAGGTATATGTGATGTATATGACAATATGGTACTCTCTGAGGTGAAGTTACCCACCATATAAGTACTATGTTACCCAGAAATTCTAATATGGCAGCGATTCTCGTTTCCGTTTCATGTTGGGAACTTGTTTCTTGGTGTAAAATTATGGAAATGATAAGTTTCGGTTTATATAGGCGATGAATTAGCATTAATTGTCCTTGGGACTTCATTTCATATGTGCAATGAATTTATTGTAGCACTAAAATATGGTACTCTGGGCAATGATAATACTTGGGCCTTCTTCATATATACACCCTCTCGATTTTATATGGGGCAAGGGTGTGTACATCATGCCCCCCAGATCCTGCGCGAGGCGGTTTAACACTGGGTTGATGTTGACTAAAATATGGTGCTCTCTAAGTGAAGATATCCTCTATTTAAGTACTATGTTACCCGGAAATTCTAATAGGGCAGCAATTCTCTTTTCCGGCTCATGTTGGAAACTTGAAAACAGAAACTCAGAAACTTGTTTCTTAGTGTAAAATTTTGGAAATGATACGTTTCTGTGTAACATAGTTTAGATATAGGCAATGGATTAAGCAAAAACAAAGTCCTTAGAACTTTATAAACAAAGACTGGATTTAATATAGACAATGAATTTGTTGCAGCACTAAAATATTGAGTGGTTCACTTGTGTGCCTCATTTTGCCTCAGATATGCAGGAGAAGTGAAGCTGAAAATGCATTATGAACAAGCCAATGTAAGTTGGATTCAGCTAATTCTTTCATGCTGGTTTCACTTACAAGTATAATGAACACTTTTTGTTCATGTTCATGGCAGAAACCAACACCAAGCTACACTCCTTACACGTAGCCGCCTTACGCTGCAAAACCGACACCACAGCCTCAACTCCATCCACATTCCTTACCACCAACAGCCACCACATCTTCCTACACAAACGCTTCGTACTCGTACCAACACCCGAGTTCATCAAACCAACCTCCAATTCCTTACTCTTCTCATCCACAAGTAGCATACTCGTATCCACCACCACCTTCTCCTAACCCGTCGATTTTTTACCCTCCTGCACCATACCCTGTGCCACCATACGCGCCACCTCCGTATGCTTCTTGTTATAGTCCTCCGGGTAATCATTCACACTTCTTCTGGTATTTTTCTTGGCTTTAAGATCAAACAAAGGTGTTTGATGTATTCAAACTCAAAATTGTCATTATGTTGTTTGGATTTGACTTATGTTAACTTAGAATGAAGCATTAATCTCCATATATGAATTAGTCCCTTTTCTTGATCATTTAACCAATATGAAATCTCTAAGAACAAGATACTAGTTTTAGGTAGAATGGAACTTGCATTGTGTTGGGTATGGATCCAATTTAGCCCTGATTTTTTGGCTCGCCCGTAAAAGATAGAAAATTAGGGTTTCTGTCTTTTTATACCCACGTTGATTATTGTAATTGTATCCTCAAAAAGTTAGTGGAAAACCCTGGCTCGGTATGCCTCCAGACATAGTCACTTTTCGTGGCGAACTGGGTGAACAAATCGTGTTGTCTTTGTTTTTCATTTTTTCTCTTCTTCTCTCATTCTACATGGTAAAATTTCCTAACACATTGTCATGTACTGACTTTTCAGATGATGTCTCTTGCAACAGGCCTCCATGGGATGTACACTCAACCTCCATACTGAAACATCATCCATAAGTGAAACACAATGCTTCTTATAATCTCCTTCTGTTTACACCAATGTGGCTTATTTTGCGGCCTGTTCGCCCTGGTGCGGAACGATCATCCTTTCCGCGACAATTCGTCTTCCGATTTTTATGATGGCTAGCTACATCACACTAGTTTGTCTAAGTTTGTTAAGTTGAATGTAATTTTGCCCCATCTTGTTCCTATCAATTCTTTGTTGAACTCTCTACTAATAATAGTACAAAATGTCTCATTGCCCATGAATTTAGAAGTAACAGGTTACCCTGGTATAGTTGTATTAGTACACATTACTACATAAGGTTCATTTTTCTCAGACAAGGTAGAAGTTAGATTCTGAGTGGATTTGAACAATGGCAAAGTGGAGGATTGGTAGGTGGCCTAAATAAGTACTTGCCAGTTGTAAAACTAGTAAACTACAGCTGCTTTTTCGGTTGGCTTTCTTTGTTCTTGCCGGCTGTAAAAAGTAAAAAGCTACTAAAAAAAAATCAATAGTAATTTGTATATGTACCATGTGCAAATTAGTCACTTGCCGTCATTGTTATCAAAATTCCGGTCCGATTCAACAATTTTAAAGATAGAAAGTGGTGAATCAATCATCGATTTCAAGTATCTTAGTTGCACTAAAACTAAAACGTGTAAAATCTTTTGTATGATCTGATTTTATAAGGGATTATAAAGATTCTACGAAATTATTATTCCATTTATATATTATTGATTCATTCATGGTTCACATCTCAATTCTATTCAATATTATCCTACTTTATCCTAGTAAAACATTTACTTATTAAATTCATAATATTTTCACTTTATATATAATAAATCTACCAGGTTAAAATCGGTATAAAATTTTAAGATTTACTAAACTGATCCAAAAACTTCTCAATGATATGATCCTAGAATCCCGATTTAATAACCTCATATATTTCGATATATCAGAAAAAAAATAGCACTTCCAATAAAATAAATTAGACAAATCATAACAGAGTATGCATATGTTCATGCTCAATTTGAACCTCATATCTAATAATTCTTGAGTAATTATCATCAAAACTTAAACTAGAATAATAAATCAATGAAATGGTAATCATGTTGGATAGCTATATATTTGTATCCACTAATCTCCTGAACTATGCAATGATAATTTTAACCTCACCGACATGGCAACATTCATAACAAAATTTACCTTGGTAACTTTAACCACATGGAAATTAAACAATTCGGTGAAAGCGAAAACTACAATCATTTTAATCTTTCAACATCATCAAGCTAAAAGTTGCAAGGTAAATTTTTATATATAAAAAAAAATTGTAATGCCAAATGCATGTGGTTGCTAGCCATCAAACAATTTGCATTGACATATTTGAGTGTCAGCAAGTTCTCTATGGACCATAAAATCAGTGTTTTTTGTGACCCAATTATTGTTACAATGTACTATATATAAGTTAATATATTATTTGTTTTATGGACCCATAAAATCAATACTAGCAATCTTTCATGTTGTTGACTCTTTTTTTATAAGGTCACGGACTAACCAGTAGACTTTTGAAAGCAAATGATTCAAACACAGTATTTCTCTCCTTTCAATTTCAATTTGAGGCTGTCAAAGCAAATTCAAATTAGAATTTCATTTGAAATAGATCATATGAATGGACTTGACTAATTAAGTGACAGGGAGAGATTTCAATTGATAAATATAAATTATATGTACATGTATAGATCAGTACATATTTGGATCTAAGTTTTCTTTTATTAATTAGGCATGTTCTAAAAAAATACTAGGTGGACTTTGAGCAGTGATGCTAGGCGGTCTTAGACGGGCGTCTAAACGGGCTAGAAGCTGGCTAAGCGGGAATGAACTTTCTAGTGCCTAGGTGGGCTTATACGAAGCCTTGTCAGAAATTTTAAAACAGTATTATTTGGTAAGGTTTAGAAGCCTTGTCGAAAATTTTAAAACAGTATTATTTGGTAAGGTTTAGAATTGAATAATTTTAACTACGTCTTTGGTCATCTAGTTAAGCGGTTAAGACTTCATGATAGTACGATAAAGGCTCTGTTTAGACTCTCATGACCATTGTTCTTGACAAAAAAGATAACTTTTAAGTACGACTTAAATGTCAGAATAAAGCATGCTCGAATTGAAGGCTTAGCTTGGGCAAGTTATTTGTATACTTCTTATTATATATGTATTCAGTTTTTTTATTTGAAATCTTATTTATATCAATACATGTTATTATGTTAATACATATACTTGATAAATTAATCTTAGAACACTTAAATTAATTGTTTGTTAGGCTAGTAAAGCTATTGTGAGATGACAGTATATATATGAATTCAGAATTCAGACTCCTCCGCAGAACATGCATCGACAAGATCTTTAAAACGGGCCCCAGGCGACACAAATGCTTATATGGTGGCAACACCAACACGTACAAATGAGATTAATCATTCATGATTTTAATTACTTTAGTTAATTACATGATTAATTTCACTAAGTGGGACTTGAATATCTCCTCTTGCCTTCATGCCAGAATATTATTGACAATGACATAGTGGTTTTGTCCTTGATTAATTCAGATTTATCGATTAAGGTATCAACAAATTGAAAAACATCATATTTCTCATATCTTTTGACCACGTTAATTGTAATTATATAATTGCATGCTTATATTAACTTTTTATTGAGTAGGTAAATATTAAGTTGAAAAACGAATCAATCTAGCACATTCTTACGGATAAGGACACAAAGTTTAGAATAGGTTTGAATTAATCTGATTGACACTACAAGAAAAGCGTAGACCGATAATTAAATCAGATGTTTTATTGTAGTTATAGAAGGATAAGTGTATCGGTGATCAACGAACATCTTTGACATGATCTATCTTCTTTTAATGCATTTTTTAGTAGGAAAAAATTAGATTAGAACAGGTCAACCTAGAGCATCCTTATGCATGAATGAGGACCTTAAGTTCAGAATCGGTCTGGTACTACATGAATGGCTGCAAAATAATATAGTGTCTGAAATTATTATCTCAATCTGCCAAGTGCTCGTTTGGTTGAACACAAGAAGTGAAATTCCCATGAATTTAGATCATGTGAATTAAGTTCCTAGGAATTGTATTTCATGGAAATTGATAAATTATGTTTGGTTAAACTCTAATTCACATGAATTAATGGGGGAAGATTATTTTACCTAGCCCCCTCTTAGTAATTAGAATTTCTTTAAAATGGAGGAAGTGGAAAATCACAGGAAATGAAAAATCCATGATTTTGGATAGAAAATCTTCAACCAAACATGAGTCTCCTATCTCATTTCATGGGATTTTCAAATTCCTATAAATTTCCTTCTCAACCAAACATTAAGGTTGGTATTTATTTTCTTGTAATTAACGAATTTATCATTATTAGACTATCTCCTTCGATCTTGTTTTTCTTCAGGTTTCTATTTATAACATCACGGGTTATACATACCTCAAACTTCTACTTAAATTACATTTTAGAACTCATTAGTTAAAAATAAATATATTTTTTATTATGATCTCAAATATTATGTCAAGCAGTATGACAATAAAATTATCCACTTCTATCACAATTTTATGAAAGCATGCCTATATTAATATTTTAGACCAATATTGCTCTTACACAAGTCTATGATTTGTTAAAAATAAAAGTTGAACATGAACAAAAATAAATAGATATAAGTTTATAAATAGGAACATTTCCTAGCTAGACAGGAAACAAAAGTGGGGATCTTTGACTTTGGACATGTTAGTACAAAATATTGATGATATAGTGTAGTGTATATAATGCAACCAGCTGGGTTTAATTTTTCGGTTGATTATCAATTTAGGGATTAGTGTTTGTGGGTAAGAGATTCATATGATTAGCATTTTATCTTTTTCTACCTTTCTAATTAAGTGTATGATTATTCATCATCTTATTAGCGTAATTTGTAATTAACTAATTAATCTAATATTTTCTGCTTTATAGCACCTGTTTTCATCATTGAGTCCTCATAATTAATTAATAGCCTGGAAGCAACCCATTTTTCTTCTTTTGGGTCTTGTCATCTATCTTTATTTAATAGGACAAATGTTAGCTAATAATCCAAACTTTCACCTATTGGTGATTAGTGGTTCTAATTTTAAAAAAATAAAAATAATTACCAATTTTTAAGGATGGTGGTGTTTATTGACACGAATTTTAAAAAAATAAAAAATAATCGCTCACTTTAATAGTAGTGTTGTTCCGCGATACAATAAGATTTTTCGATAACGAAATGATAATGTGTAATATAGTCACTTAGTTGGGCAAAATTAGTTACTAGATGGTACAATAAATTCATATGATCCCTCCAAAAAAATATTCAAGGAAAATAAAATTGAAAAATTTAGCAATTATGAATTTGCGGCAAATTTACTAGCTACACAAATAAATTAGTCACTTTAATTATGCTCTATTCAACATTTATTTAAGAAAAACTTTACACAAATAAGCATGTCTTTACTAATTTCTTTAATTATTTTTCTAAAAGTATTATTTTATTCGGGGGAATCAAATGAGTTTATTATCCATGTCAACAACTAATTTTACAACCAAGCTATCGTATAACACGTCACTAATTTATCGTGAATAAATGGCCGAAAAATCATTTTGTATCACAAAAAGAAGACCACCTCTAACTCTTTTTTCGTTGTCCAAATCAATAAATTTGATCAAAATTACACTTTTACTACGAAAATCAATAAATAATTTGAAATTAACATGTGTTATATGACTTATGAGGACATGTAACTTGACCCTTAATTATGATCGAAGTTAAGTTTATTCACATTGTTCATGCTATTCTTTTGAAATTAGTTCATCATACATGACTTGAGCATTATTTTATTCATCAACCAATTTATTAATCTCTCTGACTGAATTGTACTTATCCTAACTTCAACATACTCATATTAAATGCAAAATTTGACTACAACATTCTATACAAAATTAAACAGAATGCCTAATGATTTTAAAATTAGACGGAGTGCATAGTACGGCGTACGTTGACAGCTATCTCTACTAGCATGAATTTATACGAAACTTATTGTGCTCATAACGACATAACTCGATCGTTATGAGAAAAACACGTACAACCATGTTTGTGTGTGATCATTTTTTATCAAATAAAAAGTCAATTACGAGCAAGGTTTTAAAAAAATGTTAAGCGGACGCTGGGTGAAGAGGGAGCGTTTTGTGCCTAGATAGCCTAAACAGTGGCCTAGACGGTCTGGACAGCTAGGCGGACTAACACCTTCCAACGTCTAGGTGGGGCTTAGAGGGGACCTAGAAAAAAATTTTAGAACAATGATTATAAGACTTTTAAGACTACATTTAAAGACTTTAGAAATTTTAATGCAGATTATGAGGCCGCATGTTCAAACAGATCATAAAACCCTTTGTGGGTACCAATAACGACAAATTAAAGGCGTAGTAACATAGGTAATTCCGGGTAGGAACCAAGATAATTATTCTGGGTGAGGTTGTAATCGTATTTCAAGCTCCTGAAGACTCTTTAATCGGGCAGAGATAATGTTAAAATGGTCCATTTATATTTCCCAGTTGGAGATGATCCGTTAATCAATTTCTCCGTGAGATTTCTTTCGATTTTGCTTACCTCAATCAACTCCTCTCGATAACTTTTATTCTTCTTAATCGGGTTCGTCTGACTTCTTCCTTATTTGTCTTAGGACTTTCGTTTTTATATATTTCCCAATTAGAAATAACCCGTTAATCAATTTTTCGATGAGATTTCTTTTAGTTTTGCTTAGCTCAATCATCTCATCCTGGGATCTTTTATTCTTTTTAAACGTTTATCTAACTTATTCCTTATTTATTTTAATTTTTTTTTCATACACCACTTATTTAACCTCTCGATCTAATAAGTTTGTGTGGTATATTGAACAATTTTCTTATAAAAATAATTAAAATTTACAATTAGTATAAAAATGCAAAAAAGAGCTTCGAAGCACGTAGTAAACTCCCACGATATCACGGCACTTGCTTTGTGTCCTTGATAAATTTCATTTATTATAGTGTACATTTATTATAAAATTCAAACTGTACTACTTTTGCTTTGTTGTTTTGGGAAACACATAAGAAGACAAAGAGCATTGCTTCCTCGGTCAACTCTAAGTTGTCCTTTTACCTTCTCTCAGGACAAGGACTAATAGTTGTTGTACACTTTTGAACGGATTTTCGTGGTATTTACAGCATTTTCCCCAAATTTAGCCGTTTTCTCATTCATGTTCCCTGATAGTATGATGCATTCTATTTGTGGACGGATTCTGAAACCCGTGTTTATTTAAGGAAAGAGATTTGATGTACCAGACAAGTCTGTTAGATTGAGAGATCGAAATAATCGGCAGTTGGACAAACCGAAAAGAGAACACAAAACAAGAAAAACTCCAAATAATAACAAGGATCTAAAGTCATTGGATGCAACAAGGCCGGAACACAAGGACAATGGGTTATCTTTATCTAGTGAGCGTACAAAGGACCATTATGATGTTGCCCTCACATAAATAAAGGATCTTTAATAACCACAAACTAGACTGTGAGTCCACGTCCTCGACCAAACACAACTCAAATATATGTGTTTATTAGTTGTGTTTTCATTCACAAAATCAATCATTTGTGATTAAATATGTCTTTTGCATGCTTGTTTTTGTTTAGAATAATTATTGGCTTAGTAGCGTGAATCACTCTTAAAAGTGATATTTCCAAATCTCTAAACATTGTTATTTGGATTGCATGTAAATTTATTTTAAAGATACAACAAAACCATAATCTTTTAGTGTTCAAATATGAAAACGATAATGTGAAGATAGTTAGTTAATTTATAGACTCGAAATTAAAAGACAGTTTGAGGTCATAACAAAATAACAAAGAATCGAAAGCAAGTGGACATAACCACATAGGAGATTGGTACCGAGGTTCAACCTAAGCCTAATCCTCGGAGTCTCAGTACGTCAAACTCAGCCAAATCCACTAACTTTTTAAAAGATTTCAAGACAGGTTGCAAAACATACAGAAGTAGCGAAATCAAGCAAGGATAAAGGACATGCAAACGAAGAAGAAAAAGTAGGAATAAGAAGAACAAAAAATGAAAGAAGGATCGAACAGAGTTTCAACACCTCTATCAAGGTTGTCAAAGCTTTGAGGTGAAGCTTTGATGTTGTCGTCGTCAGATCTATACGAGCCAAGTTCCCTGTTGAACGTTCCACCATCGGACTCCTCCTCTTCTTCACTCTCTTTCTTACCTCTAGGCCCCCCTCTCTCCTGAAGCAACGAAAGGTGAAAAATAAGCTCGAAGACTCTAGGTGCAAGCTCATATAGCTAGGTCAAAGGCGGTGAGCATTAAAACACTTCATTTTGTCTTCAACGCTGCGTGTCACTTAAACACAGAATTGCGCCAACTTTTCAAATGGATCGCACCAGCATTAATAAACTCATCCACTTTGAATTAACACGAGTCTTCTGCCTCGGGCCAAAGCCCAAGGAAGCCATGCGATCTAAAACACAATGTAAATGAACCACCCAATGTTTTAGCACTATGTTGTAAGGTTATGACACGTTCACACAAAAAGGAAGACAATCTATTTAGCAAGAAGTCACGTATTCAGTTCTTTTCACGTGTAAAATTTCCTTAGATCAGCGACAATCATAAACACTTCACATAAATTAGTCTTCGTTCCGTATAAATTGAAGAATATCCCAAGTCTCCAACCTCAAACAAAAAACATTAAGCCAAAATGTATAATTACTCCAATTTTAGGGAAACACAAGGGGGGCTTTCATTCAAATGTAGCCAACTAGTAAAGTCTTGTCAAACCCAAAACATAACAAGACCTATATAGTTACACCAAACCAATAATAAACAAAAAAAGATCTCTCACTCCCAATTTCTCAGTTTTCCATTTCACCCCCAAAAGAAGCAAAAACTAAAAAAACCAGCCCCCAAAACCCAAAAAGACTAAAAAACACCAAAACCCAAAAAAGCAATTCAACCAAGTGTGTATAAATTAACCACAAGCATGACTCTTCTCCTTCCCCCTCTCCTCTCCCTTTCTTTTCAATTGATTAAAAATCCCATCTTTCTCGGCTTTGGGCTCTGTGTCTTCTCTCTGCCCCATCAAATGACAGCAAATGGTCGATCAGAACCTTCAATGGCAGCCTCTTCCTCATCTCACTATCCTTCTCTGTTGAATAATCTCTTCTGTGAAGAACAAAGAGAGATGGGTCATCATGGGTTATCTCTTCTCCCCATTCTCCTTCTCGAAAAAGAACCGTTCTTGGAAGATGAAGATCTCCTCACTCTCTTCTCCAAAGAACACCAAATCTCCTCTTCTTCTCTGATTCTGGGTAGAACAGAATCAGTGGAATGGTTACTAAAGGCGAGCTCCTTCCATGGCTTCTCCTCTCTCACAACCACACTCTCCATCAACTACCTCGACAGATTCCTCTCCAGAAGCCCTGTTCTTCACCAGCCATGGACGATCCAGCTTGTATCCGTCGCCTGCCTCTCCTTAGCCGCCAAAATCGAAGAGATCCATGTCCCCCTCTTGCTAGATCTCCAAGTATGTACACGTTTCCCCCAATTTGGGTCAATGGGTCACCATTTTCGCTACACAGAGCTCTAATCAATTGTTTTTCTTCTTGTTGGCATTTCGTCGAACAGGTGGCGGGCGCTGAGTATCTGTTCGAATCGAAGACGATTCAGAAGATGGAGCTTCTAATTCTCTCCACGCTCGATTGGAAGATGAATCCCGTCACACCCATCTCGTTCTTCGATCACATAATCGTCCGGCTCGGCCTCAAGCTCCATCTCCACCGGGAATTTCGCCGGAGATGCGAGGAACTTCTCCTCTCCGCCATTGCTGGTAATTAATTGCTACCTTCTTTCTCCATTGAGCGTTTAGTATCAGAGCAAATAATTATGACGTCATCCTTCCACCAAAAAAAATAAAAATAATAATTATGACGTCATTATATAGAATAAATACGTCATTACTAGTGGGAGCTAGAAATTAAAGGAAAAGTTGACTTATTTAATGAGCATTGTTGTCTTATTATGCAGATTCAAGGATTGTGACTTATCTGCCTTCGGAATTGGCCACGGCAATAATGTTGCATGTGATTGACCAGATTGAGCCTTCGAATTCTCTTGACTATCATAATCAACTTATAAGTATACTCAATGTTAGCAAGGTACATAACTGCGTAGTTTCATATAATCGGTTTTTCTAAACTATAGTAGTAAGGGTCCGTTTATTTCTATACGTGGAATCGGGTTAGGATAAATAATCAGGTTAGATTCGGAATGGCTCAGATCATAATTTTAACATAGCTATGAAATGGAGTGATTCCAAACTTCTCTGAATAATCGGGTTAGATTCGGATTGGTCATTCCGAACTCGATTTCTAATATAGGCGATATATAATCGGTTTTTCTAAACTATAGTAGTAGGGGTCGGTTTATTTCTATACATGAAATTGGGCTAGGATAAATAATCGGGTTAGATTCGAAATGGCTCAGATCATAATTTTGACATAGCTATGAAATGAAGTGATTCCAAACTTATTTGAATAATCGGGTTAGATTCGGATTGGTGATTCCGAACTCGATTTCTGATATAGGCGATATACAAACAAATGGGTCCGAAGACTTCTCTAAAACCCAACTCGTGAAAAAAATTATGTTGAATTTATTTGTTTATAGGATTTATAGAGTAACGTTTTTACAAATGAAAAATCTTATACTAGATTAGAAAGACCGTTGTTATATATATTTTCGGGGCTAGGATATTATATATGGTCAAAATTAGACAATTAGTGCTTGTTTGGTTGAATGTGGGAAGTATAATTCCCAAGAATTTAATTCATGTGAAGTAATTTACATGAAATTACAGATCATATGAATTTAAAAAACATGTTTGGTTAAAAATCTATTTCCTAGGAAATTATGTGGGAAGAAAATCTTACCCACTCTCCCCTAAGTAATTTTATTATATTGAAATGTAGGAATTGAGAAATCCATGGAAGTTAAAAATCATGGGTTTTTCAATAGCTAATATTCAACAAAACACATGTATTTTATTAACTTCCTGGGATTTTTCAACTTCATGTGAATTTGTTTAACAACCAAACAAGCACCTATTTATAATGTATCTATGTTATTTTTCAATAGGAGAGAGTGAAGAATTGCTACGAGTTGATAGTGGAAGAAGCTCCGAAGATTTTATGCAACAAGAGAAACCGTGGTCTTAGCCATGATGAGATCCCGAGTAGCCCAAATGGGGTGATCGACTCGTATTACTTGAGCTCGGATGGGTCGAGCGAGTCATCGTGGGCCCACGGATCGTCCGCATCGACGTCCGTGTCATCCTCGCCGGATCGGCGGGCGATGAAGAGGAATAAGAGGGTTAATGAGCAATACATGCCATTGAGGGCCATTGTGAATGCGGTTGGAAGCCCTTGATTGAATTAAATTAGCTATTAATTCTGATCTTTTAATTTTGGGGACAATTTAATTCGTTCTCTTCCTATTGTGACGGTTTTGTGTTTGGAGATTTGGTCGAAATGCAACGAATTGGGAGGGGTGCTAAATGTATGTAGTATCGGAAGAGAGGGGGTTTCATAAATCGTGAAAACTTTGGGACAAAAAAATATGTTCATTTTTCTTATCGAATTTAATATAAGAAGTATATATATTAATATGGATCGTATAATAACTAGTATTGTACTTGCTGCCATAGTTCTAAGCTACTACAAGAATATCTATCCAGTTAGGTTTCGATTGCAAACGGAATTTGAAGGTCGAGATGTATGTATCCCGAGTAAAAGTCGGGAGGATGTGAATGGATAGACTCGAGACAATGAAAAAAGAAAAGGTCAAAGGAGAGCAAGAACGGTCGGAAAAGACAAAAAAGTACGCAAAAAATAAACCAAATGAAACGAGAAGGGCGAGAAAAGGAGCAAATGAGACACTCGCTCCAACACTTCTCCACTACCGCTCTACCACTATAACCCTGCATATGACTAAATCTGTTGTAACTGTCAGGGGGGTGAGATCATGTTTTATGACTTCCTTTGAACTCTTTTTCGATTTGCTCGTATCCCTTTGAAAATCACTTAAGGCCAAGCGCTCCAAGTTAGGCATGGACATTTGTGCGGCCCGGCCCGCTTTTTTTTTAACGTTCAGCCCGGCCCGTCCAGCCCGCGGGCCAGACGGGCCCAACCCGCCTGGGCCATGGGCCGGGCCCGGGTTGGGGAATTGTGGCCCAGCCCGGCCGGGCCCGGGCCAGCCCGGCCCGGCCCGGGGCCCGGCCCGCTCCAGCCCGGTACAATACCGGGCCGGTCCCGGGCCCTACTTCTCCGGCCCGGCCCGGTGGTGGCCCGGCCCATGTCCATGCCTACTCCAAGTTATTAAGGCTTGATAGTTCATATTAATATGACATGTTAAGAGTAGGTGTGTGCGTAGTCAGGTCACCACTCTAAAAAATATGCCAACGGAATTGGTTGCGGTAGGACTGAGTATAAGTTCAAAATCTAAAGTTTAAAATGAACAAAAAAAATCGAACCGAATTGGTTCGGTTCTATTTCGATTTTGTCAGTTTGAGATAGATTTCTGGTTATCTTTTTGAAAATTCGAACAAAAAATTGAAATTTAGCCGAAATCGAAAATTGAGAAACTCCTGAACTAAAAATTAAACCGAATGATACCGTTTTGCTTCAATCGATCCAGCTTAATATTTCGATTCGAACTAACCATTTGTAATGGAAAATAAAGTGATACAACATAGTTTCATGAATATTGTAACAAGTGAGTATCCGAAAGTCAATATTAGGTATATTTATAACACCTTTTTGTCATTTACATTTTGGCCGTTCGATCGGTGGATTGTTGGAAGAACATGCCTTCTTTTTCTTTTTCTTTCTTTTTTTCCCAAAAAGAAATGTTATATTTTTGTTCATGGTTTCTTTTGCTTTCTTCACATGTTAGTATTCAGTATTCACTCAAAAAAATGGCTTTGTTATGAAGTCCAAATTTATGAAGTCCAAATTATCATACTACAAGCTATCTATTTACACACACATGTATTATACATATTATATATGAACAAGTGTATAATGGAGGAAAATTTGTACAAGGTGAATTATTCACCTTCTTCACCTCCTTATTTCCATGCATAAATCATGGAGATTTACCAAAGTTTTACCCCACTCTTGGCCTATAAATATGGCCATCATCCATTGTAAAACTTGCACCAAAGTAGAGTAAGAAATACACTCTCTAAAGTTTTTACTCTCCCTTCCTCTCTTCTAATGATCAAAAGGTTCTCATAAAGTTTGTTTAAGTGTCTTTCCAAAAGACTAAGTGGTCTTGCTTTCATAAATCTTTTCATAACAGGCTTTACTTTTTTTCCGGAAGAAATAAAAATTAACACTTCGATTTTTTGGTCAACAAATGATGTGTATACTGTCAATGATGTGTGGGTCCACAATGATTCGAATTTAGAAAAGTTTAGAACCCTTGGTATTTTAATGTACCGATTGAGAAGTCGAAACAATCGACAGTTTTACTCAATAAAAGAGAGCCTCAAATCGAAAAATGAGTCATTTTTATTTTTAGAGCGTACAAAGAACCATCACGATATTGTCTCCAGCTAAATGAGAGATCTCCGAAAATCACAACCTCGATCAAATACAACTCGAACTCAGCGCAAATTAGCTCCAACTCGTTGAAAGAGATCCCATAATTGGCACGAATGAATATGGAATTCTTTCTAGAGGAGCGCATACACATTCTAGAACTTACTTCTATGTTTATAAACATTTATATAAAACATGCATTTGATTTGATGTATCTGAATATCTTATGAGTTTGGTTCATATGAGAACAGCCACATATAAGAATTTCAGCATAGTAAACATTTATATAAAACATGCTTTTATTTTTACACACATAGTTTATAACTTTTATACTAATAGTATACAATTTTTAGCTAAATACGGAGTAGTACAAAACTCTTATGCACATAGTATACAAATTATACACATACAATATAAAACTATCGCATTCTCAATTTTTTTTTACATGAACGCCTATTCTCACGTAATATAATGTTATAAATATTAATGTAAACCGTCCTATTGTTATTTTTTTTGAATAGATTTGGTAGTGGGTATTTGTTTGACAGAATAATGGCAGGAAATACGGATTAAATTATTGATTGACCAAACTTGTGTATTAGAAAAAGCTTTTGAGACAAAAATAATTGGTTTGGTCTTGTTTTCAAAATATTAATAATGAATCTGGCTACGGCCTTTTGGGTTCAATTCTCACTTTTGTCAGGCCCAATTGTGGCCCACTCCTTCCCTATGCACCTTTTTTTTCTGGTTAAACCTTCCCTATGCACCTTTGTATGCAGAATTTTAGCATTGTGCAAAGAAGTAATATAAAAAATATAAATGTTTTAAAACTCTTTAATTATTTCATTATTTAAAACATAACTCATGTTTCACTAATAAAACATAAAGCTTATACTATTTTCAATTTAAATGTCACACTCTTACTACAACTAAACTTAATTAGTGTTACATTCAAACTTCCTCTTCCTTTTTTTTGTTTTGTAATATAATAGCTTTTAGACTCATACATTATTCTAAAAATCTTATCTAGGCCTCATTTAGTCCTCGTCTAGGCACTGGAAGGTCCCATCCAACCTAGCCATCTAGCACGTCTAGGCGTCCATTTAGAATCCCGCCTAGACAACCATTCTGGCCGTCTAGGCGTTTAGGTACCCCTCTCCGCCCAAGATCTACCTATCGTTTTTTAAAACATTGGACTCATACATCAAATACCATCAAATGCAATTGGAATGTAGATTGACTGTGTTCTAAAAAACGTTAGGCGGAGATGGACCGCCTAGTGCCTTGGCGGCCTACACGGGCGCCTAGCGTTTAGGTGGGGATTTTTAGAACAGTGAGATTGACTCGAGGTTCAAAATACTATAAGGTCCAATACAAATATGTGATTCAAACTACACTAAACTCTTTTAAGGGTTTGCAAGGAAATTATTCGTATTTAAATCTTCTTGACAATATGTATGAGTATTTAGAACGTAGGCAAATTGAACTGGGCAAGCTATAAGACAAGACCAAAGAAAAAGAGAAAGTGCAAAATTAAAGAAATTGAATTTGGAAGGGAGACAAAAAGCAGAAGATCCTACTTTCTGCATCGGCAAACTGTACAAGGTGTAGTAAGTAGCTGCGGTGGAGGCTGAATGGATTATTATTCAAAGGGCCAAAGGAAAAGCAATCTCTATCCCATTCATCTCCAAAAGGATATAGAGCTGGTCAATTTGACTCAATAATAATGCTTTTTGATCGACTACACTTTTTTTTTTCCTTACAAAAGATCAATTTATATGTATTCTAAATTCTTTTAACTTATCGATCATTATCTCAACTAAAGATAACTTGATTAGAATAATATTCAAAGTATTCAAAATTACATTCACCTATAAGAAACATGAACTCAAAAGAAAAGTGATGTTGGACCCTAATTGCATGTTTTACTTTAGGGCACATTGTAGGAATTTTTATATAAATTTGGAGTGGTTGTGCAAATTATAAGAGAGGGCATCGGTCTAGAATCAGATTGGATCGATACTGAATTTTCGAGCACCAAACTTGAAATTTATCGATATGATCCGACCTCGGTTCCAGTCCCGGTCCATTTAGAAGTAGGAGCTTTATTAATATTATTTTTTGAGAAAGATTAATTTTTAAAAAATAACATTTATCAAATTAATAACATGAAAATTGAATTCATAAAAAAATAGTTTTGATAAATATAAATAATTTTATTAAAAATACTATTATTTTTCAATAAAAAGTTGATCCGAGCCGGGACCAATTTTACTGACCAAGTGCCAAATCAAAAAATTCCCGATCCAAACCTTAAAAAAATATTCAAACCTATTTTTGCGCAATCCTAAAAATTAAAGGATCCAACTAATATAAGTGTACGATATAATGTTAATTTTTTGAAGAGTATTGTTCATGAAAATCAAACTGAAAACCTCTGGGTAATCGTTCGAGGATGTATCTTAATCAAGTGTGTATTGTTTTATGAGTTGATAACGTAATACTAGAAAGGGTAGGTTCGATCGGTAGGTATCTAAACAACACATAAGGCCTTGTTTGGCAAAAAGAGAGAAAGATGCATTATGGTATATGATATGGACCATTTGTTTTCTTTTTCTTTTTGTCTTGATCATTCATTTTTTTTTTTTGATAAGGAAAGTGATTAGGGTGGCCACTAACAAACTAGTGGTCGCCCTAGAGCATCCTGGCGGATGAGGGTAAGTAACCTTGGGTCAGCTGTGAGTGGGAAGGAGGAGACACGACTGAACGATCCAACAATGAAATCCGCCACCGAATTGCCCTCCCGAAAGATATGAGTAATACTCCAATCCTGGAACCGAGCAAGCAAGCAATGGATATCCGCACGTAAAAGCTCAATCTCCCACGGACAACGCCAGTCACCAAGCACGGCCTTGACTAGCTGCAAACTATCGCCTTCAATCTGGATCCGGGGAATGCCACGTCGAGTGGCCTCGAGAAGTCCCTGACGTAAGGCGATGGTCTCGGAGGTCAAAACAGACTGTCGACCAATCAGTCCTTCGTCGAAATGGATGGGGGAGCCGCAGGAGTCCCTAAGGATGAAACCGTACGAAGCTACGCCATCTGCATTCACTGCACCATCAAAATTCAATTTAGTAAACTCCCTCGTGGGTTTTACCCACTTTGTAGGCTTCCTCTTAGGGCCACTTTTCACTATGTTGTAGCGCGGGTAATCGGACTCAGAATCTACAGCGAGTTTCCAATTTTTAGTTTGGTTGCGAGTGAATTCGCAGATGTTTGTGGCGCTGTTTAAATTGGTCCCATTGTTGTTGTCAAAGACTCTTTTGTTTCTTGAGTACCATAGGCACCACCAGGTGGTGGCAAGGATTTCTGTTTCCTCTTTTGTTAGCAGTGTTCTTATTTCATCTAGGATCTGATTTGGCTTTTTGTCCCCCGGGGATATTTGGCTGATGATCCGCCAAATTTTTGGGCTGACGGATTTGATGGTTTCCTTGGTTAATGGGCATGATAGTAAAACATGATTGGTGTCTTCTACATGGCAATTACATGCCTCACAACCCTGAGTAACTGGGACGTGGTTGGCAGTCAGTCTTGCTTTCGTTGGAAGACCGTTTCTAGCCACTTTCCAAATGAAGTTCTTCATTTTGGGTTGAATGTTGAGTTTGTTGATCCATTCTAGGTTGATTCTTGGTTCACCTTTAGATTGATGGAGCCATTCCATGGTTGAATGAGTTGAGTACCAACCGTTTTTGCTTGGTTGCCAGTACAATCTATCCGGGATTTTGTTAATGGGATTAATGATTTTGGAGATTATTTCAATGTCATCTGGGCTCATGACCTTGTTTAATTTTTCAATGTTCCACGAATTGTCCTCCATGAGGTACTCATCTACAGTTTCATCCCAGTTAATGATGTTTTCGGCCTCGGTTTTTGGCTTTGGAGGACCCTTACCGGTCCAGTTGTCTTTCCAAACTCGAACGGTTTTTCCATCCCCGATCTGCCAAATAAGCCCGTTCACAAATAGGCCTTTGAGGCCAATTAGTTTGGACCACTGCCATGAGGTGTTATGTTTTTTCTTATAACTAAGGATATTGTCCTCTTTGAGGTATTTCTCTGTTACAACTTTGACCCAGAGATTATCTGGTTCTGCAAGTAGTTTCCAAAGTAATTTCATTTGGAGTGCTTGGTTCATTTCTTCTGCCTTGGCAATTCCTAAACCACCATGGGCCAGTGGACGGCAGATGGAGTTCCAACTTATGAGTGGTTTGTAGTTGTGGTCTTTGTTCCAGAAGAAGTTTTTATTTATTTGGTCAAGTTCTTTCAGTATAGACTGAGGTAGCATAAATGATTGCATCATGTAGTTTGGTTGTGCCGAGAGGTTTGATTTAATTAGGGTTTTACGTCCCTCCTGGGATAGGGCATTGGCTTTCCATTTTGAAAGTTGGGATCTGGTCCGCAGAATTAGTGGTTTGAAGGTGTTTTGTGTTACCCTTCCGTTGATAATTGGGCATCCTAGGTATTTATCCAATGCGACTGTATTCGCAATTTGGAGGATTTGCTTAAGCTGCTCCTTCATGGTGTTGCTTGTGTTTTTGGTGACTTGGAAGGCGGATTTATTAAAGTTGACTTTCTGACTTGAGATCTGGCAGTAATCATCGACAATTCTTTTAATATTTTGGCATGCATTATTATTTGCTTTAGCAAAGATGATGATGTCATCAGCGAACGCAAGGAAGGGGATTTTAGTTCCATTTCTTGAGATTTGGATCCCTATGCCACTTTTTGGGTTAGTGCTCTGGAGGTGGAGTTGTCTTGCAAGGATTTCGGCTGCAAGTATGAACAAATAAGGTGATAGGGGGTCTCCCTGTCTAAGACCCCGTTGGGGGTAGAATTGTTCTGTTGGCCCGTTGTTAACTAAGACCGAGAAAGAGACGGTTTCAACGCATTCTCTGATCCAGCCCACAAATTTGTCGTGGAAGCCGAATTTGTGTAGGATTGAGGCCAAGAAGTCCCAGCTAATCCGGCCGTACGCTTTTTCCATGTCAAGTTTAACAGCAATCCAACCCTCACGCCCTTTTTTATTGCGAAAAGAGTGGAAGATCTCATGTGCAATTAGGGTATTATCGTGGATGCTTCGATTTTGGATAAACGCCCCTTGCATCGGGTGTATAAGTTTGTTGAGAACCTTTTTCAATCGGTTTGTTAGGATTTTCGATATTACTTTGTATATTGTGTTACATAGGCTGATGGGCCTATAGTGGTTGGTAGAGGTAGGGTTCTCGCATTTTGCTAGGAGGGTTATGAATGTATGGTTTATTTGTTTTAGGATTTTTCCGGTGTGGAAGAAACTTTTGACGGCTTTGATGAGATCCAGCCCAACAATGTGCCAGTATTTTTTATAAAAGTAAGCCGGCATTCCGTCAGGGCCGGGAGATTTATCGTCCCCAATATCGAACAAGGCGGACTTAATTTCATTGTTCGATACAGGCTTGATAAGCTCTACGTTGTCTGTGTCGGTTACTTCTTTTTGAATAGTTTGTGTCATGATTTGGAGCTTTCCGTGGTTAATTTCCAGTGCTCGGAACCGGTTATAGAAATCCCGTTTAATCTCTGTTCTTATGTTTTCTACACCTGTGATATGTGTACCTTCTGTTGTATGAATCTCTTTAATATTGGTTCTATTCCTTCTACCGGTGGCAATCCGGTGGAAATATTTGGTGTTCTTGTCGTTAAGTTTTATATGGGTGTTTTTAGCTCTTTGTTTCCAATATGAGTTGTGGAAATTTAAGAGGCATGACCTTTTTTTTGAGAGGCGTTCTTGTTTTTGGACAAGTTGCATGTTGTTGTGTTCTATTATCTCCTTCTGGATTTGTACGATATCCTCATCAAGTTTTCTGATCTGTTCGAATATATTACCGAAAGTTTGTTTGTTCCAAATTTTGGTTTTTGCTTTTAGAAGTTGTGTTTTTTTAACGAGATTGAACATATGGGATCCACCCGCGTTATGTCTCCAAACTTGTTTAATGATGATTTGGTAGTCTTTTCGAGATGTCCACATGGTCTCGAATTTAAATGGTTGTGCTTTGAATGGAATTCCTGTAGGGAGGTCACAAGAAATTGGGCAATGGTCAGAGGATGAGAAGGCATGGTTTTTTGTCGCTATGGACGGGAACCACTGAATGATTTGGTTGGAGACCAAAGTTCGGTCTAGTTTTTCAAATGTAGTGTTATCAAGGTTTTTGGATTTTCTCCAAGTGTATTTATTCCCGATAGTGGGAATGTCACACAAATCGCATTCGTTTTTGAAGTTAATAAGTCGTTCGAAGCGAGACTGGGATGGGTTCGCACCCCCTAATTTTTCATCTGGGTGTTGAATTTCGTTTAAATCTCCCATTAGGAGGCAGGGTAGGTTACAATTTTGTATGAAGTCCTTCAAGTTACTCCAGAATTGATCTTTCTCTTGTGGCCTGGGTGGCGCATATGCAAAGATAAGGATCAATTTCCTGTTTGTTTCCAGGTTCTCATACAAAAACCCAATAAAACGATTGTCTTTATGGATGGTTTGGAATAATTCATTTGAGAGGAGGGTGCTCTTCCAGAGGACGCATAAGCCACCCGAATAACCATTTGCGGGGATAAACTCGACCGAGTCGAATCCCGCTTTCTGCCATCCATTATCGTCAGGCAACGCTTGGGCTTTGGTTTCCACTAGTGCAATGAGGTTGATGTGTTCGATGCAGCAGAAGGCATTAACCTCAGTCCAGAAGGACTTGCGTTTGATGCCTCTACAGTTCCAGGCGCAGATCTTCATATAAAACCGATCGAGTTGTGGCTTTTGGCCTTGGGTGGGGTATATTTCCAACACTTTTGTTTCTTTTTGTTATCTAATTTATAGTCATCGAGGTAAGTATATATTGTGTTTGTGTATTTGTATAAGGTGGGTTATGTTGTATTTTGTGGGTTTGTCTTGGTCGATGGGTGTAATTATACAACCCAAAGGGAGTTTGGGTTTTTTATCCAAGCAAAGAGAGTTTTTATGGTGCTTTTGATGCATAAGAGATCGGGTTAATCGACACATGCCTCTAATGAGGTCTGCATACGCAGGAGATCCCGCTTTAAGTTCAATGGTTATTATTGGGACATTGTTATCAACAATTTTCGCCATAACTTGCAAAACCAAGTATAGCAAGACATCAAACGCTAAGTACCAGCGATTGACAAAAACAAAGCATATACTCTGATTGAACACATTAATTGGGTTTAATTTAAGGGTTTTGATTCCCCAATTATGAGTCAGGGGATTGGCCTCCCTTTCATTTGTGAATTTGGTATGTATATGGTATAAATTGTCACATTTGAGAATAAGGCTAATAAGCCTGAGACAACACACCATTAGTAGCTTACAAGTACTGAAGTAAACCACAAATGGAGAGCAACTGAGCAAAAAGACAAAATTAAAAATGTATTTCAAGCGTGGATCAAAGGCATAAGTAGCCACCACATGCCAGGTTATGGAGTTGGGTTGTTCGTACCCACAAATTTGTTTAATGTTTGTAATGAAAACAAAAAGGAACTTAGCATAAAGTGATCCATGGAAGGTGGCCATTTTTTTCAAAAACAGAAGGCTAACATATACAGATTTAGAACAATCACATACAAAAATGACACCAAAAAAGTATGAAGCATTGTTAGTGGGTTTAAGCCCTTCATGGGAGTTGCATTCAAGCTTCCCATAAGATTTAAAGTAATCCTGGTTTGTAGCATAAGTAAGATTTAAAGGGGATTTTCTGTTTATTCCCACAAGGGTGAACCTGTTGAGATGTAAACACACACAATAATACACAGAGGAGAAGAATTTTTTTAAACAGGGGCAAGGCCTGCTAGAGTAAGGCAGCAAAAGATACAAGTTGGGTTGGCATCCAACAGTTGAAAGATAAACAAGTAGATCAGGGTTGAGACTGTCTGCAACAAAATAAGAGAGTCCGAAAAGGACAGGACGATCCGCACAAAGCAGGGGGTGGGGAGACAGCAAAATACAGAAAAACCTGGTGAATTTGTGGTGGTTGGTCCAACAACCCCAGGCAAGTCGCCCGGCCGCCGCAGATCTGGAAACGGATTGGCATGGGAAACGATGTTGTCCACACACCGGATTTGGAAGACCGAGACAAGGCAATTTCCGACGTCGCCCCCACCGGCCAAGATCCGATATCGCAAAGGGATGAAAATAACGCCGAAAGTGTTTTTGTGGCCGCTTAATGACCATCGGGCTTCTAGAGTCGATGCGACACCTGTGCACAGCCACCCAATCCCGCCATAGTAGTTTTCTCGAGTGCGGAAACAGGACGCGGCGGGTCGCGAGATTCGCCAAGACGAGATCCGACACCAGCAAAGCAAGTTGAGAGGGAATCGGGTAGGGCGACGAGACCTTCTTGCAATTGTTAAAGCTCTCTCTTGAGAGATCCAACAACTTGATCAAAATTGAGCAGATTGAGATCCACAGTGGTTCCATGTTGGGAGTCCATTTTAGGACTAAGTGGTTTTGATCTCGCCCTCGGAGCCGGAAAATCTTCCATGGCTTGAGCACCAATATTTCTCTCTTTAATGTATGGCTTAGGGCCGGTGACGGGGCTGGGAGATTGCCGGAAGCGGACCGACCCAGGGGCGGCGGCCCAGGCGACGCTAGGGTTTGGACCAGTTTGTGGGGATGGAGGTCGAGCGCGTGAGGCGCGTTCATTTTATCAGAGTTCAGTACTTTGCGTATAAATTTCAATTTTTTTTTTTGTCTTGATCATGATTCATGAGTATTCTCTTTTTGGCATTTTCCAGTACTTTTTCTTTTCTCTTTAGGTGCATAATGATTGACTAAGACTTAGAAGAAAGATAGCGGGTCGTTGCATTTTTGCTTTTTCTAACATGACCAACAAGTCAATTCGCTTACAATCAAGAGGAGACCAATTTCAGTATAATTTTGCCATTGCAATTTGCATGCATAAACATTTAACATCAGTATGCATGTTAGCTAATTCAGTGACACTGTTTCTTGTAGTTTGATATATCTTCTTGTTTTTTCCTACTTTCACTTCCAAGTACGTGGCACTTCCTTGCATAATTCCTTCTCTTAATGAAAAAGGGAAAATGATCTTGTTGATTATGTCTTATCTAGGTGATGAAATATTACATAAATTAACCGGCGGAGTAGGAAGTTTGAAAGGCAAGCAAGCACGTGTCTTTGACAATAGAGAATTGTAAAGACGAAACTACAAACATAATAAACAGAAAATCCACCGGTTTGAAAAAGAAAAAAGTCTGAATTATGCATGATTAATAAGATAGATGTGTTATCAGGGCTATATATGCGTATTTTATAGAGAAAATAGAGAAATCATATAAAAGATAAAAGATAGAAAATCCGAAAATTGTAAGAAATCCCGAAAAATATGTTTTAAGTCCTGAAACGAACTATAATGCCCGAAAAAGCCCTTAGATCACAACAAAGCAGTAAGTCGGATTCAAACACCAATTCTCTATCAAGAATGGTACGGTGGGCTTGATTGGACATCAGATGGCCAATATCACTTTTTCCAAGAAGACGATTTCTGATGATCAAGCTTCTTCTATATATGCACCAAAAGCCTGTCTACATCAAAAATTAATTAAAAAATGACATTGTTTGCATATGTATAATTGATTTTCGTTGCAACAATGCAAAGTACTTACAATTTCTTCATAGGTTTCTCTGATTACATAAACTCTCAAATGCTTCAGGACAACATATTGTTTCTATACCAAGCCATCTTTTGGCTGGTTGTAATATAAATATATCATAATAAAGTCATTTTTATAAATTATTAAGATTTTTAATTAGTGTATCATATACTATGATCTTAAAATTTTAATCACCATATCTTATTATTTATTCATAATATGATCTTATTTAGATCAAAAGTCTTGCACGTTTTGTCAAACCATAGAGACGAAGCAAGCCATGGTCAGCCATCAAATGGTGAGCACCTTCAACAAATCTAGCAACCTTGCAATCTGTAGAAAACAACCTTGTGGTCTCGTACTCCCTCTCTCCACCCAAAACTGGCATTGTGATCCCCATCTTTGCCTTGCTCACATAGTCATCCCTATAGCTCTTTCCAAGTACGCCCTCCACATCACCACTTAGCGAGTAAAACTTGAACCCTAAGTCAAGATGTGCAAAGCAATCCTCGCTTGTGATCCCATAACTGTGAATATCGGAATCCTTCTGTGTGATAGGGACGACCTTTGTAGTGATCTTGAACTTCCCTTCCACTTCAAGCACAATGCTATTAGTATCACTTGTTCTTGTTATTGACAATCTTGGTTTTGTTGTGGAATGCCACATGGCTCCCTCAATTTCTTGGAGGAAGATTGGTTCGTTGTCAAAGGCAAGGGCAAGTCGATCAATAGAGTCATCCCATTGTGTAGTCCTCTTAGCCCCAATAAAGAGTTTGTGGTTGTCGAAGAGAATGCCTAAAGACTGAACCCAAGTGAAGTCTCTAGTCATGCTAGGTCCTCGTTTGCCAATGAAGTGCGCGTTGATATGAAGGTTGGGGTCAGTTATGAGGCAAAAGTTTCTTTCCTTCTTTCCATGAAAGTAGAAGACGTTTCCGTCACCTCCTATGAAACGTGGGTCTTGACATACTGCACCAGGGTAGTCACACCCTACATGGACACACATTTTACATATAGACATCAAAAACTTAGTTTTAGGATCTACTTTGATGGCATGCATAAACGTTTTTGAGAAGGCTGCTTATAAGTTGAAAACCTATTGATGGATTACTCATAAGTGAATACTTATGTCATCTAACTAAATCTTTAATGACACTAATTTCCTAGAAACCCTACTATTTTTCAATTGATGCATAGATTTTGTAGATTATTGAAAAACCAGTAATAGTTGAGCTCTTAGAAACGTACTACAAACCGGCTTGCAAGTAGCACAATCGGCTTCGCAAGTGTTGGGGCAATTGGCAGGGCAAATGTGCTCTTGGCCATAACAATTGTAGTTCTTGTTCTTACACTTGACTCTTTTTCTAGAAGTGGTTGTAGGAGGAGTGTTTTGTTGAGGTGAGGATGTAGGAGGATGAGGAAAAGGTGTTGATTGTGTTGGAGGTGTTGTAGGAGTAGATGTAGGTGGCGGAGATCTTGATGGAGGATAATGTGAAGGAGATGATGGAGAATGTGATGGAGAAGGAAAATTTGAAGGTGTGGGAGGTGGTGTTGAAGATGGGCTTAATGGAGGAGGATTTGAAGGATTTGATGGAGTTGAAGTAGGTGAGTTAGATCCCGATGAATATGTTGGAGATGGAGCGTCTGATGAAGGTGATGGGGTTGGAGAAGATGATGATGGTGAAGAATTAGACGACGTAGAGGAGGAGGAGGAGGAGGAAGAAGAAGAGGAGGAGGAGGAGGAGGAAGAGGAAGAGGATCCGGACGATGATGACGAAGGTGATGTTGAAGATGACGACGATGAAGATGATGATGTTGAAGAAGGTGTTGTTGATGACGAAGAAGAAGAGGAGGAAGAAGATGAAGATGACGATGATGTCGAAGAATTAGAAGAAGGTGTTGTGGAAGAAGATGAAGAGTTAGAGGAAGAAGGTGTTGTGGAGGAAGATGACGAATTAGCAGAAGAATTAGAGGAAGAAGAGGGTGTTGTAGAAGAAGTCGACGCTGAAGAATTAGAGGAAGAAGAAGATGTTGTTGATGAAGATGAAGAATTGGCAGAGGAATTCGAGGAAGAAGAGGGTGTTGTAGACGAAGATGTTGATGAAGAATTAGAGGAAGAAGAAGGTGTACTTGAAGATGACGATGAATATGAATCCGAGGAAGAAGAGGGTGTTGTGGAAGATGAGGATGATGAAGAATTGGATGAAGAAGAAGGTGCACTTGAAGATGATGAGGATGAAGAATTAGAGGAAGAGGAAGGTGTTTTTGAAGAAGAAGAAGATGATGATGAATCAGTAGAAGTGGAAGAAGAATGCGCACTTGAAGATGATGAAGATGAAGATTTAGAGGAAGAAGGTGTTTTTGAAGATGTTGATGAAGAAGAATTGGAGGAAGAGGAAGAAGCGTTAGAAGATGATGAAGTGAAAGGTGTTGCTGAAGAAGAAGATGATGACGATGAAGACTTGGAGGAAGAGGAAGGTGTTGCTGAAGAAGAAGAGGATGAAGCGTTAGAAGAAGATAAAGAGGACAATGGAGAAGGAGAAGATGAAGATGCACTTGAAGAGGAGGTGGATGATGATGATGAAGTAGGTGAAGGAGAAGAATATGAAGAACCTGAAGAGGAGGTTGATGCAGATGAGGATGGGGTTGGGTCTCTTCTTGTAGGAGGTGCTAGTGAAGATGATGGGGTTGAATTAGATGAGGGTGTTTTTGGTGGCGTAGATGAGGCTTGTATCGGAGGTGAAGGACTTGGTGGAGATTTTACTTTATCAGTGGGTCGGCTAGAATCAGAAGCACAAATAGGTTTGCACGAAATACAGTCAACCGAGCAAGAATCTGGGCAAAACGTAGGACATACATGCTCAATGTTTATGCAGTACTTGAACTTTGTGTCGGTACATTTGACACGCTTAGGCTCCTTGGCTATGCCAGGTGGGGTTGCCTCGACCATCGCCAAGAACAAGATGACAATCCCAAGACATATCATCTTGGGCCCTAGCGAAGCCATGGCGCTACCTAGAACTTCAATGCACAAGAAATCTGTGAGGTAAAGATGGTGAGATTAGAATATATATTAGAAAGTTTTATGTGTGTTGAGGAGTACCACATTAAGTGTAAGCACAATATATAGGCCTTTCAAATGTGCAAGAAGAATGTAGCTTGCCTAAGAAATCGGATCATTGGTGAAGCAAGTTGTCCCTTAGCAAAGCCATCAACCGGACCACCACACATGGGCTTCATTTGGCCACAGTTCCATAAGTTGTATTGCTTCTAAATATAAATTGCCATTAGTTTATTTCATGTTAACTTCATATCCACTTTAGGAATATCGCCCACTTTCAAATATTGTATGTTTTTCTTTTTATTGTATTTTCTAAACTATTCCTTTACCAAGATCAGCTAAATTAATCAATGCATGCAGCTAGTTAAGCCCCAAAATACCGGTAGATACACATATATATTCGTCTAATTAACCTGAATTCATCATAGTCAACCATGATATAAAATTAGAAGCCAAGTCCAACCCAATTTGCTCAGTTTCAAGTCAAACTCTATTTGTTCGAGAAAATAGTCAAACCCTAATTGAAAAAATTAAAAAACGCCTTGGTGATTAACTAGCTTAGTTATTTTTTGTCCTCGTTAATTAATTTTAAAATTTTAAGACATTTAATAAATTAAACATAAACATTTTAATCATATCTTTCACACTTTTATCGATTATATTCGTTTTAAATATCGTTTTTTCTAACTATACAATAAGAATATAGATTAAAAAAATCGATAAATATATACTCAATCATCAATATTGTCGCTTTGCGAGTCCACGTCATTTTAATTAAGCCATGATCACCGTTTGGTGCGTAACGTAAGCTAGATTAGGCCAATCTAATACATTGTATTTGATTCAGTATCATATAAAATAACGAAGTGGTGTAGTCCGCAAAAAGGGATTATACAAGGTCACAGAATTAAGGAAGCTGTTGAATATTTGGAGTCAATCAGAGAATATAAGATACACCCAAATTAATTTTTTATATTCTTTATACTAACCTTTACTTGATTATATGACAACATGGTTGTCAAGCCACTAAGTGAGCTGATTAGCGTTTTAATTAGGTTACAAGAGAGTATCTTTAGTATCACTTATACCTGCTAATTAATTAATTAACGAATTGAAAAAAGCTGTTTTTGTAAAGTTTAAATCCACTTTCCTCTCTTGAAGTACCGTTCAACTAAAGAATGCAGCTGCTCAACAGTGAGTTGGACTTGTGCGGGGCAGATAGCGGTGGATTCGGTTTCGGAACCGGCTGTTTTAGTTCCTCCGAACCCTAAAGCTAGGAGCCGAATCGAAGAATTGGGGGTTTTTGGTTCCTCGGTTCGGTTTCGATTTTTTCGATTTCGAGGCGGTTCCGGTTCCGAACCTTAAAAAAATTAAAAAAAAGTTGAAAAATGCAAAACCGTGATTGCGGTTTTCCGTTTTCATCGGAATATTTTGTTTTTATAAGGGATGGAACCGGCGGTTCCGGTTCCGGTTTTGGAACCGCCAGTTCTCTAGTTCCAAGGAACATGGAACCGGAACCGGAAACAACCGACCCCCGGTTCCAGAACCGTCGGTTTTTTCCGGTTCGGTTCGCCGATTCCTTGGAACCAGACACACATTTAGGTAAGAATTAGGATACATGTAAGGGAGGCGTCTTAGAACATTCTTGCGAATAAGAACTCGGAATTCTCCATGATCCATCAAGAGGTTGTTAGGGATATTGTGGTCTAGTTTACAATTTTTCGTTCATAATACTCATTGGTTATGAAATGTAGAGCTCAAAAATAAATTCATAAAGTTAATTTATTTTAAATAATATGAAAATTGTGGATAAACGTAGGTATATATTGGAGAATTATTTCTCTTGATTTTCATTCATAATCACAAAGGTTTAAATATAAGATATTAGTTCCGAGTTCCGACCCAAAAAAAAGATATTAGTTCTTATTTTTAGAGTCCAAGTCACATATTTTAGGATAGAATTTACAGAAAATTATTATAAATAAAATTATACTCTAAGGAATAATTTTATCCTTAATACCCATCGAGTTCGTGATGGTGAATCTATCTATAACTATATATTAAAGCTGTGCCTTTTCGAGCCACCAGAATGATTCTAGCCCAACCTCATATTTATAAAATTAATTTTTATTTTTAATATTTTAACTTTTTTCTATTAAAAAATTCTCCTCTAACTATTTAAATCTATCTTTAACATCAAACAAATATCTATTTAGTATACCAATATCTTTTGAAAACTTCCTTATACAAATATTTAAACTTAAATATAACAAATTTAAAATATTTTAAAATAAGTATAAATATATTTTATCTTATAACATAATATCTTTTCACGAATATGTATATATATATATTCTTTTATGATAATAAAAATAATGATAAATAATTATAATGTTTAAAAATAATAAAAATAGGTGATATAATATTTGATAGATATATTGAAATATTTGATATTCTCTAAATTTATGTACATAGAAAGTAATGAATTATGAATAATATAATATTTGATTATAAAAAGTATACATTTTACAAGCAATAAATTACTTATATTAAAGTTTATGTTATATTTTTATTTATTAATTTGCTATTTATAATGTCTATAAAATATCGAATCGTAGTCGTACATGGTACGACGGGTACAACTAATGCACTTGTAATTTCAATCGAAGTGTTTGAAGTCTAGTTGTGTCAACCGCTTTTACCAAAGTGTATATATGCGAATTGGAGAATTCTTCATTCATATTCACAAGGGTTTAAACAATATAAGATATTTGGGACTTATTCTTGACGTCCAATCACATATTTTAGAATAAAATTTACAAGAAAAAATTATAAAAAAAATTATATACTAAAAAAAATTCTATTCTTAATAATAATACTTTTTTTAAGATGGTAGAGTTTTTACTCGTAAGATTTATATAAACTCTTAAGGATATAGATTAGAATAATCGATTATGTATAACTGATTTCTCATTGTCTTGTTACAAATTTCTTGTAGGAATACATAAGCTCTCAAATGTTCAAGACGTACAATAAACAAAAGGATCCAAGCAACTTTGTCTTGGTTTATCAAATCAAATCATTACACTTGAAGAAAGAAGAAGAAATTACTTTTATAGTTACGGATAATTATGCATGGTCCTATAAAGACCTTATTCGTTGTATATGATCTTATGATCATAAGTTTACCTCATGTAACTACTTAACTCATGAACTTCTCAAGCTCCTTCAAACCCAAACCAAGCAAATCATTTTCATCCTCATGACTAACTTCAACAAACCTATTAGCCTTGCAATCCGTCGCAAACAATCCCGTGGTCTCATACTCACTCTCTCCACTCAAAACCGGCATCTTAGCCCCAACGTTCACCTTGCTCACATAGTCATTCCTATAAGTCTTACCAAGCACGCCCTCCACGTCACCACTTAGCGAGTGAAACTTGAACCCTAGGTCAAGATGCGCGAAGCAGTCATCGCTAGTGATCCCGTAGTTATGCACCTCAGAATCCTTCTTTGTGATGGGGACGACCTTTGCATTGATCTTGAACCTCCCTTCAACCTCAACCACAATGCTATTGGTGTCACTTGTTTTTCTTATTATGGTTACCTTAGGTGTTGTGGTGGAGTGCCATGTGGCTCCCTCGGTTTCTTGGAGGAAGATGGGCTCGTTGTCGTAGGCAAGGGCTAGGCGGTCAACTGAGTCATCCCACTTTGCAGTCTTTTCGGCGCCTAGGAAGAGGCGGTGGTTGTCGAAGAGGATGCCTATTGATTGGACCCAGGTGAAGTCCCGAGTCATGGTGGGGCTTCTTTTGCCGATGAAGTGTCCGTTGATGTGGAGTTTCGGGTCGGTTAAGAGGCAGAAGTTCTTGTCTTTCATGCCATGGAAATAGAAGGTGATTCCATCGCCTCCAATGAAACGTGGATCTTGGCACACTGCACCGGGGTAGTCACACCCTACAAGAACAGAGTTTTTGAGTTAGGGATTCAATAATTTGAGATATGGAGAACACTAATTTCTAACGATTTTGTCATATTAAGTTGTATCTTATAGTGAACCTAACCTTGTAGGTATGTTGTTGACTTGATTTATTATACAGATGTGGAATTTAAGGCCATCAAGTTGCTTAATTTAATTTTAGTACGTAATTGAGAAGGAGAAACTTACTACACACGGGTTTGCAAGTGACACAATCAACTTCACACGTGGTTGGGCAATTAGCTGGGCAAACATGATCTTGGCCATAACAACTGTAGTTCTTATTCTTGCACCTAACTTTCTTTTGTCCGGATGTGGATGAAGGAGGTGAGTTGGATCCTGATGGAGGTGTTGTGCTTGGAGATGATGTAGGTGGAGTAGGGTAGACATGTGGGCTTGGGGTTGTAGGAGTTGAATGTGTTGATGGAGTAGATGGATATGTCGTTGAAGAAGAAGACCCAGGGGATGATGATGAAGAGGAAGAAGGTGATGTTCCGGGAGAAGAAGAAGTTGACGATGATGCTGATGATGAAGGTGATTTTGAAGAAGAAGATGACGATGAAGGTGAGTTTGAAGATGTTGATGATGAAGAAGGTGACGAAGTAGACGATGGTGAGGAAGAATGTGGTGTTCCGGGAGAAGAAGAAGAAGATGTTGATGAAGGTGAGTTTGAAGAAGATGACGACGAAGAAGGTGTTGTTGAAGAAGAAGCGGATCCTGTCGACGATGAAGAAGAAGATGATGATGGCGGAGGAGGTGTTGAAGAAGCAGCAGCTGCAGAAGACGACGATGACGATGACGATGACGAAGATGATGAGGAAGGAGTAGGGGTTGATGAAGACGAAGCAGCAGATGATGAGGATGATGATGAAGATGAAGATGATGACGGTGAAGGGTGAGGTGTTGAAGAAGAAGAAGCAGATGAAGATGATGACGACGATGATGGAGGGGGTGTTTTAGAAGAAGAGGCGGCGGCAGCAGATGATGATGAGGAAGACGAAGATGATGAAGAAGGAGGGGGTGTAGAAGAGGATGAAGCAGCAGATGATGATGACGACGATGACGATGATGATGATGAAGGAGGGGGTGTTGAAGAGGATGAAGCAGCAGATGACGACGATGACGACGATGACGACGATGATGAAGGAGGGGGTGTTGAAGAGGAAGCGGCACCAGATGAAGCTGACGACGAAGAGCTAGAATCCGCCCCACAGATAGGTTTACATGAGACACATTCTACCGTGCAAGTATCAGGGCAAAATTTAGGGCATACATGCTCGAGGTTATTGCAATACTTGAACTTGGTGTTGTTACACTTAACACGCTTAGGCTCCTTGGCTATCCCGGGCGGGGTTGCTTCCACTATTGCCAACATCAAGAGGAAAAACCCAAGACATAACAACTTAGGCATGGGTGAGGCCATCTTGTTGTCAAATCTTAAGGGAAAGAGTTTTTGAGGCTCAAACTCTACCAAGTACCAATTGGGATGAGATTAGATATTTTTGGTATTGTTGGAGTGTTGGATACTATATATGAAAATGCAAACCATGAACACTATATATAGTGCTTTTAAGTGTGCTAGAATAGCGTTGCTTGCCTAACAATATGGATCATAGCTTCCATTGATGAAGTTAATTGTATGTAGCTTAGCAAAGGCATTCATAGTCCCACATGGGGTTTCACTTGACTACACTTCCAGGAGGTTATTCCTTGCTTAAAATTAGCATTAGTTTATTTAAAATGATTGGGCATCACTTTGCTAAGAAGGATAGTGCACACTTTTCAGTAATAGGCTTAATTATCTTTTCAACTCTTTCAAAAAGTAGTCCTCCTAATTCAGCAACCTGGGATGTGGCTTAGACTTTTGATTAACTAGGGCATACTGATTTAATATGAATTATTCACCTCTATATAATTTAAGTATATACGTTAAACTAAACTATATAGAGTAGTTTATTTGGGTTAGTTTTTTTGTAATTTTTTTTGGTCGAAATAGTTTGTTGAAACTACCAAAAAACTTAATGAAAAGTCTATATGAACAACACATCACACATTAATTTATATGTGTTATTCATATAGACTTTTCTTATTAGATTATAACTGAGCCACATTTTTCAAATTCCAAAACTTAGGTTAGATCATATCTACCCAAAAACTTGAATATATGATAAATTAATATGTGAACATAATGTTTAAACTTGAAAGAACAACACATAAGCTCTAAAGCACCACTAACATTTATCACATCAGATAAACTAGGAAATGCACGTTGGGACAATAATTTGTCCAAATTTTATATCAAAGTCAAACTTGCCCGGTTTGGAAAAAATAAAGAATAGATTCGGAATGTCTAGGATTCTAATATAATGTATCTTTAGTATGTGTGTTAGTTACAGAAAATCCAAACTGTTAAAATATGTGTGTTAGTTAGTTTTTTCCTTTTAAGAGAGATTATATAATATGTTGTTTTCTTGCTCAATCTTATTGTTAAGACTTAGTATTTTGTCATATGTCTATTTATGTATACATTGTTATTTAAGTGTTCAATATCGAAATTATTGCCTCTTTTTTCGTCCACTATGTTTCTCCATGCATTATGTAATGTAAGTCCATTAATGGTTCGGTGTAACTTATAAGCTAAACCTGAAAACCTTTATACTGAAGACAGCTGATGTACTCTGGCCTGGAAAGGCATATATAATGTGGTCAACTTGAAGGAAGCTGTTGAACATTACGAAAGAAGATATTCATATCCTTTACTTGCTTAATTAGCATCTTAGGGTTTAATTAAGAGTACTAATTAGTTAATCATAAGCTGAATCCTATTAATGTAATTAATTTAAGTCACTTTTCTCTATGGCTCTACAATATAACTAAGCCAAACTATAACATGCATATATATGTGTCTATGGTTGTACTTTTAAAAATGAGGTATAGGAGCCAGGCACGGACTGAGAGGAGGACTGAGAGGACTGAAGAGGGCTAGGGTCGGCTCCAACCGCCCTAAAAATTTAAATAACAGAAAACAATGTAAATTAAGGTAACTTTAGTATTAGATAAGTAAAAATTAAGATAGATTTACCCTATTAAAATAAATTTAGTATGAAATAAGTGAAAATTAGGAATCCTCCAAGGACATGATTTTTTTGATCTCTCATTCATTTCAATTGGTTTGAACTGAGGTCTCCATTCGGACTACTGTTCTAAAAATTCTCTTCTACGTCCCGCCTAGGCGTTGGAAGGTCCTAGTCTGCCTAGCCGTCCAAACCGCCTAGACACTCGTCTAAAACCGCTAAGGAAACTGTTCAGCTCGTCTAGGTGCTAGGCGGTCCCTTTTCGCACAGGGTCCATCTAACGTTTTTTAGAACATTGATTCGGACTAGATGGGATACTTAGAGGCCCTCATTGATATTTTTGTTTATCATTGACAAATCTCAATTATTTCGTCCAAGATGGGCTTATTCTAGGCTATGAGCCCACCAACGATAGAGTTGCTGGGCTGAGCCCAGCAGCAGGACACACAGAAAAAAGCATGTTACAATGGGGTCCTCCACTACTGGGCCCATCTTGAAAGTATATCTAACCACCAAGAAGAGCCACCACTCCATAACATCCATCTAATCCTTCTTAATTAAAGTAATTAAGATAATACTTGTGCATGGGATCATTACGGCAAAGCATTAGATTTTCCGAGGCATTTCGGTTTGCTCAAGTATTTTGATTATTGCAATTGGCACCGTGGCAGAGGATCAAAATGATCGTTTGTGTGTTGTTTCTGTCAAATTTCGACGGGCCGATATTAAACATGGAGGTTGACACGTCTATCCATACGTTTTAGGCTCTACACATAAATTTATTAGGGTTCCAACTTCAGATGTAGGATGGCATTTTATCTTCGTATTATTGTCCAAGACCTTGCTCTAATATACCATATTAGAGTTTATTGGCTGTTCTCATGGGGGTGCACACAACCGTCCGTGCATATATGGTTGTTGGGTCCAGGCGTCCAGCACAAAAGTCCAACTTTCACATGTATGCATATTCTCAACAGTTTCTACCAGAATCAAATCATCATATACAAAATTTGTAAAGTAGGCGGAATTAGGGAGTTGACTCAGGTGATAAACAACTTGCTCTACATCTACGAGATCTAGGGTTCAACTCCAATGGATGTAACAAATTCCTTATGAGAGACTTACCCGCCAAAATCAGGTTCGCGATCCAAATCGATCTGGACATAACAAAGACGAAGCTCTGAAGGGCCAATTTTCGGCTCCTAATTAAGCATCTATGCTCGGACCGAAAGTGAAGTGCAACAATTTTTTAAAATTTGATGTGTAGGTTGCTATCATTGAAAGGGAGAAAAAAAAACAATACTGCCAAATAATGCATTTATTTAAGGTCGTGCAAATCCTAATCCAGCTTGCACAGGTACGTAGTTGCATGCATATTTAATCAAAGTACAAAGTTTAAGAACATATATACAAATATAAAATAATATATCAGTCCAGACCTACTCATTAATGGTTCGGTTGGTCCTATAACTTTACATTATGCATTACGCATTATTTCTTTTGGGTGGATTATTTAATTCGTAACATATATATTTGAGTATCAAATCTTTAGCCAAAGGATATTTGAGTTTCAGTTTAAAACTTATCAAGAATGCATAGGTTGAATATAAATTGCATTAAATTCAACTCTCCCATGTATATATGGTCAATTTAATTTGATGGGGTGTATACAAAATAGTAGTTATGAAGGCGCGGACCACCCGATAACCCATAGGTAACGAGTGGGTCGGATAAGAGCAAAATATTTCACTGGTGAACGGTTTTTATTTACTCAACAAGTGATGGAATGGCTCCACTCTACCCATATTTGCATCTAGCGATCAACATTTGATTTATACAATATACTTCCATGGAAAAATGGTAATACTTCACAATATTCCTTGATCTTTAGTACATTTATTCTAAATAGAAATGTTGGAGGTGCTATACACATCGATCAACTTGTCAAATTTCAAGTCTTACAGGAGTAACAAACTGAACTAAAATCTATACTTCATTTATACGTAGCGAAATAGAACTAAATGCTAGAAGGTTTCGGGTTTTTTCTCTACTTCTGTCACTTTACGTGAGTAAAAAATTGAGTATTAATATTCCTTTTTCATTGGATCAAGTCAGATTACGTATATCGATTTATTTAATTCGTCCGTGATCATAAAATTATCAACTGAATCACGAATTTAAAATTTATCATTGAAGATGGATTTCTCGTCGCCAAAAGAAAAAAAAAGGAATCAAATAGTAGTTGGTGGTAGAATTACTACTAATGAGCAATGATGCTTACTAACAAAATTCAAGAGTACTTTCTCCACAAGTCTACCAATTCCACTATTTATACCACACCAAATGCAACCACATTTTTCCACTTACACAAAACCAAAACCTCTCCTTTCTCCTCCACTTACTTACTTCCCCATCAACATCAAACCACCACTCCACCACCATGATAAACCCTCACTTCCACCTCCTCTCCCTCCTCCTCCTCCTCTCCACCACCACCACCACCACCACCGCCCTCACCCACCCCTCCGACGTCAAAGCCCTCAAAGCCTTCAAATCCTCCATCACCCCCTCCTCCATCCCCTCCTGGTCCTGCCTCGCCACCTGGTCCTTCTCCAGTCGGGATCTTCTATGGCATAGACTGCTACTAATGCTGCTCCACCAATGATAAATATCCATGTGTTAATTCAATTACTTATTTTTAAGTTTAATTAAATTGCTTAAATTAAATACAAAATAATTATCATCATGAGTATTATCTCTTAGGGTATTTTTCCGTATTGAACCAGAGTCTTTCTGCGGATCACACGCATTCACGCATACACGAAGAATACCCCTAGCTATTTTTGCAGGCGATCGAGAGGTTTGTTTTAATCTTGCCCAAACTTTCGTTTAATATTCAATAATTTCGGATTAAACCACCATAATTTTATTGTTTTGTGTGTACCGTAATTTCAATAGATTAAGCCCCCATTAATTAGGTCAACATTCAATAATCAGATTAGGCCCCATTAATTTTGTATTGTTTTGTGTGTACGGTGCTTTCACTAGATTAAACCCCTATTAATTAGGTCAACATTCAATAATCAGATTAAGTCTCTATTAATTTTATTGTTTTGTGTGTATGGTGTTTTCACTAGATTCTTATAGTTCAACACGAACAAAAATTAGTATTACTTTTACTACTATATACTCCGTAATTGTTTACTCTCCCATATTTTTATGCTTTTTAGTTCAACATAGTTAACGTAGGTAAGCCATTAGTGTGTTTTTGTTCATATTATACTGCATACTGTAATGTGTTTATGGTTTTACTATAAGTTATTAATTTGAAGTCTATTGTATGTATTCTTTATATTAGTAAGATATAAGTAGTGCTTAATTTTTTTCAAAGGGTATGGACACTCGTCGTTGTTTGGATTTAGAGGAAGATGAAGATCTGGAATTATTTGATGATGATAATGAAACACAAATTCAGCAAGATGAAGATCCAAAAAATTTAGAGGTTGATAATGAAACGATGGAAGGACTCCATTCAAAGTTATCGGAAGATCTTATTCCTAAAGTTGATATGGAGTTTGAAACTGAAGAGTCAGCCTTTGAGTTTTACAATGCATATGCTTTGCTTGTTGGCTTCTCTGTTCGAAGAAGTTCATGTCATCGTGTGAACGAGATGTTGATAGACAGAGTATTTGTTTGCTCTTGCGAAGGTAAACGAGGAAAAGATAAAAGAGATAATGTCTACAGATCTCACCGTCCTGAGACAAGATTTGGTTGTAAAGCTATGATGAAAATTAATTGTCGATATACAAGCAAGTATCGAGTTGAAAATTTCATTGCAAAGCACAGTCACGCTTTGGCTAGTCCAAGAAAGGCTCATCTATATAGATCACACCGAAAAATCACAAAGCCTCAAGCATTGCAAGTAGACATGGCTGATGATTCGGGCATTGCTCCAAGAAATACTTACGAGTTTATGGCTAGGCAAGCAGGAGGCAGGGAAAGACTTGGATTTTCAAAGGTGGATGTGAAGAATTATTTGCGCAGCAAGCGCAGTTTGGAAATGGCTTCGGGTGATACAGGCGGTGTTCTAGAATACTTGCAAAGTATGAAGGAAGAGGATCCAACTTTCTTTTATGCTATTCAGGTCGACGATGATGATTTGATAACTAATATATTTTGGGCGGATGCAAGAATGATGGCAGACTACGAAGATTTTAGTGATGTGGTTTGTTTTGATACTACGTATCGCAAGCATAAGGATGGTCGACCAATTGCTTTATTTGTTGGAGTGAATCACCACAAGCAATCTACCATCTTCGGTGCTGCGTTATTGTATGATGAGACAACAGACTCATTCATCTGGTTGTTTGATACTTTTTCAAGGGCTATGGGTGGAAAATTACCTCAGACTATGTTGACAGATCAAGATGCTGCAATGGCAAAAGCACTTGCTTTTCAGTGGCCTCAGACTTATCATAGACTTTGCATATGGCATATTTTTCAAAATGCAGCAATTCACTTGAATGATGTTTTTAAAAAGCATAAAGACTTTGCCAGAGACTTCAGCAATTGCATTTATGATTATGAGCATGAGGATGATTTTTTGGAAGCTTGGAGTGAGATGCTTGATAAGTATCAATTGCAAGATAATGATTGGCTGAAAAGGATGATAAAAATCAAAGAAAAGTGGACATTAGTTTATGGGAGAGATACATTCTGTGCGGATATGAGCACTACACAACGTAGTGAAAGCATGAACAGTCTCATCAAGAAGTATGTGAGCTATACATATGACTTGAAAAGATTTTTTGTACACTTTCAGCGATTACTTAATGATCGCCGTTATGATGAGGTGGTAGCAGATTTTAAGGCTAGCCAAAGTAAGATAGTGTTGCCTGTCCCAATAGCAATTTTGAAGCATGCTGCGAGCGTCTATACACCTGAGGTTTATTTGATGTTTCAAGAAGCATTTTCCAAGGGTCATGATTGTCATATTGAAATTTCTGGCGAGATGATGGGAGAGCACATGAAATACAAGGTCACATATCCTAGAAAGAATCGCAGTTATGTTGTCTCTTATGAAGACACACAAAAAAGTGTATCTTGTACTTGTAGGAGGTTTGAATTTGCTGGTTTGTTATGCAGTCATATACTAAAGGTTTTTTCCTTTAGAGAGGTCCCAGAAATTCCTAGCAAGTATATTTTGCAAAGATGGACAAAAGCTGCTAAAAAAGGAAGTGTTGGAGCTACTAGTGAGACTCTAGATGTTGATAAGGATCCTAAAACAACGATGGGAACTCAATACAAAGACTTGTATCGTGTATTCACTCGTTTGAGCACTAGAGCTATTGAAGTTGAAGACGGATATATACGTGCAAAAGAGGGCCTCCTTAATGTGCTGAGAGAACTTAATTTGAGCTCAACAAAAAAGCCTCAAAAGTGTACCTTGCAAAACATAAATACAGCAGAAAGTGATGCCACAAAAAGGCAGGATATGCCTACAAATCCGAATGGGGTGATGGAGATGGTTCAAGGTTTGAAATTGAAGCCAAAGTTTAGAAGTCGAAATAGTCAACGACTGAAAAGTGGTCTTAGCAAAGCAGGAAAAAGAAACAAGAAGCCTAAGCACATCACACCACCAGAGAGTGATTCATTGTGTTTTGTTGATAACCATGTGGAGCAACAAATAGTCTCCTCCAATCTTGGACCGGTATGATGATACTTTATAATAATTTTACACAAACTATTAATTTTTAATAAGTTAACTCTTAATTCTATATTGCAGGAGGCCGAAGTTCTTCAATGTGATGGAACTACTTCACAACAGTCAAGTGTTGGATATTATCAACAGAATCAACAATTGCAACCTAGTTTTATGGCATTACTAACTAGCATCGAAGTGCCTCAGGTTGGCCTAAATAATTAAATAGCTCATTTACATCCTATTAGCAAGTTGGTGTAGACGTGTAGTAGTTATATTTAGAAGATATTTGTTAAGTAGCTACTGATTTATACAAATGCATACTTTCACAGGTTAATTTGGATGATACATTAAGCTTTAATTGAAACTTATCAAGTGTATATTGACTCAAAAATAACAGGTTTGTATAGTTGTTATGCAAAATTTCTCTTTTTTATATGAGGTATTTTTATTAATATTATATATCTTCTAATTTCATATTTTTCTTTTAGCAGATGTTAAGCAAGTGCCTTCGTTCAAGTAAGTTAATGAGCTGTACACCAACCACATGAAGTCACATGGAGAGAACTCCCTTTTGTTCATTTTCTGAGAATAGAGCATCATTTGATTCTAATCCGTTTTGTTAATTTTCTAAGAATTGAACATTCTTTTGCTTTAATTGAAGTTGTTATTATGCTACTGGATAGCTTTTTTATTTTATTTATAAGAACTCCAATATATCTATAGCTCTGATGCTTTTGAGTGCGATTGAAGAGTATATGAATCTCAAATATAATGATGTGGATTTGAGAGGGAAAAGATTGCATTTAAGCTGCGGTTTCTTTTTCCTATATCAAAAGTGTACATTCTGATATGATAGTTAGTTCTTCAATGTGCTGAGTTGGTTAGGTGGTTAGAAACAATCCTTTTGTTTGCTAGGATACAATGCCAGGACTGCTCAAAGGCTTGTTCAGTTATAGTTCTTCCAGGAATGAAACATTCTTTTTTATTGCTCACTAAGACAAGTCTGTACACCATTGAGCATGATATTAGTAATTCAGCACACAGACAAATACTGCTTAGCAAATGGCCAATTCAGATATTATTAATCTCATCAACACCAACCAAAATTTTCTATTCTGATGTCTCACAAACTACATTTTGGCAATCAGCCTCAAATATCAGCCTGTTGGAAATTCAGAATTTGATTAGACTTCATAATTCTCTTAACCTAATCATTGTACATTGGCAAAAAAAATCCAAGAAAAGCTCATCAAGGCTACTTGTTGCTCCATCTTCTGCAACTCCAAGCAAAACCAGCTCTTTCAACAGACAAATTAATTCAATGCATCAATTACAATCAGACAGATTATTTGGTCAAAATTCGATGGAACCGAATCGGCTTCTCCAAATCAATCAAACTAAATCAAACGAGAGAGAGGGACAATCATAGAGAGGATGAGGACTTGATGAATTCGGCTTGAATTGAGCAGCCATTTCAGTTACTACAAATATAGATTAACCCTCAAAATTGAAGGAAAGGAGAGATTCAGGATGATTCAGGAATTGGAGAGGTTCGAGAAGATGGAATCGGAGTTCAGCGACGGGGAAGGGACCGGAGAAGGATTTGGAGGCGAGGGTTAGGGATTAAAGGAAGGTGAGGTTGGAGAAGGAATGGATGGGGTCGGAGAAGGAGTTGGAGCGGAGGGAGAAACGGCGGAGGGAAGGGAGGTTGGAGGGGGATCGAGAGGGCACTGGAGAGGTGGAGGCCGGGGAGGAGGAGATCGAATTGGCCGGCGGAGGAGTGCTGGAGACTCTCGAAGACGCTACTGTTGTGAATTGTGATGGAGATCTGTGAATTGGTGGGGGGAGTGATGGAAATTATGCCTCTTTCTTATTTAATTTAAGCAATTTAATTAAACTTAAAAATAAGTAAATGAACTAACACATGGATATTTACCATTGGTGGAGCAGGATTAGTAGCAGCCCATGCCATAGAAGATCCGGACTGGTCCTTCTCCTCTGATCCCTGCTCCCTCCCCCACCGCACCCACTTCCTCTGCGGCCTCTCCTGTGTCAAGGGTGAGGGAGGTGACCACCGTGTCACCTCCCTCACCCTCGACTCTGCCAACTACGTTGGCACTCTCTCCCCTCTCCTCTCCCTCCTCTCCCACATCACAACCCTCGACCTCTCCGACAACTCCTTCCACGGCCCCATCCCCTTCTCCTCCCTCCCCTCCAGCCTCCGGTCACTCTCCCTCGCCGGAAACTCCTTCTCCGGCTCCATCCCACCCTCCGTCTCCTCCCTCAAATCCCTCGTCTCCCTCGATCTCTCTCGAAACGCCCTCTCCGGCCCCATCCCTCCCTCCTCCCTCCTCTCCTTACAAACCCTAGACCTAAGCCTCAACAAACTCACCGGCCCTATCCCAAAACTACCCCCAAACCTCCTCCAACTCGCTCTCCGGTCCAACTCCCTCTCCGGTCCGGTCCCCCAAACCGCCTTCTCCGGTTCAGCCCAACTCGAACTCATCGACTTAACCGGGAACTCGCTCTCCGGTTCACTCCCTTCCTCACTCTTCACCCTCCCTTCCCTCCAACAACTCAACCTCTCCAACAACACCCTGACACGTGTCAACATCCCGAGGCCATCAAACTCCGGCACATCATTAATAGCCGTCGATCTCGGGTTCAACCGGATCGACGGCTACGTGCCGGTCAACTTTTCCGAGTACCCATCGTTGGCGGCACTATCTTTGAGGTTTAACCGCTTACGTGGACCAATCCCGTGGCAGTATGGAAAGCAAGGGAGGTTAACAAGATTGTTCCTTGATGGGAATTACCTTGTCGGGAAGCCGCCGTCGGAGTTTTTCTCCGGGAAGGCGGCGGTGAGCTCCGGGAGCTTGGGGGATAATTGTCTCCGGGGGTGTCCACGGTCGTCGGAGCTTTGTACGCCGTCGCAGAAGCCGGTGGATGTGTGTGAGAAGGTTTACAAGCATCGGAATTGATTGGTTGAAGTGTGACAAGAAGATTTTTTCATTTTTAGTATAGTTTGAGAGCATTTTAATAAGTTTTTAACTATATATATATGTGCACATTTTTTTTATGAACAAGTACAGTATATTTTTTACTTTGGAGTCGTGGTGGATGGGGAAATTATTCACACTTTGCTTTGGTGGGGAATTTTTTTACAGTATATTCTGTTTTAGGTGATAGTGACAATTACAGCGGGTTGATACATTTCCACTTGTTTATATGTTAAATTTGTATATTAGTTATTTATATTAGGTATGTATATGGATATGCATATGACAGATTTATATTTAGTGTTTAATATATTTTTCATTTATCGATTTTAAATTGATATCTACTATTTTGTATGTGTGATGTTAATATCAATATTTGATATCTTCCGGAGACATATTAAAAATATCATACATTCTTATATTTTTATGTTTAATAAAAATACAGATATATACTTCATATCTTTAGTGTCAATAATAAAAAGACATAAATTGTTCACGTACAATCCAATTTATAATGGATAGTAGTTGATTTTAGTTGAAATATGGCGATTAATTTTCTTGGAGACTCAATAAAAAGACATAAATTGTTCACAATCCAATGTCTAAGCTAAACTCGTGACTTGATGAAGACATTTTTTTATAAGCAATGTGACTCCTATATATAAAGTTAAAAAATTTCAGAATATCCGAGGGGAATTATGAAAAAAGAGTCCCTTCATAGTCAAGTTTGGTGGGGGCATCTAATGTTGGTTGGTTCCTAGCTTCCAATGTGTGTTTTTGCTAATTTTCTAATTACAATTGTTGTGTAGTTAGACTTGTTTTGTTTGTCATCATTCAACCATTCATCTAATTTCATTAATTAGTCCACAAACAAACAAAGTGTATTATATGTGTGTTATATATATACAACCTAGCTCTAACGACTTGTTAATTACCTCAAGTTGATCAAACTTAGGGGTGTTCAACAGATTACTTGATCTATAACACGACACAACCTGTCAGTAAATTAAATTTACAGATCGGACACCCGACCCACAATTTACGAGTTAATGGTGGGTTGGAGTTTTTGACTTTCGGGGTTGCACATCGGGTCACCAGTCAAATTTGTTTTTTATGGGTCAACCCGTAAACCATAAACCGGGTTATGGGTCGGATTGGATTAACTTGTTAAACCCCCTAATCTAACTAATTAAACAAAATTTTACTGCACCAGAATTAAATTAAATAAATATTGGTGTAATACTTTGACATAGTATAATATGTTTTCACATGCATAAACATAAATATGTAAATTGTAGATATATGTAGTAACATATATATGCAAAGGAAAATGGGAGAAAAACTAATATAACAACGTTATTGGCAAACAAAAAAGATCGGACGTGGAAGGTTGTTAAAATCCACAATGAAAGCAACAAATTGGACCACAATTCCAATTAATCAAATCAATCATGACGATTGCCAGTTGCCATACACCATTATGGATTGTGAACAGTATGATTCAATTTTACGAACGTACGTTATCATAACTTTACTAGTATCTCTAGTGAAATCATGCTTCAAATGACTTGTCTATATATATTGCTAATAAAAATTCAATGAAACCAGTGTTTAAGTTATGACAGTGATTTCGATCAATTTTTTTTTAATGGCCGTACTCTTCATTAAGGACTATGTTATATTTGATTTGAACGTAGAACGGTTTTAATCGATCGAATCAGGCGAGATATAAAAAAATGTAGGTCCAACTTTCATAATTATTACGTACTATAGTTTATTTGACATAATTATCATAATTATTTTACTTACTATAGTCGATCTAAATCAGATTTCAACCACCTTCAGTCCCCAAAAAGAGTCACTTTAAATGATCCAACATTTTAAGCTAAATTTGATTAGTCACGTTTAAATTATTTTTCATTGAAATTTATCTTCCTTATGTGTTCAACGAGGAATATAAAATGAGTTTTTGAGGTGTGGAGACAAATGATTTCCCATATTTAAAATATGAAATATAACAAGCCTACTATATATATAAATTTTTGATTACTCATCGTATTTTAATTGATTTTAATATTAAATCGCACGAGTTTATATGTTAAGCCCATAATGCCTCACTTTAACATGAGCTTTTGCTAATTAAGATAATATCCTTGTTTTGTGAAACCTAAAAAAACACCAATAAACAAAATTCAAGAGAATATCGCTCGGCCCAGCCCAATATTTACAAGGCCCAACCCATTGAATCCAGATCATCTAAGTGTAGTCTATTTTAGCCTTTCCCTAATTTTCATATTCTAATTTCACGGTTTGTGTTGATTAATTTCTTAGAAAGAGATTTGTATTAAATATTATGTTGTCGATTATTAATAGAATGACAAAATGCATACATAATAATAACAATGAAATAAATTTTAATTATTCAACCTTGTCCCGTGTTGACACGAAACCACTGTGTTCTGGTGTTTAATAGGTCCAAATTGTTAAGTTTAAGTACTCAATAGGTCCAAACCCAAAGTGGGGTGTCTATATGACCAATTTACATAAGTACAGGGGCCATATATATTTTGAACCTCCTTTTTACATGTTTATTTTTTTTAGTAGAAGGAGAGATTGTATTCTCCGTTCTCTCAAATTTTTACATGTTTACTTTAAACGAGATAAAAGTGACCTAGAAATTTCAACAAAAATATTCAACTATAGAAAGCAAACATACATTAATTAATTCCCTAATATCTATCCACAACGCAACACTCCATCAATTCCTTTCCTTTAATTGGTCAGAACTTAATGACACTCTGAGGTCAAAAACACACATAAACAAGACATACATGATACTACAAACTTAACTAACTCAAACCATCATTTGCCAAGAAGAAACCGGAACCTTTTCAAGTACTTGCAAGGCTTCTTTCATGGAGGGTCTCTTTTGTGGCACCATACTTGCACATTGAAACGCTAGCTTAAAAACTCCAACCACCGCCTCCTCTCGGCCTTGCACGTCAGCCCTAATCGCCACATCAGCCATCTGTAGGGCCCAGTACTTGTCCTCGATCCCAGAGCTCGGTGTTGATTGGCTTAGCTCCCTGTCTAGGAATACTTTCCCAGTCAAGAGCTCAAGCAAGATCACTCCAAATGAGTACACATCCCACTTTGGGCTAGCCTTTAGGCTCTTGAGCAGCTCCGGGGCCTGATAAGGCGATACTGGCCCATTTCCACAGCCCAATGGGCTTATATACGGGCTACCACTCACAGACTGATCCTGGGCCACGTCGTATTGGGCCATGGCCCGTTTGCTCCCAAACTGACGGCCCGACCCACTCCCCTTGCAACCATGGATGATCCAATTGATCCCTAGGTCACCAATCACAGGCTCCATCTCATGTGACAAGAGTATGTTACTTGGTTTAAGGTTTCCATGCACAAACTTCTTGTCATGGATGTAGATTAGCCCTCTAGCAACTCCTCTTGCAATCTTTAACCGGACCTCGAGCGACATATGACATGGCGACGACGACCCGTTTTTCCCTACAATCATAGCAAAATGTGTGTGAATTGAGCTCACAAGTCACAAAGCAAATCTTACTCACCAAGAAAAGGTAACATCATGATCATTGGCATTTAAAGCATGCAAGAGATTCCTTAACTTGAGGGCATGGACTCTTTTGGATGGAGACAAACTACAACTTCACTTTGTTAAAGATGATGAGCATGGTATACTATTAAGGACCCGTGAATCTTTTTTAAAAAAAGAGAGGACAAAAGATGCCAAAATAAAAAGAAGTGAACAAAAAAGTACTTGCAAAACAAGAAGATAATAATTAGATTTTTGAATGCTTGAGTGGACTGAATCCATGTAGTGACATAAGAGTAGTAGTTGGCCCCAGTCCACTGAAATCAGAAACACAAACCATATGAAGGCCTGTGATTTTCATCCAAATTTGTTTGATTGGATAGTGACAAAGTTTTAGCAATAGACAATAGTAGAAAAATCATGTGCAAAAATGAAAATGAAAACAAAATGGGAAATGTGAGGTTTAGGGTTTTAAGTTTTCTTTGGGTTTCCCCTTGAAAAATCACTTCAATGTTCAAGATTTCATTTTTTCGGGAAAAGACATTGTCCATGAAAATCGAAAATCTATGTCTAATATTTTAGACATGTGTCCAGTTCCACTGGAACTGGGAAACCGCTCGATTCGAAACTGACCCAAAATCGGCTGGAACTGTTCGGTTCCAACTGTGGTTTCGGTCCCGGTTCTCGTACCCTAGTAACCAGGGTGGAACTGCCGGCCGATTCCCTGAATTCATGCCCCGCCAGTTTGAATAGGAACCGGTTGAAACCGCAGTCGCGCTTTGCCATAGACCTTTCTATTCCCAGAGATAACGAAAACCGTGACCGCAGTTTACCAACAGAAAATCTATTTTATAAACGATTCCTGTGTCCGTTGGAACCGGAACCAGACCCAAGTCTATTCTCGGAGATTACTATATTCAAGACCTTAACTACTAAAGAAAGCTGCATAATGAACAGTTTGTCGAACCTTAAAGAGTAAAGAGAGAAGATTCTCATGATTACTACACTTGGGAAGTGAAAGAAAACAAGTTTGATAATGAGTGCAAAATACCTATGTACTCCGTAGCTCACTCTTTAGGACCAAAGTCACAACCTTCAATAAAAGCACAGCTAAAAACAAAGTAGTTATGATGAGGCGTGACTCGTTTATGTGACTACTACAAATTGGGAGAAGTAAAAATTCCACAAAGTTGGGCTTTCTAGGTGAAAACACTAAACCCTAATGAAAACATAAATTTTTATTGTTTTTTCCTTCATGGTTAATCGTGCTTTGTTTTATGCTTTTGACCGGTAATTAAAGCTTGTCTACAAGACAATTAATCCCATGTGCTGATGATATTCACATTAATCAGAGTTTACCACATGCACTGCCCATGAGAGTTTAATTACCATATGCTACTCGGATGGCCAACACATCAATTTCATTAACAAAAGATTAGGGTTTTTGTTAGATTATGGGGACTGAAATAATCAGATGATATGTCGGGGTTTTTACCCTCTAGAATATAAAGTCGAGACCCACTTTCTAAGTTTTAACCCAAAAGTTTAAGCTAATAAATAGGTTTTACCCTCTCTTATATGCTAGTGATTTATCTCTTTTATTCCCGACGTGGGAAGTTTAATCTCTCCAACAGTTTTCATCAAATAAACCTTATTGCTTAATGACTAGTTAGCTTTTACTCTCTTCGATCATAAATAAGTGTTATTTTAACCTGTAACACAAGGTTTTAGATTTTATTTTTTAATTTAACTCAAAATAGTAAAGCTTTCTCAATCTTATTGTTTTTAATATCTATTCCTTTTCAGGTCAATGAAAAGTCAAATAAAAAAATTTCGATAACAATTCTCGTACTTCATTTTTAATTAACTGCAAAAAAAAAACTAAAATGACACATAAAATTGATTAAATTTAAATGCTAAAATAACGCTTATATGTGATATTAGAGATTAGCTAATAGTGTTCCATTTTACTTGACAAGGAGTATTGATCAAACATTACTAAGATGAAGATGTTAGATGTTCAAGATCATTAAGTTGATCGAGAAAATACGTTTTTGTAAGATTTAAATTAATCACCATAGACTATATAATCTACCTAATCAATAAGTAAAAAATCAGTTAAAACCAAAGAAAGAAAGAAAGATGACTTACTATAACCAGAAATGGCGGCCAAGCTTCCATTAGAGACATAATCGGAGATCACAAGCTTCTCCGTCGAGCCCCAAAAAAACCCTCTCACCCTCGCCACGTTCCCATGCTTAAGCTTCGCCACCGCCCTCACCTGGCTCTCGAAACCCTCCTTCTTCAACCTCTCTCCTCCGGCGCCGATTCCGGCGCCGGCCTCCCCTAGCCGCCGGACGGCGAACGTCGTCCCGTCCTGGAGCACGGCCTTGTACACAATGCTCGACCCGCTCGCCCCCAAAATGTACGCCGACGCCTTCATCAGCGTCTCCATCTCCATCTCCGTCTCCCCGTCCAACATCACCAACTTTCCGGCGTTGACTCCGGCTATGACCGAATCTTGACCGTTAATTTCCTCTGTTCCACTGCTTTCACTATCGGAGCTCGTTCTCCCCTCCGTCGCCTCTATTTCACTCGCCTTCATGCAACAACACGCCGTCGTCGCCGGAGGACTCGCCTGGTGGCTATGGTGGTGATCGGCGTTCTTCTCCGGCGTGCAAGTTTCCGCCTTTTTCTTCCTCCATTGATACAAGTAAAACAGAGCAAGCGCCAGAAGCCCGATCCCGGCCAAATCCGCCAAAGTAATCCCCACAATCGCCATCGGATTCATCCCAGCCCCTGCCACCGTCGACGAGGAGGACGATTTCCCCGAAGAATGGCTGGAATTAAACGATCTGGGTATGACGGCAATGGCGGGCGAAATCGACGAGACATTCGGCGGAGTCGACAGACTAGAAGGGATCACACAGGTCTCCTTCAATGGCTTCCCGCACAAACCCGGGTTCCCGGCGAAGGCGTTCGATTTCTGAGCCACTAGTGATTTCGCATTCGGGATCTGCCCGGTCAAATTGTTATACGAAAGATCAATTGTAGCGTTCTCCGGCCAATGGTCGCCGAACGCCGCCGGAATCTCGCCGGAGAGCTTGTTGTTCGAGAGATTCAGAAAAAACAGAGCTTTCCCTCCGATGTCAGAATTCAGGGAGCCATTGAAGAGGTTGGAAGAGAGGTCAATTGCCTCAATTGAGCCAAACCCACTTGGCAGATCGCCGGAAAAGTAGTTCCCATTAAGAGAAAGAACGGTCAAGTTGGGGAGATTCGAGAGGTTCATGGGAATTGAACCGGAGAGAGCGTTGTCGGAGAGGTTGAGGTAGGTGAGAGGGGAGTTGAGTGGGAATGTTGAAGGGAGCTCGCCGGAGAGGACGTTGTTGGAGAGATTGAGGGAGATGAGGCGGGAGGAGGTGAAGAGGGTGGATGGGAGAGTGCCATTGAAGAGGTTGTTGGAGAGGTCGAGGTGTTGGAGGTTGGAGATGAGGAAGAGTTCAGGGGGGATGGAGCCCAGCAGGTGGGATCCGGGGAGGGAGAGGGAGGTGATGTTGGTTCGGGTCGGGTCGCAGGTGACTCCGGTCCAGGAGCAGGGGTTTGGGTTGGAGGGGGTCCAGGATTGGAGGATGGAGAATGGGTCGGTGAGGATGGTGGATTTGAAGGAGAGGAGAAAGGTGGCATCTTGGGTTAGAGCTAGAGAGTATGAGAAGACTGAGAAGAAGGCAAAGAGAGTTGGAAGAAGGAGATGAGAAGCCATTGTTTCATGTGGGTGTGGAGGAATTGTGGGTAGAAAAGGGGGGATTGAGGTTAGAGGGGGAGGGTTTGAGTTGGGTGACCAGACTGACAATGGAGGAATGGGGTTGTTGGGGAAAATGAAATGAAATCCATGGAGGGTGAAAAAGAAAAAGGAGGGAGGTTTTAGTTTAGTCAGTGTGTGCAGTCTGCATAGTGGAAACAAACTCTTTGGTTAAGGTGGGGACAGGTGATTGGAGGATTTGGATTTTGAAGAGAAGGGTAAAACTTTATAAAAAGAAAAATGATCTTATAGGAGGTGGTCTACTCGGTAAGAGGCATGGTGAGATGTTGATAGATTTTAGATTCGATTTTTACCTTGGTTTTTTTATTTGGGTGAATTCGGAGTTTATTATCAAAGGTGAATCTTCGTTAAAAAATGGCCCCTTTTTAGATATTTTTGAGCGAAATTGCATTTTATATATTACACAATTTTGTTAGATGAGTCTTTAGTTATGTTTTTGTTTATAATTGATTTTTCAACACTGATTTGGTATATGGTTTTGTGATTTGTGAAATTGTTGAATTTAGGTGGACCAATATATAACGTGGGGGTCGACACATCTGCCTATGAGCATATGCATGTTTTAAGCCTAGCATATAAGCTCATGAGTTTCATTTTAATACTAATTGACAATATGATGATCCGTCCAAAAATATATATAATAGACATTTATCTTTCAATTCCCGCTTGGGAAAGTCTTTATCTTCTAAGAATTTGACCTAATGAGTAAGAATTCATGTGAATTTTACATAAATAACTCTTACTTAGGTCATTATATAAAAACCATATGTACTTTTGATGCATTGCGATACACTTTTAATAGAGATCGAAAGGTCGTAGATGAAATGCATTTAACGGGCTAAGTAGTGAACCATCATATTACAATGCCACACATAATTCAGACTCCGTTTTTACTATGAATAAAGTGAGTGTAAATGACTTTTACTCAAATGTTTGGTGATTAAATGCAAATTTTAAGATAAGAGTATAAGACTACCGTGATTTTATGAGAAATAATTTACATAAGTGGTGAATTAATACTTTTTTTTATTTTTAGAAGTTAATTATGTGAGATTGGATTGAGAGTTGAGACATTTTTACTTGAGTTGGTAGCTCTCAAGATTTAGTGCTAGAAATACAGTCAGAAAATTGATAAAAAAAAAATATTTTTAAGGATAAAAATATATATTCATGGGAACACCATGAAACCACCAATAAAATATGTATGTGAAATGCAGTCAGAGAGTAAAATTGACTCATACACTGATCATTACAATTTGCAATTAACGAAGCACATTGATGGCTCCGACACTAACTAACACTTGGTATAGAAATATGACCAGATATAATTAGTATAACTAACATGCACTTTCTTGTATCATATACATAAGAAAGTCAACACGAAATGTACATATATGCATATGGTACTTATAGAACAAGCTTTGGAAGCCTTCAAGTGTAATTTGACTTGAATGAAAGCCTACTATGATAGTAGCATGCAAAATGAGCAAGAAACAAAATGATAGCATACAAAGTTCTCTGGGATAACACATGTACTAAAACATTGAAAACAATAACATTATATTAATGACACAGGTTCAAGCTCAGAGCAAATTTAGGTCACTTATTATAATATAAAATTCTGTATTATAATGCGCAATTTAAAATTTCAAACGACCCGTTAGTAAACCGATATAGTTTTAAATTGCTTACTGATCGACTAGAAAACATCTAAATAATGGAGTATATAAATTTTTAATCAATTTATCGGTTTTTAATCTACATTCTTAGGAGATAGAATAAAAAAATTATTAAAAAACTATATTTTAAAAATAAAATGCATAATTTTAAAAAAAAAAATTAAATTTACTTATAAATAAAATCTTTTTTTTTTACAAATAAAGACTATAAGTGTATTAGTTTAAAAAATCCGTTAGATCTCTAGGAAATGATTATCAAACAATTACATTATGTAATTTTTCGAAAGCCAATTTCAGGAATAGATTGTTGTGCCTAAAATTTTACCGTGTTGATGTGAATAAATTGTTAACACTTTCCATGAATGGTCTATAGATAACAGATCCGGTATTATATAGTATGATTCAATTCAGATAATAGTGACAAAACAATATGGAAATTAATTTTGGTGTCCCTGCTCGGATCGGATAGCTACTACACTCTCACTCAACTGGTCCATTTCATCGATCAGTCAGGTGTGAATTAAGAAGATTATCTTCTCTAAAATACCTTCTCCATATTCTTTACAGAGAAAAATTAATTAATGTTAACCCACACAATTAGATAGCTTTATGTACAGTGAAGTATGGATGTTAGGTTATTAATTACTGCGGAATTAAAGTTAAGTTATGGGTAATCTTATAGTTTAACCATCAATGATATAGATCCATGACCGGTTAACAGCATTGATCTGTAGAGTGAAGTGGTTAATTATATATTTTTAATATGATTAGTTGATATATGGGTCAGTTTTGAAAAATGTAGATAAATAAATTCAAAAAAGTTTGATAAAATGTGGAAATTGTTGTATTCTTGTTGGATATATTCATCTGGGATGGTTCAGATTTTGGTTTGTTTGTATCTCCCCAAATGTGTAATTTTTTAAGTTTGGTTTTTTTTGCTTGTAATGTAATAACTTGTATGTGTGTGGGTTTATCGGATTGGGCTTCTTTCTCGCTGGACTTGGTATTGGGCTAAACGGTCCAATACTGGTACACCCGAGACTGTTCCATTTCTGATGACTCTCTCATTTACTAGAACAATGTCGTTGAGGTTTAGGGCTGTCATTGAGCCATACTTAAGCTCCACTCTCTTCCTTGTGCCGCTTGTTGGGTTCATTCAAGGTGCTTCTTGGGATTTGTCTTCGAGAGTGTTTACTCGACCTTGCTTGGACGGCGACTCCCTGAGCTCCCTCTGAAATCCAAACTTGGGAAGAGAGATTGATCGAGAGTGCACCTTGAAGACCTTTGTCGATCTGTGCACATCTCACTTTGAATCTCTCTCTCTCAGATGACATGTTGTAATTTTTGTTCTCTTTGCCCATCGTCGTTTCCTTTGTGATCTTAACATTTCTATTGAGACTCAAAAGCGTATATAAAATCTTGTTTGAGTTATTGTTCCTTTGATCCCGTTTGTTCTAGATCTCTGTTGTTCTTCCGCATTTTCGACCACTTCGTTTTCATTTGAACTCATTCTTAAATTACTCATTAACACACACATCCCACAAACCAATTTTTGGGTTGGCCTTAACTTGACTCCCATTGGCAATGACACTAAAAAAAATTCAAAGTTTTATGGATTTATAAACTTGAACACCAAACCAAAGTAACACCCAAAAACAACGAAAATTGCAAACAAATAGCAAAATAATATTACAAATAGTTTTTTTCAACATTAATTGATCGGTTTAGAGTTGGCTACCGGCGACATCAACAACGAACCGGTAACGAACGTCGTTCTTCTCTAGCCTCTCGAAAGCCTTGTTGATATAGTCCATCGTCACAACTTCAATCTGTGACGTCACTCCCTTGTCATTGCAAAATTGAAGCATCTCATCCATCTCTTTCATGCTCCCTATGAAAGTCCCCACTATGCCCAACCTTTCTGTTCCATCACAAAAACAAAACAAACAAATTCAATCAAACCAATAAAATAAGCAATCAATCCAATTAATCTATCTAATATAGAACATTAAAGTTCATGGACTAATAGGTTTGGTGAATCGAATAGGTTTGGTTTGATTTTCGCTTCACCAAATTTCGGTTTTTGGTTTGAGTCTGGGCCGGTAAAGCGTGTCCGAATGCACATGTGTATAAGGTCCCTAGTCGGTTTAAAACCGAACCGAAAACTAAAAACCAAAATTTTGTGAACCGATAACCTAGCAGAATAAACTATGTTCGGTTTTCGGTTCACCAAATTCCAATATGGTTTTTGGTTCGGTTCTGGGCTGATAAGGCATGTCCGAATGCACGTTTATAGGGTCCTACATTGGTTCAGAACTGAACCAAAAACTAAAACCAAAATTCATTCAATCGAATTTGTTTGGTTTTGGTAGAACATTGGAGTGTTATAGGGTCCTACATAAGGTATGTTTGGTTTAAGTTTAACAAATTTCAATTTTTGATTTTCGGTTTGGTTTTGGGTAGGGCTGTCTAACACTCCAACGGGTCAACCAAACCAGACCCGCAACCCATAAGAAAATAAAATCGACCCGTGATCCGACCCGCAACCCATAAATTGGGTTACGAGTTGACACGTTTGACAGGGTCAAATGGGTTAAATTAATCTGTTTGACCCTTTGCAACCCGTTTGACCCATTTCGACCTATTTTAACCCGCAATATCTCTTTCATTAACTACAACTATACCATTTTATTTTTATTTATTTTTAATATTACGGGTCGACCCAAACCGACAGGTCGAGCCGTAACCCTGAACTAAAAAATCTAACCCGTAACTAGTAAAATTACGGGCGAGTGAGGTCTGGTTACGGGTCGACCCGACCCGTTAGACAACCCTAGTGGATAAGGCACGTTCAAAATGCACATGTGTACATCCTAAATGTTAGGCCTTTTCAATTTCAACTTTAGATATGCAAACTTCAACACAAAACTAAATTCTTTTGACTTACTATTCAAGACAATGGGAGCGAAGAATTGCAAAGGAGTGTTGATGACACCGGTCAAGATGTGCTTGCCATTGAGACCAAGGAGCGAGAGATACGGCTCGAGAGGGTGGAAGACCGGCACGGTGTCGATGATGTAGTCGAGCGAGTCGGCGAGCTGCTTCATGTGCTCGGCGTCGGAGCTGACGACGTAGTTGTCGGCACCGAGCTCGTCGAGTGCCTCAGCCTTCTTCTTGTCCGAGGAGCTGATCACGACGACGTGGTGGCCCATTGCCTTGGCGATCTTGACGCCCATGTGGCCCACTCCGCCGAGGCCCAATATGCCGCCTCGAAGCCCACTCTTGTTCAGCCCAAAATGCTTTAGTGGGCTGTATACGGTTACCCCAGCGCACAATAGCGGCGCGGCTTGCTCTGACGCCATTCCTTCTGGTATCTTCACCGCAAACCTGATTGAAATGTTATTTTAGTTGTCTTGAAAAGCGTAAAAAGTAGAGAAGTTACAAGTATTTTTAAGAATGTTTAAAATGTTAGTCAACAAAGGAATTGATTAAACAAAATTCGTTGTCGTCGTTGACCCAGTGAGGCTCCGCCACAGCGGAATTTGGGAGGTCAAGATGGGGGTACCCCTGCCCAAGAGAAAGGGGATACACCCGATAGACCCAAGAAAAATTGAAATTCAGCTATGAAACACTAATAATTGAATTTAGTTAAAATGCACCAAAACTGATATATGAACTAAATCTATCTCAAAAGCAGTGTATAAAAGCCAATGAGCCTGAGGATGTGTCCTAAATTATAACCGAAATAGTTAATGTGAAGAAAAAAGGCATCCACAGTTTAAAAAGATTTATTTGTTTCTAATCTAACTTATCGAAATTCAAAACAACAAAGTTTCATACTCATATGGACTTTGAAACTAGACTTATACAAAAGCGGGTTCGGGCGAAGTCTTTGTAATTTTGTATATATTCTTTGTCTAAACCCACCCTAATTTGCGGGTGGGCTGGGTAGATCAGCTTAGACTTGTTCAAGTCCTATTTGAAATGGTAAATTATGATCACCATAACAAGGAAGAGGATAGGAAGAACACTACTTTAAAACGGTCAATTTTAGATGTAAAATGCTACAAAGATTGCAGGCCATATTATGCAATAATGTGCAATAATGTGATGCATATACTAAACTCTTGGCTCTCGTTAAAAGACTATTCCAAGCAAATTCAGCCAATGAACATTAAACCGTACCCGACCAAAGTGACCCATCAACTTATGCAATTTTAAAGAGCAACTTCCAAAAAGGATGAAAACTTAGGTTTTTTTCTTCCAATGGCATTGTCTATGGGAGTAGAAACGAACTTTACAGTATCACTGAAAGTCCTAGTCATTTGACTAGATGCCCGAAGACAGTCCTAAAATTTAGATTGAATGTCAAATATTTAGGCTGGCCGTCAAGCCTAAATTACTTAGTAAAAGAAATGAAGAGTGTTTGTTATACATACTTTTGATCAACAACCATGGAATTGACGAAGCCGCCTTGTGTAGGCTTGCCATCGGTGTACACGTCGTTGTAGTTCCAAATCTTCTTGTTGCAATATTGCTCCTCTTCCGTCGTGCACGGGTGGCACTTCCTGCAACACCCGACAACGGCTCCTACCCCAACCCGATCACCGGCCTTGAACTTGGTCACGGCCGTACCCACCTCCAACACTTCACCTACTATCTCATGCCTGTCCACATTACATATAAATGATACTATAAAGTCAAAAGTCCTTGAGTCGACGTTAACGTAGGGTGCACACTATCCGTGCACACATACAATTAAGCCCAGTACGCAAATCTAATGAAATTCCATTCTAAAACCTGCTGATAATAGGAGAAGTCTACGAATTTATATAGTGATATTATTTAGTTTAACTTTCAGATGTGAGAATGACACATGTTCGAACGATGATATGTAAGAGTTGGATAAGATAAGACTTTGAGTACAAGAGATGGGTAACATGTAAATTGATGAATTGACAACCAAAGGAAGTGGTTGGTGGGGCTAAGGAGTGGAGAAAATGATCTATGCTTTTGTTTATACATCACACACGTACCCTTGAAAGCGATCGAAGGCAAAGTTGTTTGATTTGTTTGTCAAAGTATTGAGATTTGTGAAAGCAATTGATTGTATGCTTTGTTTGAAAATTTGAAGAACGAAATGGGTTTGGTGAGGATATTGTAGCAATTAGGCATGATTTTCTAGCTCGATACTAATAGTTAATTACATAAATAAGACTTTTATAACCCTTACTTGTATAGAACGAGACAACTAATTGAACCTAAATCAGACTTATGTAAATTTTAAAAAATATATAATATAATCTAGAAATAAGTTTTATTCTCATGAATCAGTAATCAAATAACAATTAATTTATATGTAGCATTTCAGAAAACTTTTTTTTTTGGTATAATATTAAGCAATTGAGAACAACTTTCTATAAAAAGTCAAAAATTTCAAATCTAATTAGATTTTTTTATCCCCTAAAGATAAACCTAATTAGGTACAACAATAATTAACCAAACATATGATATGATAAAGATGTACTACTAATCCACTATACCATCACCATTAAACCTGTTTGGTAAGACCGTGGATATATTTAATAAGAAAAACAATTAAGGTATCTTTTCCATAAATGTAATTAAAAAAATCATGCAAATATTATGAAACCAAAATAATTCTTATTCCCTTTTGATTTCTATTCACATATTATATTATTTTTTTAATAAAAATCCAAATTTAAAAACTAAAATTCCTAAGTTAAAAAACATAAATATTTTTCAAAAAATTAAAAAAAAAATTTATAATTTATAATTTCTTTCTAAAAAATAGAAAAATCGTATATTTATTCCTCCACCATTTCAAACGGGTCCTAGACATTCAATCATCACACATTATCAATCCACATATTAGGAACCAAATCATATGAGATCCTTCCACAATTAAGAAACCCATATCATCAAATCAATCAATTAAACAAAGGAAAAAAAAATTACCCAGGAACCATGGGATAATTAGACTGGCCAAGATCGTTCTTGATCTGATGAAGATCAGTGTGACATATCCCACAACAAATCACCTTCAAATACACATCTTCTTCCCCTGTTTCCCTGCATCATCAATTCACAATTAGAGATCTAATCAACTGACAAATCCATCATCAATTCAGGTTTAATTAGAAGCCAATTAATTTGAATTAACCTGAGAGAGAAGGTGTAGGGAGAGAGAATTCCAGATGGGTCTTTAGCTGCCCATCCTGTTGTCTTCCTCTCACATTCTGATTGGCTCCCCATACTCAAAGATTTCAAAACACAGAGAGAAGAAAACAGAGAGAAATTGAAGATATAAAGAGGAGTTAATTTGAAGATAGAGATGAGTGAAAATGTCTGAAAGGAAGGTGTTTGAATTTATAGGGAGAGTTGCCAATGGGTTCACACCAATTGGAAAGCATGCAAAATGATGGAACTTTTCTTTAATTTTCTTTGTAGGAAGAAATTGTAGAGAATGGCCCAATCTTTTGGGTGGTTGCGAGAAATATCCACAACTTTTAAAAAATTGTAAGAAATAATCATAGTTGATATTAGGATGTGAATGAAGGGAGCTGTTCGTGAGAAATTCGTTGTTTGGTTCGATTAGTAAACGAGTTGAGCTTGGGCACAGTTTTAAGGCTTGAAAGATAAATGAAATGGGTTTGAGAACAAGATAACTCGCTACTTGTCCGTTCATGAGCAAACTCGATGCTCATGAGAAAGCTCGGTTACATGTTCATTACAGGCTAAAAAATATATGGCTCAATCTTTTGGGGCAATTGCAAAAATATCCACAACCTTAAAAATTGTAACAAATTTCCGATCAGTAATTAAAGTATAATTTTTTGAAATTGAATCACACAGTCTGGTGATGGGTGAGTTGTGACCACACTAAAGTATCATCGAAGATGATTTTTTTTTATCGTTAATAGTCACAATGTGTAAGAATTTCGGGGACCGAAGAAGCGGGTGACGTGTCAGGGTTTTTTTTTACCACTTAGCATATAAGTCGGAATCCACCATTTTACCCAAAAGCTTAAGCCAATGGGTTGGGTTTCCTCCTTCTATATATGTCAGTGGTTTATCCTCCATATTCCCGATGTGGGAAGTGAAAGTTTTCTCCAACACAATGTTGTAGTATCATATTTATCTTCGGTGTTAATCAATCTTAACAAGGCGTTAATGTCAATATCACTTGGTCGTTAACAATAAAAATCTCACATTTAATGATGCTTATGATTAATTAAGATTGTTTAACTCAACTTTAAATATAGGCTATTTTTGCAACCACCCTAAAAATAGGCTATTTCCTACAATTTTTTTCTTTTCTTTTTCTTTTTATAAAAAATTATACAAATATATACAGAGTAGTACTAGTACGTTATACGTACCAACAAGCATGTGGCGTAGTGGAAGGGATTATATGCTTCCCTTCGTTGAGGTCGAGTGTTCGATTCTCAGTGGAGGAGAAATGAACTTGTTGGGAGAGCAGATCCCACCTAAAAATAAAAGGGCCCTCGTGAGACTCGAACTCTAGACGTAGGCGTTTGATGGAGCAAAGTTCTCCGCTGAACTAGGGTGGCAATGACAAAAAAAAAAATTATGCATAAAATAAGAGGTGTACTTTTTTATTCTAAATTAACAAAATATGGAAATTTCGTGACATGATACTTTATAAAACATGGCTATATATTAATCTTAGCGTGTAATTTTTTTAATACCAGCATTTAAAAAATGTATGTTTCGTTCATGACCAAGAAATAATTACGTTATAATATATATACTCCTATAAATTACTCTATAGAATACGGTATGTCGGTATTCATACCCAACACAATTATGGTATTACCGTATTCCTAAACAATAGTATAACGTATAAATAAACATATTGTACAATGTACACCAATGAACAAATTACACGTGGAAAGAGGAGACGCTGGTGGTCTGTAGTAGGTGAAGTGGCTGTCTTGTGCGTCAGCAAGTCGTAATCCTCATCCCACCAACCATAGTGCCACGTAAGCCCGTCCACCAACATTCTACAATTCCATCTCACCAATAAATATAAATAAATTACAATTCAAATGTATCATACTCCGTATTTTCACTTATTGGAGAATCTACACCATTAAAATATAAATTAATAAATTAGATTAAATTTTTTATTTTTTTTAAGGATTTATTTATTTATATTAGAGTACTAAATACTCTATATATGGTGTAATTCTACCGGATTCGATTTGATTGAAATGTAAATACTAATTTATTACAAAATAAGACATGTAAGTTAGTGGCATACATGATTGGTTTCTCCAACTCCAATTTTCATTAGATTATTAGAGTTGATAGATTAAAAAAAACAACTAATGTAACGTAAGGCTAGTTTTTTTATATATGCAATCAGGAATATATGGTCTATGTATGCGATAGTAAATGAATTGGTTGACAAATTGCATTGTTAATGGAGTAATATATGTTGTTGCATTATTAATCATTGCCATAATGCCATGGAGTTGATGTTATACAACGGTTTTTTTTTTTATGGACGCTGCTAATGGGATTCGAAACGAAAATCTCATGATAAAAATTATCATGAAATTCTAGTCATTTACTAGATGTAGAAACTTTGAAGGCTATACGGCGTTTGGTATTAACAAGGATACAAATTTACAAGTGTTTGAATTGTTTAGGGACATGCTTAAGCTCACCGAATCATGCAAGATTCTTTCTAAAGTTTACCATGCTAGATTTAGGTAATTCGGTCCCATCGCTAGGGGTGTTTAAGAAAATTCGATCAGAGAATTTGACCAATTTGATCCGTAGATATCCGTGTTTAGTGAAATATTGTCTGAATTTGATCTGAAAAGATTTATCGAATAATGGATTAGATATGAAATGAATTGTTTTTTTCCATCGGAGATCCGAGATATGTTACATATAAAGTATGTTTTAAATATTGTACATAATTTCCAAGTAGCCTAGTTGGATTTGCTACATTTCCCTTCCAAAATCCCTATAGTGTTAGATAGTCAAGAGTTTGACTCCCATTTGCTACAAATTATTTTGGGCCTTATAAATGGGCAACCCCAATTGCAATATTAAATGTTTTGTATGTAAACGGATATCCGGTCGGATTTTTAGGCCCGACGAATATCCGGATATTTTAAGATCAGATGTGAATATTATTATAGTGAATTTCTTTGTCGGACATCCAGATCAGATATCCGGTTATGAACATCTCTGCCCATCATTTCATCATTGACTCCAAATACTTTTCCACAAAATAAGGTCAATTTTTATGTAATGCACCTACCAAGATGCTCTTAATTCCCATAATCTTTTAAACTAATGCCAATTATTTATACAACCTAAATTTGAATAAAGAAGTGAAGAACGAATAGGCTCCACCACCAACCATACCCTTAGAAAAAAATTGAACTTTGAAGCATTTTGGATGAAATTAAAAGGCAATCAATTCAATTTTCCATACTTAATTAGGCATAATCTTATCATATTCATACAACGATAGAAATACTTGAACAACTACCTCATCTAAACTCTTCATTTTCAACTCAAAATCTAAAGCCATAGACTTTTTCCTCCCTCTATTAATTTCCCTAATCCACAACCACAAGCATGGCATATGAGCACTTTATTGTAGTTAGTTATAACTAACAATACATAACACTTGTTTTGTTTGGTCAAGAAAGGGCAGTGCCCAAATGGATTTTATTCAACCATAACCAACAATGAACAAGGCGAGGGAAAGCCCTACCCTCAACATCATCAAAAAGTAAATCAAGCAAAAAGGAAAAAACTAATCTAGTAAGAGAGTCGGTGACGGTATTCGCTCCCCTGAAGACATGAGATGAACGGTTTTCCAATCACGTTCGAGAAAGCCCTGACATTGGATAACCAGGCAGAAAAGAGGGTGGGTCAGACGTACTTAACGTCTTCTTGAGCATATTAATCCCGAGCAACGAGTCAAATTCAAGGCAAACATTCCGGCAGCCCATATCCCAAGCAAGCTTGAAGCCATCGAGAATACTCCAAACCTCATGGCCAAGCTTGTGAACAACAATGCATAACACTAAAAAGGTCATAGTTACACTAGATCTTACAAATTAGCCCTTTCAAACCTCAACCAAAGCGTGTCTAAAACTAAAGAGGATTTTTTTTTTCCTTTAAGGCATCTTCAAATTGAGAAGTTGGTGTGTATAAGTTCCAAATTCAGGTACACCAAATTAAGAAGCCAATCATTTGATGTTTTGCCGGCCAATTGATGAGGATGTTTTGCCGGCCAATCATTTGATGTTTTAACAAATTGATCGAATATTTTGATAACCAAGAAGATTTGTATTTCAAAAATAATTAACCGAACTCGAATCCGAATTGATCCAAAGTAATTTACCTCGAGCCAAGGTTAAAAAACGTAAGACATTTAGACCAACACAATAAGAATGATGAATTACTTTATGTTAATAAAATCAAAGTAATGCAACACACAAAAATCAAACAATGGCAATTCAAAACAGAAAGAAAGCAAATAGATTTTACTACGTCCATATGATCGCTACTCATTCACTAACTAGTGATCAATCGATTGATCGGATTTGAGTTTTTGTTGTTGTATATAGTTGTACCAAAACATGAGGCCCCCCATAACTTCGGATCGCGAAAGAAAAGTAGCTCTCTTGGTTCTGGTTGGGACTATAGAGCAATTGTCACTCACCTCCACATCTTTGCTCAATTTTGTGTACACTCTGGGCGCGACAGACGGATCATATCCGCCTGTCGCCATCAAGACCCCCTAGATAATCCGCTTCCCTTTCAATCCTGCCATATATATATATAGATATAGATATATTACATTACATTAATTTGTATAGTAAGTCGACAATATTCATACTTTCTGATATATGATGATGAAGAAGAAGAAGAAGAAAAAGAGCTTACTTTTTGAAGCTAGGATGCTTTATAAACTTATAATTAATCTCGAACCCGACTAGATTTAAAAAGGCCCATATAAATAGACGGTAACAAGCTAACCACACTATTTTTGTAATCTTCGCGGCTGCATGTCTGGCAAAATCATGCCCAATCTGATATGTCACACGTACAAGAAAAAATATACAACTTAAGTCATATGTACTTATATAAAACTTTAGCGCACATTTAAGTTCAAGTAAAACAACTACTATTGTAAAACTGTGTGGAGAATCTTTATTCATGATTTTGAGTTGCATATCTACGATTTTGAATGTTTGTTTATGTTTTTAAGTTGCTCACTTTTATGAATATGCAACTTAAAACATGAGTATACAACCGTATAAACATGATAAAGAGATAAATATGAAATAAAACATGAATATTGTGCAATATGAAAAGAATGAATATGCAACTCAAAAACATGAATACAATTCCTCAAAATCATGAATACAGATTAGCCACACAGTTGACAATATATAATAGTCGTTCGTTTTACCTGAACCAGACTCTATATAATAGATGGCTAGCTAGCTTACTTCGTGGCCAACGACGGTTGCTATTTCAGCGTCAGACTCCAGACGATCAAGAAGGCCAGTAAAGATAACAATCTTCCCAGCATAACAACACACCTTCACAATAGGCATATCGATCACAATCACCTCTGAGTTGAGGTACGTTGGGCATTGCGAAGCAAGCGAAGATTGTGGTCCATATTTATAACATATGGGCGATTCAATCATATTCTTTGCTATTGTCCTCACCCTCATGGTATGAGGGTGTTGTTGTGGCAATATGAACTCCTTAAATTCCTCCTTGATCCTTTTGATTTTCCACTCGCCCAACTTGTTTTCCACGAATTTTGGCACGACCACAAAATGAATTTTCCGAGTATAAGTATTCATCTCCACGGTGTTATGGCCAAGAATTCCGATGGCAATGACACCCATAACCAATCTCCGGTTCACAAACCTACTGAAATCGATGCGAGGGGCTTCATCAAATGTGGTCCCTTTCGCCGTGTTTCTAAACATAGCATAGAAATACTTTGATCTTTTGTACCAGCTCGACATGCTTTAATTTTTCGATCTGCATAAATCAAGAGCATAACCACTCCACCCATGCTTCTAACAAATTAGGACTCGTTTAGTATTGGGTGTGCAAAGAAAATGGTTGAGAAAAGATATTCAGTTATTTTTATTTTATGATTCATTGATAAAAAAAATGGTAACCTGCACAATTTAAGCAAACTCTTCTTATCAATCAAGAACTAAGAATCGGGCTACCACCCTAGGCTAGACTAGGTCTCGTGTAATCACCACTTTTCCTTATTAATAAATGCATTAGCGTTCATTCAAAACAAATTAACATAAGATAAATATGTCTCCATTCTCCTCTAACCATTTCTCTTCTTCCTCTTTCTAAACAATAAAAAGAAAATTAATACCATATTTCGATATAAATTTGTTTCATTTTTCCTTACTTTTATACTAAACAAACCCTAAAATTTACTAATTAATTAAGGTGGAATGGTCGGGAGTTCTCTGCACACAAGAAGTGAAATTTCGGTCGAAAAACACAAATTGCAATGCGAACTTATCCTTCATTAATATGTGTAACTTTATCATTCATTTTTTTTTTGGTCAAAAAACTTTATCATTCATTACACATAACAATATTTTGATTTTATTTATTTTTCATTTATCTATATATGTATGACGGGTGCTTAATTTCTCATATGTTCCCACACTTACGTACTATATTGTTCGTGATTATACATATCTTGATCGCCATCTGTTTATAAAGAAATATGTTTAAGACATACTTATACTTTAATTAATAATTCCAATACATTTGTAAAATAATCAACTACAATGCAACTTTACTTTTTTAACAGTATTTAATTTTTAGATAAGACTTTATAGTTAAGATTGTTTCTACTTTGGTCCGAGCAAAACGCCAAAATCCTAGTATCTTTTTAGTCAAGATTTTGCTCGTATTTATGTTAAGTAAGATTATTTCAAGTCGGTCATTTGAAAAAGGGCTTTTAGGGCTTTTACGGTACGTCTTAATTCAATCCTGGATCATGATTCATGAGTTGAGTCGTCATCTTCTTAATTTGTTTTTCTTTCGTTCAAATTCATTTATTTTATGTGTTTTTTTGCCTTGCTTTTGTCATTCTTTGAATCTTTTGAAAATATTCTTGTTGAATTTTTTCTGATAAGGGCGCGTACATTTTTTAGCGAGATCATATGGTTATTAAAATCCCGATTCGTTGAATCTAACAGTTTTACGATTTGAAGTGATGCCGATTCTAGGTAGAGTCGTTTTATTTGTGGTAAAATCTTAATGGTCACAATAAAAACCTATAAAATTCTTTGTGCGATCCGATTTTATGTACGATTATAATGTTTTCACATTGTATATAATAAATCTACATTATATAAGATTGTTTTTACCTACTTTTAGTTATAATGTAGAATCTGACGATTTAACGATCCGATCCGGAAATCCTTCTACGATTTGATCCTAGAATTCCGATTTTAATAACATTGGTTTAATTCGTAAGTTTACGAATGATGCATTTCTTTTTGTTTATTTGACGCATGTCTTATGCAGATCGACCGAATAAGAAGCTAAACACCATGTCAGCCTGGTACAAATTAAGATCAAACCTTGTCTATAACACGTTTCGCAACTTGGCCGGGAAAAGGGCACATCAAGCCCCTACTAGTACTTATAATGGTAGTAAACCTGCGGAGGATATCAATAGGTTTGGCAGGAAATTTAAACAGATTGGTGTGTTTTCTGGCCTTGCCATATTAGTTTTTTGTAGGCCTGATTACGACTTGTTGATCACAAATTATTATACGGACAAGATCCACTTCAATCTTGTGCCAACATTCATGGAAAAGAAGTTGATAGGGTGGAAAATTGAAAAGATAAAGGAGGAATTCAAGGAGGATGTGTTGTCGCCGGATCACCCTCATACAATGAGGGTGAGCTTAATCGCGAAGAATATGAATAAATCACCCGTTCTTAGACTGCCTTCGTGTTGTTTTCCTCGACAATATGCCGAGTTGGAGGTGGTTGTGATTGATAGGCCTATTGTTCAGGCGTGTTGTTATGGTGGGAAGGTTTTTATCTTCACCGGCCTTCTTGATCATTTGGAGTCTGATGATGAGATAGCAACTGTCATTGGCCATGAAGTAAGTTAGATAGTTGGTTAATTATCTCTATTTTTGTTCATACTCATGATTTTGTATAACTGTATTTATGTTTTTGAGTTGTATATTCATTCTTTTGAGTTGCACAGTACTTTTATGAATATACAACTTAGAAACATAAATGTGCAACTTTATAATCAAGATAAAAGATGAGAGAGGTTTTGTAAATACAATAATATAAAAATATAAATACGCAACTTTATAACAGGAACTAATATAGATTGTCTACACGGTTGTACCATAATAGTGGTTTGACATATGAACCTACCTCTACCTCTGATTTAGTTGGTATATATGTATATATTTGCGTTTATATATGGATTTATGGAGTTGTCTATTCTTCCATGTGTATCAGGTTGGGCATGATTTGGCTAGACACACTGTGGTGAAGATTACAAAAATACCATGGTTAGCTTGCCGCGATTTATTTATACGGTGCTTATCATATCTTTCAGGGGGAAATCTCGAGGATATAAAGCATCCCTGCTTAAGAAAGTAAGCTCTTCTTTCATGAGAGGGCTCGTGCCCCTCCTTTTGTCAGATTTATTATTGTTAGTAGGTGTGCTTGGTAATTAATAAATAACCGTCAATTTATTCGTATTTAAAAGTGTGTATATATTCACTAACTAAACTCGTTAGCTATTTCCGACCTACAAACTTTGCAGTTTAAGTTGATTTTCTCTTTCGATTTGTTCTACGCTCGTCACTGTCTTTGTGTATATATATTGCTTGTAGGATTGAAAGAGAAGCGGATTATATCGGGGGGCTCTTGATGGCGTCTGCTGGATATGATCCGTCTGTCGCGCCCACTGTGTACGCAAGATTGAGCAAAGAAATGGTGCTTAGTGACAATTGCTCTCTATACCCAACTGGAGAGAAGAGAGCTGAATTGATTTCTCGACCCGGAGTCATGGACAAACTCATGTGTGTGTACAACAAGAAGAACTCTGCAGGCATGGATCGATCAGTATTGAATAAATAGTGATGTTTCTTACATTAGTTCATGCCAATCTCTATCCTTTTTTCTTTCTTTCTTTTTTTTGAATTGTTAGACCTAGTTTGGTTTTATATCTATTTTCTTATTGTGCATTGTGATAGAATCTTACGTTTTTTTTTAATATTTTGATAATGTGAGTTTGGATCAATTCAGATTTAAGTTAGGGTACATGGAAAAGGAGAGCATCGGTGCTAAAATTCAACTATTCAAGATATTGATTCTCTTATGATTGTACAGTGTTTTTTTTTTTCAAATTTTTTTTGACAAGATTTAAATATTTTTATACTTTTAAATTAAAAAAAATCAAAAAGTGAGGTGCTAAAAATTTAATGGATAAACATTCTCTAAGGGTAGTAATATAACTACCGTCATTTAGATACAAACTAATTTGTGTTTTCTTTTCATTAATTTATTGGATTTCTTGCTAAAAATATCGATATTAAATCCGAAACTCCCCGCAGATGGCCAGTGACCCGAGGAAACGAAAGAATCGGTTTGTATTTTTTAGAGATTAGGTTACTAAGTGCAACTATTTTCAAAGGTGATGCTATTTATTAGGAGAGACCAAAAAGATGAACATCTTAATGGTAACAAATATAAAAGTTCTCCCTATGTGTCTAATAAATGTTCTATTATTTTATAGTAATTTCCAACTTAAATTGCAATAAATATATTAAAGTTTTTTTGAAAAAAATTAAATAAATACTTACAATTGCCTATTAATTTTCAAAAAGGTTCATACATAAAATTGCAAAATTTACTCACTGAGAAAGCAAATATTATTGGATTGTTTCCAGATGCATAAATATAACCCTAAGTTCAAAATCTTTCTGCTTTAAAACTAAAAACTACAAGTATAAATTATGAAATGAATGTAAAATTACTAAAGTAGGGTGCTCAGGTAATGGACTCACATGATTTCTGTTCAGCTAAAGAGTTGAGGGTGTCCCAGCTTCTCTGCATATGAAACGGTAAGGGAGCTACCAAGCTGACGGTATCAAGATTCGAGAAGTCGTAATCCGGGTCCTCTGATGCTTGCTGAAGGGCCACTGAAATGTTTGGCAAATTCATCTGTTTGCAATGAAGATGTAAACCGGGCTGTTTCTCGGTTATACTTCCAGATTCTGCTAAGTGCAAACCGAAATTTTCTAGCTGACCGGCATGGCTTGTTTTGATACCGGGGAAAGGCTTCCATTGCCGATGAGCCTGCCAACCGTATTTATAGTCTCCTACTATTGGAGTTCTTAGTACCTCAGCGCAGTGTACTCGGAGCTGAATTTGGGTCAAACATTAAGAATTTCTTCAAATTAATCAAACATAATCGAAAAAACTGTATTCAACTTGATTTATACCTGATGCTTCCTGCCAGTTAGTGGGGAGAGCTCCAACCATGTAAAGCCTGAAATTCAATACAAATTTGTTCCTTGCACAATTAAGCCTCAGTAATGATGTGTATGTCTTAATACATCTTAATACAAGAGTTTTCAACTGAGAATGCTTTTGTAGTTGAAAACTAACCGTAAGGAGAAGTTCCAATGACACGGTATTCTGTCACAGCATGCTGGGATGATGTTGAACGATCACAAATGGTAATTCTTTCTGATTTTCCATTATCCACTAGAACCTGATTGCAATAAGAACAATCTTTTTTAATCGGTGCAGAGAGATGCTTGAAAATTTCTGAGTGTACAAGAAAGAAAAGATCAAAAGAATGTACTAAGTTGAAACATATTTATATGCCAATCTTCCAAAAAATGTGCTTATAATTACATACTCCAAGGCCACAGGCATCGCCTCTAAACTAAGATGGAATTTAGTTTGCAATGGTGGAAGACAATGACATGTCTTTGTTTTTTTTTTAAGTTGAGAAGAGTAACTAATAAAAAATATGTTCATAAACTAAGAAACTATAAGCAAAAAGATGGTATAATCATATATTCAGTTCTTCACAAATCAAAAAAATGCAGCAAAAAAGTTGGAAAAGCAATGGATCCATACTTTCGTCAGTGGAACATCAATGATCCCCTTCAAGCATCTGGGAGATCCAAAGACGAGTGCCAAATATCTCTTTTGAAGAAATCTCTTCCCATGATCGCGTCCCTTCAATACGAAAACAAAGGTTAAATCTAATGAAGCAGTCTAACCAAAAAAAAAGAAAAGCATAGCATATTGCATATGCAAGCTTCTAATGAAAGACTGACATTATCAGATGCTCCAGCAGTTTTCTCATGAAAAATAGAATGTAGGACAGTACTGCTTGTTTGTGTCCTCCCCATAACCAAGATGCCACTACAATCTCTATCAAGCCTGTGCACCTTACAAGCACAGAAAGTTCAATCCCTTGTAAATATAATAAAGGTTGTATAAACTTTATCAGATTCAAAAACCTGCATGAAACTCACCAGCTTAGGGGATTCTGGATATTCGTACTTAAAACAAGAAGCAGCCAATTCATCTAAACTCATTCTGATGCCAACTCCACCCTAAGAAAAAGTCGAAAATAACTTAGAAATTGCACTTCAATAAGATTAAAGGCATGAAACAAGACAAACAGCCTTCTTTTACCTGAACAGGCAATCCAGGAGGTTTGTTAATGGCAATAATCGATGAATCCTGATACAAAAATCACCAAGATGTCATAATATTGCCACAGGCACTAGTTACACTCCCAAACTCGAGTTTCAAACCTTATACAGCACAAGGCTATTGATAAAGTCGAGCTCTTCTTCATTGAAATGATATTTAATCTTCTTGGTGGGTGGCGCCTCAACTGTTATAGGGAGAAAGATCTTATCTCTATCGTTCATCAAATCCTTAGCGGTAACCTTCACAAGATTACAAACAGCATCAATCAGGTAAGGCCATCCTTACAATATTTACTTGTATGATTAAACATAGAAGCCAAGTTCAAGGATTTCCTTTATGATACCATTAAAAACACTGCAATCCTTACCCTTTTCAATCGAAGTTTTGGACCTTCAACCTTGACACTCTCTCCTTGTGAATCACAACACTCTCTTCTGACCTATTAGAACACCAAATTTGAGCAATTTGTCATATAGACAAGACAACACATTTAAAAACACACTGAATTTAGTGAGACAAATACAGCTTTATTCCATAGTGCGTGAGAATTCGTACAATCTCCTAAGCCTGAATTTGATTAATTTTGTCACCAATTCACTCTGATATACAATGGTTAGATAAGTACAAGTGATTTAAATTGAAGGATGAAGACATAAAATCCTGCATTAAATTCCATAGAGCGCGAGTATTCATACAATATCAAGCTCTGAATTTGACAGATTTCGTCACCAATTCAATCTGATATACAATTATAATAGTGATTTCAACTAACTACAATTCAAATTGAAGGATGAAGAAAAGAAACCTGTCTCAAACGAAACAGCTTCTGGACGAGCGACCTCGGAATCTGCGGGCAGCAACGAAGCACCCATTTAAGAGCGGTGGTGGACGTCGGGGCAACAACGGTAGAAGCGGCGTTGTCTGCTTCAATTCGCCGTCTGGCGATCCTTCTCCCAAGCTCAGGACCGTCGACGGTGGGAGTAAACGGCGGCAAGGTGAGCCATTTCCCCCTATCATCTCCAACACTTTTGGGGCTCCGCTCATCGGAAATTGAATCGGCAATCGAAGTTGAGCTTGAGTAAGAGGCGGCGTGCAAGAAGCGGTTTGCTTCGCGGAAAAGGCAGGAGATTGTGGCCGCCGGAGTGCGGAGGAAGACACGGCGGAAGAGGTCGGTTTCCGCCATTTTGGAAGGTTTGTCTTACCGGTTTCCGCCTTTATGATACTTGGCCCGTGGGCTTTTGTTGGGCTAAATGGCCCAATTACCCTTACCGAAATGAGGCCCATTGTTTATCGTTGAAATATTTTTTTTTAAAACACTATAGCCCGTTTGTTCCCATACGGGTTGGAATAGGAATCACTCGTACCCTAATATGGATTGGTTATGAAATTACGTGTATTTGTTTGGTATGAAAATCACCTATTCTTATTCTCTCGGTTAAAACAAACATGTGTATTTGTTTGGTATGAAAAATGTTATTTGTTTTGTCATCAGAGATAATAGAGGTGATGTCGGAGAGAATGGGTTCAGAATAGATTGAAGACCGGTCAATATTACAAGCTGAAACTTTAACCATATACAAAGATATACAAACGACTCTATTTATGGGAATTCAGAAATCAGAAATTAAAAGTGATATCATGATATTAATTAAAGCTCAAAGACAGGACGGAAAGTGTTCCTAAAAAATTGAAATTTTAGTGACTGATCTCACGATAAAATGTTCTTATCTAAATGAGTGGGTCTTCTCCCACATGGCCACATTGATCTTTCTCCAAACTCTGTTGAAGATAAAATTGTCAAATTAGAACACTTTAACACTCATATCATCTAATAGTTTTTAAAAATCACCCAAAATTTTATGCTTTCATCCACAAGATATTATTGATATTACATAATCAACTTTTTACCAAACTCTTGCCTAATAAGAAAATCACGAAACAAGAAATCCTTTAAAATTCATAATGTCTATAAATCATTGTTCCCTCTTTTCAAAACTTCAACCGATTAGACTCCACAATAAGTTTATGGAAAATTTTCCCTCTTATATACCCCATAACGATAACGATTGGAGTAATAGTTATTTACAAATGGTATTTTTGTAAGGAAATGTAAAAATGTGTAAAATGGGAGTAAATTTAACGCGAATAACAACAACATTAATCTAGTGTTAACCCGTCTCAAGCAGAATTTGGGAGCCATAATATATATATTCTTGCTCCAATATAAAATGAGAGGGTGTATGAAGACTACCAAGATATTATTATTGTTTGAAACATCTAAGGAAAGTTAAAATTAATCTATATGATAATGATAATTGAATTTAGTTAGAATACACCAAAAATAATATAGGAATTATATTTATCTCAAAGGTATTGTATAAAAGTCAATGAACATGAAAATACGCCTTATTTATGAATATTTAAAATTGTTTCTTCTACAAACAATAAAAATATACAATACGTGACATGCATCTAAGCTCACTTCCTAAGAAGTATAGTTTTTTTTTAAAGAAAAATTTATCGAAAACCGTCCATAATATAGGTCATATTACATTTAACCACCTACTCAAATACAAATTACCATAATAAGTACACTTAGGCCTTGTTTGGTTCGATTCTCTCAGAATCAGAAACGGGAATCAAGAAGTCGATTCCAATATACTGTTTAGTTTACTAAAATATGGAATCGATTTCATCTGCAGGAATGACTCATTCCTAACCTGCAGACAAAATTAATTCTAATAGAAAATAGAAAGTATCATTCATTCTATTTTTTTTTAATTTTTTATCTTAAATCTTAAAATCATAAAACTCCTAAACTTTAAATAATTAAATTTAAAATTCATAAACCCTAAATTATAAGATTTAAAATCTAAATTTTAAACTATCATTCTCATAAATGATTCATTCTAATAACATATCAAATAATATGCCACATAATTGATTCATTTCAATTCCTGATTTCAATAGAATTCCAACAACATATCAAACTAGCCTTAAACTTCTCTACTTGTCTACTTTTCTTGAGTTTTAATGGAATTCGATCATAAATATATGTATTATAAGACAATTGATAATTTATTCTTGTGGCTCTTTACGTACTCTTAAATTCATGTCACGTGTTTTTGCATGTCACATGCTACAATTAATGTGGATCTGCATAGATAAGTACTAGGCATGACGATAGTGACATGAAAATCACCATCCAATAATTTTCCATTCGTACGTAGTGCAATAATTTCATACTATTTGGCATGATAGTGTGATCGATTAATTTTTTTTATACTCCTTCCGATTCAAACTAAATATTGTTTTAACATTTTAAATTTGATCCATTTTACATGTTGTTTTAGGTTTTTTAGGCAATTGATTAGGAGTGAGTTATGAAAATTGTTATTGGAATGTGTTTTTATTAATTAATATTATTCATTCATTGGTTGAAAAAAGTGATGAGTGATAAAATTTATAAAAAAATTTACCTTTTTGAATTTAGTTAATGTTTTTCTTAATTCTTGTGTCCAAAGCTAAAACGACAATTATTTTAAATCAGAGGGAGTACTATTTTTTGAAATCAGATTAATCCTCTAGTTAATGAATTAACAAGATTTTCTTGTCAGTTGTTGAGATTTTTTATTGACAACTTAATTGTTGATTTGAGTACTAATAAATGTACCGCTAAAATTAGGGTTGTTTAATGGGTTCAATGACCCAACCCAAATCGACCCGACTCGCAAATAGTACTAATGAATGTACTACTTTTTATGTTTTATGAAACTTGTTCTTTTGATTGACAACTTACTTTTTTTTATTTTATTGAAAACCAATACTAATAACATATTAATAATTAGAAGGATAAATATGTAAAATGAAGACCGAAATAGCTAAAAGGATATATTTTATGAAACAAAAAAATAAGACTAAAGAGGGAATACTCAAATTAGTTTTGTTCAACGGGTCCAATGATCCACAAACCGACATGTAATACATAATATTATTTTTTATAATAGTATGATAATATTTACTCTTATAATAATATATTAATATCCTAAAATCTTTGAGGTCTTGTTTGTTTTTATACCTATAATATAGGAAATAAGATTAGAAATGAGTAAAACCCATACCAATGTTGTTTTAACTGAGGGATGGAAATGAGTGATTCCCATACCACCAAGATCGATAAACTAGAGTTCATATCGATTCCAAAATTAAGGTATAAGTGATTTCTATCCCAACCACAATACTTAATTCCAACCCTGATTTATGATATTAAAACAAACGAGGTCTGAACTAGTTGTAAGTATTTATTTATTTTGTTTAAATAGGACAAACAAGTTAAAATGGTTCATAATCAAGTCAAAACAAATAAAAAAGGTCTGACCCATTTAACTTGTTTAATACGGTTAAATGAATCAATATATCGACTTATGACCCGACCCATAAAATCCGTAAACCGTAAACCATAAACGGGATTGCAAATCGAATCACGAGTCGATTGATATTTTTACAGGTCGACCCATAACCCGTAATCCTGATTACGAGTCGGGTCAGAGCAACTGGTTGAACGACCCTAACCAAAATAGAATAAGTATTATTAATACGTTAATTAGTTTTGTGTCACACACTCCTTCACTTACACTCAACATCACAAGAGATAACAATGTCTCCAACTCCGGCAGCCACGGCCACCGACAACAACCAAAACCCACCACCATCCACCACCACAACCACCGCATCCCCGCCGGCAACCCACCACATCCTAATGGTAACTCTCTCCGCACAAGGCCACTTAAACCCTATGCTCCGGCTCGGCGAACGCCTCCACTCCAAAGGCCTCCACGTCACCCTCGCCACCCCGGAAATCACGCGCCACCGTGTCCTCCACCACTCCTCCGCCACCGACTCCTCCTTCAATATCTCCGGTATCCACCTCGAGTTCTTCTCCGACGGCCTCAGCCTCGAGAGCGACCGATCCGACCTCGACCAATACTTCCGAACCCTAGCCCGGTTCGGACCGGTTCACCTAACCGGTCTAATCCAAACCCTCCACAGCCGTCCGATCTGCATCGTCAGCACCCCGTTCGTTCCGTGGGTTGCTGACGTGGCGGCCGATCTTGGCATCCCATGCGCCATGCTTTGGATCCAGCCTTGCTCACTCTTCTCCATCTACTATAGATTCTACAACAAGATCAGTCCTTTTGACTCTACTTGCCAAGATGAAATCCTGGCCGTCGATATCCCGGGCCTTCCTTTGCTCCACACCGTTGATCTCCCGTCCTTCATCATGCCGTCGAACACCATCACGAGCATCACCGGCGTGCTTTCTCAGTCCTTGCTCCCCACCAACAAGCTCAAATGGGTCTTGGCGAACTCCTTTGACGAGCTCGAAACCGAAGCGATCCGAGCCATGTCCGGTTTAGTCCCCATCAAACCGGTGGGCCCTCTAATCTCCAGGAGCCTGTTCGGAGATGACGACGAGGACAAGGGACAGAGTCAGAAATTAAAAACAGGGTAGGTTAATTTTCGTTAGATCTTTCTAGCCATCTAATTTTTTTTGTGAATGGCAGTATCCGTGAGAGTCGAATCGAAAAACTCTAGATATTATTCTTAGAGATTTAATCGCACTAAATGTCCGAAGGCTTTCTTAACTAGGCAGCTAATTTACTACTAAATTTACCTTTATTTTTATTATTTTCTGACCCCTAGGTCTGTCGTCGACGACGGGGGGTTCGACTTGTGGAAGGCCGACGAGAGTTGCATGGAGTGGTTGGAGAAGCAACGGCCTAGATCCGTTGTGTACGTGTCATTTGGTAGCCTATTGAATCTTTCGGAGGAGAGCAAGGAGAGCATTGCGGCCGCGCTTGAAAAGACGAAAATGCCCTTCTTGTGGGTGATGAAGGCGGCGGAGTTTAGTGTCGCGGATGGCACGGTGGGGGTCGGGGGTGGTGGGGCGTTTTCGGGGCTCTTGGAGGCGGCACGTGGGAGGGTGGTGGAATGGGCGCCACAGAGCCTGGTGCTTAGGCACCCGGCCGTGGGGTGTTTCTTGACGCATTGCGGGTGGAACTCGGTGTTGGAGGCGGTGGCCGCCGGAGTGCCGCTCGTTTGTTATCCACAATGGACGGACCAGCCCACGAACGCTAAGCTCGTGGAGGAGGTGTTTGGAGTGGGGATTAGGTTGTGGCCCAATAAGGAGGGTGGGGTCGGCGCCGAGGAGGTTGGGAGGTGCATTGAGGATGTCATGGTGGGGCCCGATTCGGGGGCGATTAGAGCTAGGGCGGCAGAGTGGAGGCGGGCCGCTAAGGAGGCGGTGGGCGAGGGCGGGTCGTCGGACCGGAATGTTCAATGGTTTGTTGATGAGATTGTCAAGTTGTCCGGTGTTAGTCAAATTGTGTCTTAGAGCCTATTTAGGTCGTGCTAATAATGCTTTATCTTATATTATAAGGCATAATTTATATTAAATTTTACATTATAATGCAAGATAATGCGTTATTGGATGCGATTCAAATAGGCCTTTAAATAAAACTAGAGGGTTTCGTATTTGATTACATTTGAAATTTGCAAGGAATGTTAGTGCTTAATTTAGTCAGTAATGGAAGTGCTATGAGTCGTCAAGACATAGTGTAATGTTATTTTTTTTCACGAGACTAGAGCCTTGTTTTACTTATGAATGAAAAACATTTTATGTTCAAAATATGTTTTAAACTGTCTTTATGTGAAAAGAAATAATATGTCACATATTTTGAACAAAAATTACTACATTTAAAGTAGAACAAGGCCTAGCCTAGGTGTGTGTCGGTCGAATGTAAGAAGCATGTGTATCATGCATGGTTTATGTAGTATCTTCATAAAGCGTGTTTGGATGACAAAATGTTATACTCCGTATCATATCATATAAAAGTGCTTTATTGCACTTTAAATGCATTAATTAGTTCTCCCATCTTATGTTATGTTGTGCATAAATCCCATATGATACTTGCGTCCAAACAGACCGTCAGAAAACAAAAAAATTATTTATAAGGAATCAAAGAAAGTGTCGAAATACAAAGAAAATCACACAAGTAAATATCAATTGTGATAAGTACACAATGTTTCTGTTTGATTTTAGTAGGAGCAAAGAAACGTTTTAAAAATTTCCGCATAATTTTGTCTAAGCTCTGCCTAGACGCTGAAAGGTACTAGTCCGTATAGTCTTTCAGTTCGTTTAGGAGACCGCCTAGCTAGTCCGTCTAGACACTGTTTAATAAGACCGCCTAGTCGCTAGGCAAAAACCGCTAAGACCCGCCCAACATTTTTTAAAACACTTCATACAAGTATTAGTCCGTCTAGACACTGTTCTCAGAAGCATGCTAGTGGTGGCGATTGGAATTGTATTTTTGCCACCACTATTTGGTGGATTTGGAAGTGGCGTAACCAATGCGTCTTTGAACTTTCCCCTTTTTCAGGCGACCGTACGAGATTGGTACTTGAGCAAGCTTGGGCAAGTGCTACTGCTTTGACTATGGATCGCCCGGACTCAAGTAGAAGGGAAGAACACTTTGTCATGTGGACAAGGCCGGTAGATTCTTGGATGAAGATCAATACGGATGGTTCGGTCCGTGCGGATGGAACGGCGGCTGCGGGTGGGATTATTCTTGACAGCGACGGGCAGTGGCAGGTCGGTTTTGTTCATTATATTGGTATATGCACGGTTCCTATGGCTGAACTATGGGGTGCCTTTTAGGGACTTCGTTTAGCATGGGAACGGGGGTACAAGAGGGTATGCCTTGAATTAGATTCACAATTAGTGTGCCTACTTCTTAGCAAACCTGTGGATCGTTACCACCCTTTATTTAGCCTGGTCGCTCAATGCCAAGGCTTCATTCGGAGGAACTGGCTTGTTCAGGTCCGGCATATTTTTAGGGAAGCAAACTGTGTCGCAGATTACCTTGCTTCTTTTGCTTTTTCTTTTAGCCTAGGATATATTTCATGTATTGCTTGATCCGCCTGAGGGTGTTATTTCCTTGCTTAGTGACGATGTAAGGGGTCGGGTTATCCCCCGTTTGCTGACTACTTAGCCCGTTTTTTCTGATTAATAAAATGCCACCTTGAGGGGCCGGAGAGTACCGTCTCTCCTTCGACCAAAAAAAAAAAAAGTATATAATGCTACTTTTTTTTTCCCCACTAATATACAATGCAGTATTTTTGACGTAGAAGAATTCCACTTTTTTAGTTGGCAATGGGCTGTATTTTTTAAGGCTGGGTTGTTCTGATTTTAATGGGCTATAGTTAAATATCAGATTGGGCTTCAAGCCCTTCAATATATACACTTAATTTTTTAGTCTAGGTTAAGCTCATTGAAATAATTTTTTGTTAGTTTTGATTATATGTGATAAAAAAAATTATAAGGTTCTCGTAGGATTTTAGTTTCTAAAACAAAGATGTTGCTTAGCTTATGCCCTTAGAAAAACTGTTTTATAATATTCAATAAGACTATTTATTTAAAAACTAAACCCTAAAAAAATCTAGGGATTATACATGATTCCAAAATATCAACTAATCTAGTCAAATCTAAGCCCTAAATTCACCTTAGAGGGTTTCTAACACATTCAACAATTAGGGTTTGTTTAGATTCTAATCATAGTATAAAGTAACAATTTTTCTATAATATGCTTTACTTGATTTAATTAGATACTAAATCTTAAAAGAAATAAACCTTACAATAAAATTATACATAATTTCAAAATATAAAATTTAACCAAATTTTTTCTAATAACCTTTCTTATAACATGCTCTTAGCGCACATTATAGAAAGTCGCTAAAGTAAGTTTGCATTATGAAAACGTCATTTTTCTGTGTGTTTAGTTCCAACGAAAACCATCCAATATTGTTCATAAAATATTATTGGGTTTATAAGTCATATCTAGAAGACACACCTCTATTTATTTATTTAATAGTTTTGTTAATCCAAATTTTGTGGCTGAAAAGACCTAAACCTAAGTTTGAACTATGCCTTAAACTAATATTATTATTATGAACTTCCAACCAAAAAAAAAAATATTACTACATTATTATGAACTTATTAAATTAACACAAAGCATGGAAAATACCTTTTGGCATTTAGACTAGTAGGTAGATTAAATTATTATTTTCGTGCTAGATAGTCATACATCACAAAACTAACATTCCAATTTGATCTTGCAAAGAAAAAAAAATCCATGATAATGCAATCTCATTTAATTTGGCATTTAGACTAGCAGTTGTTCCTTGAGAAAGCTAAACGTAATAAAGCAAGTGACGAAGCTGATATAAGTTGAAGTTAAAGCTGATATGAACCGAAAATCTAAAGTTCAAATTGTTATGAGCTGAAGTTAAAACTTAAAACATATTTAAAAATTAAATTTTATAGTTGAAATTTAAAATTGATTTTAGTAGATAAATTTTTTAGACACTCAGTATACAAAGTTGATTGACTTGATTATTTAAAAAATAATTATATATGAAAAAGTATATTAAAAAATTATTTCAAATTTAAAGGTAATACATGAAAACGTTTTTAATAAGTTTTCATAAGCTCATTAAAAGTTGGGAGATATAACTTATATTATGGGCAAAATTTCAACTACCAATTCTATTAGGCTTATTTGTGAGAACTTATTTTGTCGATCGCTTATATTAGACTATAAGTGCCCTAATTTTCATAAACATATTTCTAATTTTCTAGCAACAAAAACAATGCAATAAAAACAATAAGAACTCAGAAGCATGATAGATTCCTAAGTTATTATGAATTGATAAATTTGGCATGAAGTACATGAATTCTTACAAGAAAAATTGATCGATGTTCTAGCTAGTTGCCTGTCATTTTTAAGTATCGATCAACCCAGTGACATGTAGCCGAACACGTTATGCTGTTAAATTGAAGCAAAACTAATACAAGTAACCAAACAAGACAAATTTATGAAACACCCGAATGTAGAAAGATTGTCATGTATGTATTGATAAGAATTTTGTGGCTGGTATTGGCCGTTGACATTTGAATAAACGAGTCTAGTGTTTTTAATCTTTTTATAATTAACTCGATAATGGGTGGTAACCTCTGAATATCTTTTTAGCCAAACTCAACTCAATAGCGGGGGTGACCAAACCAAACAACCAGAAAACAAATTCAGGATCGGACTTGCTTTGATCGATAACACATTAAATTATATGGGCCGATATAATGGAGATTGTGCGTGTAATAATTCTAGCACACAAGCAAGAATTAAATCTTGAATATAGACATTGTTCTATATCACCATTCACTAGACCACCGATGCAGAACATTTGCGCAAAAAATGAAATGACATAATTGTATAAATTGTTCCTTCAATTTTAGCCCATCCATTTTGACGGAGGACTGATAGGTCGTCGGTCTATTGATTTCTGAGGCCATCATTTTGTCTCGGGGAATTCTCGAGATCACCCAACGTGGCATTTCCCATATCCAGATTGAGGTCGATAATTTACAGGTAGTCAATGTCGTGCTAGGCGCTGCCCGTGAGAGATTAAGCTGATGCAATTTATCTATTATTTGCTCGTTGTTTTCAGAGTTAACAGTATTTGTCACATTTTTCGAGAATGCAAATCTGTTGTAGACAACATTACTGGATCATTTCGTCGTCATTTCACCTCATCTTCTCATCCCACTTGCAATTAATTCATTTCTTCAAAACATCATCCGTTAAAAATACCCTACGAAATCACTCATTTATTAGTTGGACTCTAATAATTAATTAACTTCCTTCCTTAACACTAGCCAAATGTACAATACTATGCAACTAGTCTGGAATAGGGTAAGCATACACGTCATCATGGTCGTCATCATTGGTCAAACTAATTTCATGTACAAGATCATCACCTTAACATTATTTAATCTCTTAACCCGGCCGGATAAGAATTACTCCCATCTTTTCATTTCGATTGTCCCAATAAATTTATCCATCTTTCAAACTTTCTATTTATATCATACTTTTCTTATCATATTACCCTTATTCAATCTTATATATTGCCTCCATTACCCACCTTTCCCATCAACTTTATTACTTTTTTCTATAAAATTACAAAAATACCCTCATCCAATCTTATATATTACCCCTAATTATCCACCTTTCCCATCAACTTTATTACTTTTTCTATAAAATCACAAAATTACCCTCATACAATCTTATATATTACCCTCAATTATTCACCTTTTCCATCAACTTTATTACTTTTTAAACTTTTTATACCCTAATTATTCAACTTTTCAACTTTGTATTAATTACCGTGCCAATTGTACTTTATGGACAAACAATTTGGGACAGAGGGAGTAGGTTATTTGGTGGCTGATGATGCGTTTTTTGTCTTCATACACAAAAGGTCCTACCTTCTCTTGTACTATCATTTTTTATCCTTTTGAATTTACTATATTACTAGTCTCTAATTACTACATAGTGAGTCTAAAAGACGTACACTTAAACCCCACCCAACAATCGTTCCAAGCATACATGATAGACCAAAAGTTAGCTACGAAACCACACACATACAACATTACACAAAAACAAAGTAAACCCCACACACACGAAACCCGGTTCTTGAACCGGGTCTATATATATAACCCGATCCTCTCCCACCTTAAAATCCATCTTGATCAAACAATTATCATTAGTACCACAAACATACGTACATATAACATTCTCCAATCAAGCTAGCTAGCTAACTCATGGGTTCAGAGACTCCTCCAACCAAAATGGTCCACGTGTTCATGGTCTCCTTCCCGGGTCAAGGCCACGTCAACCCCCTCCTCCGCCTCGGGAAGCGCATCGCCGCCAAGGGCCTCCTCGTCACCTTCACCACCTCCTCCGGCTTCGGCCGCGACATCATCAAATCCACGGGCGTCACCCAAGGCGCGCCCATGCCCGTGGGAGCCGGCTTCCTCCGCTTCGACCTCCTCGACGACGGCTGGCCCGACTCCGACCCCCGCCGCCAGGACCTCGACACCTACCTCCCCCACCTCGAGTCCGTCGGCCGCCACGTCATCCCGGACATGCTCCGCCACCTCGCGGCCGACGGCCTCCCCGTCTCGTGCCTTATCAACAACCCCTTCCTCCCCTGGGTGTCCGACGTGGCGGCCGACCTCGGGCTCCCCACCGCCATGCTGTGGGTCCAGTCTTGCGCGTGCTTCCTCTCCTACTACTACTACGCCAACCACCTCGTCCCGTTCCCCGACAACGAAAACCCGAACGCCGACGTCGAAATCCCGAGTCTACCCTTGTTGAAGTACGACGAAATCCCCTCGTTCCTCCACCCTTCGACGCCGTACCCGTTCCTCCGGCGCGCGATCCTAGGGCAGTATCGGAACCTCGATAAGCCGTTTTGCGTGCTCATGGACACGTTCGACGAGCTCGAGCACGACATCATCGAGTTTTCGTCTAAGGTCTGCCCTATAAAGCCCGTCGGGCCGCTTTTCAAGAGCCCTAGGGTGGTCCTCGACACCGTGCGCGGGGACCAGATGAAGGCGGACTCCGGCTGCCTACGGTGGCTCGACTCGAAGCCGGAGAGGTCCGTGGTGTACATCTCGTTTGGGACGGTGGCTTTCTTGAAGCAAGAGCAGATTGATGAGATTGCATATGGTGTGTTAAACGCCGCCGTTTCGTTCCTTTGGGTGATGAAGCCGCCCCACCCGGATACCGGGCGTAAGGCCCATACTCTCCCCGACGGATTTCTTGATAAGGTAACGTTACGTGAATTAGTTTAGTATAATTTATTGGACAATTATTCTTTTTGCGTAAGAAATATACATGTACAATATAGTTGACTATTAGTTGAAATGTTTAAATTATGAAGGATCATGATATTTTTATGGTCGTTAACTAAATAATGGGATAAGAGAAGTGACATACAATCGCTACAAAAACAAAAGCAACTTACAATTGATTTTTTTAATACTTTGTTTAAGTTTTAATCATTCATTCAGAAATAGGTGTCGTTTTAAAATGTCTTAAAAAGTGAGAATTTATGTGATTTGACTTAGAAATTCTCAATTTTATTGAGATATTTTTGTTTTATTTATATATTTAGATAATTATTTTTAATTAATAGAAAAATATTGGAAAAAAGTGTAATAAAATATGTTAAATACTAAATATTGTTGAGAAAAAATTATATTAAAGGACGGAGGGTATAAGATAAAGAACCAAAGAACGATGGACGTAGCAATATATTATTCCAATTAGCTATTAGTTCATTTGGTTGGCGTACGTCTAGAGATATTCAACCCTAAACCTACATAAAAAACTTACAAGTGGAATAGATTTTAAGGGGATTATGTTGAATTGCACGTTATCATTTTAGAAGATGAGGTTAAGAGATATGGGATAATTAGTAGGATATTAAATTATATTTGTTGAAGTTCGATGGACTGATAAGTCGAGATTATGCATGTAACAAATCTTATATATGAGTACAACGAGGTTGTGATAGCAATGGTACAATTCTTATGAAAAAACACCTTTTTTATAAGAGAATAGGTTATGGCGGCCGCTAACAAATAAACAATCTCTCTAGAACAACTTGAAGAATGAGGTTACTTTTTTGCCTTAAAATAAGTAAAAATTAATTAGTTTTCATGTGTTTTCAGAGAAATAGTCAATACTTTTCATAAAAAATCATACTTTTTGAAACAAGTGGATGGATAATTTACAATTCCATATAGACTAATTCGTATATATACTCATATTGTAGGTGGGAGATAACGGTATGGTGGTGGAGTACAGCCCACAGGAGAAAGTCCTAGAACATCCAGCAGTGGCTTGCTTCGTAAGCCACTGCGGGTGGAACTCCACCATGGAGGCCCTCACCTCTGGAGTCCCCATGGTGGCGTTCCCCCAGTGGGGCGACCAAGTCACGGACGCCAAGTTCCTTGTCGACGTCTTTAAAGTTGGCGTTAGGATGGGCCGAGGCGACCACGAGCACAAGGTGGTCCCTAGGGACGAGGTGGAGGCTTGCCTGAGGACGGCCACGACAGGGCCCAAGGCGGAGGAGATAAGGAGGAACGCCGTCGCGTGGAAGGAGAAGGCCGAGAAGGCGTACGAGGAAGGGGGATCGTCGGATCGGAATTTGGAGGAGTTCGTGGAGGAGATTAAGAGGAGGAGCAGTGACGTGGTGGAGAAGTATATGAGATTGGTGGCGGATGGGGCGGAGGAGGCGGAGGACGTCGGCGTGGCCGTGGCGCCGGTTAGCTAATTGATGTTCTAGTGGTATAGATCAATTCATCGACCACTTTGATACTATGTAGTATCATAAGATTTTCGTCTCGACTTTCACATACAGTTCTCTCGAATAGTTCTCTCGAATAAAAAGAAGTAGCTATTTTGATAGTTTTTATTTAGATATATATTGTAAGTTATAGTTTACATGAATTTTCTTTTGTTGGTTGGGTTTGTATATATAAAAATAATATGAAAATAATAATTTACTATGTCTGTTTTAGAAAATAGTTTCATTTAATCCTTCTAATTTTGTTAAAAGAAATTTTGTGAGTAAATATTAGTGAACTACGAGATGTTATTAAAAATTAAACTTATGTAAATCCTTTTATTTATTAACTTTAAATATAATGAGCATTTTAAAATAATAAATACTAGCGATGAGTAAATAGTATCTTTTTTGGTTCATTTAGTGGTGACACATTTTGTGTCGGTTAGGCTCTGGGATCCCGGTTGAACATGAATCGGTTCAAACTGAATTTTTAAGTCAAATCAACAAATCGAACTAAACCGAAACCGATATTATTAATTCGGTTTATGGATTATTATAATTCCTGTTCGGTTTATGGATTCTTATAAATTCAATTCGGTTCATTTTGGTTTGAATTTTGCAAAAAATAATGTCCTATTTATTGTCAACCAAGTCGAACTAAAACCAACATTATTTGATTCTGTTTCCGGTTTATAGATTTTCCGAAATTCACTTTGGTTCGATGTAGTTTAAATTTTCTAAGGAATAATCTTATATTTATCTAAAATCGACCAAAACCGATATTTTCGGTTCACCTTAAATATATTTCGGTTTTTAATTCGGTTCAATTTGTATCGATTCGGTTCGGTTTTAAACCGATGCTTAACCCTACTCGGGATAAAACACTTCTTCACAAATTTTAAAATCAATCATTTTTAGGAAAAGAACTCAAAACCTCTAAATGGCGTTTCGTTTTTTTATTGGTCGACATAATTGATGGTGTTTCGATACGTACCTAAGTGGACTCTCACTTTCTTAAAAGATATTGGCAGGCATATAGTCTCCATACCATATCACATGAGCCATTCATTTTTGTAAATGCGTATGCATATAACGATTGCGGCTAGACAATCAATAATGTGCAAGGTACTACGTGACAACCTAACTTTTTATTTTTGGTCGAACGTGACAACCTAACTATTTATCATTGATTGAAATCAAATTAAGAGCTCGTTTGGTCACAGGTTATGAAAACGAAAATAGTGTGAATTTAGTCCATTTTCATGTCTTGATGTATTAATGAATCTTTTTAGCTAAGCTCGCGACACTTCATTTTTAATACAAAAATAGGTTTGCGGTTTTAAAATGGTAAAATTATTTGGTTCTACTATATATCCTCTACACACAATTTTGATTTAGGTATGCGAGCCAACTTTAAAAAAATGTCATTAATGTATCATAATATTGAAATTGACCAAATTTATTTCCTTTCTGTTTCCGTTTTCATAGTTTGCAACTAAATAGACCCTAAAATAGCGCATTAATCCAAATTGACTTGCTCTTAACCTAAAAATAACTTGCTCTACTATAATCATCCAAAAAATCAGGGCTAGAGTTAGTGTTCTAAAAAAATCTACGCGGATTCTAGACGGATAGGGACCGTCTAGCGCCTAAACGACCTAAACAGGTGCCTAGACGGGCTAGCACATTCCATCACCTAAACGGGACCTAGACGGAGTTAGGCGGGGATTTCTAGAACAATGGCTAGAGTACTTACCAATTAATTTATAAGAAAAAAAAGGTGGAAAAGCACAACCATTTTGCATATAATCTCTTGGATTTATCATTCAAGAATCAATAAATACGGATTAATTCACAAAACTACAAAAATGGCTGAAATTTCAACAGAAAAATGTTGTGATGCAGTTAATGTAGAAGAAGCCAGCAATATATGAGTGGTAGCTGTCCATGAATGATTTTCAATCACAATCCGATTAGGGGTAGATTGGGATGGGCTCATGGGCATGCCTTTAATGCAATATTTTTCCTCACAATGATTCTTATCTTGTGGCCACCCAAAGTTTTGTGCATTTTCACTTTCATGTGATTATAAATAATTTGCATGGTTCCAAAATATTTAATGAAAACAATTCCAATTCCGTGTTTTGACTTGTTAGACTTGTGAATGAGATTGCTTGGTTTCTTGTTTTTGATCCAAGATTGTGCTACTTGGTAGTCTTGATGTCCAGTAGTTTCATTAATGAGAATTGAGAACTAGAAATGTCAAATAAAGTCTTGTCCCGATCCCAACCCGCTCAAAGTTTATAGTAGCGTTGAGCATTGGTCGGTTCAAACTGAAATTTTAAGCCGAACCGATCAAACCAAACCGAAACTGATATTATTCAGTTCGGTTTTTGGTTTACTAATTTCGGGAATTTTTGTTTCGGTTAAATTTCGGTTCAAAATTTATAAAGGATAACTTTCTAGTCATCCCCAACAGATAAAACTGAACCGAATTGGTTCGGTTTTTGCCTTAGACCAAATTTTGGTTTTCGATTCGGTTCAGTTTTTGTCAGTTTGGTTCGGTTTTGAACCGATGCTCAGCCCTAGTTTATAGAGTTAAAATCGAACCCGAAAATCAATAGGTCAAGCCGTCAAGAGCAACTCAAATCCGACTAACTCAAATACAAATGGATTGGGTCGATACGCCCGTTGGGTTGAATTGATTCATTGTTTGACATATATATATATATATATATATATATATATATATATATATATATATATATTTAATTCAAAAAGCTAAATTGTTGTTATCAATAAATATTATTTTATTTAAAAATAAATATACTTATTACATGAATTTATTTATTTTAATAACGTCAAAAAAATGACGCTCTAAACCCGTCGAGTCAACCCGATCCCACACCAAACCAGAACAAGTCGACTTGATTGGCCAGTGCATTTTACAGACCCAAACCCGAATCCGACTCACCGTCCCGAGCCTAACCAACCGGTCCAGCCCCATTTGACATGTCTAATATTAATACCCTTTACTATCAAACTTTGTAAGCAATGAACAAAGATCTCACCATGAACAACAAAGTATCAATCCAACTCCACAAAGTAGAAGCAAGTCCCTTTCTATCACAGATGAGAATCTGTTTTTATTTTTCCCATACACTAAATTAGATAGATGAACACAGCCACACAAGGAAGGGAGTTTGGGCTAGAAATGTTAACTCTTTACCATGCTATAAGATGTCTGTGTCAAATTATACACAAGATAACAAAGATCAACTGGTGTGTTCAAGTTACCAGAATATTGGACTGTGGAGTAGCAAGAACCATATTGGATACTCCAACCTTCTGGCTTCAAGTTCTCAACCTGAAAGGTATTATTTACATCAATCAGAGTCATGAACCACACACATTGACATCAAGCCAAAACAAAAAATGGTGTCCTGGTCCTAGATGTCCCCAGACACAAGTCTTGTCCCATTGTTGTTTGTCTTTACCTCATTCAAAGACATGGTTTGAATAATATATATGGTTTCTAGAAGCCTGTAGTATTCTTTTCCTTATTGGTTTAGGCCATTAAAGTACATATACCATTTGATTGTTGATTTGGGCACATCCTCATGCTCATTGGCTTTTATACACTGCCATTGAGATGAATTTAGTCCCTATATCAATTTTTGGTGCATTCTAACTAAATTCAGTTATTATTGTCACATAGCTGAATTTCAGTTTTTCTTCAGTTTATCAGGTGTACCCCCTTCCCCTTGGGCAGGGGTACCCTCGTCTTGACCCCCGGATTCCGCTGTAGCGGAACCTCACTGGGTCAATGTTGTTGTTGTTGATACTACCAATATAATTATAATTATTGTAAATCAACAAGGAAAGAAACTCTCAACATACAAGTCTGGAAGAGTATGAAAACAAACTTTCAAAGGATGAACTAGCTGATATACTCAAGAAAGACAACCATAAAAAAAAAGTTGAGGGATTAGTTTTTAAATATATGAGGACAAAATCCCCTCATAAAGTGGTTGGAAAAGTAGAGAGTAGGTCATGGAAGATAAGGCCATGATACAAATGCATTAACCAGACAGCACAACTACTACATCTATGATGTAAATAATTAAACTACAAAAATCATTAATTCAGTGTTAATGAAGTTCCTCACCTAGCAGCTTTATTGTGATTCATAACTTGAACTTGTTGACAGTTGAAGAGACCTGTCCAAGCACAAATGAGCATCAATCAAGAGTGAGATATTTCAGGAATTGGTTAAGGCAAGATACTGCAAAAGTGAGATCAATAGTTAGTTAAAATTACAGGAGTAAAGTAATGAACATAGTAATTTTTTAAAGTAGCTGCATCAACACTTCAAGAAGTGACAGCAAAAATAGAGAAACACAGATCACTATTTCCAGTTTATACTCTTCTTTGCTCCTTTTATGCAACCAAATTCAAAGATCACAAAAAACCTTCCAGCTTGCTTCATTGAATATAACCGAGTACTTGAACTTACATACATGTATAGACAGTATTTACATAAGCCATCAGTGGCAGATAAGATAATAGGATGTGCTTAATTAGGTAGTACTGTGACTGTTCCATGATCTGAAAAACTTAATCATGTGGTCATAGAGATCTTGCTTTGCATTTACACTCAATACAAAGTCTACATGACCATAGTTTTCCAGATAAAGTAGCTCTGTCTTGCAGGTGAGCTCCTTGAGAGTGTGCTCCACATCTGTGATATCAGCCAATGCATCTTTGGCTCCATAAGCCATCCATACAGGTAGCAGCTCTGGTATAGTGCTAAGATCAAATTTCGGGGGCTTTGAGGAACCATATACTTGCAAGTTTTTCCATATTCCATAGTCATACTTGGCAAATGCACCCTTGCGAATCACTGCCAGGGGAAAAAAACGTGAACTCATCATCCAAAATTCAAAACCTTGGCTAGTAGAAAAGATAGAAACAATGAAATTAGAGGAAGCACATTGATAATCATTTATTTCTTAAATAAAATGTGATATCAAGATAATAACTTCATTACTTGCCACCTGATATATTTCCCATCTAAAAAAGTTCTTAATGAGAGAGAGTAATAGACTAACTTTCCAGCTCTACATGTTATAACCCCCACCTTTTACATGCTTGCTCCAAACACATAATAACATATACTGCTCCTTTAAATAATATTACACCCACAACAATACTAGCTACCCTGGATAAATAATACATTGATTTTAGAACCGAAATACAAAGGTAACAGGTATGATACATTGATACCTCTATTACACAGGGCAATACTGGGTCTAATGGTATAATCATTCATAGGCAAAGTTATTCCCTTGTTGAAAAAACACACATTTTCACACCCAATACCAGAAAAAGAAAAAAAAAACTCATCCAAGATGTAAGAGATCTTACTCTGGAATAAGTGGTTCAAATTCTTGGAAGATGACGGGTGAGGTATATACTCAAGATAGAAATCCACCCTTGAGTTATTAAAGCAACAATTCTCCCCTGCAACATGATTAAACTTGAGTAAGTGCAACAAGCAATGATAAAATTTGCATGAAGCACCAACAACAAGTCAGATAAAAGGGAATGTTAACACTACAGTTCCATATCTTGTTACATCGGATAACACCATTCTATTTTTCTTTAGTGGTCAAAAGAGACAAAAAATGAAGAGCTTTTACCTGTTATAGATGTCAAGAGGTTGTCGCACTCCAGATGTCCATCACAAACAGAATCCAATATGTGAACACCCATATCACTGCAATCATCAACAGAGAACATTTTACTTCATAATAATAAAACATGTCATGTTCCATTATAAAACAAAACAGTTTTGTACGACAAACAATACCTTCTGAAGTTAATTTGATGAATTCCCATAGCAAGAATCATCTGTAAGAGAAGGTAATCAGTGTTCAATAAAGAAAGATAAAATAAAAAGATTATACTGATAGTTCCATTTGAAACTAATAGTACCTTATCAATATGCATGCTGACCATTCGAAGAACCAGTGGAGCACTAACATGTCCCAAGTATGATATAGGAGACAAAAGTGCAGCAGCCTTGACCATTTGCACTATACTTGGGTGAGTAAGAGCAGCCAAAGACATTATCGTCCCCTTTGAAGCAGGAGTTAACTTATAATCAAGAAGTGCACAGGCAAGAAATTTTGAAAACACTATATTCCTATTCAAAGGGAAAGGAAGAAACAAAAAACTGAAAGTGAAGAATATCTGAAACCTGTGAATGTCCAACAAGGAATATTTTTGAGTTTGTTGTCGAATATATGTAAGTAATCATTCCTTTAAGATCAACCAAAGCCAACTCTTCCCAGCTCCAATCCCAGAATGCCTGTACACTTGTACAGAAACAATAGTTAGCGACTGGATTTTGGTGGATATTAGCCCTTCCTAGCTATAACAGTTGAGATTGGTTAAATCATTTCTATAATATGAAAGGTAATAAGGTACACAGATAACCATCAAAGGCATGTAGATGAGGCAATGTACATGCAAGGCGATGTGAGGTATTATAGCATATCTTGATCAAAAGAAGTTTCCCATTTTCCTCCTAACCTAGTTGTTCTAAGTTACATTTTCCACTGCTACATGGCAGGGCGTAAATGACATACCCGCTTCTGCTTTGCAACCAAAGCAGATGTATCTACAGTTTCTTCAGACTCATTAAATTTTACTATGTGATTGGGACTATATATTAAAAAGAGAGAAAAAAGGATAGCTATTATTGAATTCAAAACACCAAACTACATACCTTGTCTCTTTTAGATAGAGATACATGCCCATGACTCCAGCGTGTTCCACGCACATTGCCAATCCATACATCAAAACCCTGATCTGCAAGTATGAAACCTAGTGACTGCTCCTTGGAATTCAAAAACCATATATCACCAGCCTGTAGATAACAACTTGCAAAGTGTCACAAACCGGATGTTTCAAAGATAAAACTTGAAGATTCAAAGGGGTGATAAATTATTAAATTCTGCTTATGTTGCAAACACGACTATGTTTGAATAGGATGATCCATACTCATCATTGTTCTAGTGAAGTCACAAGTCATAACCATATTCACTCCCTATAACCAGTTAACCACCACTAAGCTCCAAGTCCAAGACTCAAAGTCCTACTCTTAGTGTATGAAGATTGGGATCAATCTGATCAAATCATCGTTCCATTTTTTCATTACATTTCTTACCTTTACATTTCCCTTAATACTGATTCATATCATGATGGCAATAGGCTATTAAAACCTAATTCCTGATCCAATCCCTACAGAAATTCTCAGAGAATGAGGTGCTGGGATTTCTTAATTCAATTGCTCACACAACATCATACATTACTCAAAATGGGGGCATGAAGGAGAGAGCAATCACCATAAACAAGCCATGCTGAAGCAAAACCGGGGGGCCAGTTCGCAAACGCAATTCCTTAGAAGGAGAACTCACTCGCTGCAAACCCAATAGATACCCATCTTCCGTTTGAAACTGAAGAAAGGGCAAACACAAAAACCCTAAAAATCAATCGAACAACGAACACGAACCAAATCAATCAAACCATGGAGATTAAAATACACATATTGCAGAATTCAGTAAGAACAATGACAGATAGAAAGGGATTGTACGATGTGCTCGGAGCAAAGGTAACCGGCGGGGCGGATGAGGTGGTCGCAGAGACTCCCACTGTGCTTTGGGCGGCGGGAAAGAGAGCTCAAGTCATCGGCGGAGATCGAGGCGGCAATCGAGAGGAGCGAGAGGATAATCGCCACTATCGACGGTGATGGCATCTTCTCCGATATGGAACGACGTCGAGGCCGATGGAACGGGGCGCGCTCAGCTCGGTTGATCATCGATGCAAGCAATAACGATCAGTCAAACCAATCAACTACTTACTTTCTATTTTCTGAATATTAATGAGTTTATTTATTTATTTTCTACTTACTTTCTATTTTCTGAATATTAATGAGTTTATTTATTTATTTTCTATTTTTTCGGTTTATAGAGGAAATCTATTTTTTTTAAGAAAACAAAGTTGAAGGCCTATTTAAATTGATCCTCATGTTTACAATTTAAAATCAATTTAGCCTTTCGATTAAATATATCTACGGTCTAGATTAGAGATTGGAATTTTAAAAAAAATAACAAAAAAATATCTACGGTGGTATATTTGTAAATATATCGAACTACTTATCTTAGACTAATATACCAAAATACCCCTTGCTCGTCCATCTTCTCTCTCGATCTGACTCGCGTCTCTCTCTCGATCAGGCGATCGACTGCGATCATGCATCATCAAATATCACTTGCTTGTCCATCTTAATTCCATTTCAAGCTTCAATTTTTCAAAATTCGATCATTCAAAAATCTATTAAAGTGCAGAGATTTCTCCCAAAACAAAAGGAAAGTCTATCAATGGTAAAATCGAATCCCTAAAATCTCAATATTGAACTTCTCACACCTTGCTCCCTTCTCACTCGCATCTGTTTGTTTGTCATGTGTGAAATTATTGTTGTTGTTGGTTTATAGAGATTGTTGTCTTTGGGGTTTAATTGCTGGATATTTAGAAATTTTGTTTTTTTAGGGTTTTTGTTCAAAGTTTTGCGCCCTTCTTACTTGTGTCTGGTGGTTTGTTTTTCTGGATATTCATGGTGAACGAGTTTGAGACTTTCTATAATTGAGAGATTGGTGAGCTAGTGTGCTTAGGGTGCTCTGAATTTGATCCAATAAAAACCACTGAACTTTCTCTTATATCAGAGGAATTAAACATGAATGTATTGCGATGTAAATTGATAAATGCACATCACATGAGACATTAAGTGGAAGATGAAATAAAGATACTTTTTATAGATGTTTTTCACCTTAACCCTAGCCGGTTAAGTATATTTCGTATTTTATATATCTCTTCTTTCTTATGTATTTACCTATTGAAAATTAATTTTAATGAGTTGTGATTTATAAACACATTGATAATCAACCAAGTCTCTCCAGTCTAGATGGTAGGTGATGACGTTTGTGATCATTAGGTCATGAGTTCGAATCCCCCTCCCTCGTTGTGACGGCCTAAGTGCCTCCTATGAACCAAAAAAAACTGGATAATAAACACATGCCCAAGTGTGAAGTGACAAGCAAAAAATAAGACAAACTTATGTGAAAAAAACAACTAGGTCACAAGCTCGAGCAACAACATAGCCAAATCACATAATTAGTGGTAGAATCCACTCGATCATCCAAAATTAGTGCCATTTTTTGTAAACTTTCAAATTTTGGGTAGCTATGTGAAAGAATATAACTGGGAAGCCTCCGATCTCCATGAAGGGGAGTCGATCATTCAGACTCTCGCCAAGGTAATTTGAATTAGATTCTATTGAAAGTTTTGATTTTTCATGTTTTATGTTATGATTACAAGTTTCAATTGTTTGTCACATTTAGAAATTGCCCTAGTTTTGTTGCTTTCAGGGTATAAGACAGATTTGCTGAATTTTTCCATGGACTAAAGATTATTGAATATTCCTATTGAGCTTGGATTATCATTTTTTATGCACTACATGATTTTTGTTTTTGTTTTTTTTGTGAAATTGATTGACTTTAGGTAGAATTGTCTAATGAGCAAGTGATTTTGCTTTTGAAATGTCTGATGATGATAGTAGAGTCGAGATGCAGTCTTGATAAGGAAGAACCAGGCAGAGAATCACTATGAAAATTTCGGTAGCCGAAGCTTAAGATGATGATCCAAATCTGCTTTAGAGTAGATTGTACATTTTTTGTGGCAATTCCGCTGAATTAATCATTTTCGAACGAAACTACATTGCATGTGAATACACCACCACTATATTCATGGAAAAGAGCACTCCATTGAAAAAGCATGTTCTTCAAACTACAAATGTAAACTTCACCGATCAATGGGTCCTCATTTCATTCAGTAAGATCTGACAATGTGAAACTTTTTGAGGACGAGATTCCAGAGATTAAATGCCATAAAATATTAATTGAAAGTACCATGTCTCTTTTTGAGGAAGATTCCAGAGATTAAATTCCACAAAATATTGATTGAAAGTACCATGTCTCAGCATGAACAACCCATCAATATAAGAGATAATGAACCAATATAAGAGATAATGAACCACGTTTCCATAAGAAGGAGATCACCTAGTACCAATAGTGAATCAGAACAGATAATTTCGTTTTATGTTAGGTCACACAATCCTAGTTGACCATGAACTGTCACAAGCATACGTCGGTAACAATGACATATGACCTTCTTAGATAAAGTTGCACAAATTCACTAATTCTGATTAAAGTCGTTGGCTTATTCGATACAATATGACATCAAACTAGATCCTCAACGGACTTATTACTTGTTTTGTCGATTGAGGATTGACTACAACCCAAATGAGATTCAAAACAAGGAAATAATAAAACGACTTACTTATACTAAATGACATCCATACAAACATGCACATTTATCTACAATAAAATTACTCTGGACTCAAAAGCACAACTCTCATACTTATTTTAGGCACGAAGAAGCCAACAGGACAATCTCTATAGGAATGCAAAGCTCTACACTTGTTTGGTTACTTGCAACTCAGTTTTGAGGAAGTAGTCAGGCAATCATGAGTCTTTGCTTCACATCCTTCTGGGGAGGCTTAAGGCTAAGAGACCTACTGTTTATGATATTCACTCGCCCTTTTTCCACTGCCAATGCTTGATACCTTCAAAGTTAAAGCATATAAGTAGATATAATTATATGGATGTCATTTTGTATAGCAAGAAATGGTCATTTGCAATTAGTGCTTTATAGTCCAGACGCTCTATCACTACAACTTCACTACTAGGCCGAAACTTGGAAGTGAAGCTGAGAACAAGCTCTTTTTTTCATTAACAATTTTTACTGTAAATTTCCTACAACTGCCATTGTTGCCCACACTAAGAATCACCATTTCGTCTTCCATGCTGCATCTGCTCCCTCTTTTTGCACATGGTTTGATGTTTTCCAAACAAATTGAATTGAAGAAATTTGAAAATGTGATGAGAGTTGAGTTTGGAATGAAGAAAGAGGGAAAACAAAGGCAGAAAAACATCCAAACTCTTTCTATGTATAGTGTCACGCAGGGCTAACACATAAAGCTAGACAGGGCAATATAATACAACACCCCTCAAACAGAGTAGGAGATCTCACTCTCTAATACTGACTAATCCCACCAACTTCTAAGACTAGCTCCCCATACAAAATGGAGACCGGTCTTTACAACTTCCCCCAGTCTTCCATCCCATCCGAATCGAGGTCCATAGGAGTTTAGGTATTCCCAGACGCTAGTGAGATGATCAACTTTGCTCCTACCAAATCATGTGAGACAAACGGCATGCCCGGGATGTAGCCTGCCTCGTCGTGACATATAGTCAGGAGGAAGCGCAGGTTGGAAGTAGAGTGTAGGAGTATCACCCCGGTAGTACTCATTCGTGGTTATCTTAGCTAGAAGAGGTTATATTCTTGTGACATTTTCCACCTCTCGATTGAATTGTTCTGGTGTAAGAACATCATGATCAAATCCATGCTCAGGGTGAATGTAATATCTCCTACACTGTTACAGTATAACATTACACATCAGGGAAAAGGTAGATTTGATGATTAATTAGAAAGAATTGGATATCGAGAGTTGCTTACCCAACCCCTAACCATGTTTGTCCTACGGTCAAAATTCCACTCCTCTACCAATCCATGCATCTGAATTAGATTTAACATATTTGTTATGGATCTTTCCTCAGGTGGAAAACTTTCAAACATGTTTGTCAACAAGTCAAGTTAGAAGCGGCGGGGCGGATCTCTATCATATGTACCAACCCAAAATCGGAGTGCGCATCCCTGTTGTGTATAATTTTGTATTATCATCCTCTTCTTGCATTTCACTTTGTAGCACTCTTTTTCATCCTCATGTGGAAAACTGAAAAAGCGGAGTGCGCATCCGAAAAACCGGAGTGCGCAAAATTTATTTTTATCCTCTTCTTGCATTTCACTTTGTAGCACTCTTTTTTTATTTTTAAGCTTGAAATTTGTTTTAATGAGACTATTGATAATTAGTTTATTTAAGTACAAAATAATTAAAGCACTAACTTATTTACATATTAAATATTAGACTCAAATGAAACCTCACAAGGAGACTATTACAATAATATAATTTTTATAATAAAAAATGTTATGAATAATGTATTTATATAACCAATTAATTAATTCTTATCTCTTAAAATTAAACTAAAATAATAAAAATATGTAGGTCTCATTAATTTTAGCCTACGAAATATCGAGCCAAATTTGACCTCCAAACTTAGGGAGCCAAAGTGAACATGGTAGGGCAAGTTTGGGTTTTTGCCCTAATATGGGAGGTGCTCTTAGTTAAGTATAAAGCCATTTAATAAACTTGTTGAAAACTCAACAAATTTGGCTTTGACTTTGTTCCACGTAGGCTTGCAAGCTTAGAGAGTCAAAGTGAAATGGTATCCCACATCGAGTAATTACACACAAGCAAGCATGAGGCAAGTCATATAAATAGGCAGGCCATGAAACATTTAAAAGGGTCGAAAAACCTCTTTGACTCCAAAACTATCTCGTTTGTCAAAGTTCGAAATGTTTAATCTCCGAGTGAGATCTCGCTATTTTACGGTATAAAGTCCAAAAAAATTTATTTGTAAAGAGTAAAAAAATAACCAGTTGAAAGGTGGGGAGGAGGAAAAATCTACGTACGAAAATCGTTTGGTTGTACGGAATCCTGAGAGTTAGTATTTAATAAAATCTCATTTATAGAGCGTATTATATCGGGTTTCAACATACCTCTGTTCCCCTGGTTGAGAGCTGGAGGGAGTGGATTGAAATGTTCTTCTTGGAAAATTGGGTCGATCCAAGGCCGATCCCACGTAACTACGATTTCTTCGTCTAAATTCTCCATGCTTTGTCAAGAAAGTTTAGTGAGAAGTTTGATTTTTTGTTTGTTTGTTTGAAAAATGCTACAATCGGTATGAACAAAAAAAAATCAGAAGCGACTTCCAACAATCAATAAAAGCATGAACAAAAAAAAATCGACCAGATCGATCGAGAATCCAAGTATCTTCGAGCAGAAGACAGACAAATAGAGAGAAATTCAGGTCCATATGAGTTTAAGTATTCCCTGACGCTAGTGAGATGATCTATTGTGCTCCTACCAAATCCTGTGAGACAAATGGCATTCCCGGGATATAGCCTGCCTCGTCGTGGCATATAGCCTGGAGGAAGCGTGGGTGGGAAGTAGATTGTAGGAGTATGAACATGGTAGTACTCATTCGTGGTTTTCTCAACTAAAAGAGGACACATTCTTATGGCATTTTCCACCTCTAGATTGAACTCTTCTAGTGTAAGAACGTCATGATCAAATCCATCCTCATGGTGAATGTAATATCTCCTACACTGTTACAGTATAACATTACACATCAATGAAAAGGTAGATCTGATGATTAATTAGAAAGAATTAGATATCGAGAGTTGCTTACCCAACCCCTAACCATGTTTGTCCTACGGTCAAAATTCGGCGAAATTTTACGCACTCCGGTTTTTCGGATGCACACTCCGGTTTTCTTATATTATTTTTTGCATTTCAAGTTTACTCCTTTAAGATTTGTTGCTTTTATTTAGGATAATTTTCTTGTTTTTATTTGTTGATTGTTTATTGTAACATATAACTCAAGTCATTACAACATTAAGAGGCAACATGAAACAACATGAATGAGTAATAAGCGTTATTGAATTTATAATGTAATAATGTATGAGTTAATGCACTAAAAAAAATGGTATGAAATATTTTACCAATGTTGTCTTAAAACATATGTGAAGTCGTTGAGGAGGAAGAAGTCTAGGGTCGTGGTGTGTGAATGTGGTTTGGTTAGGTTATCGACTAATCATGGCTTGAGAGGTTGGATCCTCTCCTTGCTCCATGTGCATCCCTAGTATGATTACATTGGCGAAGGAGTCATGAAACGAGACACAAAGAAGTGTATATGAAAAGTTTTTTTTGGTTGAAAGAGGTAAATGTGAAAAAGTTAATTATTGTTAATGTTTTTCATGCTTATATTCTTATATTTTCTTATATTCTTTGTCTGCAAAGGAGGTAAATGTGAATACTCCTTGCTCGTCCATCTTCTCTCTCGATCTTACTCGCATCTCTCTCTCGATCAGGCAATCGAATGACGATCATGCATCATCAAATATCACTTGCTTGTCCATCTTAATTCCATTTCAAGCTTCAATTGTTCAAAATCGATCAATTCAAAAATCTTTTAAAGGTGCAAAGATGTCTCCCAAAACAAAAGGAAACTCTATCAATGGTAAAATCGAATCCCTAAACTCTCAATATTGAACTTCTCGCACCTTGCTCCTTTCTCACTCGCATCTGTTTGTTTGTCATGTGTGAGATTATTGTTGTTGGTTTATTGAGATTGTTGTCTTTGGGGTTTAATTGCTGGATATTTAGAATTTTTTTTTAGGGTTTTTGCTCATAGTCTTGCTTCCTTCTCACTCGTGTGTGATGGTTTATTTTTATGGATATTCATGGTGAACGAGTTTAAGGCTTTCTATAATTGAGAGATTGGTGAGCTAGTGTGCTTAGGGTGCTCTGAATTTGATCCAATACAAGCCAATGGACTTTCTCTTATATCAGAGGAATTAAGCACGAATGTATTGCGATGTAAATTGATAAATGGACATCACATGAGACATTAAGTGGAAGATGAAATAAAGATACTTTCTATAGATGTTTTTCACCTTAACCCTAGCCGGTTAAGTGTATTTTGTATTTTATATATCTCTTCTTTCTTATCTATTTACTTATTAAAAACTAATTTTAATGAGTTGTGATTTATGAACACATTAAAAATAACTTGATAATCAGCCAAGCCTCTCCAGTCTAGATGATAGATGATGACGTCCGTGATCATTAGGTGAGTTCGAATCCCCCTTGTTGTGATGGCCTAAGTGCATCTTATGAACCAAAAATAAAACTGGATACTCAACATATGCCCTAGTGTGAACTGTGAAGTGACAAGCAAAAAATAAGACAACTTATGTAAAAAAACAACAGCTAGGTCACAAGCTCGAGCAACAACATAGCCAAATCACATAATTAGTGGTAGAATCCACTCGATCATCCAAAATTAGTGCCATTTTTTGTAAACTTTCAAAATTTGGGTAGCGATGTGAAAGAATATAACTGGGAAGCCTCCCGATGTCCATGAAGGGGAGTCGATCATTCAGAGTTCAGACTCTCGCCAAGGTAATTTAAATTAGATTAATTCTATTTAAAGTTTTGATTTTTCATGTTTTATGTTATGATTACAAGTTTCAATTGTTTGTCACATTTAGAAATTGCCCTAGTTTTGTTGCTTTCAAGGTAGAAGATAGATTTGCTGAATTTTTCCATGGAATAAAGCTTATTGAATATTCCTATTGAACTTGGATTATCATTTTTTATGCACTAAATGATTTTTGTTTTTTGTGTGAAATTGATTGACTTTAGGTAGAATTGTCTAAGTAAGTGATTTTGCTTTTGAAATGTCTGATGATGAAAGCAGAACCGAGATGCAGTCTTGATAAGGAAGAAGAACCAGGCAGAGAATCACTATGAAAATTTTCGTAGCCGAAGCTTTAAGATGATGATCCAAATCTGCTTTAGAGTTCCCTTCTTCTTAGTTGTTGTTGTTAATGTGTAAGATGCTGGTTTTATAAACTTCATTTCACTATCTAAAGTGATATGACATCAGTGTGCAAAAAACAAGGATTATTGTTTGGAGGGTGTTGTGAAGAGTAAAAAACCTAGTGTCTTTGCTTGGAGGAGATAAAAGAGTAAACATGTGAGCAAAAAACAAGGATTATTGTTTGGCATGTGTGTATAGCATGTGCATATGGGAGTGTATTTCTTTATCAACGAACATTACAGTCCAGAACTAACGGGGGGCATCATCAATGACTACAAGCTTGAACATATAGCCGAGTAGATTGTACATTTTGGTGGCAATTCCACTGAATTAATCATTTTTCGAATGAAACTATATTGCATGTGAATACACCACCACTATATAGTCTATATTCATGGAAAAGAACACTCCATTGAAAAAGCATGTTCTTCAAACTACAAATGTGAACTTCACCGATCAATGGACCTCATTTCATTCGGCAAGATCTGACAATGTGAAATTTTTTGAGAACGAGATTCCAGAGATTAAATGCCACAAAAGATTGATTGAAAGTACCATGTCTCTGTTTGAGGAAGATTCCAGAGATTAAATGCCACAAAATATTGATTGAAAGTACCATGTCTCAGCATGAACAACCCATCAATATAAGAGATAATGAACCAATATAAGAGATAATGAACCACGTTTCCATAAGAACGAGATCACCTAGTGCCAATAGTGGAACGAGATCACCTAGTACCAATAGGGAATCAGAAAAGATACTTTCGTTTCATGTTAGGTCACACAATCCTAGTTGACCATGAACTGTCACAAGCATGCGACGGTAACAAATGACATTTGACCTTTTTACATAAAGTTGCACAAAATCACTACTTCTGATTAAAGTCATTGGCTTATTCGATAAAATATGACATCAAACTAGATCCTCAACGGACTTATTACTTGTGTTGTCGATTGAGGATTGACTACGACCCAAATGAGATTCGAAACGAGGAAACAATAAAACGACTTGCTTATACTAAATGACATCCATACAAACCTGCACATTTATCTGCAAGAAAATTATTTTGGACTCAAAAGCACAACTCTGATACTTATTTTAGGCACGAAGAAGTCAACAGGACAGGAATGCAATGCTATACACCTGTTGGGTTACTTGCAACTCAGTTTCGAGGACACATGCGTGCTCGGTTGTTACAATGGTTGTCATGAGTCTTCGCTTCGCATCCTTCTGAGGCTTAAGGATAAGAGACCTACCGCTTATGATATTCACTCGCCCTTTTTCCACTGTCAATGCTTGATGCCTTCAAAGTTAAAGCATATAGGTAGATATAATGATATGGATGTCATTTTGTATAACAGGAAATGGTCATTTGCAATTAGTGCTTTACAGTCTAGACACTCTATCACTGTAACTTCACTGCTAGGCCGAAACTTGGAAGTGAAGCTGAGAACAAGCTCTTTTTTCCGTTAATAATTTTTACAATAAATTTTCGACTGCTGCCATTGCTGCCCACACCACCCTCTTTTTGCACATGGTTTGATCTTTTCCATACAAATTGAATTGAAGAAATTTGAAGATGTGATGAGATCAAGCTGAGTTTGGAATGAAGAAAAACGGAAAACAAAGGCGGAAAAACATCAGAACTCTTTCTATGTATAGTTCCACGCAGGGCTAACACATAAAGCTAGACAGGGTATATAATACAACACCCCTCAAATTGAATAGGAGATCCCACTCTCTAATACTGACTAATTCCACCAATTTGTAAGACTAGCTCCATATACAAAATGCAGACCAATCTTTACCACTCCCCCCAGTCCTCTATCGCGTTCGAATCGACGTTCATAGGAGTTTAGGTATTTCCAGACGCTAATGAGGTGATCTACTTTGCTCGTACCAAATCATGTGAGGCAAAGTGGCAAACGGCATGCCCGGGATGTAGCCTGTCTCGTCGTGGCATATAACCTGAAGGAAGTTCAGGTGGGAAGTAGTGTGTAGGAGTATGAACTTGGTAGTACTCATTGGTGGTTATTTCAGCTAAAAGAGGATTTATTCTTATGACATTTTCCACCTCTTGGTTGAACTGTTGTTGTGTAAGAACATCAGGATCAAATCCATTCTCATAGTGAATGTAATATCTCCTACACTGTTATAGTATAACATTACACATCAGGGAAAAGGTAGATCTGATGATTAATTAGAAAGAATTGAATATCGAGAGTTGCTTACCCAACTAACCATGTTTGTCCTAGGGTCAAAATTGCCTTCCTCTACCAATCCATGATACCGAAGTAGATTTAACATATTTGCTATGGATCTTTCCTCCGGTGGAAAACTTTCAAACATGTATGTCATCGGGCCAAGTGAGAAGTGGCGGCTGTAATAATCGGGTTTCACTTTTCCCGACTTTTCCCTTTTGGAGGTCGGAAAACGAATTTCTTATTTTACAAGTAATCTCCTTACTTATTTCGCTAGTAATCGAAGTAGAGGAGTTCTTACTCATATCCGTTAGAATTTTCCCGAAGCCTCGATATATTCATACGTAGATATTTAATACGTATATATTTATTTTTCCCATTAAATCTAACAAGTATATCCTTATAGAAAGAAAAATATGTATATATATAATATATATATAGCAATATACTAAGCTAAATCTACCATTAATCTCTTATCACGATCCGAACGAATTCTTCATATCTTAACCAACTGAATCACTTTAAAAGCCCAAACTTGTACTCCAATCCTTCGAGTCTTCATCCTCGTCAGAAGGAAGAGAGCAATCAAGCCTCGAGAAACCCAGGCGAGTTCGTTTAATTTCGATCGTGCTCGGTAAGGAACGCGATCTTCGGATCTTAAACCAGCCAAGTACTTGCAAGTCGTCGGGGTTGTGGTCTCCGTCGATTGTCGATCGTTTCAAACGCCGATCTCTCCGTCCAGTTCTTCGTGGAGCGGTGCTGATTCGTCTTCGCCGGAAACGCTGCAAATCATGCGGGACATCTCTTCTTCATCAGTGGCCGTTCAATCGTTGATCTTTGATTCCGCTCAAGCCTGTAATACTCGGGATAATGTTATTCGTTTGTGTCTAGAACCCGAGGTTCTTAAATTGCAAGTAATGGAGATTTGTTGACCCGCAAGTAGCTCGAATTTTTATACTTAAGTGCTGATATTAATATTATGTAAATTCTATCTTAAAAAAATAAATAATAATTATATCCTATTGATTCTATGTTACGAGAGTAACAACTAACATAGAATGTTATCTTCTAATATTAATTAAGCTAACCCTACCCTAATTACTACTTTACCCTCTTAGATAACCTAATCACCCAATTCCTATTTAAACCGACACCCTCTCCATATCTTATTCACGATTGTTCCATTGTATCACCGCCACGACAATCTGGTTACGCCTCGCTCTCCTCTTCTCCATCAATCATCGACAATCTAGAGTTTCTTCACAATCGTTTTTCTTCTTCACCGTTCCAGACTCGCCGACGAGTTCTTTTGCTCGCAAAGTCGGTGCTAGGGAGTTGTCATCTTCTTCCGGGCTTGCTGATTGCACGGAGTAACCACCGAACCCTCTCTATCTTTTCCCGAAATTTCGGTTCTAGCAAACACCATCGGTTTCGATCGTCGTCCGTGATCGCCTGACTGGTTAGTTATCATTCTTGTCTCTGTCTTTGTTATGTCGAGTCTTTTTGGCTGGATAGGAGGTGGACAAGCGGTCTAGTGGTTGGTGTAGGTTCTATGTAGATTGAGGAAGTGTTGTTAATTATGGGTTAAATTAAGAATTATTTAGTGATGTGTTTGTACTGGGTCGATCGAGTTTCATGGACTGTGCAGTCGAATGATTTTTTTTTGAGTGGGAGTTCGAAGTTGGTTTGCGCAATATGTAATGAAGAAGGGGAATTGATTACTATATAAATTAGTTAAGTTACAGATGTTGGTAATTTATCCCCATATGTACGTTAATCAATATGTAGTATGTATATAGTAGTTAATTAGTGTGGGGGTGTTTGTTGCAGGTTTTTGTTTGAAGAATTATTATTAAAAAAAATAGTTATAAAATATAATATGATAGTAGTTTATACAGGTGACTAGAATGGTGGTAGATACAAGTGTTTAGTGCTTGGATGCTAATTAAGTTCACGATCAATGGTGGGGGTGAAGATGTATGTTTAGTTGGTGTTACGTGTGCAAGGGGTGGTGGTGGTAAGCGTTGGTTGATGTTGTTGTAGTATGTTTTGTGTAGTGGGGTATTGCATGGTTTTATTAGATCTGTACATACAAGTTAACGTTAATGTTGTTACTAATACGATGTTAATTAATGAGTTATCTAAAGTACATCCAGTCTAGAACGCTAAATATTTACAAGTTAAATCGGGTAGTTTGGCTTTGGGATATCTAGTGAGAATAGTTAGCTATTCGATAATTGTTTCATATACCGGGTTCGTAAAAGGATTGGGTCATACCTAATTCGATCTATCTCGTTAATATTTCTTCTAGGGAATTGCTCTTGCTCAAGCTCTTAGTCACCGTCTTCTTCAAAGGACCCTTTGTTTAAGGTAAGTCGTTTTTCGACTTGCTCGGTTCTTTTTTCCCTTGTTAGACTGCATATCGATATTGTAGGATGGGTTTTGGGAATTAGTCCCAAATACCTTTCTAAATTGTTTTGAACTCCTTGTGTGTTGTGTGCGTTAATGATTTTAAATGTGATTTATCGGAAAATATTTTGGAACGTTTTCTCTGTGTTGGTACCGTTTCCGACACGGCCCATTGTAGCTGGTGTTGAGGAAGAGTTGGCTACTTTGACCCGTGTGACTGGGAAAATCGTACCCCTTCAAACGAAAATTATTATCTGTGTGTTTTTGGCAAGCGCTCCAGTGGAGGCTTAGCCCGGAGTAGAAGGGAGACTGGGAAGTGGAGTGGGAGGGCCTGCCTCTGCACTCGGCGCGGTGATGAGCGCCTTGGAAGACGGATTGTGGACAAAGGAAGAATTGCATTGCTGTGTGATTGTGATTGTAAATGCGTATGTGACTTGTGTGACTGATATAACTAATTTAGGTATTGGCCTTTAGACTTATGATTGCGATTGTGGATTTGTATGCTGACTTTAGATTAATAATTTCAAAACGTTCTACAGTTCCGTATTCTTTCTAGCTTGGTAGATTAGACACTGACCCTTCGGGGATTATTTTTCAGTATAGGTATGTTACAGGAAACAATGCAGGAGCCTTGGCCGGATGGTGGAGCGGATCGTTGACGAACGTGTCATTAGTTTGGGATTTTCGGGTGTATTTCGGGAGGATTTATTATTATTACTAGTTCTGTTGAATTATTTTAATTGTTAATTTGTAAGTGTTGTTTGGAATATTTCGAGGAAAATTTAGGAAAAGGTTATTTGGTAATTTTTGTTCATGCATTTGGGCATTCAAACATGTTTTATATCGAATTTTATAAATCTAAAAGTTGGATGTTTTCACTTGTTTCTCGTCGTGCCCGAGTTGTAAGATCCTAACGTGTTGTTGTCAACCCACCTAAGTAGTACCTGCTAAGGTCTATTTCAAAGTGGCGCCCCATCGAAAGACGGGGTGTTACAAAGCCTCCGTTTCAGACCGACGAATCGTGTTCCGATCGTCGTTCCGGTAAGAACCAAGCCATCCCTTCTTTTCGCCCTTTCTGTGTTCTAGCTTAGTACCGTTTAGGGGAATGGTGCGAGGGCATCGAGGTGGGTCCTGGTAAGGATGCAGAAGGGAGATAAATTTTAGAGGGTAAGGTGGGAAGGCTGGGCCGAGGTTCACGGGGGTACAACAGCGGGAGGAAGAAGAAGGAGTTGACCATAAGATTGGTCAAAAGGAAAAGGGGGGTGGGGTCAGGTTGAAATGTCAAAAAAAAGGGGACTTTGTTAAGTTGCGGTGTTTTGTTCGATCAGTAGAGGGATGGTTGAAGTCATATTGGGTTAAAACAAAATTTGGGCCTTTTCTTGTTATATAAGCTGGGTTGATCTTTTGGGCAAGAGGAGAGGGGTATTTATGTAGGATGGGTTTGTCAGGTGGGTTGTTATAGCTTAATAAAATAAGATAGTGGTGATTGGTATTAACTAATATTACGTAAGATTAGTAGTGTAATTTGGTAAATATGCATATCTAGTTCATTCGAATTATAACGTTAATTTTCAGAATATATATGTATATATATATATATATAAGTTAGTCTTAGTTAGTGGAATTGTGCAGTAGAAAGGAATAATATGTATATGTTTATATTGGTGTATAGGCTTGATCATGGGATACGTATAGTATTATATAGTATTATGTACAACTTGTTGTTCATTATTATATTATAAAAAGCTATTTAATAGTATTATTAGGATAGATAAGATGATAAGGTTTATAAGTTTTATTAACTGTTGTAACGGGAGAGGAACTCGGGGCTCATAAACAGATCGTGTTCTTTGTTATAAAAAAAATATAAAATAAAGAAATCGTTAAGGAGGATAGAGTCGTAACTGATGTAGTTATATGCGTTAATATTTTTTTAGAGAATCGTTTTTGCCCACGCTCTTAACTTCCGTCTTCTTCGAGGATCCTTCGTTTCGAGGTAATTCGTTTTTCGACTTGCTCGGTTCTTCTCTACCTTGTTAGATTGTGTATCGTTATTATAGGGCGGGTTTTGGGAACTAGTCCCGAATACTTTTTAAATTGTTTTGAATTCCTTGAGCTGTTGTGTGCGTAAATGGTTTTGAATGTGTTTTATCGGAAAAATATGTTGGAACATTTTCTCTGTGTTGGTACCGTTTCCGACACGGCTCATCGTAGTTGGTGTTGAGGAAGAGTTGGCTACGTTGACCCGTGTGACTGGGAAATCGTGCCCCTTCAAAACAAAAATTATTATCTGTGTGTTTTTGGCGAGTGCTCCAGTGGAGGCTTAGCCAGGGGTTAGAAGGGAGATTGTGAAGTGGAGTGAGAGGGCCTGCCTCTGCACTCGGCGCGGTGATGAGCTCCTTGGAAGTCGGATTGTGAAAAAGGAGGAATTGCGTTGTTATGAGGTTGTGATTGTAAATGCGTATGTGACTGTGTGTGACTGGATGTAACTAATTTAGGTATTGGCCTTTAGAGTTATGATTGCGATTGTGGATTTGTATGCTGACTCTAGAAATGATTTCAAAACGTTCTGCAATTTCCGTATTCTCCCTAGCTTGGTAGATTAGACGCTGACCCTTCGGGGAATATTTTTCATTTCCAGGTATGAACCAGGGAGCCGTGCAGGAACCGAGGTTAGATGGAGGGACGGAGCGGTAAAGAGCGCGTGTCATAGTGGGATGGGTTTTACGGTGGTTTACTTATGATAGTTAGGACGTGATTTTATTCTTACTAAAGATGAAGTTAGTATTATGTTTTATTTATTATTATTTTGTCTGAAGAGTTCAATATTAGTAAGTGTTGTGTCGGATTTGAATACTTAGGTTTTCGGGAATACATGCATAACTGTATTTTTAATATTTTCGTTAAAGGAAAGGTTGGATGTTTTATTATGTTTTCTCGTCGTGCCTGCGTAGCAAGATCCTAAAGTGTAGTTGTCAACCTATTTAATAGTACCTAGTAAGGTCTATTTCTCAGTAGCGCCCCGTCGAAAGTTGGGGTGTTACAGCGGCGAGGTGGATCTCTATCATATGTACCAGACAATACGTTCGCCTGACTGCTAAATACAGAATTCATAGAGTAAGGGCTACACAAATCTGTACACATAATGCAGAAGTTATCAGCAAGTGGAGAAGGAAATAAAGATGATAAGCGATGGAACAGAACATTGCACAAGTTACATCAAACATGCATAAATTATATAAAATGAAGTAGCAAGCAGCTAGCTAAAATCAAAAGGTTTGCTGAATCCCAGATTCATCCTCACACATTGAAAACCCAAGCATGGGCATTAACAACATTAACCAAAAGATAGTGCAAACCAAAAGAAATCAATGATCACTGTTTGTTATGAGATAAGTTCATTCTTTCTGTACTGATTGACACAAGCTTGTAACAACATCAACCAAAAGGCATGATGCAAATAAAAGATTTCATTGCGATAACATGTTCAAGTATTGTATAGATAACATGGATTTGGCATTTCGAATTTCTCACAAGGCAGCGGTTAAAAATGGTATTAGTAGCCTATTAGCTCCATATTCATAATGTCCTTTCCTACAGTTTTTTTACAAGTTACAGGTTTAACAAATAAGAGATACACAATCAGCTGAAAACATGTATGAGGTTTAAAGTCTTATGTTACCTCTGTTCCCTGGTTGAGAGCTGGAGGGAGTAGACTGAAATCTTCTTCTTGGAAATGTGGGTTGATCCATGGCCGATCACACGTAACTACGATTTCTTTGTCTAAATTCTCCATTAACTTTCAAGAAAGTTTAGTGAGAAGTTTGATTTTTTGTTTGTTTGCTTGAAAAATGCTACAATCGTTGTGATTTTAGAATGACCATCATAGCAAAAACTCATCACAGATAGAACATCACAACAAAAATTACCTAGAGACAGCAAGTGCTAATGTAAAAGCAAAGCGAGTTGTTCACAGATAGAGAGAAATTGAAACAAGGAGAACACATTACTTAAGAAAATCGAATGGCGCTAATGATGGTGCGCGAAATAACCGCTAAATAATTATGGGGAAATTAGCAAGCATAATAAAATCTTGAGATGAAAGTATCACTTTGTATGTACGCTCCTGTACTCAAATGTGTTGTGTGATCATGACGTACGCATAAATTTGCAAACGCCATGAATCTTTGGAACCAAATGGGTTTGGAATATAAGTAGATAACATACTTTTTGGATGTGCATCATTGTCAAAAGAATTCTTTTTTCGAAGCCCGTAAACCAGCTAAATCAAACGAATTTAAGCGGCTGATATGCGCCATTTTCTTGTACAAATACAACTAAACAAACCAAAATTGCTTATAATAATCTAGCTTGAACGGCCCATTGAAATACATGGGTGATCTTTGGCCTAATCAAGCAAGCTTTGATCTTGGCCCATTATTCAGCCCATTTGGCCCAAGTTCACAAAAAATCAATAAAAAGGCTATCAAAAGCAACATTCACATATATGAATGTTATTCTCCCACATCGACCGATTGCAAAACAAGCAAGCAGCTAACCTCCTATATATAGGCAAGCCATTAGACATTTAAAATTATCGAAAAACCTCTTCGGGTTAGAAGTCTTTTTTTGTACCTAGATGTGATGAGAGAAAAAGGGAAAACAAAGTCAACTATAATACAACACCTCTCTAATACACACCTCTCTAATACTGAGTGGATAATACAACACCTCTCTAATACACACCTCTCTAATACAACACCTAAAAGTGACCACCTCTCTAATACACACCTCTCTAATACTGATTAATCCCATCCATGACTACCATCCCATCCAACTATAATACAACACTCCTAAAAGTGAGTGGTAAGACTAGCTCCATATACAAAATGTAGACCAATCTTTACCACTCCCCCCAGTCCTCTATCACGTCCGAATTGATGTTCATAGGAGTTTAGGTATTCCCAGACGCTAGTGAGGTGATCTACTTTGCTCGTACCAAATCCTGTGATCCAACTGATAGAGAGAATGAGCAAGAGAGCAGAATGCCGCTTCTACCAAAAATCTCTAATACTGACTAATCCCATCCCATGACTAATCCCATCCCATCTCTCTAATACTGACTAATCCCATCTCATAACTAATCCCATCCCATCAATTTGTAAGACTATAATACAACACTCCTAAAAGTGAGTGGGAACTCTCTAATACTAACTAATCTCATCCCACCAATTTGTAAGACTAACTAATCCCATCCCACCAATTTGTAAGACTAGCTCCATATACAAAATGCAGACCAGTCTTTACCACTTCCCCAGTCCTCTATCGCGTCCGAATCGACGTTCATAGGAGTTTAGGTTTTCCCAGACGCTAGTGAGGTGATCTATTTTGCTCGTACCAAATCCTGTGATCCAACTGATAGAGAGAATGAGCAAGAGAGCAGAATGCCGCTTCTACCAAAAATAAAAAATGAGACGAGAATGCCGCCATAAATTTAAAAATAAACGACTTACCTGCTTATATTTAAAAACAAATAAAAATCTCCTCGAACCGTAAAACCAACCCATATGACTCGAATGCACTAAAGAAATAAATAAAATTGTATGAAATATGTTACCAATGTTGCCTTAAAACATATGTGAAGTCGTTGAGGAGGAAGAAGTCCAAATACGTGGTATGAAATATGTTACCAATGTTGCCTTAAAACATATGTGAAGTCGTTGAGGAGGAAGAAGTCCAAAGACGTGGTGTGTGAAGGTGGTTTGGTTAGGTTATCGACTAATCATGGCTTGAGAGGCTGGATCCTCAGCCCCCATGTGCATCCCTAGTATGATTACATTGGCGAAGGAGTCATGATAAGGGACCAAAGAAGTGTATATGAAAAGTTTTTTTTTTTTGAAAGGGTTATATGTGAAAAAGTTAATTATTGTTAATGTTTTTAAAAGAGGTATATTATAAAAATCTTTGTTTACATTTCAAGTTTACTTCTTTGAGGTTTTTGCTTTTATTGAGGGTAACTGTCTTGTTTCTATTTGTTTTATCTTTTGTTCTAACATATAACTCAAGTCATTACAACATCAAGTGTTATTGAATTTATAATGCAAATGTATGAGCTAATGCACTAAAAAAATAAAAAATGGTACAAAATATGTTACCAATATTGTCTTATAAGATACATGAAAAGTAGTTAAGGAGGAAGAAGTCCTAGGAAGTTGTCCCTAAAGGTTAAGTTAGGTTATCGACTAAGCATGGCTCGAGAGGCGGGTCCCTCACTAGGTTCGAGGTTTGTTCCTTTTATTCAGGGCAATTTTCTTTTTTCTATTTGTTGATTTTTTTTGTTATAACATATAAAGTCATTATAACATCAAGAGGCAACATGAAACAACATTAATTGGTAATAAGTGTTATTGAATTTATAATGCAGTAATGTGCGAGTTAATGCGCTAAAGAAATAAACAAATGGTATGAAATATGTTACCAATCTTATCTATATTTTAGAATATAGGATAGAAAATCTCATTATTGAATAATCTCTTATTTTTAGATATCATAGATATGAAGATCATTAAGATATTTTTATTTTTTATTCTATCATACAAAATTTAAAATATTTATTTTATTTTTAGATAGAATCTTTTTTTAACTAAGATATTACTAGCAATCTTGCCAATTTAGTTATTATTATAATCTAATAATTTGTTACCTTATATGAAAAGATCTTGATTAGTTATATGATAATTGTCTTATCTTTTTACGCGGATCATAACTAAAAAATTTATATTTAAGAATTTACATGATTATTTTTCTCAGATAATAAATATATTTGAATATATTTTTTTATTAATATTTTATTTAAAAAAACTCGTACAAGATACGAGAATACATGCTAGGAGTTTGGTTCAAATGAAACGAACTCTTATCTTGAAACGAATGCACTTTTCCTACTTCATACTGCACTTTTACTGCTTTAGAGTGCACATTTTCGCATTTACACTTTTCGTACTTTGTAGTGCACTTTTCTTACTTTTTGTAGTGCATTTCTTCATACTGCACTTTTTGTATTTTACAATGTACTTTTGTATGAAAAGTTCAATACTAACTAGAAAAAGTGCATTAATTTCACGTTTTAAGATAAAAGTTTGTTTCATTTGAACCAAACTTTACGTACTAGTGCCGAGTATTATAACAAAAATATTGAGGATTTTTTTTGTTTGTTCTAAAAGAGTATAACTTATTGGGCTCAGCATTGGCGGTGGCCCAATATTGTATGAGGTTTTCAAATATGTCGAGTCTATACTGAAATTCGAAACTGTCATCGACTGAAATTCGAAGATGACGTCTCTCGAGGAAAGTTCGAAGGCGCGAACGAGGATCGCCAATGATAGGCTACCTGAACCATCATCGTTTTCCGATCTTCGTTGGTGTTCAAAGAGGAGATCCGAACCTCGAAAGCGGATCGGCGAGGAGAAACTACGTCGATTTCGAGGTGCATATCAATCAAGTGCTTTACGGATGAGGTAGGTTTTGTTTTAAACTCGACGATATATTCTTTGATCTCCACTCAATTTATGCTTTTTGTGTTGATAGAATTTTACTTTTGAATTGTTGTTCCATCTGTAATCCGCTGAATCTTCGATTTTAGGCGTTTAGGGTTTGGCTTGAAATAGAATTGTTAATAAATCGACTCTTGAATTGATGTATGGATGATCTGGATATGAATTTTGGAATTTCCGATCAAAATTTCTAAATTAAGGGCAGTCCAATACCTAGGTCAGAAGGTTGTTTACTTCTCTTCAATTAGCAATAATCCTATGAACCAGGAAAACTAGAATTCGAACAAATTGAAGAAGGATTTAGTAGAATTGAGAATTGAGAGGGAGTTATGAAGAATTTGAAAACAGATAGAGAGATTTGAAGTTTGATTTTAGGCGTTTAGGGTTTGGCTTGAAATAGAATTGTCAATAAATCTACTCCTGAATTGATGTTTGGATGATCTGATATGATTTTTGGAATTTCCGATCAAAATTTCTAAATTAAGGGCAATCCATCAGAAGGTTGTTTACTTCTCTTCAATTAGCAAAATTATCCTATGAACCAGGAAAACTAGAATTCGAACAAATTGAAGAAGGATTTAGTAGAATTGAGAATTGACATGGAGTTATGAAGGATTAGAAACCAGATAGAGAGATTGAAAGTTTGATTTCAGTGCCTTTCAGGCTTATGTTGCCTCTTAGGCTGTTTCAGCCATACTTCACCAATCACCAGTAATCCTCACACTGATTTTGATATTGACAGAAAGGTGCCTCGTGTGTGGCTACCGAATGATATCAAAGTATTTGGCGGAAAGGGGCCTAGAGTGCAATTAAAGTTTAGTGATGACGGACTCTGTCCTGAAGAACTAAAACGTCTTTGTGTAGAGACTGCCTTATCAAGCTGGAATGTGAGAAGATTAGTTGAAGAGGTTAGTTTGATTTGATTTGTGCACTGTTTGATGGCAAGTTTTCCAATTTTTTCTGTACCATGAATGTGCTTGTAATTTTGATCAGGAAACTGAGTATGAGCTTGTTGAACCACTAAGTGCTCTACGGTACTACCGACGAAGGCTCTATCACTGCAACTTTATTGCTAGGCCAAAACATGGATGTGAAGCTGAGAATAAACTCTTTTTTGCGGAATTGGAATATATTCGAAATCCTGTAACGCTTCACTTCGCCTTCTGCTGCCATTTTTGCTGCATCTTAGGGCCCAGTGGTTATGGTATGTATACCTATTCTCCCTTGACCTACCGATTGTATTGGGTCGTTGTATGTGCGCAAAGGGGGTAATTCTGGGGTTTATTGTTTGTAATGTTTAATTCTCTATTATCAAAGCCTTCTATTGGCTGATTTATTTCATCTTTATGATTTGGTTGCTTGGTTCATTTTTCTAATGTCATACTAGTTTGCTCTGTAATGTTTATTTTTTTGTTTGTATGTTCCAATTGGCAAGCTCATCATGCTCATGGGGCGCATGCTCATGCTCATTGGCTTTTTATGCAATGCCTTTGAGATGGATATAACCCCTATATCAATTTTGGTGCATTATAACTAAATTCTGCTATCATTGTCCCATAGCTTAATTTTAGTTTTCCTTGGGTCTTCCGGGCAACGGCCTTCTTCATACACCCTCTTGATTTTATATTGGGGCAAGGCTGTGTACATCATAGCCCCCAGATCCCACCTGAGGCGGGATCAACACTGGGTTGATGTTGTTGTTGTTGTTCTCCTCTTATTGAAGCCTTCTATTGGCTGATTCATTTCTTCTTTATGATTTGTTTACTTGGTTCAATTTTCTAATGTCATACTAGTTTACTCTAATGTTTATTTTTCATTTGTATGTTCCAATTGGCAAGCTATATACTTTACTGTTTAACCAGTTTACATGCACTGCATATTATTTTTCATTTGTATGTTTTCTTTTCTAAATATATTTTTTGCAAATGTGGACTTGCAGAGACTGGACTTGATTGCGACTTTTGCAAGATGTATCCTGGTCGCGTGCAGCATCCTGAAGGTGGTGGATTCACGCAGGTGTTTAGAAGGTGTTGATGATGCTTAATCTAGGGTTTATGAACTTGATTATATGTGTAGTCTATTCTAGGGTTTAATGAACTTGATTATATGTGTAGTCTATGCAAGTAATGCAGCTATGGTTTTGATATAAGGGATTTACGCATGTGGTGGGAAGGTGTTGATGATGCTTAATCTAGGGTTTATGAACTTGATTATATGTGTAGTCTAAGACTCTTAAGTAAGTAATGCAGCTATGGTTTTGATATAAGTATTCATTCAAAATTTATATTTTTTTTTGGTGAATGGAGTTTCCTTAGTAATTCGTAATTAATTATTTCAATAGGCTAAAAAACGATACCTTTAATTTACTAAAGGCATCAATATAATCGGAAATCCCGAGTAAATCTAAAGGCATCAATATAATCGGAAATCCCGAGTAAATGGCCAAACCGCTAAAGTAGCTAAAGTCGTGATGAAGGATTCTCAAGAAGATAGGAGGTGTAATGGTCCCCCCACCCCCCACGAGTGAATTCAAAATTTTCTTCTACTTTTTTTTGATCTGGTAAGATTTAGGATAGCCCAAGTACCACTTGGACTAGCCTAGAGCACCCTTGAACGGGTGAGAACTGATACAATTCTAGAGAAATTAAAGTTTTTGGTTTCGTCACCGGTGGGTGTCGAACCTGTGACCTCGGGTTCTTTCCCCAAGGCCCAACCGGCCCGACTGGGCTCCTCGCCCTTCAAAATTTTCTTCTATGATAGATCAGTATGCCTACCTCTTTTGAAAAATTTCCAATCGTTTTAATAGACGGCGTTCGCTACATGGACACCCGAATTGGGCTGAACTAATTGCTAAGCTTGTTTTATTGGAAGTTTTCGTTTTTCAAACTTAATATGAATCGACAGATAAGAGCTCGGTTTTTTTTCTCTAAGAAGGTAAGACATGATGTCAAGTCGGCCATGGTAGATGACATCGACAAATACCCGGGCGCGCCTACTCTTTGTGGAAAATTGACGACGGACTAGTGGACAAGTACCAATTCTTATTGGATAAGGTGTCGACCATGCTGGGGAACGGCAAGCGAGGTCGTTATCTATGGCCGGTCGGACCATGTTGGCAAACTCGTTCTCGCAAGCTTGCTGATCTACAACATGCAATCTACTTCATTACCACGGACCATTTGTGATGCTATCGATAGTAAAAAATTAGGGCTTGTCGACGGACAATAAGAAGTTGCATCTTTTGGCCACATAAAATATTGCCCGACCCCGAAGTGAGGGCGGTTTGAGCGCTAGGTCGACGAGACAAGTAAACAAAGTGCTCCTTGCAAAGCTAGGTCATATTGTACAGTTGAGTACTACTTTTTTGGGCTTAGCTAACCTCTTTTCCCTTAAATCTTTTGTACCTTATCTTCTTCATTTTGTACAACACGAGTAATTGACCATAATTGTCATACAAATTTATGCACAATATGAAGCAGGAGGATCACATAACACAACATCAGTAAAACTAGCATTTATTATTGTGAAGAAATGACCATTCTCTTATAGCCAACAAACACTTCAGTCATTCAGTCATTCAAGTGCACAAACAGAAAAAAACAGTGAACATTCAGTCATTCACCATATCAGTATATCACCAATTGAACTAAAACTCTATACTTTTGCTAATCTCAAGCACAAACTAACAACAATGCCATATTCCAGAGTTTTTACAGAAGAATCAGACTCGAATCAACAAGATCAATCAGAAAAGCTCTAGATGAGCTTATAGAAACAGCTTTGTCCAATGATTCCAACACTGTATCCAGATCCACACCTGCATTTGAACTCCAGAAAAGTGCATTCTCCAACCCTTTTAGCTTTCACAATATCAGCCTCAGCCTCCAATTCATCTTCTTTGATCTCCTTCTCCAAGAGTTCTTCTTGTGGAATCACCTCTGGTTCAGCGTTTGTAATTGGACTCTCATCAGGAGAATAGCCCCAATTGTTGTAACTTCCAGCATGATGACCTTCCATGACCTAATTTTTGGGGACGAATGAATTCAGTAAGTAGAAACTAGAAACCGAAGGAATTGAGGGATTCGAGAATCAAACCTTTTGATCAGTTGGAATCATCTCAGTCTCAGCGGCATTGATTTTCGATTCATCTTCTTCAACCATTTGATCAATCCATTCCTTCATCTGTTGCCGAATTTTCCTAGCGCGAGCCATCCGTTTCAGCCTCTGAAACGAGCCACAAAAGCCGATAACAGAAATCATAAGAACTCAGTAAATTGATTGATTTGTAGAAGTGATGAATCAAGAAGAATTGGAGTAGGCGGAAATTGAAATACCTTGGAAGATGAGATTTCTTGAGAGGAATTCAAGCTCGATCTTGGACATGGAATCTTCTCCTGGCTCTGAAAAACGGGATTCTCAAGGTGAGAGAAACAACGCACCGGTTCAGACGACGTTCGAGCAAGCGGATGAGGCGGCGGCAGCGTGTGACCAGCGGTGGAGGCGGAGCCGCCGTTCACCGGCGCCGGAAACAGAGACCTCCGCGTCTGATTTTCCGGTAGAGCTAGGGTTCCGCGGCTCGAAATCTCCGCCGGCGAAATCGGACTGTTACACCTCGAATCGAGCGAGAAGCAACGGCGAAGAGTGCTCGGACGCTCGTTTCCGGCGCTCGGGAGTTGAAGGACGCTGTAACCCTCGGAGATCAGGCGGCGGTGTCCGTCGTCGGAGGCGCCGGCGGATTGCGGTGGCGGAGAGAACGTGGAGGAAGAGCAGCGCCTCTTCAGGGGAGTGTTGTTGCCGTACACAGAGCGAGGCTGGGAAGGATCGGCGACGTCGACCTGGTACGATTCGGTGTCATCGGCGGCGTGATCGGAGACGGCGCCGTTGGAGGCCATGGATCTGTTGTCGAGGTGAAGGAGAGACAACTGGTGGTTGAGGAATCCTTCAGTGGGGATGAGATCTTCTTCAATGGATTCTTGGTGGAGTTCTCGTTCTTGATCGCTCATAACTATTTCTCCGCTCTCCCTTTCTGAGAAGGCAAGAACTCTACGAGGAGTTAACAATGGCGGACTGAAGGGAATTTAAGGGCTAGGATTGGAATGCTGGAACGGATCTGGACCGTCCAATTTTAATTAAAGAATCAGATATTTTTCTCCCGCGAATTTCCACCGATTTAAAAAATTGCTTTTCTAATTTTTCCTCAACTGAATTTCATTTCACAAAAAAAAAAACAATTTTTTTAATTTAAAATTAATTTGATTTTATAAAGTGTATTTATAAATGACTCCTTCAAGACCACCTAAAATTCAGGGCTGGTTGGTCGAGAGGGATTTTTCCAGCCCCCAATATCTTCACATTGAGATCGGAAATCAATTTCCCCCTTCCCGTTTTCTGAAATTTGCAGTTCATCGAGCCCCAATATCTTCACCATTCCAATTTTTCCCGTGTAAATTCATCCTAGCGCAATAAATTGCAGCATTTCTACCCCCTTCGTTGATTGAATATCAAATCTCTTTCTGCAGATTTGCATTGAGGATTTTCGGTTGTTCGATCTTCTGGAAGTTCATCACGACGATGGTATGTGTTTCCGTCTTTTGTGAGAGATTATCATCTTCGTTTGCTGTGCTTGGAATATCAATTTGTTTTCCCTCCCTTGCATCGTTTAATTGCCGAATTGGCGCAATGGTTCTGAATCCTTTTTTTTGGTATTTGATAAATCTCTCGTTCTGGTTGTATCTTCGCCAATTAATTTAGGTTTTTGCCAACCTTTTTGGGAAAAGCTTCAATTTTTTAAAAGTTAATTCGCAGCTGATCTAGCAAGCATGTAAATTTTAGTTTTTTTCGTCGTCTTTTTCTCTTTTCCAATTTCGTATGCCCCACAATCTCCTTTGCAGAGAAATAATTATAATATTTGCTCTGCAATTGGCTTGAACAATCAGTTCTAATGGTTATATTCTTATGGCTATTTCATCTTAGGTATATCACCTAGCTCAAATATCTGAGGTGTATTATGCATATAAATAAGTCATATGCTATTCACAGTGTTGGAAGTGTGTTCCTTGTGAAAACATGGATTTGCGGCTAGATTTCTGAACAGTTTACCCAGGATAGTTTATTGTAAATTTGAATCTCGTTTTGAATTTTCGCTTGCTATATTATTTACCTGTGGTTCACAGTGATAAGTTAGCTCAATTTCGTGTTGCTACCCAAATGCTGTTTTTCAAGGATGACAAGCTATGAGCCTATGAGAATAAAGGTCTTAGTGCCTTATACATGTTATACCTGTTATTGTAAACTTGTTAGTGTGTAAAGCTGGAAGTCTACCACCTTGCAGGTTGAAAGTAAATGTTTATTAACATTAAGAAGTATATAGGGATTGCAGGGGCATTTAGCATGCCTAAAACCTTTTGAGATTTTCTTTATATGCAATGTTTTTATGTATTCTATTCTTACATGTTTGGAGTCAATGTATGGCTAGGCATAAGTGGAAATTAATGGTGGATGCTGGAGCTGGACACCAAAGCCGGTTGGCTTGTTAAATTTTCAGCCACCGTTGTGGTTGGTGTTGTTGTCACAGCTTATGTTTGGAGGAATAATAAGAAAAGGTACATGATTCTGCAGAAAGCATGTTGATGTGAATTTCAAAAGTTTTTACTGTCATATTTATTTAAGAAATGGAATTGTGGTATTTTTAAAATGCTTGCTTTGTTGCAAATTTTAAATAAAGGATTTCCTGAAAGAAATATTTAGGATTGCATGAGGATATATCTTCCCTTGATGTTTTAAGCTGTTAACAGTCTGTGCAGTAAATGGAAATTGAATTAGCTCATAGATTTTGCTTCTTTAGGCAATTTATTCAGTCTGGAAATAATAGCTAGCGAATTGACGGTCTTTTCTTATATTTATTTTGCTGTATTATCTTCTTGTTTTTTGCTCCATATCTCTCATTGCAAAAGTGGCATTCAATATTGCAGGCTAGGCAACTTACATAGTGCTGAAAATTCAGAGCTGACCTGTTTCTGTGGGCTTCCTGCAAAATTAAGAATTTCAAGAACTTCCAAAAATCCTTATCGTTTATTCTACAACTGTCCCAAGAATGTCCATCATCATGTATGTTTCACCTCTAGTGCTATGTCTATATGTTCTTTCTACTGAATTTTGCATAACATTATATGCATAATTAAATAAAGTTATTAATACAAAAAAAAAAACTGACAGCGATGCGAGTATATTTGCTGGTCTGATGAAGTCTCAACTGATATGGGAAGATATCTGGAGGAGGAAAATTTTCTTCGAGATGAGTGTATACGGCTACAACAGAGGATTGATTATGTTGAATCCAAGAGACAACAAGAGAGACACAAATGGGACCAAAAGAAAAGAGAGCTAAATTTAAGACTCTCAGTTGTTCAATCTGAACTTGATGGTATCAATAGAAAAATCCAGGATGTAAATGAATCAGAAGAAATGCCCCCAGTTGATGATTTGTACCATGTGGATGATGAGCACGATGATGCTGTAATCATAGGAACTGTGTAGAGAAATAAGAGATTTCCATTTTCTGGAATTTCTGTTTGTCAGCCCATCTTGTTACTGATGATTTTTTAGGTCTTTAGATTTATCTCGTGGTTGATGGGTGACCAATTTTTAGATTTCTCGTCAGAGCCAGCAGAAGATCTGATATATATAAGTTGGTAAGTGCTAAGACCTTGCTATGTGTTTCTTCTGGTTGAACTGCTATTTTTTCTATGAAATCTTTTGGCTATCATCTGTTATATGCCTAATGTTGTGACCCATAAGGTGACATCTCTCTTATAGTTCATCTGAATGATAATACCCAATTCAGATCTTGTGATCTCCAGGACAAATCTGCTTCAAATCTTGGATGGTGAAATTGATTAATAAATTTGTTTTGCTTTTGAGAAACTTACTAGTTCTTATTACATGAAACAGGATGCTAAACCATTTCTGATGGCATCATCTACATGGCTCTGGGTCGTTCGAATCTGCTAATTGCTTGACAGTGTTTTGTTTGCTATCCTGGAGGAGAAATGAACAGATTAACAGGATTTTAAAGTAAACAGCTCGCTGATATGAACAGACATGTCTTATGAACACAACAGGATGTTGTTCCATTTTCTTGTATTTGAATATGGGAAAGAGCATTTGAATTGTGGCATTATGTGATTGATACCATTGATCAGCTGTGCTTATGATGTTTTTAATAATAGATTGGAGCATGTTGGTGGCAATTATGTCTCTATGTAGGACTTGGGTTATGAGCTGTGAGCATAACACAATCTTTCCTGCGAATTCTTCATGTTAAGAGTTACTTTTAGCTGTACTTTTCTTGCAAACTCTAATGAGTTGAAACTTGATATATGCGAAGCTTAACATTTTGAAAATATTGCAAAAATATGTGGCTTGGTCAAAGTTGAATTGACTGGCCTAATAACCCATGAATTCTATTTTTTTAAAGGAAAAAGGGAAATAAATCAACTCTCCCTTTCAACCCAAAATTAAAATCGGAAAAGATAAAGTTCAGTTGGTTTTGATTTCTTGATTTGGGCTTATGGAAGAAGAAGAGGGTGACTGGATCTTAGTACGGACACCCAAAGAGGTGGAGTTTTGCTCTGAAATTAGTAGCAGGTCTCTGAAGATCGGCTTCAAGGGCCCTGCAAAGTACTGGACTGATGCTCTCCCTATTGGAAATGGCCGCCTTGGAGCCATGATTTGGGGTGGAGTGGACTCCGAGACTCTTAATCTCAATGGTACGTTAAAATAATAACTTATCCTAAATCCTTGTCTCTTCTGTTTGATTCTGATTGGTATGAGCAGGAAAGGGGAAGAATTTAGGGATTTTGGAATTGGGTTTTTCATCTTCTGCTGAAAAATTGTGGGTTTTTTGAATTGATTGACATGGAATTTGTCCATCTCGGTTGGGTTTCAAACTATATGCTGGTTGAATTTGCACTGCTATGTTGAAATTGGACAAGGATATCACAGTTGATCATCCCTTTGTTTGGAGAAAACCCTATTTCAGGTTCAATTTGAGAATGCCTAGATTTGAAAGCATGAATGATGTTGCTTTTACTACATGAACCTGACTTATTATTCAAAATGCATGTAATATATTCAAGCTCACTGTTCTGGAACTGAAGTGGTTGATTACATGATTTGTAATTCTTTGTTCAATGCAAAATTGGTGCAATATCTGATATCAATTCAGTCAAGATTTAACCTACCTTATTTTGTTTTGCATATCTTGCAGAGGACACACTTTGGACAGGTGTTCCAGGCAACTATACTGACCCAGATGCACCCAAGGGTCTAGCCAATGTCAGAGAACTCGTGAACGCCAAAAAGTATGGTGAAGCCACTAAACTGGCTAAAACCGAGTTGTCTGGCAATCCTTCAGATGTATGCTCCATAAACCTTGTCTTTCCTTTATTAGATTCATTCATCAATGACAAAAATTGGATACTATTATCTCTATGATATGATCTCTAGGTTTTCCAGCTGATTGGTGATCTGAAGCTTGAGTTTGACACTCAAAATGCTATGTATAGAGAAGACACATATTGGAGAGAACTTGATTTGAACACTTCAACTGTCAAATTGAGTTACTCTGCAGGTGATGTGGAATTCACAAGGGAGCATTTTGCTTCAAACCCAGATCAAGTAATTGTGACAAAGATCTCTGCTAGTAAACCCAGTTCCATAAACCTCACAGTTTCATTCGACAGCAAGATGCATAACTACTCATTTGTAAATCAAGAAAACCAGATTGTCATGGAAGGAAGCTGCCCTGGTAAAAGGAACAACACTCCAAATCATGATGATCCAGAGGGGATTAAATTTTCTGCTGTTTTAGATCTACAGTTTGGTGGGAGCAATGGTGTTTTACACATTGTTGATAATAAGAAGGTAAGAGTTCAAAGTTCTGATTGGGTGGTCATGCTTTTGGTAGCTTCGACTAACTTTGAGGATCCGTTCAGTGACCCGTCTGATTCCAAGAAGGACCCAACTTCAGATTGTCTTAGAAAATTGGAGTCAATTAAGAAATTTTCTTATCCTGATCTTTATGCTCGTCATTTGGAAGATTACCAAAATTTGTTCAACAGGGTATCACTTGAGCTCTCAAAGAGTAGTAAAAAGACGAGAATGCCCCTCAAAGTTTCAACAGCTGAGAGAGTGCAGTCTTTCCAAACTGATGAAGACCCTTCACTTGTAGAGCTCTTATTTCAGTATGGACGTTACTTGCTCATCTCGTGTTCAAGACCCGGTACTCAGCCAGCAAATCTTCAAGGAATTTGGAACAAAGACGCTCATCCGACATGGGATTGCTCTCCTCACTTGAACATCAACCTTGAGATGAACTATTGGCCTTCTCTTCCTTGTAACCTTAGAGAATGCCAAGAGCCTTTAATTGACCACATCTCTTATCTATCAATTAACGGTACAAAAACTGCAAAGGTGAACTACAAAGCTAACGGTTGGGTTGTTCATCATGTGTCTGACATATGGGCCAAGACTTCTCAGTATGGGGGCTCACCCGAGTGGTCCTTATGGCCAATGGGAGGAGCTTGGCTATCCACACATCTATGGGAGCACTATAATTTCTCAATGGACAAGGACTTTCTTGAAACAAAGGCGTATCCTTTAATGGAGGGCTGTGTTTTGTTCTTGTTGGATTGGTTAATAGAAGGGCCAAGTGGGTTTCTTGAGACGAACCCATCCACCTCACCCGAGCACATTTTCATAGACCCGAGTGGGGAAAAAGCAAGCGTTAGCTACTCGTCAACTATGGACATCTCAATCATAAGAGAGGTCTTTTTTTCAATTGTTTCTGCAGCTAAGATCTTGGGGAAGATTGAAGACGAGCTCGTTCAAAGAGCGATTAATGCTTTAGCTCGGCTTCCTCCTACTCAGATTTCTAGGGATGGATCAATAATGGAGTGGGCGGTTGATTTTGATGACCCTGATCCTCATCACAGGCACATGTCGCCGTTATTCGGCCTTTTTCCAGGTCACACAATGACTATTGAGGAGATGACTCCTGAGCTATGCAATGCAGCAGATTGCACCCTTCAAAGGAGGGGAGTGGCGGGCCCTGGGTGGTCGACCACGTGGAAGGCTGCATTGTGGGCCCGCCTAGGGAACAGCGAACGTGCATACCGAATGGTGAAGCACCTGTTCAATTTGGTTGATCCTACTGGCCAAGAGGCTGGATTTGAAGGAGGGCTTTATGGCAATCTGTTCACTGCCCACCCTCCTTTTCAGATTGATGCAAATTTCGGGTTTTCGGCGGCAGTGTGTGAGATGTTGGTTCAGAGCACAGTGAGTGATCTCTACTTGCTTCCTGCTTTGCCACAGGATAAATGGGTTAATGGGTGTGTGAAGGGCTTGAAGGCGCGAGGTGGAGTGACGGTTAATATCAGTTGGAAAGAAGGAGATCTTGATCAAGTTGGTGTTTGGTGTGGAGATGGGAATCTGGATTGTGTGAAGAGTTTGCACTATAGAGGGAGTGCAGTCACAGTGAAGATTTTACCAGGGGAAATTCACACTTTTGACAACCGGTTGATATGTGTGAAAACATGTTCAAGATAAAGATCTTTGAATTGGTTAAGGACTTGAGGGTTATATCTATATTGGGTTTTTGGGGCTATACATAGATGTGAACATTGTTCTCAATATTCATATAATTGATTTGTTTTACTATTCAACGAATCCATTCAACCCACCTAATTTGTTGGATTGTATGTGAACAGAGATGTTCGTGAGTAACTCGGCGTTCGGCTTGGTTAAGTATTAATCGTGTTCGTTTCGATTTGTGACGGGTTCTCTGTCCCTGCGGGGATGGAGTGACAGAAGTTTTGAGAATTTAAGAGAAGGTCACGGCGAGACGAGCCGTTTATAAACACAATTTTAAGGCTGGGAAGATGAAGGATTGGAGTCTAAAGAACAAGAAAGCTCAACCCGTTTGTTCATGAGGAAGCTTGATTATACGTTCATGAACATGCTAGATTATACATTCATAAACAAGTTCCACAATACATCGTTTCATTAAATTTACATAGTTTTGACGGTCTTTCTCAAACTACATAGTCTAATTTCTAGTTTCATTCACCTATATAGATGATCAGGTAAACGAGCTGTTCATGAGATTGTCTCACGAAGAAACTAAACGAGCAACTCATGAGCTCGAGCTCACTTATTTTTAACTGAGCCAAGCAGCTTGAGCCTCAACAATTCAAAGCTCGGCTCAACTTGGCTCGTTTCGATTATAACCCTACTAATTATTTGTAATATAGATGCTATGTGAAATGAAACATAATTGTCAAGCTAGCTAGTCAAGCAAAGAGTCAAGCTTTAAGTTCCAATTGAATTGAACTTCAGCCAAGAAAGCACAAATTGGAAACCTTTGTACAAGACCTTTCAAATAATAGCTTGGACGAGAAGAAGGCATTCCACGTCTTCAATTCTATCCTCTTATGTTTGCAGTGTACATTCTGTAAGTGGTAATTAAACTGTCCACAGTTTGTCTGTATATGATATTGGAAAGATGGTCCCTTTGACAATGCAAATTGCAAAATTGAAAGGGGCTGTTTCACACTTGCACATTGTCTTTTAAAATTATTCTATGAATGGGAAACGTAAACCCAACACAAGCCACAAATAATATTAGAGATTTTACATGATTTTTCTTTTCTCTAGCTAAAACTTGAAACCTAAAATAATATTTTATTAAGAAGGTAAGAATTCGGTAGACCAGATAGATATGGTGTACCGAGAGGCTGTTAGAGATAGCAGACGAAACCGGCTAAGTGAGGCACAAGAGAGAAAAAAAAAAAAAAGCAACGTAAGAAACCAATGTTAGATTATTCTTTAGAACTATACATGTTGACTCAAAGAGTTAGAACTATACTTGTTTTTGATTTAGAGGATAAATTTTGTATTAGAGTAATGTTAGATTATTCTTTATTTACATTTATAAAGTTTTTGAAATGTATGAAAGTATAAATTTACCAAATTTCAAGAAATTTTATAAATGAAATTATTTTTATAATTAAAATGAAAAATAAACCCTAGCTATAGGCATATTTTTGAGCTTATATCTACCTTAGTTTTTCTATAATGTGCCCTAAGGACACATTATAATTAAGACTACTTTATTTAGAAACTAAACCCTAAAAAGAGAGTACCCTATAAAAATCACAATTTTTTTTTCAAAAGATCAAATCTAACCAAATCTTTCCTAATAAAGCTTCTTATAATTAATGTGCCCTTAGGGCACACATTATAAACAAATGGTATCTACTTTTATCCATTGCCAAGTTGATTAAAAACTGAGAAGACAAGGCATGTTTCTGTCAAGTGATTTTTAGGTGTTTTCACTCTTTGGATCCCCTTTTATAATTTGATAAGTGAGGCTGTGATGTCAAGTCATGGCACTAGTACCTTCACTTTACAAAGATGCTTTGTTTGGTGTACAAGTTGAATTACTAACCCTTGAAATGGAATGGATTAGAATTAGAAAAAAAGGCCTTCTTTTAGCAATTGTTTTTATCCCATGACTTCATCAATGATGCCTTGTTCCTTAGAGATATGATGAAGATGGTGGTGAACTCTAGCTAGTTCCTATCCATCCTCCATTTGTAAGGTGCAATCTCTTTGGGAGATTCTTGGTCCTATATATCTTAGTGGATATGTGAACATATTCATACACTTTATTTAGAATCGTTGAACAGAAAGGATAAGATATGTTGGACATCTGAAGTTCGGACTTAATATGTCTATTATATAAGTTTGATGAGTTACTCCTCTTATTATCAAGAAATGGGTGCAACAGACTTTGCAGTTGAACCGATTCTTAAACAAATAATGATTGTTTTTCATGCAATAAAAATTTTTTTCGACCCACCAAAGGACTAACTCTTAGTGCTTTCAAGTTACTTAGAAAGTGTTCTAACAAGTGAATGTGAATGCGATAGAATGTGTGCTTGTTGTAACTAGCCAACTGCAAGACTGTGTAATGACAAGGTAGAGGAAAGACAATAGAGAAATCAGAAAGTGGTATGTGGAGTTTTATATCCCGAGATCAACGCAATACCTACGACTATCTATATTTTGTATTTCGATCCACAAAATAAGGGCATGTTTGGATCGCGCATTAGAATACATGATTTTGCATTAAATCATGCATTATAATGCAAGATTTTAGATTATAATAGGCGATCCAAACAGACCCTTACCCTTTTATTTTAACTTTTTTAATTGCAAATACACTACATATATCCTTTTCGAATCAATTTAAGTTAGCATAAGACATTTAAACATTGATCCTCATGATGACCGGATATTGAAAAGAGACTTTTGTTATTTGGAGTTTGATCATAAATGTAAAGTGACAACTTGAAAAGGGTATTTTTTCAAAAGTCGGACACAAGTGTTATCCATGAGTTATGAGTAGCACCACATTACAAAAGTTAAGGGATATTCTCTTGATCGGATAGTTGATTCATTGACATGACATTTACTTACCTTCTTATGAGTTATATGACCCATGAAAATCCTAGAAGACAGGCTAGGTGATTATATAAAGAACAAAACACATAATCTTTCCTAATTTCTATATGCATTGATTATGTACCCTAGTCCTATCTCCTCTCTACTTTTCACCCACATATTTGCCATATATGACAAATCAAGTCTATCAAAATATGTTATTCATAGATCAAAATCAATGTGAACCTATTTGGTTATATTTCCAGAATAGCTATAGTTTTTGTTTGCAGCCAGAATAGCTATAAATAGTTTGAATGGACACTGCGATTTGTGCGTTGGGACGGTCCTCTTTCCATTTGTATTGACACATCAGACTTTGACATGGTATCAAAGAAGATTCGATCTCGGTCCGATTTTGCTGGTAAAGATTTGGGTAATATCTCTAAAGAAATTGATATGCTATTAACCTGTATTTAGAAAAAGAAAATTGAATTAGGTATAAGGAGATTGAGATGTTAGATCCGTCAAAAAAATGTTCACGTATTAACTAGGTTAGACTAGTTGCCACTTGAGGGGAGCATGTTGGAGATAAATAGTTCATTCTCATATTGGTGAATGGCTGAAAAACATCGCTAGCATATAAAAGGGTTTAAAATACTAAACATTGGCTTTAACTTTTGGATTAAAATGGTTAAAAATCCTGACACATTATCTATTTATTTCGGCCTGGAATCTAATAGTGACCACAATCCACAGGCACAAACAAATTGTAAGAGAATATATTGGTGTATTCTATATTTCTCTTGAAAACAGTAAATGGTTGTACACAAAAGTTGTACAAGTTAAGTGGGAAGAGGTTGAAGTAAGTTGGACCTATATATTTTCAGTTTTTCACATGTACGTACCACTGACTACAACGTACTAATTACGACACGTTCCTGAAGGTGCTAAACCTTAGGTGGTCCATTTAGTACCTAACACATTTATACATATTAGGTACCACATATACTAACACCAATTTATGTTCTTTGGCTTTACGCCTGCATACTCGAAAAGGAATAGATCAATTTCTTAAATGGGTTTAGCAAATGTCCCATGTTTGGTGTGTTTTCAGACTATACCCTTTCTTTACTAAAGTCTAATACCCGGAAAAATAAATAAATTAAGCTCCATTAACTATACTATAACAACAATAACATTGACCCAGTGCAGTTCTCCTTATAGAAAATCTGGAAAAGACTTGACGGGACCACAGAATACAGGTAGAAAACAAACAACCAAAAAGCAAAGCCGAAGTATAATATAAAAACATAAAACCAAAACATAGCCATATAAGTTGCAAACATAAAACCCATGGACCGGTCTGTCCAATGGCTAGCTTCAGTGTAGATCCTACATGTTGGTTACTTTTGAACTTGTGGATGTTGAGTTTGAATTACATGTGATTTCTAAGCTTTTGCGACTATTTGGTATTGGTCATTTGTAGGTCGACAAATATTGATCAAGTTACAAGAAACTGTTTGGGCACTTAATTGGGACTAAACCTGAACGGCTTGAACTTGGCCCGTATCTGTGCCGGCTCACTTCCCATATCGGATCTAGTTGAAGAGGCGCGCCTCAGTCACTTGCCATGACAACAATGTTTTGGTGTTTGGAGCTTGACAAAACTTCTTTGTTGAAACCCTAGCTCGTTTGATCGAGTAATGGCTCAAGTTGCACGAAAGCCTAGCTCATTTGATGTCTTTTAACTCTAGCTATCTAATCGGACAAAGATTTGTTCATCTCTATTTCCGGATTCGTTCCTTTTAGATGGTTAGATTTGGACTTGCTATTACGCACCCTCTTAATTTCTTACCTTGTGATCTTGGACATTTCAGTCGAGGCTGACTGGTCTATATCTAAAATTGCTTGTGCTATCTTTTGTTTATCTTTTGCATCTTTGAAGTTCCTAATCAAGTTTATTTGTCAAATTAAAGGATTTTTTGAGTTTGGCTCCACTAACATTCTCTCTAATGTCATGACAAAGAAAATGCCAGCCACTTAATGCACTTCTCCTAGTGTCCAAAGGACTATGCAAGTGCCCACAATGTCCAAAGGAAACTACAACACATGAAGACATGCCCACAAACAAATAAAGCTTCTCTGTTTGTTAGAGGAAACACTGTCTGTGATGGTGTGTGGTAAGTTTTGTTACCTTTCATCACCATCACCATTATTAAAAATCATATGGGTCCCTCTTAATATTACCAATAGACTAGCTAGCTAGTGTTAAAAGACATCAATAATTTGTCCATTCCTATCACCTAAGAGGCCAATTTTCCAGTCTAAATTCTCTGTCTCAAACCCATGTACTATAAAAGTAAAGTATTAAAAACTTTACATTATAAGAAAAAAGTACGACGTGGTTTAGTTTAATATTATAATATAAACTATTAACACTCTATGTTATAAGACATTGTTGTAATGAGAACGATAAATATGAAAAAGGACACAAAAATCTAACATGGTTTACTAACGAATGTGTTAGCTACGCACATCTACGGGCAGAGAAACAGAATTTTTATTATGGAGCTGAAAGAACTTATTACAATTATGAGGCATTTCAATAGTATATATAGTGACTCAAGAAACCTTAATCAGATTATGGGTCGTAGGCCCAAAACAAATCACGATAGGCCTAGTAATAGAAAACATAGCATACCATTTGGCGGGTGGATGCTGCCTCCCAGTGAGATCGACTACCATCATGGGGTACTGTCCCCCAAACCCCCTGCCAGCGAGCTCCGCACTGTTCTAAAAATCCCCACCTAGCTTTGTCTAGGCCTTGCCTATGCACTGGAAGGTGCTAGTCTGCTAGGCCGTCTAGGTGCCTAACCCCTCTCCACCTAGGATCAGTGTGCCTAGCGTTTTTTAGAACACTGGAGCTTCGTCCCTGGAATCTCTGGTGTGTCGGGAGCTGAGCTCCCGAACCCATTCTTAATATTGATCAACAACAGATTTAAGACACAATAATATACATTATTTGGGATATGGGTTTAGGATAGAGGATTCGATCACACTAGTTAATTTCTAGCTATCATACAAAACTTTAAAGCAGTGGTACTTTTTTTTAAGTTGTTTTAAAACATACTTTTGTTGCAACTTGAGAATACGACCTAATGGGCAAAAAGTTTGCTACTTTCACTAGATAAGCATGCACCACATATATGGTATCTACCAAGTATAAATTATCAACATGTTTACTAACATGCCTATGTTGACGTGGGATTCTTAATTTGCAATTACTCATGCAATATAGTGGGGTGGGGTTGCCGACTGATTAACTTTTCATACCTACCAGACATCATTCTCCATCATTTACAGTTGATAATCTGTGAAAGGGCCAAACATGATAGAAAATTAGACTCCTTTTGATGTGGACCAATAATAATTGAGCTAGCTAGCTACAAGGTTTTCCTCTCTTTAAGTAGAAAATCTACTTCTAGCTTAAGAAAAAAAAACAATTCTTTTTTCGGTCAAGCACAATAATCATAAGAGTTAAAACGGAGACATCTTGGTATTATCCTGAAATTCTAACTGCTTGACTAGATGTACGAAGACTATGAAAAAACAACTATATTTCATAAGCGATAATATGCTTATTATGTTGTGCTGAGACTGCTACAAGGTAGCAAAATTAAAGAAGAATATCGTATTTGGAATTTAGAAACTAAACCCTAAAAAGAAAAGTACAAAAAATACCTTAAATATATAAACGGTTTTTCTATCCTATGCCCTAAGGGCATAGGTTAAGAATACTAGATTTAGAAATAAACTAAAACCCTATTAAGAAATTAATAAACCCTATTAAAAAGTTAAAATAACCTTAAATAATAAAGTTTAACAAATAATTTCCCTTTTAAACTTCTTAACCTATACCCTTAGGACATTTGTTAGAAAATTCGATATATAAAATTTACTATATTTTGTCCTAATAAAATTAATCTATGCGACTATGCCTTAAAAACTGAATTTAAGAAATTTATTGAATTGATTTTTTTATTAGGCCTTATTCATCTTCAGCGCAAGAACGTTCGAGCAGTGAGCTATTACACACTCTTTCAATGATAACTTCAAAGTATACCAAGAAAAATAAAACTTGCCAAAAAAGATACTAGTTACTAGTTAGTCACTATGATAATTTTATTCCCACTTCAAAACCCACTATAGTGATTAGTGGTTTATTGGCTTTTTCAAGTTTCCCGGATAAGCATCAAACAATAGTTCCACTTAAATGCAACTTGTAAGTCTGAAGATGTTGACCACTGATGAAATTTTTTGTAGGGTTACCATCAATGTTTCCTTTAGCTTAGTCCAAAAATTTGAGAGGAACCCATGTAAAGTTGGAGTGATTTGACAACAAGAAATATAAAGGGGAAATTACAAAAAAGTAACTCAACCTTTAGAAATAATTTCAAAAATAGTCTAAACTTTCAAAGTTGCAACAAATAGTGTCATTTATGAGGCGAGGTGTGATCACTAGCTTTAAGGGTGCGTCAGCAACGAGCTTATGGATAGTTTATCGGACTTATCACACTTTTCGAGAAAAATAAGTTTCGTTCACGTGTTCGGTAATACCGGACTTATAAAAGCTTATCGGACTTATTTCGAGCTTAAAAGATAATTAGCATCCCAACCTTATCGGACTTATCGGATTCGCTTATTGTTTCTTTTTTTATTTTTTTTAACTTATTTTCCCAAGAAAATAAACACTCATCAACAAGTTCTTACCGACACCCCCTAACTTATTTAAAAAATAAACACCCAATTTCAGCACCTAATTTCAACATCAACACCGATAAGTTTCATCATTGTCAACACCATAAGCTTCAGCGCCGATAAATACCCATTTGACGAATGGACCCTAAGTATCATCGTAGGGCATCTTTTATTTTTACCGCTAACGATCAAGCAATGTCGTGTTTAATGTTAACGCTTCCCATAATCCCTCTTGAAAAGTCGACATAAACGAGTAAACGACAACGTTACATGACCTTTCACAATATATAAAATCTCGTATTTAACAATGCTTAGACTAGTAATCGCAACCTATTCTATCGTCGAGTCTATACACTGCAACTTTAAAAGTTCAAGCTATTTTCTGCAACTACTCCCAAAACTAGGGTTTCCTTGCAATTTTTCCAAAACAAATGAGAAAAAATATATTAACAAACAAAAAAAAGCATATGAATGAGATTAGAAGTGGGAATCTAAGCTGTACACTGGACAAAAATAAGGACTACAGCAGCTCTGTCCCCTGAACTACCAATTAAGCACCACTTTGTGGTACCATTCATGCCTCCACATAAACCTCACATAAATATCACCACAAATCTTCACCTATCTTACCATTCACATTATCCTTTCTTTTGACACACCAAAAGAGTTCAATTCCATAAAAAAAAAAATGTTCTTTCAAGGTGATCAAGAACTAGATGAATCCTCGTCTAACAAAGAACAACAAACCGACTTTGTAGAAGACGACGACATAGGATGGCTCAATTTAAGCCTAGGTGGTGGTAAGAACACAACCTCCTCAGGTGACGGAGATCAACAGGATTCCAGTTCTTCATCATCTGGGAGAGTTCCGACGAAGATTTTCTCATGCAATTTTTGCATGAGAAAGTTCTTTAGCTCACAAGCTCTTGGTGGTCATCAAAATGCACACAAGAGGGAGAGAGGGGCAGCTAGAAGGCTACAATCATCACAAAAGATGATGATGATGTCATCCATGGTGGGATTGCCCATTGGCTCCCATGTCATGATGAGGTCATCATCATTGGGTATGTTTCCTCATTCTATTGTACAAAAACAACAACCAATTAGCAGAAACTTTGAGGCTTCTTCATCTTCAAGGAATCATCATCAGTTGATCATGGTGGAAGAGCAAAATTACATGTGGCCAGGAAGCTTTCACTTGGGTGAGCCACAACAAGGTGAGCAGTCAACGCAGGATCTGAGGGTTGACTTGGATTTGAGGTTATGAAATTCAAATGTTTTCAATCATCTCATAGAATTGAACTCTTCCAAACACTGTTCTAAAAATCCTTGGCTAGCTCGGTCTAGGCTCTGCCTAGCCGCTGAAATATCCTAGCGTGACTAGCCTTTCAGCTCGTCTAGGAGATCGTCTAGTCCGTCTAGACGCCCGTTTAGACCGCTTAGAGTTCGCTTAGCGTTTTTTTAGAACACTGCTTCCAGGTGTAAATTTGAATGTGTTTTTTTTTTCATTTTTTTTTCTTGTATGTGTATCATTAGTCCTTGATGACTTCAATAAATTAATTAAAGGATCCCATGTGTAGGTTTTTTTATGTGACATTTTGATGTGCATAATGGGCCTTTTTGCCTACCATTTAAGTAACAAGACTTTCAATGCTATGTATGAGTTAGATTGTAACATATTTTTTAAGGTATTGGTTTCGATCAATATTTTATTTTATTTTGGTCTTGGACACTGTCCATGGGAGTCGAAATCCTAACCATTTGACTAGATCTCCGAAAGTTTGGTTTCGATATTTTATTAGTGTCATGTGTACGTAACGGATAATGGTTTTATGTAAGGAGCGGATTTGGGCCGGAATCGAGAATAAAAATCTTAGTAGACTGGATTTACTTTGATATCTGAATTTATCTTATATAATTAACAAGGTATTTTTGTACAGATTAATGTTTACAATTTTTTGGGGATGGGCTTCATTTCCACATTTTTTTGGTGGGCTAGAGCAAATCCTGATATATAGGAGGACCGACCCATCAATCTAATAATTCTGTTTGGACTAGTGTAGGATCGAGCTTCGCTACAAGAACGTATCTAGCGGTGGGTTGGGCTAGGTCTGCTTCAGCCCACTCTAAAAATATATTATAAAATAAAAATAAATTTAATATGGTAAAAATAGTGCTGTAAAAATTAAGACAAATTAAGTATTAAATTAATCAAATTAAGTTAATTTAACCTATAAAAAATATTCATTGAAAATTAGCCTTTTTTATCCTTTTGTTTTCCTTGAATTCCTTGCTTCTATAGTTTAATTGCAGTATTAGTTGAAACTTCATGTTAGATTCAAAGTGTATGAATAAAGTATGTTCATCCAGAATTTTCAATTAGTTTAATTTGTTGCACCTCTTGTATGCATATGTTAAGATTAATTGTTACCTATTATGAACTTCATGAGCGTCTTATTATGGAGGAGATCAATCTCAAAACCTCCAAATTTAATTACGACATAATCAACAACAATCAGATTTGTGATTCGTGACCAAAATACACAAATTATTAGTATGGGAACCAACAACTACGGGAGTAACACGGTATTACAAATGGACACACTTGTGCTCCGGGATATAATTCGAAAAGCACGACATTTGGGTCTATGGAAATTGGAGATTGAGAGTGACAACTTTACTGTCATAAATGCAATCAAAGGTTTTGGGAGATGCCCTTGTGAAATTGAAATGCTGGTTTCAGATATCTTGGTTTCACTTCAATGTTTCGAAACTGTCCAACCCTCTCATGTGTTTAGGAAATTTAATTCAGTGGATGGTAAAATTGCAAAGTTGGACCACATTATTTCTAATGAGCGTTTTTAAAATCATTCAGAATTTCAGTTTCTCATCCAAATTGTATTCTGGATGCATCAAAGAAATTTCTTGTTCATCGAAAAATCAAAGCGAGTAAGCAACTTGTGGCAAACTAAAAAACATTGTGGACCAAATAAGCTCACAAGAAGACTATTCACAATCTTGTACACACTAGATAAATGTGTGAACCATACTCCAAAATGTTGTGGTACACACAATAATTAACCATATGAACTCCTTTTATACCTAGTCAAGTTGCACCATATAATTGTCAAATCAACAGCGCGTAATATCCGTATGTCCTAATCCTGCACGTAAAATTCAAGAAGGAAGCTTCTTTCGATGGAGGATATATGTCCTTTGATCCCAAGTCAAAGTCATAAGTCAACTAATTATGAGTTTGTGACTAGAATCATACATATATAACAGCATCTTACCTTAAAAAAAAGTACAATAATCTTCTCTTCCTTCAATTAAACTAAACTCCTTTGGTCTAGGTGACCTTCCTCAATCTTTTATTTGGCTCACCATGAACACGGTTGCTATAACACGCATATTTTTAAAAAAACGTACAAGAATCTCTTATTTCGCCTCAAGGGAGGCGATGAAGAAGCGCGACAATGAGATCGAGGAGGAGAGGGAGAGAGTGAGGGCGAAGGAAGCCAGTGAGAACCGGAATCGACGGCCGAAGAAGGCGTCGTTTCCTCATTTCACCCACAAACACCCTCATTTCACCCACGAACACCCGCTCGCGAAGGTCGACATGGGATCAGTCCAGGGCGGCAGCTGCGGGGTTTGCAACCAGCTCATTGCTGGCGGATGGGTGTACCATTGCTCACGGTGCAAATACTATCTGCACGAGGTTAGTTAGATGCGCAACGCCTGTATAATGATTCAATCGATTTTTTTAAGGAAATATAGGGTGTATGTTCGTCGGGGTTTTCTACCTAAAATAGAAATAATAAACTCTATAAATAGTTTTGAAAAATTACATCTAATTAGATAAAATTAATTGATTGAAGATTTTTTAGCATGTACCCTAAAGACACGTTATAGACTAAATCATGAATATTAGCAAACCTGGATCAATATTAATTAGGGTAAATTTCATAAAATCACCCTTAAAATAGGGTTTTTTCACAAAACCACCCGTAAAAAGAATATTTTCAGAAAACCACCCATAAAAAATAAAACATGTCAAGAGATCACCCCCACTAAACTCCGTTAAATATCTGCCCTTAAAGAAGGCATGTACTGATGTACGATTCTTTTGAACAGCCCCATTCTCCATGAAATGAAAACTCAAATCTATAACTAAAGTACTACTCTCTCAGTTCTATTCTACTTGTCCTTAAAGGCCTAATACACATATATTAAGGCATGGTATAATCTTACCAAATTACCCTTATTAATTATACATTTTTCCCTTTTTAAGATACTTTTCCCAAGTGTATTAATTACAAACAAGGGTACAAATGGAAAATCAATAAATGGGGATGGCATCAAATTAACCTTGGATTGAATTGCCCGACCCATTTCAAAATCTGGGTCAATCTTTGCTCCTTCTACTGCTACCATTTTGACTTTTCCAAATCTTCAGCCCCTATGTATTTCAGATGCATTAGAAGACTGATTCGAGAAGAAAATGTGTGAGATTGAAATTTGGGTTGATTTTTTGAAGGCAATAAATGGGGATGAACGAGGATAATGGTGAAGGTGGGAGGAGGACCCGTAAATTATTGTTTGTGGCTTTTGTGTAGAAGGTTTAGTTTCCTATTCATGGAGGATTGGCAGATTAGGTTACGGCAGATAACGAAACTTGCCATGGATGGTCTCTTGACATGTTTTACTTTTTTTGGGTGGTTTTCTGAAAATATTCTTTTTACAGGTGGTTTTGTGAAAAACACCCTACTTTAAGGGTGGTTTTATGAAATTTATCCTATTAATTATTGATTTTGCACTTTTGATTCATCCTTCCAATAATTAATATTGATCCAGGTTTGCGCAAAGAACCTAGTTGCATTGTCCCCTTGCTCGTATTCTCGCGCAAAAGAGATAAAATCGCCGGAGGATCAAACCGCTATCTCCAGCTTCGCCCACGAGAAGCACCAAATCAAGGACATGTACTCGAACATCGAGTACAAATGCGATCATTGCTACACTGCGGGATATGGTAAACGATTTCGATGTGATGATTGCAAGGTCGATTTGCATCCTGTTTGTGCAACTTGTCCTACCAAGATCTTGTCGTTCATGCATCCCCAACATGACTTGGAGCTTAAGACCAGGCGTCACTTGAGTGTCTGTTCTATATGCAATAAGAAAGCGGGATCAAACATCAGGATGTTCAGGTATTTATATATTTGGATCACGCATTATAATGCAAAAGTCTGCATTATAATGCGGGGTTTAATGTATTGCATTAAATCCCGCATTATAATGCGCGATCCAAACATGCCCTTAGTTTAAGTCAAAATATACCTTTTAATTTGAAGAATTATCAAGGACGTGTTGGGTACAAGCGCACATGCGTGGATGGCCTAGTACATAAGTCTATGGGTTCTACCCTAAAACCAATTGACAATAGGAGGAGTAACCCAGGAATATATATATATATATATATATATATATATATATATATATATATATATATATATACTTGTAGCCACTGTTTTAAAAATTCCCGCCTAGGTGCTGAAAGGCCTAGGCTTCCAGCCTATCTAGGAAACTGTCTAGTCTGTCTAGGCGTCCGTTTAAGCCGCCTAGACGCTAGGCGATCCATCTCCACCTATCATTTTTTAGAACACTGCATTTAACTGATTAGTTTTGAGCACAGGTGCAAAAAGTGCCAGTTTTACGTGCACCCGGCGTGTAGCCAGTTGCCCCAACACTTGATGCATGACCTCCACCCGCCGCATCCTTTGCAGCTCAGACCCGCGAAGCACCCTCGTAGTTGTGACGCGAATTGCAACTCCAAATGTGAAGAAGATCAATGGTGTTATGAATGTAGTACTTGCAATGTCAGCATTCACATAAGTTGCGTTCTAAGGCATTCGATTCAGGGCACATCTGACAAGAAGAAAATAGAGGAGATGATACAATTTTTTACCCTAGTACAAACTGCTCTCGAAGTTACTCGTGGGGTTATCGCGATTGCTCAAATCTGTTGAAATTGCTTCGAAGTTTTTATTTTATAAGGACTTTTAATTAATGTTTTGTTTTTGAAGTTGTTAGTGAACTTGTTGGATATGAACGAGTTGTGGTATTGTCCAAGTGTTTAATATATACAGTGAACTTTCAATTGTTTTATTCCAATCCCGTATTGGTCTTCTAATATAATGGTTCATATGGTCACCTTGCATTTGAACAAGTTCACAAATTTAACTTTATGTCATGGCACTTTTCTTAGAACTTATTTATTATCATATATAGCACTTGAAGATTTCAGTAGATGCGCTAGGGTTCTAAACTTCTAATCGAACCGAGTCACTATGAGTTTTGAGTTGCTTAAACTCGGCTCGATTAAAAATAGACGAGTTCGACCTCGAACGTGATGATAACGGAGTCTTTTTATCATACAAATCATGGTTATGCAAAAGAATCTAAACTAACCTAAAAATTATAGTCGTTAGTAAGGGTCGAATCTACAAGAATATGTGGCAATAAAATAAGGGCCAACTCCTACCAAAAAAAAAATTAAATAAGGGCCAACGAGTTGGTTATATAGTAGTTGTCATAATTAAGTACATAGAATTGGTCTTCACTCGGTGTTGTCTTCACTACCAAGTATACCTGGTGTGAGAAAGTTTCAAATCTAGTAGGAGTAAAGACCAATTCTATGTACTTAATTATGACAACTACTATATTCCAACTTGTCGTCCATCGAGTTATTTCAAGCACCTACTTGATCATACATTCTCATAAAAATGCAATAAATTATAGAATTTTTTTCATTATACTATTTCTCCTTATTGTAACAAGAATGATAAACAGTAAAGATCGACATAGAGAGATTTATATGATTCAGTGACAGTATATTGTATATCTCCACGGGCAGAGAAACTGAATTCTTTATTAGAGAAGCTAAACATAACAAATTACAATAATATGGCGTTTCATGTGTATATATATATAGCTACTCATGAAACCCTAATTAGATTAGGGATCGTAAGCTCAAAATAGATCACGATAAACCCGTTAATAGATAACATAGCATATCCCAACTGCGCTAGCATAAGAAACTCGATACATGTACTCCTTCTCATCCTCAGTCTGAAGTGTGTACATTCCCAATTAACTTGATATCAGATGCCATTGCAGTATCTATAGACTTAGCTGAAGTCATTCCAAACTTGTTCAATATATTCCTGATGTATCCTTCCTAACTATGATAACACAAAGAGTTTTCTCTACTTTCTATTCCTATATATCTCCATTCCTATAATTTTCATAGCAGCACCTAGATCTTTCATTTCAAACCTTGCGCTGAAATAACCCTTTAATTTCTCAACATCTAACTTATTCTTAGCAGCAATTAACATATCATCAATATGTACAGTATCAGATAAATGTGTAAACCATCCTCCAAAATGTTGTGGTACACACAACAATCATACTGACTCCTACTATAACCAAACTGCACCATATAACTGTCACATCAACACACCGCGTGATGCCCATATGGTTAATTATTGTGCTCATTAATTTTGTCTTAACCCTACACGTAAAATTCAAAGCTTGATTTCAGAAGGAAGCTTCTTTCGATGGAGACATATGTCCTCCCCCCAAGTCAAGTCATAAGTTAACTAATTATGAATATGTGACTAGAATCATACATATAACACGCATCTTAACTTTATAAAAACGTACAAGAATCTTCTCTTCCTTCAAATAAACTAAATTCCTTGGTCGAGGTGACCTTCCTCAATCTTTTATTTGGCTCATCATGTTCACGGCGATTGCTATTATTGCAACGGGGCAGCCGGCGCCCTACTACGACATTGCAACGAGGGAGGCGATGAAGAAACGCGACAAGGAGATTGAGGCGGAGAGGGAGAGAGTTAGGGCGGCGGAAGCCAGGGAGAACCGGAATAGACAGCCGAAGGAGGAGGAGTTTCCCCATTTCACCCACAAGCACCCGCTCGTGCAGGTCGACATGGGATCGGTCCGGGGTAGTAGCTGTGGCGTTTGCAACCAGCCCATCCCCGGCGGATGGGTGTACCATTGCTCACCATGCAACTACTATCTACATGAGGTTAGCTAGATACACAATGTCTATGTTTCGACTCTCATGAGTAGTGTTAAAGACTAAATTGACCAATCATGTTGAAATCTTATATATTTGATAATAGAGTTTGGAATAATTTTCTAGTCTTCCAAAACACAACCTATTTATATTAGAGTTTGGTTCAAATGAAACAAACACTTATCTTGAAACGTGAAACTAATATAGTTTTCCTAGTTTCTGGTGCACTTTTCATACGAAAGTGCATTGCAAACTATGAAAAGTGCAGTCTGAAATAGGAAAAGTGCACTAAAGTACGAAAAATGCACTACGAATTGTGCATTCGTTTCAGAATAAGAATTTGTTTCATTTGAACCAAACTCATTTATATTAAACTGATTTTGCACTTTTGATCCATCCTTGCAACATTAATATTGATCCAGGTTTGCGCAAAGAACCTAGTTGCATTGTCCCCTTGCTCGTATTCTCGCGCAAAAGAGATACAATTGCCCGAGGATCAAACCGTTATCTCCAGCTTCGCCCACGAGAAGCACCAAATCAAGGACATGTACTCGAACATCGAGTACAAATGTGATCATTGCTACACCGCGGGATATGGCAAACGATTTCGATGTGATGATTGCAAGGTCCACTTGCATCCTGTTTGTGCAACTTGTCCTACCAAGATTTTGTCATTCATGCATCCCCAACATGACTTAGAGCTTAAGACCAGGCGACACTTCAGTGTCTGTTCTATATGCAATAAGAAAGGAGGATCAAACATTAGGATGTTCAGGTATTCTTTATTCATATATTCTAATATAATGCTAATGTGCCTTGAATCTGTTGATTGATACCCACCAGGGGTTCCGGGGGTCGAGGGGCAGCACCCCTATCGTTAGGATTGCAAAATGGTATCACGATTTGTTTGGGCCTACGAAACTATAATCTAAATTAGGGTTTTGAGAGTCTTTATATACTCCTGAAACATTTCATAATTGTACTCTGAAATCTGGATTATTTGCCTCCTAATAAAATCAGTTCTCCTTCTACATGTGGACGTAGCCAACACAGGTTAATAAACCACGTAAATCTTTATTTTCTTATTGTTGCTCTTGTTGAATCTTTTCACAACCGTAATAACCTTTAATTGAAACCTTGGGAGAGCTAGAGAAAATCATTGCTTCTCGAGACAATTTATATATATATATATATATAAGCTTTGATTATGAAGCGATAAAACAAAATGAATGTTTATATACATGTAACCACTGTTCTAAAAAAAACCGCCTAGCTCCGTGTAGGCCCCGTTTAGATGTTAGAAGGTGTTAACTATTAACCCGCCTAGTCTTTCAGCCCGTCTAGGCGCCTATTTAGGCCGCCTAGGCGCTAGACGGTCCTTCTCTGCCTATGGTCCACCTAACATTTTTTAGAACATTGTATTTAACTGATTAGTTTTGTGCACAGGTGCAAAATGTGCCAGTTTTACGTTCACCCGGCGTGTAGCCAGTTGCCCCAGCACTTGATGCATGACCTCCACCCGCCGCATCCCTTGCAGCTCAGACCCGCAAAGTGCTCTCGTAGTTGTGACGCGAATTGCAAGTACAAATGTGAACGTGACCAATGGTGTTATGAATGTAGTACTTGCAATGTGAGCATTCACATAAGTTGCGTTCTAAGGCGTTCGATTCAGGGCACATCTGACAAGAAGGAAATAGAGGAGATGATACAATTTTTGACCCTAGTACACACTGTTCTCAAAGTTACTCATGGGGTTATCGCGATTGCTCAAAGCTGTTGAAATTGCTTCGAAGTTTTTATTTTATAAGGACTTCCAATTAATGTTTTGTTTTTTAAGTTGTTGGTGAACTTGTTGGATATGAACGTGTTGTTTTGCTTGTCAGGATGTTTCCTGACAAGCAAACCATAACTGTTGTTATCTACAAGCTGGATCTTGCTATGATCATCAGAAAAGCAAACTAAAACTGATTTCTAGAATCCAACTACCTGGTTTTGAGGGGTGCTGATTTTCTAAGCAAAATATCAACACATTGCAAAGCCCAGAGCAGTATATACAGAAGGGTAAAATTTTAGAGCAAAATCAAAGGCTTTGCAGAGCTTCTGGATTGAAAGACAAAATTCAAGCCCTAACCATCATGCATAGTAGATTAGTGGTACTAGTAGTAATTCACATATGCCAAAAATCCCACCTGGTGCCTGCATGAAAAACAAACCCAGTTAACCTATCCAGTGAAAAATCTAATAATTAAACAGAAATTCAGAACATACTATTATACTAACACTAGCAAAACCAAAAGTTATGAGAGCAAATACAGGAACTTCTTGATCAGTGTTCTTGAAAACGGGGACTTCCATTTTCAGAACATACTATGAGAGTGAAACTAAGAAAGAATGATCATACTAACGCTAGCAATTAAGAGTAATGCTATTAACCAAAATTTCCGTGAATAAATACATCAGCTTCTTAATTAGTGTTCTAAAAAACGGACTAGGGTCTAGAGCTAGGCGAGCACCCGGGGCATTTCAAAAAAAACTAGGAAATTTCTTTTAGAGCACAGTTCTTAATATCAACTCAATTACTGTTGCAAAGATACACTTCAATAGACCTTAAAAGCAGTTGAATACATTATAGCTCCAATGGCCTTTAACTTCAAAGGGAACTTTCTAAAAACTACATCATCAGCTATTAAGCCACTATAAACAAAACTTTGTAAGAAAAGCATCAAGAATTACAAATGAATTTCAATATGCAATTCTCTCTAAGATAAGCAACTCAAGATAGCATATCACTGTAAATCTGAAACACATAGCATAAGAAAGTAACTGCTATCACAACATCAAACAACTTACATTTCAATGCAAAGCAGAAAAAGCATTTCAATGCAAATCTAAACTGCAAAAGCTTAAACTGGGACGACTTACATTGCATCATCTTGAAGAACTTGACCCATCAACCGTCTTGGGCAATTTTCTTAAGCCACCCAGGAAGAGGCCAGTACAATGCATCATCACTTGGCTCCAATTTGAAAGATGTGGATTCATCTCCATCCAAGTGAAAGACGCCATAGTGACGACCTATTCCTCCACCATGGAAAAAGGGAAAGATAACGTAATCCGATTGCGACAGATGGACACAATTGCCTCTCCTATCTTTGAAATACTCTGAAGAGAGGCCAAATGAAACATCATCAGCAAAGACAAGCATCTCATTTCCCAGAGATTTGATAGGCTTCCAATGATCCTTGCACTTCTTGAAAACCTCCAATTGCAATGAAACTAAATCCGGACCCTCCTCACTACAATCATCACTATGATTATATTCAAAGATTTTCGACACAGCATACAAATCCGACTTATACTCCACCAGATAGTTTTCACCGAAAGGTAAAGGATTTATAGGAACCACTTTCAGGCGCAATTTGGAATCAATTGAAACAAGCTCGCCTTTGCGACTAACAGCATAACATTTCCATTAAAGACAACCACATCAGTAATCTCATAGTCTGTGGAGTCAATCCGAGTCCAAGCCTTATCCCCGAACTTCCAATAGCATATCATCTTATCAGAAACCAAGGCTACAACAACAAACTCGCAATCTTCTGCATAATTCCAGAGCACATAAACCTTCCTGACATTGAAATCCAGACAACCGCCAAACCCGTCATCTTCAATAAAACTCAGACTATAGCACTTGGAAACTTCTGTAATCCGATGATCAAGGAGATTCAAGTACTTCGGAACAGCTATAGGAGGCAATTCAGACGTTTTCGGAAGCAGCGGAGCTAAAATTTTGAAACGGTTAGGGTTTACCTCCGAAACCCTAAGCAACCAGCCATCGGAAGGTTTGCCGGCGTGGGGGCCAATTTCCGGCGGCGATAGGACATAGAGCGTGGTGTAGTTAAGCATGAAGCGGCTAGGACTAAGTGAGGGCATGGGGACAAGTGGAGGCAATTTGAGAGGGAACGGAGATGGCCTGAGACGAGGACGGAGGGAAGATCGCCAGGGTGAGCAGACGGCGCGAAGACGGAGGATTTCGACATCGGCGTTGAGGATATTCGCTATGCTTGATAGGATTTCCGGAGGAAGGTTGCTCCATCGCGCAGACGCCATGGGAGAGGAAGCGGGAACTATCGAGAACTCGAATTGACGGAAATGAAACGTGTTGATTTTACGATTGATATATATAGGGGCGAGGGCACGAATAATACGGGTTCTTAAAATAGATTGGCCCAAAAAGAGAATGGGCCTCATTTAGGCCCAATCATTCTACTTAGCCCAGCATTGCGCAGTATAGACCGAATTGAGTATTATATTATACGTATATAAGTGTATAACTAATGATACATATGTAACATGTACGGTGTGTGCTGATTTTTTAGTGATGTTGTATGTTCTGATGTTCATGCACCCTATGATGTTTTAATCTATGTTGTTGTATAGTAGTTCAATAATGAATCCTCTTTGGAGCTTTTTTTTGTTTCTATATCAAAAATCGGATTAAAATCGGGAATGAGTATCGAATTGGGAGTAGAGTTATTCATATCTAAAATATGTTTTTTGGTATTTTATTGGAATAGGTGTAGGAAAAGATAAATTTTAAGAATTTGATGTTGTATATTCGTCCTTGAAATGAGTATGGAACTTGATTTGTGGTATTACATATCTTCTCCGATGATAGTAATCGAATACATGCGAGTCCAATGTAATGATCTCGCGGGTTTCTAATACTCGCATTGGTGAGGGTGGGACAATGATTAGATATGAGAAGTGTCCGATCCATGGGCGGACCGAACAAGAGGGAAAGGGATTTGGAAGAGTGGTGACACACGATCCACAGTTAGGAGAAATCCTCGACTATATTATGGAACTCAATCTATGCATGAAGATGACACACAAAACCCTAGATCTAGATGGGGTGGCGGACTAGGGCTAGCAAGAATACTAGGCCCAACATCCATAAAGCCCATAAACTAATAATAGTAACTAATAATAATAGAAAGGTTCAACTAAACCCTAATGGGAGTCGAGTCTCGGTGTGCTCTCTCTCGGCTTCGGGAGAGGGAGTGTGAGGAATGCACAAAAGCCAATGTGCACATTCCTCTGCCCATAAAGGAATTCACCTCATTCCTCGTCTCTCAAGAGAGGATTCTCCCTTTCAAACTACATCCAAGAGGATCCTTATTTTTAATAAAAAAAAAATTGGGTAAAAAAAGGAAGAGAGGATTACCTCTCCTCTTGATAGCACATGCTCTTACATATAGGAATGAAACCCTTGTGCCCAAAGAGGAACACTCACCCATTCACAAGTTGACACATGTATCCAACTTTCAACTAATTTCGTTTATTTCATTTAAACCTATCATTAAATATATTTCCAATAAAATAATAATTAATGTTGGTATTTTTTTAAAATAAATTAATCAATTTTTATAATTTTTTATTATCTATAAATAGAGTCTAATATTGTTGGGTTATTTTTCACAATCTCATCTTAGCTTTTCTTTCTCTCCTTCACTACTACTACTACCTTACATGGATAAGCACAATAAAAATCCAAATAACTCAAACATCCAATATAATCCAAATACATTTAATTTGGATCAAGTTCAAGCCATGTTACAAATATTTGGTAATCAACCAAGGCCAATTAATCCAAATTATATCCAAACCTTACCACAAATTCTTCCCAATCAATTTCAACGATCTTTCCAAAATTTTAGCCAATCAATTGACCAATCTCTTGAAAGAGGTAGTTGTAATGCAACTCCAACACAATAATAAATTATATTTTGGACACCGGGGTCTTGCAATGTTATTTTTATTTTGCATTTTTTTCACTTTATAATGTTGTTTAAAGTTGTCTTAATGTTAATTAAGTTTATTTTTTTTAATTAGTAGTTAGTTTATATTATATTAAATCCAAATTATTTAAGTAAATATATTATTATTAATTTATTTGATTAACTAACTTTGTAAAAAATATTGAATGATATAAAATATGTAGAAAGTAGGAGATAGGAATTGAAAGGGGATACCCTTTGTTGTGGTGGAGGAAATAGAGAAAGAGGAACAGAATGAGGAAAGGAAAAGTGAAAAGTGATGTGATCATAGAGAAAATGAGGTGTTAAAAGGAGAGAAAAAAATGAGAAATCCTCTTCAACCCGAGAGTGGAGCCAGCACGATTCGAGCGAGTTCTGGAAGAGTAGTCGGACCCACAAGGTTATCCTCTCCCCGGAGTGTTGCGTCGTCGGTTTGACGTTCAAGAATTATTATCGCGACCACGCTTCCCGCCAGATCCTCTTCAACCCGGCCGCGATTAGTTTGATAGAGGGCACTTGCTTTAGCCCTAATTGAAACTACGGCCCGAGAACGCCGACGACCCGCTTGGTTTAGTGATTATTATTAGTATTTTCTTAATTAATGTAAATCTTTTTGAATAGAGTCTGCGGAATCCTTCATGGATTTTCTTTTCGGTTCTTTCCCATTACGCTTTTATTGAACCGATAGGATAGTTATAAGTGTTATCGTAGTTCTCTATGTAAGGATTGTTTATAATGGATTATATTTATACAGTTGAAATTAAGTTTTGATTGAATGTCAAATCTTTGATTAACTTGGTTTCTTTTGTAATCGTCATGCCTTGTTAATATGATTGAGATCATCTTCTTCCTTTTTTGCCAGTGCTTGATAGTTCGATGACAACAAATTGTTTCTTGTATAAGAAGTAATCATAAATCTTTTTAGTTAAGTACAATGGGATTCATGGGTGAGAATCTTTCAATTCATTCAAGTAAAAATATGTTCTAAGGTTCCAAATAATAACAAACAATCGGTCAATAACGTAAATGGGGACTTGTAACTCGATCTTTTGATAGTTTCTTTACAACAGGCCAAAACACTGGGCCAATTAACCCAATTTCCCATATGTTCTTAATGGGCCTAAAAGCCCATAATTCCCACACCACCAGAAGAAATAGTTGTGAATGTGATTAACAAAACCCTAAACCATGGGATTAATTTATAGTTCTATGGCAGCCTAAGGGGAAGCAAGCAATGTATTGAGATTAATTTAGTCCATTAGATGCTAGTAGACCTGTCAATCGGGTCGGGCGGGTTCGGAAACTGTCATTTCGGGTTTGGGTTAAATCAGGTTCGGTTTTATTATAGGTCACGGGTCAACCGGGTCGAGTTGTAGTGGGTTTTCAGTCTGATCGGGCTGACCAGCGGGTCTAAAATATCCTTTTTTCTGATTATTAAAATCAATTTTTAATTTTTTAATCAACCCTTCTATCGGGTTCGATTGATTTCGAGTTTCGGGTTCAAATTTTCGGGTCTTGACCCAAAAATTATCGGACGAATTGGGTCAGGTTAGCAGGTTAGGTCAGCTTTTGACACCTTTAGATGCTAGACATGGGTTAATTCGTTTAAATTTTAGTCCATTAGATGCTATACTCACCAAAATAGAGGATATGGAAACCAAAAAAGATTTAAGTCGGACATCTAAACTCTTCTCTACTCATGTTGTCAACTTTATTTAACTTTCCATCTTTCCTAAAATGTTCTTTATAAACTTTTGATAACAATCAAACAACGTAGTAAAAGTCTAAGATGAAAAAGATGTAGTAACTTTATTTTTATTCTTATCACTACAAAATTATAATTGGAGTAAAAAATGATCATCTCTTTTAATATGTCTTTTAAAAGTGAAACACACATCCTCCCAATTTTACAACTAAAAAAGATGTGCTTTATTTCATTCATGTACATACAATGCATTTTACTTGTTGATGAGACATGTTTTTTTTACTTTCAACAGTAATTATTAGCTAGGACAATTAAGGGCTCGCCGCTTTTGTTAAAATTGTGGTTAAGAGGGATTAACATACTAATTAAAAACATTCATCATAAATTAATGAGTGCTATGTAAATCGATTGCTTGTCATTTCCACTTTCCTTTTTTACACCTAGCCCCATATATATCATCATGTACCATAAATTGTTTTCGGATAATATTAGGGTCGTGTCAATTGTAGATTTAAAGGTCAATTTTTTAAAAAGCAAGTTAATAATTATAAATGTACTAAATCAGCATTAGCATTGCTGATTTGAAAAATTACAATAGTTTATGTTATAAGTGTTTGGTTCAAATGAAACAAACTCTTATCCTAAAACGAACTCTTATTCTAAAACGAATGCACTTTTCTTAGTTAGTAATGCACTTTTCATATAAAAGTGCATTGAAAAATACAAAAAGTGCATTACGAAAAAGTGCACTAAAAAAATTTGAAAAGTGCACTAAAAAGTACGAAAAGTACAAATGCGAAAAAGTGCACTCTGAAGTATGAAAAGTGCACTACTAACTACAAAAAGTGCATTCGTTTTAGGATAAGAGTTCGTTTTAGGATAATAGTTTGTTTCATTTGAACCAAACTCTACGTTATTTTTTTTTTTTTTTTTTTGATTAGGTAAGAATTAGGGTGCTCTCCCTACGGAGGGCGCCCTAGAGCATCCTTTCGGATGAGAACTAAAAGTTCTGGGTGAGTCTTAATAAACTCGATAGGGAGACTGTGGCCCAGCTTAGCAACTTTATCAGCCACAGCGTTACAATCCCTAGGAACATGGTTAATCGCAATGTCCTGGTATCCATGAATGGAGACAAGGACATCCGCGATTATGAGTTCGATCTCCCACGGACATTGGTTTTTATTTTTGATCGCATTAACAACTTGGAGATTATCCCCCTCAATTTCTACTCGATGAAGATTTCTATTTTTTATCTGTCTAATAGCTTCCCTGAGAGCTAGTGCTTCAGCTTTAACAACCGAAACTTTTCCAAAATTATTTGTCATGATATCTATTACTTGTCCGAAATGATCTCTAAAGACTAGACCCCCAACCGCATTGCCATTGGAAAGTCTTGAGGCATCAAAGTTGATTTTAGTATATCCATGTCTAGGCTTTCTCCATTTTTTCGAGTTTGTTCCTTTCCTCTTTGTTTTCCTCGTTTGAGTTGTTAATAGGATTTCCTCATCTTCCGTCCATTTTGTTGCTTTTTCCCAATTTGTAATTTGATTCCTGATATAATTTGTCAAATCCGCAATTCCATCACCATGATCCTGTTGAAAAATTAGCTTGTTGCGTTGGTGCCAAATACTCCACCAAACAATCGCTAGACAGGTGAAGTCTTTTTTCCCTAAAAGTTGGTAGATTTCGCTAAGGATTGTTCTAGGCACTTTGTTCCTGAAGTCATATGCTCTTATAGTGTTGGCAATCTGTGAGTTTACTTTGTTTATTATGTAGAGAGTGTATGGACAGTTTATGAGTAGGCGATTAGTGTCCTCATTGGTACATTGACATAAAGCACATCCTCCAGGTGTAATAACTTGTTTTTCTCTAAGTCTTGCTTTCGTAGGGAGTCCATTATTATCTACTTTCCAAAGGAAATTTTTAACTTTTGGGTAAGTGTCTAATTTCCATAGCCAATTATTTACGCTGTGTGTTTGACTTTGTAGGTTTGTAATTAATTCTACTGCAGATGACGTTGAAAACCAACCATTTTTACTAGGTGCCCAATAAAGTCTATCTTGAATGTGGTTGTCCAGGATCGGGGTATTTTGGATTTGCTCAACGATATTGTCAGGCAGAATTTGTTTTAGTTCATCCACTTTCCACCTACGATCATTATCAATCCATTGATCAACCGTTATCATTTCATCAATACTCGCAGGATCCTTTGCGTGTGGGTGGAGTGGGCCTCCTGGATGCCAGTTGTCTACCCAAAATTTTACCGTGTGTCCGTCTCCAATTTGCCATATAAGACCTTTATAGAATTCATCTCTTAGGTGCATGAGTTTTTTCCATTGCCATGAAGTATTCGTTTTTAATTTGTATGTAAACAAGTTATCATTCCTGAAATATTTTTGTGAAATTATCCTAACCCATATATTATTTGGTTCTGCAATAATTTTCCAAAGTAGTTTCATCTGCAAGGCTTTGTTCATATGTTCTGTTTTCCTAATTCCTAGTCCCCTATTGTTTTTTGGTTTGCAAATTTTGTCCCAGCCCACCAGGGGCTTATAGTTTCTATCCTTATTCCAGAAAAATCCTCTATTGATCCTGTCCATTTCTGTATGAGCATATGTGGGTAACATAAAACTTTGCATTACATAGTTCGGTTTTGTGGCTAGGTTGGATCGAATTAGTGTCGTTCTTCCTTCTTGTGACAACGAACTAGCTTTCCATTTGGTGAGTTGTTTTTGTGTGTTTCCAATGGAGTCCTTAAAAGTTTCCCTATTGACTTTACCATTAATAATTGGGCAACCTAGGTATTTTTCCAAGTTCGTCATTGTTGCAATTCCGAGAGTTTGTTGAGTGATGCTTTTTTGTTGAGTAGTCATATTTTTAGACGTTTGTATAGCTGATTTGTTGTAGTTTACTTTTTGTCCTGAAATCTTGCAAAATTCATCTATAATGGTTTTAACTTTGCTACACGATCCTTGGGATGCTTTTGCAAAGATAATTATGTCATCTGCAAATGATAGAAAAGGAATTCGAATTCCTCCTCGAGCAATCGGGAAACCAATAGAATTTTTATCTAGCTCACTAGTTAATTGTAATTTTCTTGAGAGGATTTCTGATGCAATAACAAACAGGAAAGGTGATAACGGATCACCCTGCCTAAGTCCTCGTTCAGGTTTAAAGGGCTCTGTTGGTCCATTGTTTACAAGTACAGATAACGAAACCGAGCATATGCACTCACGGATCCAACCAATGAATTGCGGATGAAAGCCAAATCTCTGCATCACATCTAATAGAAATTTCCAATCAACTCGGTCGTAAGCCTTTTCCATATCTAGCTTAATTGCAATCCAACCTTCTTTGTTTTTCGTATTCCTAAAGGAGTGAAAGATTTCGTGTGCTATTAGTATGTTGTCTTGTATTGTCCGATTTGCTATGAACGCCCCTTGAAGGGGATGGATAATTTTGGTGATTACCTTCTTAATCCTTTCCGTTATGATTTTAGAAATGATCTTGTATATCGTTGAGCATAGGCTTATAGGCCTATAATGGTTTGTTGACTTGGGGTTCTCTATCTTAGGTATGAGGGTTATAAACGTATGGTTTATTTGTTGTAGCATCTTACCTGAGTGGAAAAAACTTTTAACTGCCTTGATTATTGTTGGTCCCACTATATCCCAATATCTCTTATAAAATTCTACAGTAATCCCATCCGGTCCCGGTGATTTATCGGAGCCCAGACTCATTACTGTCATTTTGATTTCTTCATTAGTGATGGCGCTTGTTAACATGGTGTTGTCTTCTTCCGTTATTTCTTTAGTTATCAGGTCAAGATATTCATTCGCATTGTGTAGATATGTTGTTTGTTTAGTGAACCTTTTTTTAAAGTCATTTCTTATTTCATCCCTAATATTATCTGTTCCTAAAATCTGTGTGCCTTCGTTTGTGGTAATTTCCTTGATTACTTTCCGGTTTCGTTTACCACTCGCAATTTTGTGGAAGTACCCTGTGTTTGCGTCTGACAGTTTAATGTGCTTTGTCTTAGCTCTTTGTTTTCAGTATGTTTTATGAAAATTTAGAATACATTCTTTTTTGTTCAATATTCGTAATTGTTTTTGGATAGCACTTGGTTGGGGAGAACTAAGGATATCTCTTTGGAGTTCGACCAATTGTTCATCTATTTCTTTAAGCTGCTCGAAAATGTTACCCAAGGTATGCTTGTTCCATCGTTTAGCATGTTGTTTAAAAAGTTGTGTTTTCTTCACCAATTGAAACATATTCGACCCTTGAAACTGAACTCTCCAAGCTTGCCTAACTACATTTCTAAAATCTTTTCTATACATCCACATCTTTTCTACCTTAAATGGTTGTGCTTTAAAAGTTTCCTCGTTACTTAGTTCGACTGTCACTTTGCAGTGGTCAGAAGTCGTACAGGCATGGTTCTTGGTACTAATGTTTGGAAATTCTTGGATAACACTACTACTGACAAGAACTCTATCTAGTTTTTCGTAAATATTGTCAATTTTCGTTTTGTTTTTCCTCCAGGTGAAAGTGTTGCCACAAGTTGGAATATCTTCTAGAAGGCAATCGTTTTTAAAGTTTAATAGCCTTTCAAATCGCCCTGGTTCAGGATAAACTCCCCCTTTTTTCTCACTTGCGTCTTGTATCTCATTAAGATCCCCAATCATAAGGATGGGTAGGTTTAGGTTTTGTAAAGTTTCAGTTAATTTTTTCCAAAATTCTTCCTTATCACCGGCATTAGGAGGGGCATAGACAAGACAAATTGCCACAATATTTTTTGTGACCAAGTGATAGTATTTTAGGATAACATACCTTGGTTCTTGTACAAGCAACGTAATCTCCTCATTGATGAATTGGTATGCTTTCCAGAAGATTGCAATTCCTCCGGCTCTACCAGAAGCAGGAGACCATACAACATTGTCAAATCCTGCTCGTCTCCAAACTTGATCACTTGGTAAAGTTTCTGTTTTTGTTTCCGCTATTGCCATAATTTGTATTCGTTGAATTTTACAAAACGAGTCAATTTCCGGCCAAAATGATTTTCTCCCTATCCCCCTACAATTCCAAAAACCTATCTTCATAATGATATACTTTTTGTATTACCCTCCCCTTTTTCATTTTAATTTGTTGTGGATGTATTTCATTCAGCATTATTATTCGGCCATACTTATTCAATCTAGTCCAATGATCTAATTTCTTTGAGTTGTTAACAAAACAACGCTTCTCCTCAGAGAAGTACCTGGCAAACAACTTATTCTTTTCTCTCCTGTGAATTTTCTCAAAACATGTTTCTACCCACTGAACATAGATGGGGCTAAATTCAATACAACCTGCACTATTTCTGCCACTATTTATTATTCTAAAATATGGTTTCTTGAGTCCTCTTTTACAAACCGAGAAGCCTCTTTGGCATGTTGTACACAAATACAATAATCTCCATGCTATAATACATGTTTGTTCCTTTTGGCGTTGGCACATAGTCTTTGTTCCCTTGCTTATCCTGCTGCACAACATAGTCAGCAACACAGCAGCAAGCCATCTTTTTCCTATGCTTGTTCTCTGTAATCCCTGGGTCAAACATGGTCTTAAATGGAAAATGTATCCATAATAGCACCAGAAAACAATACATTTATTAATCTTGTTCAAACAATAATTATGCAAAACTATACAAGGGCTAATTACTTTGTGTACCACACCACTACTCCAGCTGTCATTGCATTTAAAGATGTGATTCAAGCAAAACCAATACAAGGCTATAGAAGAGTTGATATACTTAGGTGCCACACAGTTGCACCAGTTTTTAATATGCATACCTAATTTGTAACTATTATTCATCCTTCTTAAGGTTTTTCCATTTTTCCATCTATCATTTTCCTTTTTCAAATCAGTTAAGTAGTAACCATAACTGTAATAATCATTCAACAACATCATACTAATATATTCACTCAATCTGATGCACATCAGTTCCAAGTTTTTCAAGATAGAGATCATAGCCAAACCACCTGTGGACTCAGCCCTAAGGGGTCGAATACACCAAAAGAAGGCCAGTGGTTTAAAGATCATATGCTTCTTAAGACATCTTTGAAGCATAAAGTTCATAGAGTGGACCAGCCAAGCTGTCATTCTAGAGCCATCATCTCTTATACACATCAACCATATCTCATAGTTATTATTAATCATTCTTAAACTTTCTTTTTTATTGTGACTAATATCCTCCTTTTCCAAGACAGAATGCAAGTAAACAATAGCAGAGTAAGCACTTAATAACATACTATTATAGTCATTCAAACACCAATACAATGGTTTCAAGTTCACCAGGACAAAGATCTTAACCACACCACCTGTGTACCTAACATTCGTATCAATTCTTCCTTTAGATTTTCCTTTTTCTTTCTTCAATCCCGAAGGATCAGCCTCACAAGGCTTGGGAGAGATGCCACCCTTAAAGGTCACTTGGACCATGGTAGGCAGGGTTTTAAATGGATCAATCAAGGGGTCAATCTGATTTTGTTCTTTAGAGAAAGAGTCAGTACACTGTACCTGCTTAGCGGATATAATGTATTCAGCAAGAATACAAGCAGTGCATATATAGACAGTCTTTGAATTGTTTTCTACCAGCAACTTCATTTCATAACTCATAGTCCCAAAAGGACAAGCCTCAAAGGGGTTTTTTGAATTCTTTTTTCTACTACTCTTAAAGGTCAGATTGACCCTAGTAGTGTGCCTTCTCGGCTGATCAAATGTTTCTTCATGTATCTCTTGGTCTTTAGCATCAGGTTTTCTAGAGTACAAATCTTTCTTCAAAGATTGTTTATATTTCTCCATTGATGAATAATTTGTCTTCACAATAGGCTTTCGAATTTGATAGTGAATTAAGAACCGGTAGACAGAACAAGGGCAATAATGCAAAGAGGTGAGGAAACAAACGTCCCAGAGGATCAATTTAAGGGCAAAAACCCCACACTCAGAGATTATGTTAACTAGAAACAGTGATACAGAGTCAGAAGAGGAAAGATACAACCTGTCGAGTCTCGATTTTCTCCATCCAGTTGAGTATGACCAGCCTTGAGGGGAAATAGCCCTCCAAAGATCTTCCATCTGTCCCCTATCCCGGAATTTCTGCTTCATTTGTGGCCTCCAAGCCATCCCAAACCTTCTCTTGAGGAATAATAGCGCACTATGCCAAAGCCGAACCAACCCGAGCCGCCAAGTCGTTCGTAGATCCACGAGAGAGAGCCTATATCGCCACCTAGGCCTCAAATGGAGAAGAGAAGGAGACAGGACTACGACACCAACGGTACTCCGAGCGCCGATTTGAGTCGGGAAACCTTTGTTGATTTTGTTGGCTCTCCAAATTGATCTCGAGATTTGCCCAAGAATTTGCCCATAGCTGTATTTAAGATTAGGGAACTCATTTTCATAGATTAAGGAGACGATTGCGAGGCTGATAATTTCCCCAAATCGAACGAGAATTTGGGATCTAGGGTTTTTGTGTTTCAAGAGACGGGGCTGTTCAACGCTCTGGGGGAGAGAGTAAAGGGGCTCGGGTTTCATTTCTCCAGATAACTGAAGTTAACCAAACTCTACGTTATAATTCCTAAAATTGTTTTATAAAAAAATGAAATTTTTTAAATGCATAATCTAAATTTTAAGATGACGTTATTTATTTATTTATTTATTTTAAAAATGGAGTCCACGAACTCTACAATAATTGGTACGACATGTCCCCAACTTCACTCTAGAGCCAACCCGTACAATAATTGGTACTAGACAACCATCTTACCATAAATGTAAATATTAATTGTAACAACCAATAAAATAAGATTTGGAACACAAAAAAATAAATAATTGTAACGAGAGGCAACAAAAAAATGCCAGAAACAATACTATTATTAATAATAAAATAGTAATACGAGTTTTTTAACTTATGTCTAGGGTATAGGTTAAGAATCTAAAAATGATAATATATTTTAAAATTTTAATTATTTTTTAATAGGATTTATTAATTTTCTATTAGGATTTTGGTTTCCATAACTAAGTATTCTTAACATATGCCCTAAGGGCATATGATAAAAAAAACCGTTAATAATAATAGGGTGACGTAGTGGTATAAAAATATGGGAGGACGTTGCAAGGTTAATTTTAAATTCGATCTTAGACTTCACCTCTTCATTTGCTTCATTTGCTAATAAATAGTGACGTAGTATGAAGAAGTTTGGAAGGTAAGCAAGTGCTAGCCTTGACAATAGAGATTTCACACCTAAAAAATAGTACGAAGTTGTTTTTAATCCTGAAACGACTTTAATTGTCCGATAATTCCTTACACATCTTCTAATTGGACACCAAACGACCCAATTACTTTCACCGAGGACACATGTTATTTTCGACAGTCAACTTCATCTTCTACACGCTCGGACATACCACCTCTCTACATCAAATAGGGTGTCGCATTTTTTTTATTAATTAGGTCAGGTCATTTGTCAGTTGTCATAACCCGATTAATTTACATGATTTGTGATCCTTATTGCGGGATTACGAATTCAAAATTTACCACCGAAGGTGATCGGATTCCACACTATCTAAAAAATACCAGTAATAATGATTAAAAAGAGTATATACTCCGTATTGTATATAGATTTTTTTATTAGAAAAAGTAAGAAGAAAAGGGAATTAATTAATTAAAAGACAGCATCTAAGCCTAGCCGCCGAAGCTAGGTAGCTTACGGCTGCGTACTCCACGGTCGGCGCCGGTTTGACCGGGAAGAAGAGTCGAAGCAGCCAATGAGAAGTGACTTTGACGGAAGAATTGTCACCACGTGGGACATTAACAGATCCAGCTGGTGTGATGGTTCCTCGTAGCCGCTCTCTGGTTCCAAAATCCAACTGCCTAACTAATCCGTATAATATATTTTACTATATAATCTTATTGTTTTAATTTTTTAAATATGATTTACTATTATATATAACAATAATAATATTAGCGTAGCCTTCGAGCATTTGGTTTAACGGTTTGGTTTTTGGTATAATACCCTGAGGTTACTATTTTGAATCTCTTCGGCAGCAGTTTGCCCTTCTATCTTTAAAATAGATTAGTAACCTGTTCTCATCTCTAAATGGATGCTTTAGTCAATTTTAAGTAGTTTTTGTGACCTTAATCCTTACCCTATAAAAGCAAAAAAACAATAATAATTTCGTTTCAACAAAGTTTGAAGGCCAAGATAGAGACACCTTGGCTTAAAGCTGAGGGTGCGCCCAAAAAATTCAAAGAGGCACTTGAAAAATCAGAAGAAAAAAAACGACCCCAAAACAACAAATTAAACAAACAAAAACACAAAACACAAAGAACAAAAATAAAAACAAAACACACAAAACAAAACGTCCAAACTACGAAGATCCAATAGAACCGTGTATCTTGACAACTATCTATCCACCACCCTGATCTTCTCCCTTCAACTATCTTTACATTTTGCTAGACATGTTGAAATTTCCAACTGATTGATATCATGTCTTATGTTATCCTCCCAGGATTTCTCCGGTCGTAACTTGTTTTTGTGAAAGTCTCTAAAGACCAAGCTCTCACACCTACGAACTAGCTCCCCTCGACCCTGCCTATTTACATGACCGAACCAACGAAGTCTCGATTCTCGCAACGTGTCCCTTATATATATACTAGCCACCCTTACCTTGTTTATGACCTCTTTATTTCTGATCTTATCTAATAACGTGTACTCACGCATTTATCTTAACATCCTCATCTCAACTATCATCAACCTCTCCTCCTATAAGTGTCTTCATAATTGACTCACACTTTGTCCCATAAAAAATGAATTACTTGTCATCGATCATATACGTTCTTTTTTCATAAATTTGGTCATGTGGAATTTTAAAATGAAATTATATAATTGATGTGTATAATTTAGGGTGTTAATTTTTCGTTCCAAGTTGTCTCCCTAGCAGGCAGGCAGGCTGTTCTCATTTGATTAGGACCTATTAATACAATATTAACCTGGTGCATGGAAAATTCTTCAGAACGAATAATTCATCATCTTGACTTTGACCAAGAAGCTTAATTAGCTTTCAATGAGAACGAGATAGATGGGTAAATTAATCGATAATTAAAACGTTTAATTTGAGTGGGTATTGGAATCCCGGTTTCCTAGTGCTTTCGCTCATTAGAAGCACGTTTAATCCACTAAGATATTGAAATTAAGAGTCTTGCTAAGCTTGTATTAATGTTACCGGGAACATGATGGAACATCAATACAGTAAGTATGTTATAGAATATAGATATAGTACATGTGTAATAAATGGGTCTTTCAAAAACTAAAAAATGTATAGATTTAAGTAATTAGGGTGGAGCAATCGGATATATCTAACTCGACCCGGTTCGACATATTAAACATTAAGTAAAATTTTAACTTAAAATTTTGATCCGAATCTGATCCGTTAATGGTCAAATATCTGGTAAGAATTATCTATTTGGATTGGATATATGAACTATCCGTTTTGAAAAAGTATTTCTACTGTTTTTTATTTTAAGTCCAATTAATATACATACATAATTGGTTGGTATCCGTAGATCCGGTTAAATTTTAAAAGAAAGTTTACATGGTTGAGAATGAACCTTCAATGAGTTAAAATTTTACAAAATACTCATTAAAACATTGATGTTACTTAGTATTAATGTACACTTTCCAAAAATATATATAGTATCGGATATCCGGTTTCCTCAAAATCTCGATCCACATCTGATTCGACTATCAAAAAAATCTATGACCAAATCGGTTACGAATATAAAATTTTGTGATTTATTCGAATCCAGACTTTAATTATCGAATTAGAAAGACTGGGTCGATGGATCGGATATTTATGTTCAACCGTAATGTTAATGTTCTTAAAAACACTAAAAGGGTAAATAAATTAGGGTCTCATTCAGTCAATACTAGCGACTATAAACACCTAAGCATGTTGAAAGGATATTATAAATTAGGGCTTTTAACATCCGGACAAAACTTAGGCGAGATTTTTAGAACAATGCATACACATCTAATGTAGAGTTGATTAGTGAATTGAATTTAACTAGGTACATTAATTTGTTAAGCTAATTACTCAATTTTAATAGTGATGTTATGAATAATTTTGCCTTGCCTTTTTGCATGATTTTTTTATATATTTTTATTATTCGAATATACTTAGCAAAAGTGAACAAATTACAAAAGTTGAGATCGATTCTAGGGGAAGTATATTTTATATTCCTAGATTTTTATCAAGTTTGGAAAATAAAGGTGATCTCCTTTATGTGTAGAAAAACTGTTTTAGGTTGCAACTTTTGACCATCATTTTGGATAAAATGGAGACAACTAATTCTTTTCCAGTTGTCTAATGTCGTTTGGATGAACTTTTTGGGTTCAGCCACGTTGAACTGGTTCAAGGTTCTTCCCAAAAGTATTTGAATATGATAGTGTGTTGTGGATTGTGTTTTATACTTTAATTATTGGGTTAGTTGACTAGTTAATAGCTTTTAACAATAATGACTTTTGATTAAGATAAATTCGAGAATATGCTATGTTAATTCTAAATCTTTGAAATAAACATAATTCAAATATTTAAGTTGGGTCCATATATCTTGTACGTTTGTTTTTGGTAGGAAAACATTAGGCGAAGAGTTCAACCTAAGGCATTTTTATAGATGACGGATTGACGGCACAAAGTTAAAAATGAGTGTCGTAGATATGCAATTAAATCAGCCACCTTGTTGAAAGAGCGAGGCTTTTATCATCGCAGATCATATATCGATCTCTAGTATAGTCACGCACAAGCAAAATTTAGAAGATTAAAATTGAACAGGGGTACGGTACTCAAATCCTGAATATGTAAGGAGACTCAAACCCTGAATATGTAAGGAGAAGTTCATCACTTATTCTAAAAGAAAATATATTCTTGAATTCCATTATATTTATTAAGTTCTTGAGAAAAATTAGGGGTGGATATCGGTGTAAAATCGGACAGCGGAAACATAAAGACCGGTTACTCAAGCGGACTTCTTGTTGCCCCGCGGAAGGGGACTCTACACCATATTTGAATCTGCCTCTTCTTCGATCCGGACCGAACCGGGACCAATTTCCCAAACAAACCGACGTTTTTTTATTAAGAAAATATTTTCTTAAATGTCATTAGCTATATTTTTTATCAATAAAAAATTGGTCCAAGTTGAACCGGGTTTGAACCGGACCAGATTGGAGACTGGCTCCTTGTGTAATGGAGGTTACTTTGTTCATTGCCAACTCTCAATGTGATGATGGCCGAGAAATTAATTTGTTTATACCCTTAAAATACAAAATGTTGATCGTCTTTGTAATTCTAATCATCATTATCTAAAAATTGATTTTCTTATAGGTAGTATATAAAAGGATAATATATTATTTGACAAAAAAAAAAGAATATAAAAGGATAACTATATGTAATATGAAAGATTACTAGTTTTTATTATTTTAGTATCTATTTAATATTTATGTAGTGACTAATTATGCATGCATGTGAAGTACTAATTAGTGGTGTCACACCGGATTTCCACTTACTAGAAAGGTATCATGTCATGGACTAGATAGCATTTTAGTTGTTTAAATTAGTATATCCATAAAATTGGTTAACTAGGAATTGGTTAAAAGGAACTTTTCAAAAAAAAATTAATTTTTAAAATTAATTACGGGTTAATACTTCGACTTGTGTCCCAACCCGTAATTCTGTAATCCGCAATCTAGATTACGTGTAAAGTTACGGGTCAAAATTATTTTTATACGGGTCAACTTATAATCCGAAAATATTAGGTTATAAGTCGGGTCGTGTTGACCAATTAGACAGCCCTAACCCATGCCTCACCCTACACCTATTAGACAAAATAAATTCACACATTCGATACAATCAACGTACCATATATATATTACTTGCTCAAAATTTAATACTACTATGGTACTCCCCATACTTATTGGTACACCCCAAATTAATATAGTTTGGGATAACCATCTTATTTCAACATGTAACAAAAACAACCACATGTACGTGTGAAAATTAACAAGTATGAAAACAATTTGTGAGCATAATTTATATGATGGTTTGGCCTAATAATAGCAAAAAGTAACATCTACCCATACATTTCGATCTATCCCACTCGTGCAACGTAACGTACGTAGCTAAGTTGATCAAATTAAATGCCATGTTTATCCATCTTCTTTTCGATGTAACAAGAAGCAAAAAAAAATTGTACCAAAATTACAAAGACTTTTAAGAAAAAGAATTTTCATATCGTACTGTACAATCTTTGTTTGCTCAAATTAACTCGAATTTCTAAATATATATGACACAGTAGGAAGCACAAAAAGACATACAAACATGAATCTTGAAACCCACGAAACCCTAAAGCACGAAATCGGAAATCCATCGGAATAACAGATAAACTCTCTGCATTATGAAAAATAATGATAACATGTGTTCTCAGGGCTTACGTATGATCTATATAACTCTAAATAGAGAACATAATATATAAGGATATAAGTTTAAAAAAACCCTAAAAGATATGAAAACTAAAATTACGATAAATCCTGAAATGCTTAAAACCTTATTTTAAGCCCTGAAGCGTTATTAAATGCCCGAAAAGTGTCGGAGTTCAGGGCAACGCGTCGAGTCTTCCTCGATCAAGAGCGAATTCTCTATCCGGAAAAGTATGATGATCCTCAAACGGATATCGGACGGTCGAAATCAGTTTTACCGAGAATGCGATTTCCGACAATCTAACTCTTCTTCTATGCATATATACTGACATTCTATCTACATCAACGTGTACGTTTAGAATTTTTCATTTACTATCGAGAATTGGTTAGAACTAGCTTTCGCGTATGCATATGCTTAAGTATAAAAGGGAAATGCGATTAAAGCTCTTAACATTTGCACGTTAGTGTGTTCTTCTATTTTTGATGTAATGGGGACCCTTATTGCCTTATTTGTCTAAGCAAAAAATTGTAAAAGTCAAAAAGATGATTTGTCAAATTTGTTTAGTTAATCGTCAGCAGTCATATTAGGAAAACGTTGGTGGCTACGGGAATCTAATTAATTGATTAAATTTCTGAAATAATGCTTTCAAGTTTCTATTTCAATTTTATAGATAGTATCCAATATATCACACCAAAAAAAATTAGGTAAACGATGCTAATTAACTAGAGCTGATAAATCAGTTAATCAAATTCTTACTTTACGCCAATTTACACATTTTTTTTATCATTTTGATAAACTATATTCCCTTCGTCGAAAATGACTGCCACTTTAGTACTTCATTTTTGATCAATTTTATATGTTGTTTTTAGGTTTTCTAGAGAATTAATTAATTAAAAGTTAAGTATGAGAATCATTATTAAAATATATTTTATTTGATCAATATTTTCATTCATAGACTCAAAAACGTGACAAAAATTTAAAAAATAATAAAATTGAGAAAACTTTAAAATATTGAGTTTAAATAATATATTTTCTAAAATTTATGTCAAAAGTTAAATCATTAGTTATTTTTTTATCACGAATGCATTTTGAGAAAAAATCTTATTAATTAATTGTATGTATAATAAGCGAAATCTTATGCTAATAATTCATGTAGGAAATTAATTATGTCTTCTAGTCAGAAATATTATTGGCTAATGAACTATTTTGTGCATAATAGTAAATTAAGTTTAGAAAAAAAAATCTCCCAAAATATTTTTGGCTTATTTCACACGTGCACAAACGTGCACGCACGTACACTCCCACCCACACGTACTACTATCGTTTTACTTTGTAATATCTATACAATTAAACTTGTGGATCAAATTAGTTCATTAATTGCTTTCAACAATTAAAAAAAAGTTTGATGTACAAATAATTGTTTGCGTATGTTTTTATAATATGTATGCACGCTTCATGCACATAATTAAGTACATGATTATGATTGCGATATTGTAGAGTTGCATGTCCTTTGTACGTAGAAGATATATAGAAGATCCTCAATATTGTATATCATGAAACTATAATCTCACATTACTCATATATATAAAAGGTTGTCGATGACTATTTTGTTGTTGTTGTTGTTAATTAGTTTTATTATAAAATCATGCTGAGTTAATTTATATACAAATCGAATATGTATATCCCCTTTTCCTTGGTCGGGCAGGGGTACCTTCATCTTGATCCCTCTAATTTCGTTGTAGCGGATCGGAGCCTCATTGGGTCAATGATGATGATGAAATCGAATAGGCATATGTACGTTTTTATAGACATGTCTTTAGTTAACTTAATCTACAATGACTTTTGCAACAAAAAGGACAGATCGAAAAAGAGTTGGAAGGAATTAAGTCATAAAGCAGATCTCACCTTTTTGACGATTTAAGCAGATTGGTCATGTGCAACGATCAGTGGCGAGAAGATTGCAGTGGCGGAGCGGTAGTGGGTTGGAGAGGACTTGGAGGAAGTGTCTCGCTCGTTGCTTCCCTTTTAGTTTCTTCCTCGTTCCATGTGTTTCTTCCATACTTTTTCGCTTTTTTTTTGCCTTTCTCTGCCCGTTTTTAGTTTAGTCCTTTCGCTTTTCCTTTGTTTTGGGCCCGTCTGATATACCCTTTCGATTTCAACTTGCGGCAAGGGTACATACATTTCAACCCAGGTCCTGCTTGTTTCGAGATCCATCTGGGTAGATTTTGTTGTTGTTGTCGTCGTCGTCTTTAGTTGTTTCTTTCGTACTTTTCCGCTTTTCTTTTTGCCTTTCTCTGCCCGTTTTTAGTTTAGTCCTTTTGATTTTCCTTTGTTTTGGGCCCGTCAGATATACCCTTTCGATTTCAACTTGAGACAAGGGTACATACAATTCAACCCAGATCCCGCCTGTTTCGAGATCCACCTGGGGAGATTTTGTTGTTGTTGTCGTCGTCTTTAGTTGACCTATCGACCTATGGACTTTATCATATGAGATAATTAAATCTATTGTCGAGTCGTTCTCTAATGTTGAATAGTTAGAGGAGTGTCATCGTTAATGAAGTATGTTAAGTCAGTTTTCATACAATACTTCCAAAATAGACAAAGTGAGAGGTGAACTTTTGCAATACGTTTGTGTATTGGAGGCGTCACAAAGGCAACTCATCTACGGCAATAATGGATCAATGCATCTAGGAAAGTGTGCTTTCAAGTGTGGATATATTTGGAGGGGCCATGCTGCTCTGCGTTTCAATTCGGCCACGACTCGAAACGACGATCATTGGTTCCCAATCCACTTATCTATCTCGGAATTGATTACTCACTCGGCGTCTAGCTCGGCCACATGAGTACAAACAAAATAATTATCCTATTTGATCATACTATTATTTTTGAAAAATTCTACACAAAGTTGAATAGGAGACTAGCAACTAACTGACCTCTAATATCATTATTTTTTATCATGGAATTTAAGAACTTTTTAAATACGCGAAAATGCTCATGATTAAAATGTTTGATTTTTCATATTGTGAGTAAGAAAGATCGAGTTTTGGGGTGGAAGTTTGAAATTTTGATCAAAGTGTTTGGAAGGAGAATTATTTTAAACAAGACTAAATATCTACAACGTAGTGTATATATTTTGAAGAATAGTAAAAGTCTCGTAGTCAAACAGATATGATAAATTGAGAGACCATGAGATGGCAAGATAATGTACAAATAACCAAATTATAGGCTCAGAGTGAGTAAGACACTAAATAATATCGAGTGAGCGAGAAGTACAAACAACCAACTTGAAAGACTAACATCAAGTTTAGGCTTGGGGTGAGTAGATACTAGATAATAGCGCCCGATAAAACGGTCAATCCAAAACAAGATGTGCGAAAAGGACATTTGATATTTCCTCCACTGGGATGAAGGATCTTCAGAAGTCACGAAGCCAAAAAAACGACCTTGTCTCAAGTCACTTTGTCTAAGATCAGAACTCCAATCTAACTCTTTGGAGAAGTGCTAAGACACCTAGTTATAAGATTGCACCATTTTTTGAAAAAATTTAAAAATCCTTGATTAATTTTTGGAAAATATTAATGGTGTCCCTAAGTTTAAAAATATTTCGGTCGAGGCCCCAAGATAATTTTATTTCTAGTTGGCACCCTTAAGGTCTTGAGTTGAGTTTGTTTGTTGAAGATATATTTTTCTTCCAAATTTGTACCCTTTTTGTTTAAATTGAACAAATTCTAACCATTGTTATGTTCTCCACTCTCTAATTAGCAGAATTCGAATCCTAAACGATTTCAATTTTGAAACAACAACCCATTTTTATCTCCTAGATTTCCAGATTCTAATGTTCGCCGCATTCCTGCCTCCTCTTGTCGTCATCCGATACTTTCTCACATCTCGTGGATCAACCCACATTGAAGCCTCATCCAAATGAACCCATATGAGCCACGTTCAAGCAATCCAAAGACCCCTTTCCGATCAACCCTGAAAAATTGACTACGAAGTAAATGAACCCAAAATCCCACGGGCATTAACCGATAGAATGAATAAATTCAGGACGCCAATCTAAATACCCAAAATTCAAGGGAGCCAACCGAAAAATCCCCTAAAACTTTCAATAAATAGTTTGTAATTTATCAGATCACCTCCTTTTTTGTGTTGGTTGAAAGATCACTTCCATTATGTAATTTGTGGTAGGAAACATCAATGAAACTCACTATTACATGATCCAAAAACAATTAAACTTGGGATGGACCTACAATTGTAGACCATAGACGGTTTGACAAAAGAAAATACAAGGTCGAAACGACTTCAAATAAATCCTCTTTGTTGTGAATTTCGAGTGGTTGGATGAACTGTAAAACAAAGGAGAAAAGAACGAATTTAGAGCAAATCGTCCATGGTGGAGTTTCTTTTTACTAATATTATAAATAAATAAATAAATACAATTTTAAGAATATTTATTTATAAACTCCAAAATCCGAAAAAATAGAATTCTACCGCGCACCCTTCTATCGCGTCAAATATTAAGTCTCAGTCCAACTCTAGTCGTTTTTGCTTTGCCCGCAGCTTAGTTAAGCGAGCCTACTAACATCCCGAGTAATTAATACTTTCTGATTTTAAGTCATCTAAAACACTCATGTATTACTTTCCTCCGAGTCGGAAAAAACTCCACCTATCCCGGCCCGACCCATATAATATCTAGTCGTGGTCCAAGCTCCCCTAACTAACTATATCGTGACAAGTCATTATTAATGAACTCTTAGGCATCTTAATTATTAGTTTGCTCTTCAATAATTGAGCATATTATTCATTGGTTAGGGCGGTGTTAGGAGATATTAGATTGTGCTCTAGAGAGCTTATGCAATTGGCCGGCGGGTTTATATCAAGTGAGATTTTTGTAGTATTTTTCATTTATTCCGATTCGTACTTGCACCATTTTATTTTAACACTAAATATAATATATAAGAAAATATCATATTATCGTCCAACAAATTAGTTTTAATAATACATGAGTTTGAATATCCATTTTTGGTTATACAAAATAATAATTCACTAGCCTAATTTTCAGCCGGTTTTTAGATCTGACTTGTACAAAATTACAAATAATAAGCAAGTTAGTACGAAGACCAAGTTTATATATAATTGAATATTAGTATTGTGCATGGTTGGATTGGTTGCTCATATTCCATATATTGCCAAATTGGTCACTCTATTTGACCAAAACAAAAATTGATCTCTCATAATTTTATTGGTATAATTAAAATCCAATGTCCATTGGAGTGCTAGTTAGTTGTGATTAATTAATGAACTAATTATAAATAAATATTTCTTTGTCTAAATCCATCATTTTGTAAATAAAACTTCGATATAAAACCAGGAAGGAAACCAAGAATTAAATTTCAGATAAAAGGCTAGATTTACATTGATAAGCTAATTTACCTTAATTTTAATTCATTTATATAGCACTAAAAATTTCTTGGTATGCCAAATTTACTATAATGCTAAATCTACTACAATTTAATTTATCTAGTACTAAAATTTAATTTCTACTATTTTTTATTATATTACATTAATTATTTTTTTTCGGGACGAGCTGGAGCCGCCCTATTGCATGACCCTCGATCCATTCCGATCTCGTATAAAATTAAACTATCAAATTCCATTAAAAATGATGAATACATTATCGATAAGACTCATCCAAATGAGCATATCTTTTTAAGATAAGGAAAGTTATTAGGATGATCGACTGTATGTAATATGCATTCTTATTATACATTTTGTTGATGTGTACATATGGATTTATATTGAATGAAAATTTTCATTTTTTTTTGTTAGTTAATTGTAAAAAGTCAAGTTAAACTTTTTTCTTATAAATATTTTCACTAATCATGTTATGGCTTCTTTAATCACTGATCATGTTTTATCCGACACAATTACATATTCAGAATTGACTTAATTCATTCGACGCTTGTAATTGTAATCACATCATGGTGTTGCATTTGATGCATTCAACTGCAAAATTCAAGTCACCATCAAATTGTAAAGAGTTGTAAAGGTAAGAGAGGGAAAATAAAAAAGAAGGATCAAAGTCACAATCCTTTTATGTCACAATCAATTTGTATTGAATTATCCACCAAATACTCATTACAATAAAGCAATGAAAATTAATTAGTTGCATTGAATTATCTACCTTTTATGTCACAGTCCTTCCTATAGCTACTGTTTAATTTTCTCCCCACCAAACTAGTGTAAGGGCTTTAATTATTATTTACTTATGCTAAGATATTTTTATAGCAAAACTAGTTTAATTTAGAGTTGGTCAATTGCATGATTTTCATCAATAGGGTTATATATAATTAAATTAGTCACAAGAAGTCATTTTCCATGTTCCTCTGTATATTTTTTTTGAAGACCTAAGAATTAGATGGCCCTCATTATGGAAGACAACCTAGAACATTTTTGCGGATGAGAATTTGAAATTCTAAATGATTATGTAGATGTTCATTAGGAAAAATGTGGTCCAATTTTGCAAGTTTATCAATCAAAATATTAGAGTCCCTAATCACATGAAATACTCGAACAGTTTCGAACCCTTGAAGCAAAACCAAAATACCTGAACCTAACATTTCGATTTCCCAAGAACATTATCCAATATCCTTTACTGCCTTTATAAATGTAAGATTGTCACCCTCGATCTCTATTTTTCGTATTTTCAACAATCAAGATTCTCAAATTCCGTCTCGGAGGGCAAGCGTCTCTATCTATAAAATCGATTATATATAGTCCAAGTGTATTATTGTTCATATTACGATTTTTCTAACAAATTCCCTTAGGACATAGGTTCTAAGGGCATAGGTTAAGAACCTAATTATAGCAAGAAATCCCTAATTTTATATTTAAAGTTCTATTAATTTTTTTTATAAAGGGTTCCTGATTTTCAAAATCGGATTTTAGTTTTTAAATTTGGGTTCTAAACCTATGCCCTAAAGGTATAGGATAGAAAAACCGTTCATATTAATAAAACTATTATAATTCTTTAAAATTAATAATTTGCATATTGAAAATTAATTAATGGCCGGCCGATCACAAGACTTGAGAGACAAGAGCTAACAACTATTGATTAAAAAAAAAACAGCATCAGATAAGTACTATACGGGTAAAAGAGACAAATCCAAAAAATTGAAACCAAAAGCCAAATTCCATGGGAATTGAAAAATGTTTATATGGTTAATTAGCAAATGAAACATTAATATAAAAATGGATAATAAAATACGGAGTAGTACACAAACAAACAAAAAGTTACATCGCATTTATCGAATTAATTATAATTAAGGGGAAGAAAATTATGGATTAAAGAAAACATTCCTCTCTTGTCTTTTTCAGAGAAATTAAATTAAAAGCAAATCCCCACTTCCGGCTCCCTTGGGTTGTTGGGTTCATTATATTGGACACCAACACTGTTTCTCATGAACAGGAGAAGACCGGTAGCTAAATTAATACAGCAATTATAATTATAATTAAAACACTATTTTCATCAATCTTATCCTAATTGAACTCAAAAAGTATAGATATAGTTTTAAATATAAACCTTATTTCATGTCAAACTTTTTATTGAAGGTTTTATTAGTGGTAACTTTGAATGTGGAAAGCATTTCGATAGGTTCACGTAAGTGTAATTGACTTGACCTAAAGAACACTTTAATAATAGGTATTTTATGGGCAAACATTAATATGTCGAAAACTAGTATTTATGATATTTATTTGTTATTTTTATATTTTTAAATAGTTCATCAACTCTATTATCTAGGGAATAGTTTAGAAAACTTTCCAAAACTAAATTATTTTTTTTGGTCGGAACCAAAACTAAATTATTAATGTGTCTTTATGCCGGACTTATTTTTTTTATAGTTAGTCCAACCACGAATGATGACATCACAAGGTCTTTATAGCCAAATTAATCAAACAGTTAGGAAGCGAGCCCAAAATAAAATTGATCTAATACCATATGAAAGTTCTTATGCGTTATGAACCAGGTCGTATTAGATGTGGAAAGTATTATTCCAACGATGGTAAATAAGAAAATGTAGACAACATTTTATATCATTAATTGTTATTCATATGAATATCGATAATTAACTAGCCTAGCAATATAAATTATGTGGCATGTTGGTAGGTTTCAGATTCGGTTACTGTCTGTTTTTTTTTTCCATTTAGTAAAAAATAAGTTTCAATATTTTTTCTCTTTACTAGGTCGAACGAATCAACACAAATAGATTTATCTGATTCGTAATTCTTACCGATCGGGTTACAAACAATGTTTTCTAAAAATGCTAGACGGATCCTGGGTGAAGAGGGACCACCTAGCGCCTAAACGACCTGAACGGTTGTTTAGGCGGTCCTAAACGGGTGCTTAGACGGCTTGAACGATTAGGCGGGTTAGGACCTTCGAGCACCTAGACGGGCCTAGAATGGTTACAACTTACAAGTCAAAAATTGTATCACTAAAGATGATAAATTGTACCACCAAATACTATTGACAAGTATATGTTACATAATATGGACCGATGAAATTAGGTTAATTACGCGTCCGGACGGAAAACGTGGTTGAAAGTAGAAAGCGTGGTTGGATGGAAGTGGTTGACTGCACGTACGGTGCACATCCTCGGCACGTGACAAAAGTGAGAGCGCGTGGAAAACAGCGAAAATTGAATGCCGCCGAGTCGGCCGGTTGACCCAACACTTCTGCCCCTAACCAGCCGTGCGCTTCGCTCATGACTCATGACTCACGCCGCGTATTAAAATTTGTGCTAATTACACTTACCATCTAATTAACCACTCTTATATTATATACACCAATTTGTATAATTTTAACCATAAGAGAAATACCCCATTAATATTATTTTAAAAATTAATATATTTAATTGGACATTCAAACAAACTCTTAATAATGAGACATCTCCTAGTTTAAATGAGGTGAGTTCAAGAGAAACAACGAAGAGCCTTCGGACATCCAATCAAACAATTAAGCCTCGAGGGTAGTATCCAGAAATCCCCAGTTTGACTCTCATTAGCACTATCCTCACCAAAAAAAAAGAGAAACAATGAATCTAAATCAATTGCCCTATGGTAGAAGTTGTTATTAAGCTCAATCGACTAGTCAGATCATTTCAAGAATTGAAGTTTGATCTCATCAAACATGTCAATTAGTCTCTATTGCTACAAATGCTCCTATTATACCAATTATCCTAAATTTCAAGTTTCATAAAAGAACTAACACAAGCGAACATTGATTGTCATTTCGCTCGTGAAAAGGTAACAAAGGGATTGACTGTATCAAATAGTTGATGTACTTACGGAGAGTCTATCTTCAAGTCATCAAAATCACTTGCTTTTAAAGTAAGGGATGTCTGTACCACCACCCCTATACATCTTGTCGGAACTAGATATTAAAGCGTAAAACATCGCGTTCATAATCCAGTTGATTAATATCCCGACATGGCGAATAAGTCATGTAATTGGTCATACACTCATACATAAACACACCATAGTAACAAAAACACAAGCTTTCTTTGCATCAATTTGATCTTAGTGATAACATTTTCCATCATTTCTCAACTTCTAGATACAATTTGACCACATTATCACACAACTTAATATTCACCCAAGCCAAGCTAGCTTTATTTCACTAAACTAACAACCGAAAAATCTCCCATAGGTTTGACATGAAGAGAGGCCCACCTAACCCCACATGCCGCCCTCATCTTCGGCCAACTCCACGTGTCCCGGGCCCACCCTGTCCCCTCTCCCCCCTACACCTGTCACTTTCCCTGCTTCACTCACCTTCCTCCTCACCTCCCTTTTGTCCCTCCTCCCCCATCCTACGTGGCACCCCCACTTTCCTACGTGTCCTATATATACCCTCCCTTCTCCCCTGCACTCCCCATTCATTCCCCTTCCTCCTTCAAACCAAACAAACCCTCCTCTCCTCTCCTCTCCCCCTCATACGACGTCGTTTCCAGTTTCCACCACACATTCAACTCAGTCACTCAATTCAAACACACAAAAACCTAAAATGGCGGTGGATTCAATCCTCTCATCGGCCTTGGGCCCTCCGGCGTGCGAGAAGGACGCCAAGGCGCTCCAGTTCATCGAAGAGATGACCAGGAACGCCGACGCCGTGCAAGCGCGCGTCCTCGCCGAGATCCTCGGCCGCAACGCCGAGACCGAGTATCTCCGCCGCTTCGGCCTCCTCGGCGCCACCGATCGCGCCACCTTCAAGTCCCGAATCCCGATGGTCACCTACGAGGATCTTCAGCCCGAGATCCAGCGAATTGCGAACGGCGATCGCTCTCCGATCCTCTCTTCTCACCCGATCTCCGAGTTCCTCACCAGGTTTGTACCTTCAATTGATTTGTCGATTGAATGAAGTAATTAATTGATCGTTCTGGTGAAATTGAAATTGAAATTGAATTTGGATTTGAATTTGCAGCTCTGGTACATCGGCGGGGGAGAGGAAGCTCATGCCTACGATTCAAGAAGAGTTGGATCGTCGTCAATTGCTCTACAGTCTTCTCATGCCTGTCATGAATCTGTAAGCTCTCTGTTCAATTAGAAAATTCTGATTGTTTATGTTGGTTATATTAGTAGCATTAATTGGTTGAACGTGGAATCTCATATAAAAAAATAAGCAATAATTGAGGCATTTAAAAATAATTTTGGATTGGAATCTAATTATTTTTGTTTTTGTTTTATTAAATTGTGACAGTTGCGTTCCAGGGCTGGACAAAGGCAAAGGCCTGTACTTTCTGTTTGTCAAGTCAGAGACCAAGACCCCGGGCGGGCTTCCGGCCCGGCCCGTATTGACAAGCTACTACAAGAGCGAGCAGTTCAAGACCCGCCCATACGACCCGTACAATGTATACACAAGCCCGAACGAGGCGATCCTCTGTGCTGATTCATTCCAGAGCATGTACACGCAGATGCTCTGCGGGCTCTACGAGCGCGAAAACGTGCTTCGTTTAGGGGCGGTGTTCGCTTCGGGCCTCCTCCGGGCCATCCGGTTCCTCCAGCTCCATTGGGCCGAGCTGGCCCGTGACATCGAGACGGGGAGCCTCAGCTCGAAGATAACCGACCAGGCGATCAAGACGAGGATGGCCCAGGTCATGAGGCCCGACCCGGAGCTGGCCCGGTTCATTGTCTCGGAGTGCTCGCACGAGGATTGGGAAGGGATCTTGACCCGCGTCTGGCCCAACACGAAGTACCTTGACGTCATTGTCACGGGCGCCATGGCCCAATACATACCCACTCTGGACTTCTACAGCGGCGGCCTCCCGCTCGCGTGCACGATGTACGCCTCCTCAGAGTGCTACTTCGGGCTCAACCTGAACCCGATGTGCAAGCCCGCCGAGGTCTCATACACCATCATGCCCAACATGGCGTATTTCGAGTTCCTCCCCGTGGACGGGCCCTCTTCCGGGTCGGGCCGGGCCGGGCCTAAGCTCGTCGACATGGTCGACGTGGAGGTCGGGAAGGAGTACGAGCTCGTGATCACGACGTACGCGGGGCTGTGCCGGTACCGGGTCGGGGACATCCTCCGGGTCACAGGCTTCCACAACTCCGCCCCGCAGTTCCACTTCGTCCGCCGCAAGAACGTGCTCCTCTCGATCGACTCCGACAAGACGGACGAGGCGGAGCTGCAGTGCGCCGTGGGGGCCGCCTCCGAGCTGCTCCGGCCCTACCAGACGAGCGTGGTCGAGTACACGAGCTTCGCGGACACGAAGACCATACCGGGCCACTACGTGATCTACTACGAGCTCATGGCGAGGGACTCGGGTAGCCCGCTTCCGGGCCACGTGCTGGACGCGTGCTGTTTGGCGATGGAGGAGGAGTTGAACTCGGTTTACAGGCAGGGCCGGGTCGAGTGCGGGTCAATCGGGCCGTTGGAGATTCGGGTCGTTAGGCCCGGGACGTTTGAGGAGTTAATGGACTACGCGATCTCACGCGGCGCGTCGATAAATCAGTATAAGGTGCCGAGGTGCGTGAACTTCACGCCCATTGTGGAGCTGTTGGACTCGCGTGTGGTGTCGGCGCATTTTAGCAAGAAGCTGCCTCATTACACTCCGGAGCGCAGGAGGTGAAGGATAAGTCAGGAAGATGTTTAGGGAAGATTTCTTTGTTTTTCTTTTCCTTGCACAGTTTATGTTTAATTAATTAGAGTGGTTTGTTTTTTTGCCCTGCCCAAGTGTTGGGTTAACTAGGATTTAAGTGAAATGTGGGTGAAGTTAGTGTTTTGAGTTTAGGAAGGGTTAGGTGAAATGGCTGTGTGTAAGGTTTGGTTTGCCTTGGAAGGTTTCAAAGGGAATCAAGATGATGCAGCTTTTGTGATCAAATGAAATGTTTAGCTTCTTTTATATTTTACAAAATTTTCGTGCATCTATATCAAACATGTCAGTTATAAATAATCTCATCCATCATTTAGAAGTTGTTCCATTGCCAGGGCTCGAAATCGAGACCTCTGATGGGAGTGAGTCCCTTACCAACTCTACTCAGCTCTTATGGATATCCTAATGACTAAACTAGACATGGGCAAAAGTGGACCTGGTTCAGATTTGGGCCGGGTTTGATATAAAATTTAGGTCCAATAACAAGGGTGGTTAGAGAGTTTAGGTTCGATAAACATGTCAAACATATATAAATTTGTACATTTTTCTTGTCCATACTCGCTCGTGTATAAGTCCAGCTTTTGCCCAACTCTATTTTTTGGTCAATTTAGTGGGTGACACACTTCGTGTCGGGTAGGCCCATTAAGGGAATAAAACATTCTTTCACAAATTTTAAAGTTGCTCTATTCTTATGGCTCAAATTCGAGGCCTCAGGTTAAGGGAATGAGTCCCTTATCAACTCCACTCGGCTCTTATGGGTGTTTTCCCCAGCTCTATTGCTAACCCTGATAAGCATTTACTTACAATAAACAACTCTGCAAATTTCTTTTTGGTGTATAACAACATCAAAGTCTTACATTGCATGTTTTGGTTTACTAAATCCAATTCAGTTGGGCCTAAAACAGTCCAAATTTTGGGCCTGTCCATCTTCATTGTGGCACATGTCACGTGTTAATGGATTTGTAGCAAGTGTCTCATTTGGCCTTAAAATTTTATTTTTATATTAAACCATTATTAACCCTGACATGTGTCCTGACGAAAAAAAACATCAATAATTTGAAAACACATTTTTATAAACATCTTCTCAAATATATTATTCAAAGCCCTTTCCGTTAGAGATACAATTTTTTTTTTTGTTATTTTCTTCTTTTGCTTACTTGAACCATAAGATATATTGTATTTGTCAAGTAGAGTTACAACTTTTTCCCTTTTGATGAGTTAAAAATTCGGTAGACTAGACATATCTGGTGTACGAAGAGGCCATTAAAAAACGAAAACTAAGAAAGAATAGGCGAGGCACTAAACAAACACAAAGAGCCACATGGAAAAACAACAGACCAAACAACCAACCAATCAAAACATGCAAACATCAAGAGTCTACGACTGTCTTTGAAAGGTAGAGTATGACACTTCCGCGGGTTAAAAACCAAGGTGTATAGGATCCCCGATAACTAATTAGGAATCACATGACCAAACTCTAACAAGAATCATAACTCGACCCAAAACAAACACCACAAATTCTCAAACTCGAACAACCAATCACAAAAAAAAGAGTAAAAGGCCTCCACCAAAACCAGGCTAAGTTAGTATTTTAAAATATAATAAAACCACATCTATAAAATTATTTAATTTTTTAAAAAGTATTAACAAAAAATTGTAAATGAAAAAATATATATAATTTGGGAATATAATAAAGAAAGAATTGGAGAAAATATACCCCTTCCAATATTATAATAGGAAAATAGACCCCTTTAATAATTTTCTAATTAAGTGTACCCTTTTATTTTAAAAAGGCTAAAATACCCCTAATTAATGAAAAAAATATCTTTTTATTTTGATAACTACCTAGGGCAGCCTTCAAAACATTCTACGCTATTCTTCTTCACCGTTTCTTCTATTCTTCTTCACGGGTTCTTCTTCACTATTTCTCCTTCTTCAGTACATTCAAATTGCTCGGTACATGAAATTAGGTAAATTTTCCTCATGATGGTAAATATATACTACTATTATTTCTAGTTCTTAATTAGTTGGTTTCATTAGTAGCTACATGAAATCAGATCTGAATAGGTTATTAAGGTAATTAATTTTGGATCTGAATAGGTTAATGAGAATTGAATCTTGAATCTATTTAAGCAAGTACATATTTTAGTCTACAAATAAATTAGAATATAACGTACATGAAACGGTGAAGAATTTTACAAGAAATCTTTCTCTTGTATGTACATGTTAATCAAAGTTGTTTAACGTACATGAATATGCTAATTAATTTTACAAGAAATCTTTCTCTTGTATGTACATGTTAATTAAAGTCGTTTTTAGTCCTTTACTTTTAACGTATTGCCCACTTGAATTATTTCTGTGCCATATTACAAGAAATCTTTATATGCCATGTTACAAGAAATCTATTTGGCATTAATGTTAATTAATCGTGAGTTCAAAATAAATACAAGAAATCTTTAGTATTATTGCTAATTATTGTTATATCTATTCTATCTTGTAATTATGATAGAATAGATATAATAAGAAATCTATCTGTCATTAATGCTAATTATTGTTATATTTGACATAGTCTTGATTTGCTTCTGTTAAGAAAATATCTTATCCTTATTTATAAGATTAGTTATTGTATCATAGGCTTGATAATCTGGTACATATAAGACAATGTTAAGAGAAATATTTCTTATTAATTAAATATTAATTAATTTGCCCATATTAATTACGAAATATTCCTTATTAATGTTACAGAAAATCAACTACGACGCCGACATACATGAAATACAAAGTACACTTACAAGAAATTTGTCTTGACAAGTATTACATGCAAAAAGATTAATAAATGACAACACCCATTTATTTTGGTATTACTGTTACAAGAAATCCGTCTTCGCCATTTACATGAAATAGAAACTTTTAGTCGACACCTACAAGACACCTACAAGACTCTTACAAGACACTTACAAGACATGAGTAATATATTTCTTGAAACTTTTTAGTCGACACCTACAAGACACCTACAAATATATGTATAATAAAACAAAAAAAACTTAAATACAAGAATACAAATCATGTACAAGAAACGTACAAGAAATATATTTTTTGAAAAAACAATATAGAACAAACGTAAAAAAAAAATATATTTAGTTTTAAAAAATACCGAATTGTGCGGTCCTCGATGGTTATTGATATCGCATATGTACAAGAGTCCTTCGATCCTTGCAAGCACACAAAACAACCATAACTAGAGTTATGGAAGAGCAACCAATTCTTACATGAAGTTGATGATAGCGACGAATTATGTTAGAAATCGGTTTGTGTTCTTGATAGAAAGAATGGATAAAGGGCTACAAGAATTGAGAGAATTTGGATTTACATAGAATAGAGAAAGAGGAAATTGAGAAAACTGAAACGTAGAATACTGATAATAGGCGGTTAAGCAAAAATAATAGGGTTTACAAAAGGGCAAATCCGTCTACCAAAATACTAGGAGATAACTTAATTAAAAAAATTATAGAGGGGGATATTTAGTTAAATCTACTATAAAAAAGGCACACAAACCCAATTTTCTCTATAATAAATCGAGATTAAAACCCTTATTAAGACAAGGACAAAAACTACTCCGTACAAAAGATATAGAACCACAAATGATAATTTCCCTAATTCCTTGCTTTCAAACGTAATATTATTATTTGGCTTCTTTTGCCGGGGATAGGCTGATAGGCGGAGATTTCAGTGAGAAGAGAGAAGAGAAGCGATTCTCCGAAGCTTTGCTTTCCATGGCCGCCCTTTCTTCTTCCTCCTCCTCCTTCTTCTCTCTCCACTCGCCTTCGTCTCCAGCGCACAGCCATAGCCAGCTTCTGCATCACTCGTCGGCTTCCACTTTTCTCCGATACAAACCAATCGCTACCGTCTCCCGAACTCGCCAATCCGTAGTCCTCGCTGCTTCTGCTTCGTCTTTCTCCTCTTTCGATGAATTGGATTCCGGAAACGACGGTGCTCCGCGCCCCAAGGTTAGTTATCTCGCCAATTCTCTTTGTCGTAGTTGCGAAATTTAATTTCGGATTTGGTAATCCAAGTGTGTGAATTTGGTGGAATTCGGTGAGCTGATTCGTGAGAAGATAAGGTTTTTAGAATAGCTTGAGGTGTGGATTGTTGTTTGTTTGCAATTAGGAGGTCTTTTGTGGATAGATAATGCAAAATTCGATTGGATTTTGAACTATAGGATTTCTGTAGTTTGTTTTTATCTGCTCGGGTGAGGGACAAGAAATTTCTACTTGTTGATTCTAGTGTCAGAGTGGTTCAGTAATCTGAAAACTCTGTAGGTATAGTATCTGATTAGCTGATTGTATGGTGTCCTCTCATATCATATACTTTTGACTTGCTGAAAGCATATTATGCTAGAATTGCAAATTATACATTTCATAACTGTCTCTTTGCTTGCTGTTGGGCTTATATATACTAGTTGCATATTGCAATTCAGTATTTAGGTTTAAATTCTTTCTGTTTTCTGCTACAGATGCCCACATCAAATGTGTTTGCTTCCCAAAAGTTGTGCACTTCTTAAGATCAAACACTTATAAGTTATAGTTAATGTGGCGTATATGGCGTTATTTGAATAGCTGTGCAACTTTTGGGATGTTTGTACAATTTTAGGCTGAATGAAACTAGAAGCCTTCTTAGTTTATATGTCTGTCTTATTTCTCTCTAAGAAAACACATTTATTCTACTTTTGCTATGATGAAGGTATGAACCTGAAGCATTCAGGGAATATTATGATAATTATTTCTAGTCTAGATCCATTAGCTCTTGTGATAAAATCTGAGGAAAATGTGGAGAACTATATTGTTATCCCTAAGAGTACAAAATATTAAAAGGATGTGGTAGGAGAATATTAGATTAAGCAGAACCTGTTTTTTCATTCACAATTTTTAGACATTAGATGTATATAACAGTGATCATATTGGGAGAATGGGAGGTCGGCTAGAAGTTATATGGCCCATATATTGTTTGTGAAGAGATAGGAGCTTGTATATCGGGCACGTATTTTTCTGATTTTAATGTGTATATTTGTCATTTTTGAAGTTAACGCAATTCCTAATGGTTTACCTATGTGTGATGATTTGTGTACTGAAGCAATTTTTGCCCTTTATATACTACTATTGGCACCGTAATGATACCACCAATTGGACTTGCATTTTTTTTCTTCCAGAAAATGCTTCTGTCAGACCTGATACAGGAGATAGAACCACTAGATGTTAGCCAAATTCAAAGAGATGTCCCGCCTACCACCATTGATGCTATGAAGAGGACTATATCCGGCATGCTAGGCTTGCTTCCTTCTAATCAGTTTCAAATTCTAGTTGAAGCCTTGTGGGAACCACTTTCTAAATTATTGATATCATCCATGATGACTGGGTATGTTAGTTTCTGGACCTTAAAAGTCTTTTTGTCACTATCTGTAACTAGGGCTGTCAATGGGTCGGGTTATGGGTGGGTGGAGCACTTCCACCACCCGACCCGCAAGTTAAAATACCCCACCCGACCCACCCGTCACCCGTGAAATGTTCTACCCGTCACCCAAACCACCCGTCATCCGCTGGTTATATGGGTGACCCGTTCACCCGTATAACCGTTGTATAACCGCTGTATTTTGTCTATAAATAAATTGTTATACATAAACTAAAACAAATATCCATAATCCATACATAAACAAAAACAAATCTCATAAACAATAATCATTGTATAACCGTTGTATTTTATGTTATTGGTGGTTCTAGTTGAAGAGAAGTCTTCAAGAGAGAGGTCAGAGACTTAGAGGTGGTGACTAGTGATTGAGCGGTGATAGTATGTTATCAGGTGAAAGATATACTAGGGTTAGAAATTAGAATTACTTTGAAAGTAGAAGTGTAGAACAGAGACAATCAGGTATAAATAAATGGGTTGGGAAACAAATGAACTTATTTATCAAAGACCCCGAAATGGCTTATATGGTGACTTTAAAGGCTTACACATATTAGAAATTATGGGCTAAAATGGGTTATATGGGTGGTTTGGGTGAAACGGGTGATGGGTCGGTTGACGGGTCGGGTTATTGGGTGATAAAATCTCACCCTTACCCGACCCATAACCCATTTTGCCCGTCACCCGAACCGCCCGTCACCCGCTTTGATTGGGTTTTCACCCGTTTATTTCGGGTGGGTTAAACGGGTGGGTCGGTCACCCGTGGGTAATTGACAGCCCTATCTGTAACTTATCAGCTATGAGGTTTCTTTTCACTCACAAGCATGGAAATGATCTCTGTTAATTTTCCCTATCTCATTTGGTGAAAAATCCAATGTTTTTGTTTCCCTTGACTGTGTTAAAAATTATGAACTAATCTCTCATTTCTTTCTTTCTTTTTGTCCCCATTACCTTTTCATTTTCTAAAACGTTATGTAGGATTAGTATTTTTCTCTCTTTATAAGTGATTGCTAGTAGTTATGTAAACAAATTCTAGTAGCTGCATTCTGTGATGTTTATAAGTTTGCGGAAATGATTCTTCTTTATGCAGGTACATATTACGAAATGCTGAATATAGGCTTTGTCTTGAAAAGAACTTTGACATTCATGAAGATAATGTTCAGCATGATGAAGCAGACCTCGCAAAATTTGATGTGACAGAAACTTTGTTTGATAGTGTGAGAACAATCCAAGTCCCTCATGAAAATAGGGTCTCATCCAAATCTGATGATGCTGTAAACCCATCCGAGGAGCTTAGTGTTTCTGACCTTGGAGACATGACCCCTGAAGTTCAATCATATATTCTTCATTTGCAGTCTCGCTTGTCCTCAGTCAAGAAGGTTTCTTAACCTGTTTGTACTTCTATTTTGATCTACTCGTTTCACATTCTTGTATTTTTTTTCTTCATGATAATGAATTATAATTTGTTTATTCTTATATCACAGGAACTTCAAGGACTTAAGAGAAAAAATGCTGCTCTTCAAATGCAAGAATTTGTGGGTGAGGAAAAGAATGATTTGCTAGATTACCTACGTTCACTTCAACCAGAAAAGGTATAGATATTACTTCTAGTATATTCATAATTTCTGCTTGGTTTATAAACAAATCTCTTGGCTTCATCTATCTTTAGTTGGAGACTTGGAGTGCAAGCTCATATCTTTATTTATGTTTTCACTTCACATGTGAAGAACTTACATCTTACATGCATTTATTATAATTAATATATACATATGCTGTATCTTCTACATCTATCTTAGATATATGCATAAGTAGCTGACTCTATCAATTTATGATACATTAATAGGTTGCTGAGCTATCACAGCCAACTACACCAGAAGTAAGAGAAATTATCCATTCTGTTGTCCATGGTCTCCTTGCAACCCTCTCTCCTAGAATGCACACAAAGGCCCCTCCTCCGTCTGATAAAAATACCGCTTCAAGTCTGAATATGGGGAGTGAAGAGTGTGGAGAACTAATAGAAAATACTTCCATACATTTTCAGCCTATGATTTCACTAACGCGGGACTATCTTGCACGGTTGCTATTCTGGTTAGTTTTTTTTTCCCTTCTTAATTTTGTCTCCTAATTTCCAAATCTATAATTTAACGTTTTTCAATTACAAGAATATAAGCAGCAAAGGTTTAGTGTCTCTAAATCACGCGTTCACTTAACCATATAGTCTAGGCTCCCATTTGAATCACCCGTTGTTGTTGATTAATGATGGAACATATCAAAACTGTTATAATCAATGAACAACTATACTAGTATCAGATTTGATTTATTTTTATTTTTATTCTGTTGAAGGTGTATGTTATTGGGACACTACCTTAGAGGACTTGAGTACAGAATGGAGTTAATGGATGTACTTTCGCTGTCAAGCGACAATGTAGATGGTTTATCCGACAATGAGCAAGTTGTTTGAAAATTGAAATGGTGTTTAATTACCTCCATTTTGAGCCCTAATTTATGAAGAATCTACATCCTTTCATGTGCTTCTGTAAGTGTATGTATTGCATGTGTAACTGTATATGTATTCACTCTTCAGCATGCAATTAATATGAAAGTTGATATTCAGATGTAGTATTGTGTAGTACTAACATTTTTGCGAGTAATGTCATCTTAAGTTAATAACACAATATACGAACCCATTGTTCTCTTGAATTTTAGAAGACAGGTTCAAGTACATGGTACTTGGAAATAGCGTGGATTTAAATGACACATAATCCATTGGACCCACATGAGAACGATAGGTTTTGGGATAACCAACACAGAACCATCGTTTGAAAATACAGATAAAAAAAGATGTACTCCGTATAACATACAGAAAAAATGCAATGAATAACATCTAAAATTAGTAATAAGGATTGGGTGATGGCTGTCAATGGGTTGAGTTAAATGCCCCATCCGACCCACCCCTCACTTGTTAAATATTCTACCCGCCACCCACTAGTTACGTCATCCATATAACCGTTGTATTTTATGTCTATAAATAAATTGTCATATATAAACTAAAATAAATATCCGTAATCCGTAAATAAACAAAAACAAATTCCATAAACAATAAATATCAAAATGGAGTCAAAGATGGGTTACAAATAGACTTTTTTTTTTTTTTTTATCAAAGACACGAAATAAGTTATATATGGGTGACTTTAAAGGCCCATCCATAGATAGTAGAAACTAGTTGTCCCCGTCGTGCCATGCACGACTATGACTTGATATTTTTTAGATTTACTATAAAAAAAGATATTAATAAATAAAAACATAATATAAAATTTAATGTAAGTAATTTATTGATCGTAATATGTATAAATTTTTTTTAAATCAATTAAAACAAATTAAATTTAGATTTTTAAGTTTAAATAATGAAAATAATATATACAATGCTCATAAAATGTTATGGTAAATTTTCAAATAAGGAGAATAATATATACAATGCTCATAAAATATTATGGTAAATTTTCAAATTGTGAGTTGCAATAAAAGGAAGGTATTTTGACCAAACTTCTCATAAGGGTGTATTTTGATTAAAAAAACATGGATTTATCAAAATATATATGCCTATAATTATCTATTTATATAAAATATTTTTTTTATAAGGAAAGCATTTTTTTTATCATTATAGTTAAATATGACATGTAAGTGACGGGGTGAAAATAATACGATGTGGCATATGACGTGTCATAAATTACATCACATGGCTTAAGGAAAAGACGACACGTGGCAAAATTCGATGTGGCGTATTCTAGAAGCGACATGTGGAAAAAGCTGACATGGCGCAACGTGGAGGCTCCAAACCTTATTGATTTTATATATATATATAGTAGATTTTTATCAATATTTAAATTTAAAATCTTAATAGATCATGAATCTTTACGTAAATTTCTAGATAAGAACAAATCCAATTGTGGAAAAGAAGTATTCTCTAAAAAGATTTGATTTTATTATAGGAAAATATATATAGTAAACAAAATTCAAAAAGATTGAAGTGTTAGAAATTTAAAAATTCGTTAAATGAAATTAATATATATGAACAATAAAACTTATAAGTTAAAAAGTTGGAAAATATATAGAAATATCCTAATTTATACCTAACAATTATACGTGGCTTGATAAGTTAATTGCCAAGGAAACAATTGTTTAGAAATTGGAACTTGCCAAAAAAATTGGAACGAAATCAACGAATCAAGGAAATTAATTAGCAAAAACCGATAGAGATTTGTAGATTATATGACAATATATGATGTGTACATAATATATGAATGACATGGAAAAACATTATATGGCAATATATGAGGTGGAATATTTATGATGATTTGTAAATTATAAGAAAATGACATGTGTAGAAATCTTATGTGGCTTAATGTAAGATCTCCATGTGGCGAAATTCTAGGTGGCGCAATGAGAAAGCTCCAAACCTTATTGCTTTTATATATATAGTAGATTATGGGCCGAAACGAGTTATATTGCTGATTCACCCTTGCCCGACCCATAACCCGTTTCGCCCGTCACTCGAACTGCCCGTCCTGCTCCGACTCTTTTTTTAAAATATCATACTTATATATCTCCTTTCGGATTTGGGCTAAGAAGCCCAACCCTCTTTTCTTTTTTCCTTTTTTTCGATTTTGGGCTGGGAAGCCCAAATGTTTTTGTTTAAATTTGGGCCGGAGGCCCAATTGAGGGCTAGATTTAGCCGACCCAATCCCTTCCATCCCTTCTCCACCGTGTTCGTGCGCCGCGCTCGTCGCGAACTGAACCCGCCAGCGCCGATCGTTGCTCGCCCGTTTCGGATCTGAACTGAAGGGGTTTCACCATTCCGACCGCCACACAGTCCGATTCGTCGCTGCGCCAGTCCCTCGCGGTTGCTCGTCCCACGTTCGCCAGTAAGACCGCCGTCCTCGCTCTGCTCGTTTGAAAATTCTGAAATTATTTGGCCTTGAATGCAAGTGCTCATTTGTTTTGGCTGCAGGTTATAAATTTGTTCGTTCGACTTCTTTTGATTCCTCACCATGCCGGTATGTGCTTTACATTTGAGTACATACCTGATGCGTAATGCGTTTATGCCATCCCTTTTTTATCTGATTCTTTAGTTTATTTTTTGTCACGTCACAGGCTGAGAGAATCTTTAAAGATGAAGCCTCTGAGGAGAAGGGAGAGCGTGCCAGGATGGTGAGTTTTATCCTACACTTTCAAAATTGATTATATCTTATTGAAATTGGAGATGTTAACATGAATTAACTTGAATTCTGAACAGAGGAAAGCTTCATATTGACTTATAGAAGTATTTTCCTATTGATCGATCCCTCATTTTGCTTAGTAGAACAATATAGCTAGGTCATCCAACTAGCTGAAATTTGTATCTTAAACCCCTTTTTTAGAATTTTGGTTATCAGTCAATTAACCAGCAATTCCTCATTTTTTGCTGTTAGGCATCGTTCGTAGGTGCTATGGCGATTGCAGACTTGGTCAAGACTACTTTGGGTCCAAAAGGAATGGTATGCTTCTAAAGAACCCCCTCATGCTTGTAATTTTCTGTATTTTCATGCAAGATCAAAAATTTCTGGTAGTATGTATTATTTTTCGTGCTCCTTTCTTCGGTGTATTTTTACCATAATCGTATGTTGTGTTATTTGGTACTTTTGTAGGATAAAATATTGCAATCAACTGGCCGGGGACAAAGTGTGACTGTTACAAATGATGGTGCAACTATTTTGAAGTCTCTTCACATTGACAATCCTGCTGCTAAAGTACTTATTGGTATCCTTAGTAATCGGATGGTTGCCATTTATAAAATTTTGGAAGTGAGCTGTTTCTTAGTATATCATTTTAACTCAAATATAGAAATTTAAGGCATGTTAGGTTGTGATCCAAATTTAAGGCATGATAGATTTATGTTTATTTTGCATAGATCTTTTGGTGAAGTAGTATGAGATAGAGGTTTAGAAAGTGACTGGGTGTATGGTTGTTAATTCTATTGGCAAAATGTTTGTCCTTGATAAAGCTTCAGATATTTCAAAAGCACAAGATGACGAAGTTGGTGATGGAACAACTTCAGTTGTTGTGTTGGCTGGGGAGCTTTTGAGGGAGGCTGAAAAGCTGGTGGCAATGAAAATTCACCCTATGACTATAATTGCAGGTTCGTCAACTTCTGGTGTTAGATAATTGATGACTTGATGGCTTGATGCAGATAATTGATAATTGATTGCTTGATGTTATATATTTAAGGCATTCAATGCATTTTAGGAACCATATAGATTTTGTTTTCCCACCCATTTTCTCTCTTTCCTCTTGTATGATTGCTGGCTTCTCTTCATAAGATTTATTTTCTGGATTATTTTTCTATGATAGGTTACAGGATGGCTGCTGAATGTGCTCGTGATGCTTTGTTGAAGAAGGTGGTTGATAACAAAGAAGATGCAGGTACTTAATTGTCAAGCATTTTTTTATTGATATTTCCTAGATACGTGTGTAGAAGATCTCATGGGTTTTTGTCTTGCTTATTTTCTGCCTTGAGGTAATGTTGCTTATAGATTTTTTTTCCTGTTTATGCAGATAAATTCAGAGCAGACTTGCTGAAAATTGCAATGACAACATTGAGTTCAAAAATTCTCTCTCAAGACAAAGAGCATTTTGCACAACTGGCTGTTGATGCTGTCATGAGACTAAAGGTAATAAGTTGCAGTACTTGTCATAATTGTAGATGCAACATGCAATGTTCTCTCAGTTTCTTGTCAATTTAACTGTTGATAATTTCATTATGCCTGGTCTGTTGAGATCATGGACCTTTCTAGTGTCTAGATTGTATGCCTTCTGATGTTGTTTATAAGCTGTTTACAAGTTTACGAGTTTTTAGCTTGTTTCAAGTTTATTGAGTCAAATAAAAGTAAAACATCTAGGCAAGAAGTTCTACCAATTTCTTTTATTTTTGTGCTGTGATCACTTTATGTATAATAGTTTTACAACTATGATTAGGTCATCTGTTAAATACGTTCATTACAGTTTTTAAATTTCTATCTGGTCTGCCTTGAACAAAACCCTGACGATGCACATAAATGTTCTTGAAATTACCAGGGGAGCACAAACTTGGAATCTATCCAAATCATCAAGAAGTCTGGTGGATCTCTTAGGGATTCATTCCTAGATGAAGGGTGAGTCTTTTGATTATAGACCTTCTATGGATGGGATGGTCAACTGTTAAATTGACATCTCATTGCCTGAACATTCTTTTGGGGGACAAATTTGAATCAGCATACTTCTGCACATTGTTCTCAGATTTTCAGTTCAATACGGATTACATGGTCGTATGAAAAATTACCAAAAAGTGCTGTTAGTTGGTTGAATTTTGTCTAGGATGACCTTCTTGTTAAGCAAATTCTCAAGTGCTTCATATAGTGAAGTATTCCTAACTCTGGTCCTCTTCGTGCATGTGCTAATGCAAACTTGTCTGAATAAACTTGTTAACATCTATATGTAGGAAGTTTTATTCTGTTAAATTAATCCTTACTGAAGAATGTACCAATCTGAGCTGCAGACAGATTTTCAGATATTGATGAAAACTTGGACATTTGCTGTTGCTTTGTAGATGTCTTTTTTTTTTAAAAGAAATATAACATTTTTTTTGTTGAGTAAACTTGTATGGTTGTCATGTCTTTGTAGATTTATCTTGGACAAGAAGATTGGCATTGGACAACCAAAACGCATAGAGAATGCCAAAATTTTGGTGGCGAACACAGCTATGGATACAGATAAAGTAAAAATTTACGGTGCCCGTGTTCGTGTTGATTCAATGGCTAAGGTTGCTGAGATTGAAACAGCTGAAAAGGATAAGATGAGGGAAAAAGTAAACAAGATCATAGGCCATGGCATTAATTGTTTTATCAACAGACAGCTGATATACAATTTCCCAGAAGAACTATTTGCTGATGCTGGAATTCTTGCCATTGAGCATGCTGACTTTGATGGTATTGAGCGCCTTGCATTAGTCACCGGTGGTGAGATTGCATCTACCTTCGACAATCCGGAGTCGGTTAAACTTGGACATTGCAAGCTCATTGAGGAAATTATGATTGGGGAGGACAAGTTAATTCACTTTTCTGGTGTTGCCATGGGACAGGCGTGCACAATTGTATTGAGAGGAGCAAGGTGCGTCTTATTTTCCTTAAAAATGAATGGATAATGAGCATCTGTTTCAAGGTGCAAGTTTCTGTAGTGGTTGTTCACATCCACTAGACAAATTATTTTCCATTATACAGCCTGTTGTCATGTATAGTGGATTTTTTATGTGAGTAGTGTAGTATATCAGACTTGTGACAGCTCTCTAGTGCTTACTCTAGGCTCCACAAATTATTGTCTTTATTTCTTGTACATTTTCTCATATCTTAGATCAATCATATCTACTTGTGTTGTATTTCCTTGCAGCCTGTTTATGTTCTTCTTTTTAAGTGTGATTCCGTATTCTGTTGGCAGTGAACATGTGCTCGACGAGGCAGAGAGGTCTTTGCATGATGCTCTGTGCGTTCTGTCTCAAACAGTAATAGACAGCAGAGTTTTGTTTGGAGGTGGGTGGCCTGAAATGGTGATGACCAAGGAAGTTGATGTTCTGGCCCGAAAGACCCCTGGGAAAAGGTCGCATGCCATTGAGGCTTTCTCACGTGCACTCCAGGCTATTCCTACTACTATTGCTGATAATGCAGGACTGGACAGTGCTGAGTTGATTTCACAACTGCGCGCGGAGCATCAGAAGGAAGGCTGCACTGCAGGAATTGATGTCATCACTGGCCGTGTAAGTTGATACCTCCTTATATGAATTTTGGTGCATTCTAACTAAATTCAGTTACTATTGTCACATAGCTGAATTTCAGTTTTTCTTGGGTCTATCGGGCGTACCCCCTTCCCCTTGGGCAGGGGTACCCCCATCTTAACCCCCCAGATTCCGCTGTAGAGGAGCCTCACTGGGTCAATGATGATGACGACTTATTATGATTTTTGGATTGATTTTCAGGTTGGGGACATGGAGGAGCTGGGAATTTCAGAGGCATTCAAGGTGAAGCAGGCGGTGCTGTTGTCAGCAACCGAGGCAGCCGAGATGATTCTGCGGGTCGACGAGATCATCACGTGTGCACCGAGGCAGAGGGAGGATAGAATGTGAGTGTGTGAGATTATGCTTTACTACTAAGCTTCTTCAGCCAATTTTATCTGTAAAACCATGTTTTGGAATTGGGTTTATCTTCTGGATCAGAAATTTTGGACAGCGGTAGTAGTTGTGTTTATTTCACCTGTTCCGAGGGTTGTCAGTATGTTGGCTACATTGTTCTAAAAATCCCCGTCTAGCTCTGTCTGGGCTCCGCCTAAGCGCCGAAAGGTGCTAGCCTGCCTAGCCTTCCAGCTCGTCTAAGAGACCGTCTAGTCCATCTAGGCGCTAGGCGGTCCCTCTCCGCCTAGGGTTCACCTAGCATTTTTTAGAACGCTGGTTGGCTGTTGAACTTCCTTCACATTTCACTATATACCATCTTTCTCCAAGAAAATCTACTCTCTTTTGATTTAGAAGTTAGATTACAATTCACAAATTGAGTGCAGTTAAACCAAATATCTTTTCTACGTTTGTATAGATACGAGTACACGATTAATTGCAAATAAATCGTGAAATTTTCATTTTCCAAATACTTGCAAGGCTTTTGATATACTTCACAAATCTGTGGGGTTTGATAACAAATGATGATGGATGGACTACATTGGCTGAAAATCACATAAACTAGGGGCATAGGTGGGATTGTTGATGGTATTTTGGATCGGATCGCAATGCCACAACTACTCGTTATAAATTTGATTGGATCCCGATCTTACGATTTGATTCAACATGAATGTGGCCAATTTGATTGGATATAATGTTCAAAATTAGACCCCAACTCATTATAAATTGGTTTGAACCTATGTCCTTAGGTATAGGATAAACATACTAATTTAAGAAACTAAAACCCTAAAAGAAAATTCATTAACCCTTTTAAGAAAATAATCAATCCTAAATAAATACATAAATTTACATAAGAAGTCTATTCTTTGACTTACCATTAGACCTGTCAAAAACTGATGTAACTCGCTAACCCGACCCGACCCGTCTGATAATTTTAGGGTCAAGACCCGAAAATTAGAATCCGAAAACCGAAATAAACCGAACCCGATAAATCCGAAACCCGTTGGGTTGAAACCCGAAACCCGTTGGATTGACCGAATTAGTATATTTATAGATTTTTTTAAATTTAATTTTAAACTTATAATGTATTTTATTATTAAAATAAAAGAAAATAATATATTATAATTAAATATTATTATTTAATTAAAATTTAATTTTAATAATCATAAGAAAAAAAGGAGATTTTAGACCCGCTGGTCAACCCGACCCGACCGAAAACCCGCTACAATCCGACCCGATTGACCTGTGACCCATAACGAACCGGAACCCGATTTTACCCGAATCCGAACGCGCCCGACCCGATTGACATGTCTACTTACCATCAAACATGGATTTGTTGAGATGATCAAATCAAATTGGCCCACATTCATGTCTCTTCTTAGTTTTTTTTTTTAATGGAAAGCTAAAATATATTAAGAAAAGAGTAATATTATTGCTACGTGTTGTGTAAGGAGTTTAAGCTACCAACTTGTTTTGTTGGATGTTGCTTTGTGTCAATTGCATATGTGCATGCATTAATATTTGCCGGTTAAAAACCAATATCACTATGTGATGAATGTGATATCTTGTTTAGCCATATATGAATGCTATTGATATTTGTGGGTGATAGGGAATTCGTACTATTTATTTTTAGAAAATTGTCGTAGAGATTCTGAGGTTTGAATTTGTTTGTTTTGGACATGATCGATCTCAATATTGTTTTGTCACATTGATAATGCTTAATTGGTGTTCCCTGTTTACTTGATTGCTGGTGGTTGAAAAACAAATTAACAATCTAGCTCAATGTAGCATCAAGCAACTTGTACACTTGAGAAAATAAACGTTAGGTTAAAAAAGGATTTTGTGGGTATTAGAGTAGAGACAACAACTATTAAATGTTACAATACGGTTTCACTTGAAAAAATTGGGACTATACATTTCTATTATATAAGTTTTTTTTGTTACTCTTTTTATTGTTAATTGGTTTTAAGATGAACTATACTGGACTTGTATGATGGGCTTACGTATACACGATCCTTGTTCTGACCTACAGACTTTGACATGGTTTTGCTGACTTGTTTAGGCTTGGGTTTATCGGTTTATGCTATCCGTCAATTATTTTTAGTTGTCTTTGGTTATAAAAAGATTGAGATGTCACTACCCATTGTCCAAGTGTCAATTGGGTCAGGCCAAATGCACTTGTGTGACGTGTTAGAATACTTTCTCACATGAAAAAGTTGGGACTACACACCTATTATATAATTCCTTGTGATAATTGGTTTTTAAAATGAAACTTCACTAGTTAGGACTTACTTATACATAATTACTCGTTGTGGCCCACTAAAGAATCACAATTCAAGTAATTGATAGAGGCTTTGAAAGAACATTTTTAATTGTCTTATCTCAAAGAGATTTCAAGTAACCCTAGGCAATTCATAAGGATTGAAATGCTCTTTAATAAATGTGTTATTGCGCTATTCAATCATTATCAAGGATCACTGTACACGATCGAAGAAACCAAATTACAACAACTAGTTCTATCCAAATATCTCCTAATAATACTTTCTTTGATGAAAAAGGGTATGGATTAAATGTATTATGTTACGGAAGTGACGAGTCCAATTGTCAAGCCCAATATGCAAATCCATGGGGTTCTATTCTAAAACCAATTAGTAATATGAGGAATGACCTATGACTTTATATATTAGCTTGTTTTCAAGCCTAATTTTTCATGTGGGATTCACAATTAAACCCCAACATATTACAAGTTTCTTAAACCCTAAACTCGAAGAAACATAAAATTATATGCGCATGTACGTTCTAAGAACTCTCTTGATGGTTGAGATTATAAAAGGCAAACAAAAACCTATTGTGAAGTTGGAATTAGATTTTGCAGGAAATGTAAGGAGTTTTCTTTGGAGTTAAAACTTGTAATTCTTCCACCCAAAAAAAAAAGAAACTTGTAATTCTTGATCAAATTTGAAGATGGAAGATCAGGGGTCATCATCAACATTAACTTCACATGGCTTTGCTTGTTTGATGCTTCTAAAACATCAAACTCTCCACATGATTTGTTGGAGAAATTGTCCACATTGGATACGAGAAATAAAAACCACTAGCATATAAGAATGTTTGAACTCCTACGTATTGATTAAGTTTTTAGGTCAAAAGGTAAATTTCGACTTTATATGTCTTAAATGGGAAAAAAATCGCTCAAGCGTTAATTGAGTCAGGCTATAACTAATTATTTGAGAGACTCTATGTATAGAGATTACCCTATTGTAAATTAGTGAACCCTAGGAAAATAATTTTAAAAAAAACATTAGTTGATATATATGGAGAGAGAACAAACTAAATCTAGCCATTAAATTTTATTTGGATGGTTGAGATTATCTAAATCTACCGATAGATTTTTTTTGTCAAATCTTAAAACTCCTACTCAGTGATTAAGTTTTTATGTTAGAAGGTAGATGTTCACCTTATATGTCTAAATGGTAAAAAAAAAAAACGCTCAAGCACTAATTAGGTTAGAAGGTAGACTTTCACCTTATATGTCTATGGTAAAAAAACGCTCAAGCGCTAACTAGGCCATGCTAACTAGTTATTACAATATTTAAGAGGGCACGTTAAAGAAATTATCCCATGTCAGATAGAATCCCCCCTTACCCATTGATTTAACCTTTTCAATTAAAAGGTAGATCCCGATTTTATATGTCTAGATGGTTAAAAAACATCACATCACTCGTTTAATGTCGGTCCAATTAATTTGACATACTTCAAACCTAGACACTTTGGTTCAAACTTTTCCATTAACAGAAGAATCCCGACATTATTTATCTAAATGGTTAAAAAATAACACATCACCCATTTAATATCGATCCTTCAAAATTGGACATACTTCATATTTTTCAGACCCACATGTTCCCTAGATGGCTGGACTTGTCAATTTATCAATTTTATGCCAAGCTGTCTAAGGATATTGTAGTGTTGTCAAGAGTACATTGGAGAAAATTAATCATTGTTGACAATGATAAAATGAGTTGTAAGGACCCAAGTTTTATAATTTAAGGTTAAGCCATATATGCACATTTTGAGTTGCAACAATCAATCTTCTTCAATTGCAATCACAAAGATTTTCTTCCCCGAGTTCATAAGAGATACAAAAGCCAAATAAAAGTTGTAAAATTTGCCTGATGGTCGGCCCAAATTTGTATGATTTATTCCTAATTGCTCAACAAGTACAAAAATATCTCTCTCAAAAAAAAAACAAGTACAAAAATATTATACTTTTGCACTACTTTCTCTTGTTTGTTTGTTTTTTGGCGCATAATGTTCTTGCAATAAGTCTTACATAAAATGATAAAAAGGATCTCTAGAAATGAAACCGCATCTAATGTTGGAATGCACACGGTTTTTCTTGATACATTTAAAAGTTGTTATAACATATTTATGATTGTTACATAATAATAAGACTTGATATAATTTAAACTATTAGGATCATATTTAAATTAAAGACATGTTTGGATTACACAGGATAATACAAGATAATATATTGTCGTGTGTAATCCAGATAATGCATTGTCCTAAGTACTTCAAAAAAAATACCTTACATTATAAATGAGTATAGATAAATGAGACCAAATTGTGATAAGATTGTTAGTTAATTAATTATTTGCATAAATTGATCAAGAAAACGTAAAACTCCTTGATATAACTCTACTTACATGCTGACACATGACAATAATATTGTCACTTTAGTTATTATAATAAATAAATAGATCTATGTCCTCACATGAGGTTGCATAGTGGTAGGAAACATTGAAGATGTTAGGAGGTTTCGGGTCGATCTTTGCTTCTGCCACCCCTTCACTTGAGTAATAAGTTAAGTCATGATTTCTTTAATTTTATTGGGTCGAGTCGGTTGGTACAAGCCAGTTAACCTAGTTCATGGTCCTTACCAACTGGATTCGAGATTTGTCATCCAAGTCAGATTCCTTGTTAAAAAAAAATAGATAGATGACCAAAACTCCTTAAATTAACCTCCTTGTTCACTTTCACCAATTTCTTTTGGTAGGCCGCCAAGTGTACTATTGAGGCCTCCCTCTTTCTCTTGCAACAAGTATAAATTAACTTGCAATGCTTGATCAGTCCCTCCCATATTCCATCAATGAAAGAAAAAACCCTTTGAAGCCGGAGAAAGGAAGCACAACTACATCATACACTCAAGGCTAACAACTGCCATCATTCACCCGTGCGCTTCGAGCACCGTCGCTGATGTGCTTTGTGTCTCCTTTTATTAAGATCTCTTCTCATCAATGATCTTCCTCAGCAACTGGTTCATGGGTCAAGGCTTATAAGCACCAATGATCTTCCCAACTGGTTCCGACTCGACGCTTAACTCTTTAGACAGTACAATTCCTTGGATTTGAGTGATCCTTCAATGCAGGAAGCTGTTGTTTGGTGGGTTCAGGTCCCTGTGGGACAAAGTTCTTGGTGGATCCGTGGCAAGGACGTGGCGGCCGGTGATAGAGAGTTGAGTACAGAAGTAGGGTTTTCATGTTTAGGAGAATTTAGGGTTTGTTTTTTTGGTCGGTGAGATCTATCAATGGTGTTATTGAGTGTACTCCATTTGGTGGGCACAGAAGCAAGAAAATGGTCCCATTACAACCACAATTCCACAGCAGTAACTAGATTGACAAGATGCAAGGTGGGTGAAGGATCATGTTTTGTTCTTGGTTTGTCATCCATTAGAGTACAGATTCACATGGAAACTGATTGAAATCCATAAGCAGCAACTAACTGTAACCTTCAACTCAGGCTGGACAAGTACAAGCATTTAGGGTCCAATGTCCTTAGTAAGATGATCAAATCAAAGGCTAATTAACATGTAGGGTCCAATGAACTTAATAAGACACTCCATAAGTACTTGACTAATTATCATGCTAAACACTTCGTCCGACACCCAATTAGAAATCGCCAAAGTATATGGGATATGGGATATTCAATGTGTTTAAATAGGGGAGCAAATTAATCTTACCTTCACAAAATATCCTTGAGCTCAAATCTTTTCTTAGCAAAAATCCCTTGTTAACAATGGCCATAGCTTTACTTTCAGCCATCTCTAATGCCAAGCAGGCTCTCAAGTTCAAGTCCACATCAAAACTTCAGCAAAGGGTTCCGAAAGGCCATGTCACGGTTTACGTGGGAGATGCTGAGATGAAGAGGTACATTGTGCCGATTTCGTATCTAACTCATCCTTCATTCCAAGTACTACTCAAATTTGCTGAGGAAGAGTTTGGCTTCAGTCATCCAATGGGAGGCCTCACCATTCCATGCAAGGAAGATGAGTTCATTGATGTGATCACACATCAATTGGGTTTGGTTTTAGCATGAAGATTAAAAAAAACACAGTGCAACTTTCTGTTTGCATGTTATTATCATGATTACCTACCTTATAATGTCAATGAGATGCAGAGAAAGTGAGAAACTTTCCTTTCTGATAGAATTCTTGGAAGGAAAATTAATCTAATGGTGTTTGCAGTAATGAAAATGCAGTGCAACTATTTGTTTGCACTGTAATTCTCATAAAATAAAAAAAGTTTGTCTCTTTAGATTGTTGTAGTCTACTTCCTTTTACAATGAAGTGACTGATCTTAGAACTGAACTTGCAATTATTGCAAACAGTAATTGAAATCTGTAGAAACCTCAAGATTATTGTTGAGTTCCCTTTACTGAAACACACAAGAGAGCTGGGTTGAATGTGAATTACATTTTAAAGTTTTAAGAATTGGGCAAAACCTGAAACATCCCCATAAAACTAGATAACATAAAACATACAAGAAAGGAAATAGAAAAGATTCTTCACAGTGTGACATTACTCATTAGTGTATGGATACTGAGCACACTACAAATACCAAAATCATCACTCATAATTCATAAACAAGGGAACAGTACTAAATAGATACATAAGATTACCATATCTTATATTTGTTATCTGATGGATAAAATACACACTAAAATCAGTTTAGAGCCTGAAATGGAGTCTAGATCATTGTTTTGACTGGAGTGCGCAGAAAAGACAACATGAACCGTCCTCAGCACTAGTCTACAGCCTCACACATTAACATGTATAGAAGGTAAAATTGCAAGACACTCCAAGATAGACCAGAGAAGTTACAGAGATTACTAGATTTTGCAGGTCTACTCTGAATCTGACGAGTCCGGGTTTTCGCTCTGCCTCACACTTCTAGACTTTGCCTTGGATCTGGCAGCAGCTGAGGATTCACCCTCAGAGAAGATAACCTGAGCTTTCGCCAATCTCTCCTCCAGCTCCTCTGTGCTAAATTCGTCTGTCCTACCCAGTTCATCAAACCCCACCTAAATCATGAAATTGCAATTTCAGTAAAGGGTAATAATCACTGATCAGTGACTATTTTAGAAGAAATAATTATCTTGTGTTTGGAATGTTCAGTAACATACCACATAATCTTCCACTTTGGTATTCTTTATCAGTGCAAGAGTTGGAAGGACAACAATTTTAAGCTTTTCTGCCAAGAATGGACTTTTCTCAGCATTGAGCTTCACAAAGCGTGTCTCAATGTGTTGCTTGGCTAATATACTCAAATGTTTATCCATTACCTGAACATACATATGTCATCTATTATCAATATCTGACAACATATAGGATGGATTAATATAAATAACAAAAACTTAAGTAGGGGATGATTTTGTAAGAAGTACATATTGCCTGTATGAATGAATTTTACGTTTATTGACAAAAAAAACGAAGAAAAACTTAAGATGTGCAAATAACCTTCATATTCATTATAATAAGGATGACCTACCCATTTCTGCCTACTAATGCGTGTGGGAACTCTAGAATGAAGGTTCAATTAGAAATGGCAAAAGCCATATGAAAGTGGAATGTCTTTCCAAAGCCTAACAAAAACATTTCTTGCTACATGTGAAATACTGAAATGACAGTGAACTGTTAGAGTTCCATATCCTCGTTTCAGCATAAAGGATACTCCTAAGTTATATCTGAAATGCAGACTCAAAAATCAGAATGTTGAAGTTGAAATTGTGTTTTTTTCCAAGGGTTTTTCCCCAGGGTAGGTAAAGCCATAAAGATCTAAAAACATTCTAGAATAACGATTATAACCCTTCAACAAAAGGCTACAACCCTTCAAAATGGCACGATCAGTAAGAGTCCTAAGCAATTCTATCAGATCCATATGTCCAAGCTACTTCAAGAGCTAATAAAGAGTCTTGACAAATGACAACACAAACTATCAACAGAAGGATTTCGTGCACAAAAAGGCCACCTTGTTTTGCTGCTAATATTTTTTAAAAACAATTATAAATTCAAAATTGACTATGAAATCTCATCCTGTGTGAGTATGAAAATCCCATGTGACTATGTGAAGAATCAGGCAAGAAACAAACAACCATGGAACAGATACTGAACTCGTATAATCTCCCACTTCCCTAAACAAGCTTTCCCTCTATGAATGAATTTGATCTCTATTTACATGAGAAGCAATATCTTAATTTACTATTACGAGCAGTAGACTGTAATGAAACTCACAAAAGCCAATATTCAGATGACAGGAGGTCCAAATAATTAAAATTTTCATGCTTTTTCTATGAGATGCAAAAATTGGCACAAACAATAACTCAAGAGAAGCTCATTGATGCATATACAACTACAACCAGAATTCAACTACACTTCGCAAGCCAGCCTCAATCAAACTACACAATTCATTGAAAATCGAATTCCATCAAAATTGTGGAAGTAAGGCATGTACCTTGCAAGGCCAATTCTCGCGATAAAAGTGGCAAACAACACGGTCGCTGGCTTTGACAACGGAGAAGAAGTCCTTCTCCGACGGGATCTCAGAGTAATCACCATGGCCAAGCGCAATCCAGCGGCTGCGCTTCTCCGCCATTTTCTTCATCTGCTGAAGACGGCGCTCTCTCAGGGCCTCAATATCATCGAGATCCAATCGATCTAGGGCTGCGATTTCGTCATCGATTTTCTCTTCGACCGCTTTCGCTACTGTCAGTAATTGCTTCTCCACAATCTGCCATTTTTTTCACATTCAAGCTATGAGCTAAGTAACTATGGATTCCGAAGAGAGAGGAAAGAAGTAATTGAATGTCAATCAAACCTGTTTGACGCCATGATTCTCCATGGAAATGCGAAATTGGTTCTTCGTTAAGGAGAGCGCAAACGAAGACACTGCTCTATTTACCTGATTACCTCTGTTAGATCACTTTCTTCGTTAGGGATAATTTTAATCTTATATACATAGTAGTTTTCACTTTTTACTATTGAAATATTCATTTTTAACCAAAATGAATAAATAATCCTTTTATGTGCCCAAAAAAACTCTGATAAAAAGTTCTTTTTATTTACCTTAAGATTTACGACATATAATTATTTTTCATGTAATTTAAAACAGATTATTTATTTAAATTTTACCAAAAAATAGTTATTTGGCAAATGTAAAGCAATTCATCGATTTATAAATTAGAGATTTTTTATTATTTAGCCACTATTGACTGATGGATAGTAATTAGTAATTAACATAGTATACAATTTCTTATAAAAAAACACTATACAATTATGACAACTTATATTTTAGATGGTTGACACTTGAAAATATTTAAAGGTCATTTTGATGCTATTAGATCGGCTAATCTATTAAAAAAGAATTTCTTTTTTAATCGAATATTAAAAAAACAATTTGTTAAAATTGAGTGTCATGTTTCGATCTTTTTTTTAAAGTTGCGATACAACTTTTAACCATTAAATCTGTTGTACATTATAATACAAAATTATGTGCTATAAATAAGTTTTAATGCAAATTTTTGTATTATAATATAAACTTTGGTATTATATAAAACTTTACGTTTTATATATTGTTATTATTTATTACTTGTTTTGGATTCGGGAAACATTCAAACTTCACAATAGTACTCATTTCTTGTTTCTCATTACATGTTTTCGATGTGGGAACACACATTTCATCAATGAAACACAAAATGCATTTATTTTTACAAATACAACAATTGTACAAAGTACAAACACATCACATACAATTGAGACACTACAATCCCCACTTTGTTTCTTACACCAAACCCATGAATTTCACCAAATTACAATCATAATTTACAATTCACCACATCCAATGGGACGGAACCAGAAATTCAAATTCAGGCCAAGTGGCGGTAAATTGATCAGAAGCCGATTCGTAATCAGAATTTACATCATCAGCATCAAAATTAGTATCAACATTAGCATTAGTATGGCCAAGATTGTGCCAAAGGGCAAAATCCCACCAATTATCATGGTTTGTACCTTCATCAAGAAGCAAATCGGCGATTGGCGATGCAATCAAATTTTGATTCTCCTTCTCCAGGCGTTTTTTAGCAGCCCAGATCGCGTGCCTGGCTTTTTGCTTCGCCCCTTTTCGGAAATCAGGACTTCTTGATATGGTGCTAGAATAAGCCCTTGAAGAAGCCACGTGGCCGTGACGATGGTGAGGAATCGTCGTCCGTCGGGTATGGTTGCGGTGTTTTCCGGCCATGAATCCTGGTTTTGGTGGCTTATGTGTAGCTGGTTGATTATTGTGTTAGATTAGTTTTGATGTTGAATTGGTGATGTGTTTATATAGATGGAATGTAGTTTTACATTTTTAATTACCAAGTCAATGGTAGTTGGTAGATAATGACATAAGTGATAGGAAATTAGGGATGATCTTAACTAATTAGTTTGGCTTAGTCTTTGTGCTTTATCCACACGGCAGATTAATGTATAAAGTACACTAAAAGTCTAAAACTTGACCAGCAAAAAAAAAAGGAAAAGTGAAAAACTAAATAAAATAAAGACAATAAAGAATCAGTTGATAAAACTTGCAAGCAATATATTTGGCAATAATCGAATTGAATTGAGTCGGGCTTTGAGTTACTCAAGCTCGGCTCAGTTAAAAATAGACAAGCTCGAGTTTGGTTCGAGTTGTTTGAGCTTGGTTTATTAATGCTCATCGAGTATTTAATGAACTAAGCTCGAGTTTAGCTCGCGAATCTCTCATTTAGTTTTTTTGTAAAACAAGTCCGCGAATAACTCATTTACTTAATCAATTATAAAGTAAATGAAACTAAAACTTAAACATATAGTTTAAGAGTGACCACCAAATCTGTCTAATTTAACATACGCTATATTTATAGTAGAGCTTATTCATGAACGTATAATCTAGTTTTTTATTAGCATATAATCGAGCTTGTTCATGAGAGTATAATCGAGCTTACTCATGAGCAAACGGGCTGAGCTAGTTATTGTTGGGAAAAACTATTATCCCACATTGGTGGGTGGTACAAAAATTCACCAGCATATAAAGAAGAAGGAAACCCAACCCAAGGCTTAAGCTTTTGAGTAAAATGGTGGATCCCGACTTTATATGTTAAGTGATAATAATCCCCCGACATGTCACCCGTTCTTTCGGTCTCCGGAATCTAACAGTTATTTCGTGCTCAATCTCGGTTTATTTATCTTTCGAGCTATAAAATTGAGTTAAGCTCAACCCTTCTACAAATTGAGGCAAATACAAACAAGATTTAATCGCATTGAATACCGAATTTCTGTACGAACTTGACTATCAGGATATTGGTCTGCAATGATGTCAACATTGATCTTGTACTTGAGTTCCATGTGGAACTATCCATTTGCCATTCGAAAACTTCCTCATAATATCTATGACCACCAAAGGGCATGCTTAATGAACCAATGTATCCATTTTCAAGATTGAAGAACCCGCATTCGGACGAATGGCTAAGCCAGTACACATTCCCATAACAATAAACGGATTTGTCAAACTGGGAATCGTTTGGCAAATCTTCCCGAAAGAACTGCACTGGGTTATTTCAACCTAATAGGTTAGGACTCCAAGCATGAATCATCAATTGGTGTTCATCCATGGTTGATTCCGACACCAAAAGTAACTTGTATCCCCCGTTTTCCAAATCATCAGAAATCAATTTCAGACCCAATGCTTCGACATTGTCGGAAAGTGGGTGTTGGGAAAACTAGCCTTTTTCCACTTCGTCGGGTTAAAATGGGCAAGTGGGACTCCTAATTTTACATACAAGCTTTTATATTTATGTGGAAGAAATTCGTACCTAAGCAATTTTATGTGGGCGCACACTCACAAACAACTCACTCTAGAGCACTCACTTGTTACTTGGTCACTTTGGATGGATGCGAATGACTAATGAGGGGGTGGTGGCCTATTTATAGGCAAGGCACACCCTTTATATGACTTATGGAGAATTCTAGAGAATCATAGATTAAGTTTCATCTAAATTAGTCTAGATTCCCTATCTAGATGTCTCATTACAATTCTAGAACAATCTAATACATTCTAGACATATTTACAACTCTATTCATATGTCTAGATAACTCTCTAATATGGTAAGTTTTCGATAAAAATTCTTCGTAATGAACCTGCGTGGCAAGTTTTCGATAAAAATTTGTTTTTTTAAATTATGGGTTACTTACTTGCTTCTAATAATTTGCTTATATTTTATATTTTTGTGTATTTTTTTTATATTTCATGTAATTTGTTGGTTTGAATTTTTTTGTTCAATCATGTTTTACTAATGGAGAATTATCCTGAATTACACTGTTAATACTTTATTTTCCTAATTACATGAATAGATGTACTATTGAAAAATTCACCTGGCTAATATGTGTTCATGAGCACACAATAAGATTGCTAATTTTGGAAATAATTTAAAAACTATTTCCTAAATTGAAATTAAAAAAACCCTTTTAAAAAAAATTAAAATTAAAAAAAATTACCTAATTTATTAAAATTAGTATTGTTATTATAAAGGCATTGGCACACATTAGAATTTCCTTGAACAAATTATGTTTTTTTTTTTTTTGGTCCAGCGGGCCTGTCTTTGAACAGGCCCAAGTTCATTCAACTGATAAACAAGCCCTCAAGACCCAAAAAAAAAAAAACTGATAAACAAGCCCTAGGAAGGAGGAACCAGAACCAGGACGAACGACGGGACTCGGGAGAAAGAATTCGAATTCTTCACCGCCGGAGTATCTTCTCTGCCTCGTCAAACTCTACAATTTCGTCTCCAAAATCGATCGGTTTGAACTTTCCCTTCTCAATTGGATTTTGTTTCCTAATGTCTCTATGTCAACCGTGGTTCAGATTTCTCAATTGAGAAAGATCCAAATTTTCACTTGTTGTTCGCCGCTGGCACCTGGCTGAGAATTCCCGGCCAGCATTTCATTTTCTACCTCATGAATTTGACTCTTTGCTGCAACAATTTCTTTTTCTGTTGAGATATAAGCGTTTCTGTCTGTCTTGCAAAGTTAAAGGGTGAACATTTCTGCATAAAGTTTCTTGCTAATTCCCCGAAGCAGTTGAATAATTACTATTTGTTATGATCAGTGACTTTAATTGAATACATGAGCTGAAAATACGAGGGAGCCATGGGAGTGACAACAAGGAAGAAGTTACAGAAGCAGTTCAAAATCAGGGGGTACACACTCAAAGTTGATGCCTTGGAAGAAGCAACCTCATTTGTTAACCGTTTCTTAGATGCCGAGGATGAAGCCATTGATCTTCTTCTGGATGAACTTGATGAAGAAAATTGTAAAACAATTACTGTATATTGTCTTTGAAATGTTTTGAGTGAATTTGATTGGGTACTAATTACAAGAGTGTACTTGGTAATGTGCAGTGAAATCATCTATACTAGACAAGGAGCCTGTGCACCGTGTTGTAAGTCGATTGTTAGAGGCTGAATCACTGGGTGAAGAAACTGCTGTTCCTGCCTCATCTGCTCTCTCCAGCCTTTCTGGTCTACGCTTTAGCGATGTCTTTATCATCCCAAAGTTCCAATTTGATCCGATTCGGAAGCTGTTTTATGAGTAAGTTGTTGCCTCTTTTTCCTACTTTTTAAATTTTCTGGTTCTTGTTTAACACTGTCCTAGTGGCTATAGTTACTTATTTTTCTGTGAAGGACCAATACTATCTTGAATATTTTTTGCTGAGATGCAAAGTCTCGCATATACCAGTAATTAGACTTCAATTTGTAAATTATTTTCATTCTTCTGGAACAGTTTCAATGACAATCCAGTGTGTAAATGTAGCGTGATTAATACCAACTTTCTTGTTCTGGTTTTAATACTGGTTAAAGGAGATAGTACACCAATCGTTATATTTTAAGTACAAGATATCAACCATCTGTTCACTTTTATTGTTTTCCCTCCAAACTGCAGACATGTTCTCTTATTTGAATGTTAACAGGGTTGTTTTTATGGGATACTAGGATTAATGCTAAGCTTTCGATTCACGGAGATGGATCTGCAAAATCTGCATTGTATAGAAACAGATTTCAGTTGTTGTTCCAGAAGCTTTCTCGCGACCCACATTTCTCTAAACCTGCATTTGAGACTGACATGTCAAACTTTGGTTGCTGTGAGGTGCTGTAGTGTATATAACTAGTTTTTTTTATTTATTTTTGATGCTAGATATAATGCTTAATCTAACAAGATGTGCTATAATCTGGTGTCATGCAGATTGTTCCAATTCAAAACTTGAGCTGGCAAACTGGACGAAGATGGATAATGGGGGTAATATCTCAGCTTGAAGATGGTCATTTCTACCTTGAAGATCTCTCAGCCTCAGTGGAAATTGATTTATCAAATGCAATATCCTTAATGTGTTGTTTTTAGCGTCCGTTATTCTAACTGTGTTAGTCAGTTACTTTGCTGATTGTAATCTAGGTTGATTGTTTTCTTTCCTTAATCATCCTTACAAGATTACCACAGGATATTTTTCAGAGAACACCATAGTTGTGGCTGAAGGCGAGAGACTTACAAATGGAATATTTAAGGTTAATTTTGCTTCAATATTCTGTTTTTCTTGCCACTTAATTATCCTATTTTGCTGTTTAATCTTTTCTCTCTCTGTATGTCTGTATGTCAATGCATGCACTCTTTTGTGGAATGACTATAATTTGTATTAAGAATGATATATTACATAACACATATTATGTTGAAGCTGCATCTCACTTGCAAAGAAATATACTCATGTACTGAACTCCTAGCTTTTGGCTTGTTGTATGTGTCATGACGTGTCACCTAGAGCCAAATTGATAGGCAAACCACAGATCGAGGTGATGATGCTAGAAAACATGTACAAGTGAAAAGAAGATACTGGTGAATTTTAATATGCCGATTAAAAATGCATTACAAAGTACCAGTTAATTCTATTTATACGAGAATTTAAATAACTTGATCCTTTAACAGCCAAAAATCTACCTAGAGAAAATTGGGGACATGTCTAAGAAAATGGGGAAATGCCTAAAACTAGGAATTGTGGATGTGGGAAATAATGGAAACAGAAAATGGGACATAAAGAGGTGGGAAATATGGACATCATTGTAATTTGTAAAATCTGTTAAACTTTGTAGCCTTGGTTTGTATTAAATTATCTCATTGACAAACTTTTTCTGCTTTACACCTTACCTTCATTATCATGCAGGTGAATACTTGTGGATTTCCTCCCTTAGAGGACCGAGAAGAGTCCCTATCTTTTATTACAGGGCTCGACTTTTTTGGTTGCGGTACAACGACAAAAGATGAAACGGTATCCTTTCTATCCATCCACTTCTGGTCTTGCCTAAAGATTGAAATCTCTATTAGTAGTTTGTTTCTCATATTCTAGTCTTGGCACCCATATTTTCTTACATTATTTTGTTAGACAAAACTTGCTGAGCTGGAAAGGAAGGCAGTAAATGACATGTTCATTGTCCTTTCAGACGTATGGCTGGATGATGAAGAAGTAAGTTTAGAGTTTCATTTCTAACAAATCAAAGTTTATCTTGGGTTATCGCCTATACAACTCTAACAAATTGTATGCCTTCATGGATAGAGAAGACTATGGCAAAGATGGCAACTGTTCTAGACGGGTATGAGAGTATGGAGGTGGTCCCTTCCTTGTTTGTGCTTATGGGCAACTTCTGCTCTCGGCCATGCAACCTGGCATTCAATTCTTTCTCTGATCTTAGGTGATTGCAAATAAGAGAACTTTATTTAGAAAAAATCTTTTCATTACATAACGTCTGATTTTACATTTTTAAGATTTTAATAATTCAGAATGCAGTTTGGGAAGCTGGGGGAATTGATTGCAGCCCATCCTCGACTAAAGGAGCATAGCCGTTTTCTTTTTGTTCCTGGCCCTGGTGATCCAGGTGCATAATATTTGCTTAACTATAGTTTGCGCGCTTAATATATAGTCTAATATATTTTTTTTTTCTTGCCTGTTCATCTCAGGACCTTCGACAGCTCTGCCAAGGTGTGCTTTGCCAAAATATTTTTCTGAAGAGTTTCAGAAGCATATTCCAAATGCCCTTTTTTTGAGTAACCCGTGCAGGTATGTTTCAGTTGCCTAACTCATTCATTATGTAGGGTTACATAATCAACCTTAACATGCTGCTGCAATTAATATTTGTGCAAATGTGTTATCCGATGAATGTTGACAAATGATTTTAAGGAAGTACACGAAAGCAAAGTAGCTTGTTATTTCAAATAAGCCAAATTTGATCGAGTAATTTTTTGTAAATTGTCCAGAATAAAGTTCTTCGCCCAAGAGATTGTAATATTCCGTCAAGACTTGTTATACAGAATGCGTAGATCTTGCTTGTTGGCCCCTTCAACTGATGAAACCAGTGATCCATTCGGGCATGTAAGTTAACTTAATTGGAATTTGTAGTTGTTTGAATTGAAAGGGAGCTGGGCGTTTTTCTAGAAACTAACATCCTGGATTCTTGTGCAGCTGGTTGCTACCATGATCCATCAGAACCATCTCTGCCCCCTTCCCCTTACTGTTCAACCTATTATCTGGAATTATGATCATTGTCTCCACCTCTATCCAACTCCACATACGGTACATTCTTCTTCCACATTTCACATAATTTATCTTATACATAATAGAAATTATAATTTTATCAAGGCGCAGCATCAGTAATACTTGCTAATTGCCACATTTCACATAATTTGCCGATAAATGAAGGGTATGCTGGACATTTTTTATGCTTTTGAAACGCTTTTACAAAGCTATAATATGTTAGTGTAGAATTTTTAACAAATCATATGTAATGAAGAGTTAAGTATAATTTTGTTTATGATAAAAAGTTATATGTAGAAAGTTATTGGAGATGGTTGTATAGAGAGGGGTTGGTGGAGCTGCATAAGCTTTTCAGTGTGTGTGCAATTCTGATAACTATAAGAAAATAAAAATGTTTCAAAACTGAAAACTGGAAGCTCAAACTAAACCAAACAAGCCCTTAGCTTATTCAGTGTGTATGCAATTCTGAGTTTGGGTTATTAAGTTATTTAGAATGAGTATTTTCAAAATTTGGTAATTTAACTTCTACCAATATGTATTCTCAATTCAGATCATGTTTTGATACGACGACATAAACACGAGCATTACTGACTGAATAATGATCATTAAATTTGGGGTGTTTGCAGATAATATTAGGAGATAACAGTGAGCAGAAGACATTCAATTATGGAGGAGTGACATGCTTCAATCCAGGATCTTTCTCCAATGACAGCACATTCGTGGCGTATCGCCCTTGTAATCATGAGGTTGAACTGTCAGCTCTGTAAGCTTCTTAAGATTATGATCTCTCTTTGTTTCAGACCCAGAAAATGTTGATGTGCATTTAGATTTGTTTGTTTTACCAGTTAACTCTTAGAGAGGTAAAGTAAGAAGACTTGTATGTGTAAAAAACTCAATGTTAAACAGTTGCTAACAAAAATGTTGATGTGCACTTATGTACTCACTTTGGAGGTTGATTACTGTATTATTATCAAAATGCAACAATCAGGTTATCTAGATTCTTACTTCATGTTTGAGAACTTGCTTCTCCCTTCAATTCTTTTCATTTGTTTGTTTGACCAACCAGGCTTTCCATCTTGGGCTTTACAAGTCACATGGGCCCTTGATTAAAATAACAAATCCATTTTTAGCAGCCCATTACTCCACTTCCAAATTTGGAGCAAGCTTAACAATTCTATCCCTTCTTGACTAATTTAGGAGTGTACTTTTTGATGTTGGTGACTCGGACAATAATTTTTAAACTTAGTAGTTTGTATGACTTTTTTTTAATTCACTACTAGGATCTGTTGGTATTCCCAAATCAGACTAGATTGACAAAAAATCCACACGCATATAAAGGGAGGGTGAAATCTCTATCAGAAGGTGAATCCCGACCTTATATGCGAGGTGGTTAAAATAACTCCGACACGTCAACCATTTATTTCGGCCCTAGAATCTAAGATGATTAGTCATTTTATTATACGTAAATGGAAGTAGACTATACAAATATAAAGATATCAAGTATTTGTTTTTACTGATAGCAAAATGAGAAATTGAAGTTGCAATGCACATATCATTTCATAAATTTCCTTACATGAATTGTAACAGAAAGAAAAAATATATGTATGTATGTATGTTTCTATACATTCAATTTGCTATAAATCTCACTCCTCTTAGCTAAAAGGAGAATTGTTACTTGCTATGAGTCAATCTAAGCTTGTGCCTAAACTATAAAACACCTTTTGATGCTCCTCTCTTCAATCATCCTCATGAGCAACTCAACTGATGTGTGATCACATCAATGAACTCATCTTCCTTGCACGGAATCGTAAGACCTCCCATCGGATGACTAAAACCAAACTCTTCCTCGGCAAATTTGAGCAATTCTTGAAATGAAGGATGACTTAGATACGAAATCGGCACAATGTACCTCTTCTTCTGATCAGCATCTCCCACGTATACCGTGAAATGGCCCTTTGGAATCCTTTGTTGGATTTTCAACATAGACTTGAACTTTAGAACTTGCTTGGGATTAGAGATTGAAGAAAGTAAGCTTATGGCCATTGTTGGAATGAATGCAAGCTTTGTTATCAAGATTTTGAGCTCAAGGAATTGTGTGATGGCAAGGATAATAGTTTGCTCTCCTATTTAAACACATTGAATATCTATATTGTGTGGCCATTGCCAAGTGGGTGTGGGGCTAAGTGTTTGGCAAACTACTAATCTTAGTGAAAGATGTATCACATGGTTTGTTTAGTTAGGTAAGTACTTATCTTATTGAGGCCATTTATTGGACCCTACATGTTTAGCATTTAGTTTGAGGCCCATAATCCCAAAAAATGAAATGAGAAGATATATTTATTAATTGTATGTTTGTACTTATCCATTTTGAGATGAAGTTTGGAGTTTCCTTTGTAGTTTCTTATGGATTTCAACCATTTATTGATCTAATTGAGATGAGAGGAAATCAAGTACAAATCCGTGTTAAGCTGTACTCTAATTAATGTTGTGATAAATCAAGAACAAACACGTTTCTTTACTCACCATGCATCTTGTCAATCTAAGATAGTGTTATGGAATTTGTGGTTGAAATGGGCGATTTCGTGCCAACCAAAAGAAGTACACTCAAGGACTATACAATATAGGATCTTTGACAAAAGAAAATAATATTCATGAATCTTATAACAAAAAAATATACAATAAAAGATTATAGTTTAATATTATAACTAGTAATGTTCTAAAAAATACTAGGTAGTTCCTGGGCGGAGAGGGGCTGCTTATCATCTAGACATTCTTAGATCGCAACGACTGTCTATACAGTTCAAACGAATGTCTAGATGAACATGCTGAAAGATTAGGCGGGTTAAGATCTTTCAGTTTATGGGCGAGATTGAGATGGGACTTATGATGAATTTTTAGAGCAGTGATTCATTTGCAAAAAAATAATAATCAATGAGATCTTCCATAATAGATCTTATGCAAGGCAAGTTTCAAAATTTCACTTGCTATATGAATTGCTCTAATCCATGCATGTGATGTAAAGAAATCTATTGTGCAAGATTTCGGACATTAAATCAAGCGACAAAGATCTCAACTCAAGCTACAAAGATCTCAACGAAGTCTTATGAAGTTTCTATTTGAAATCGCAAGGGCAATATCAAGGCAAATTCATTATTCCAACTTCTACATTCCACTTTCATATTCTACTTAAAATTTAAATATTATAAATAAGTATATATTTATACGTGTGTAAATTTTATCTAAACCCTAAACAAAAAAAATATTGTGCACGTATATAATTAATTATCATCTGGTCATATTCTAAAATTTAAGTAAGATATACACTAAAGAATCATTGACCAAATTAAATATATATATGAATCAAAATTTACATCCTTTAAACTTTCTCAACCTATACAAAATTTGCTAACTTTATCTTGACCCAAAAAAAAATAAAAAATTGCTAACTTTATTTAGAAGGGTAGAAAAAAAAAAGCGCTACCGATTTTCTTCTTTAATTTGCATGGAATTGTGACCACCAACGTATACAACAAATCAAGAATTAATCAAAATTTTCATCAAAATCTAAACCTTGGCAACAACACTTTGATAACTTTAGGAAAGAAAAGACTATCAAGTGATTAAGAGTTTCTTCGATCTCGTTCTTGATCTTCAAAAAGCCTACGTCTTTCTTCTTCTTCTCGTTCTTGATCTTCTCAATTAAGGATTCGAAAGCTTCTTCATTGCATGGGATCGTGAAAGGCTCATTCGACTGACTGATTCTGAACTCTTCTTCAACATGGCTAAGCAAAGCTCGGAACGAAGGATGATGGTTCAAGTATGATATGGGAATCACAAACCGCTTCTTGATCTTGCCTTCTCCCACGTAAATCGCAACGTGGTTTCTTGGAGCTAGGGTTTACTTGCTCTTGTTCAAAGACTTGAATTGGAACCCTAAACCCATGATATGATTGTTAATCAGATCTCAGAGGAACGTAATAGAGTGCTTGATTAGCTGGAAATTGAATGGTTTTAGAGGATTGAATTGAAGGTTTGTGAAGGTATTTATAGGCTGAGGAAATTTAGCATCAAAATTAAGTAGCTTGGCTTTGAAGCTAGGGTTAGGGTTTGTGAAGATATTACTCCTAAATAAATAAAATTTATTTCTTAAGCCGATGTAGTTTCACAAATCTATTACAAATTCGTATTTCCTTGTTTTAATGGATTGGGTTGATTTTCTTAAATTATTTAACTAAAAATTAATTAGTACCCTAAAAATTAATTAGTACCTTTGTACTTAAGTTAAAAGCAAATCAACTAATCATGTCGGTGTAGAATATATTTAGAAATAGAGATTGAAATAGGCGGTCTCGTTTGTTTTTAACCTATGTGGCTATATACAAGGCAAATGTTAAGATTGCTCATTTTAAAAACTTAAATTCTACTTCACCAAAAAAAAACTTAAATTCTAAATGGAAATATATAAGTCCTATTTAATAACATAAATAAATAGATTCTAACAAAATAGTTTCATTTCAAGATATTTAACCTAGGGAATAGATAGAAAAATAGATAATTAAAGTAAGTAATTTGCATTTTCCAATATCAACCAACAAAATCAAATATAATCCCACAATAATTATATATAAAATTTACTGAATCGTATTAAATTAGTTACACCGAAAAAAAAGATTTCGTAGAAATAAACTAACGGTTTTTCAATATATTACATGTTGTATAAGTTTTTTATGTAAACTTTCACTTCTCTTAATTTCAATATATTTAATTCGTTCAAAAAAAATCAGGATTTTACTGAAAAACCTTTTTGGGGGGTATGCTAAATCGTATTAAATTACTTACAAGATTCATGTTTGGTAGATAATTCTGTACTAAAAGCGACAAAGAAAAGGAATTAGTGCAAAGTATACTACTTTATGTACTTGATGTTACATTTGGCAAAAATCAGACGAAGTTTAAATCCTCCTTGGTGTTACATTAAGCAAAAATCATACTAGTTAATTTGGACCGACAAATGCGCAATAAACACATATATTATACATTATACATACATAATTACACATATGTATAAAACTCATAATGTACTTGAAGAATATTGATTGTTGCTATCTACTCATAATGTGCACATATGGTTAAACCTTAATAAAACTTGGGCCCTTATACAACTTGGCATGCATATACATATAGCCACAAACAATAAATTGATAGCATAGAAAAGTTGTCAAGTCCAAGGAACATGTGGGTCTCAAAATATGAAGTCATGTGTAGAGGTTGAAGCTTTAGAAGCACCAAACAAGCAAAGCCATGTGAAGTTGCAAATGATGGTGACCCTTAATTTCCCATCTATAAATTTGATCAAGAACAACAATTTTTCTCAACTCCAATCCAAACCAAAAAAAAATCTCCTCTTCATTCCTCGATCTAAAATCGATCAAATCCCAACTTCACAATGGGTTTCCGCGGTTTGCCTTCTGTGATTTCAACCACCAAGAGAGTTCTTAGACATCGCGTGCTTCCTGGCAAAAACAGCTACCAAAAAGGCCATGTCGCAGTTTACGTTGGACAAGATGAGAACAAGACGCGTTATTTGGTGCCCGTTTCTTACTTGAATCATCCTTTGTTTCAAGAGTTGCTTAGTCTTGTTGAAGAAGAGTATGGATTCAATCATCCCATGGGAGGCTTAACAATTCCTTGTGATGAAGAGAGCTTCTTGGAATTCATGTCTCACTTGAATGGCTCCTTGTGATCTCTATCATTTTTGGTTTCATGTTACATAGTTTTAGAAAATGTAACAAAGTGTACATAAGATTTTTTCCCCATTGTGATTGATCTATTGTAAAAGTTCAAATGAAATAAATTAACATAGGAATTTGGAAAATTTGAGAGCACATAATGTGTCATGAGTTATGCTTATAATCTTATAAGTCAAAAAATTTCGTTACCACATGAAATATATTGTTGTAGTCTTGTACAAATTATCATTGAGGAGAAGTCTTCCTGGTTTATAATTTTTAAGATCATATGGTTCTTTGGGTTTTAAAGGGTTGAAGAACTTATAACAAACCTAATCTTTACTTTTGGTCCAATCCTTTGCTCAAACAATATAGACAGAGCAATTTTGTGCAAGCAATTAATGCCAAAAAAATGCTAGCAGACTCTGGGCAGAGATGGATTACCTAATGCCTAGACAGCTAGAATGATTGCCTACGCGGGTCAGTCCTAGACGGACGCATAGATGAGCTAGACGGTTAGGCGGGTTGTGACCTTCCAACGCTTAGGCGGGCCTAGACAGGATCGATTTTTAGAACATTGTGTGCAAGTGAAAAAACTACCCCAACATGTAATGGACAACCACCCAGTACGTATTGCTCATCTGTAACGATGCTATTGTTATTGGGTAATTCATCCTTTTACCAAATCTTTACCCGATCAAAAAAATAAACTCACACATCTCAATCTCTATGGTAGTTCCTTAAAGCATAATAGTACGATTCCTTATCACCCACAAATATCAATAGCTAGCTAGCAAGTACGGATTCATTTGTTGGCTTGCTTACTATCACTTATCATACCTACATTGGTTAACTGGAAAGCATAAATGCAATTGACACAAAAAAGTTACATATCCAACAAAAAAAAAGAGCTGATTAGCTTCACATGGTCTGTTGGTACATCTAACTCTTTACACAAAAACCATCTCAAATACAATATCAAGTGACCCAAGTACCACCGGCGCAATGCTGGCTAAGGCATAGACCATAGGTCTAACTTATTAAGAGGAAACATGAGGGCCAATTTCTTGATAAACAATGGTGGTAGATTTAATTTGAATTTATTTGGTCATCTCAACAAATCCATGTGATGTGGTCTTGTGGGATTCATAATATATATGGGTCCTCCAAAAATCCTAACTAAGTGACTGTGAATATGCCTTGAATCAGTTGTTGATCGGAACCCGTTAGGGATTCGGGGGAGCCCCCGGTAGGGAGTACGGGGGGTGCTGCCCCTCGGCGATGGTCTCGCTGAGTCAGGGGCCGGTCCAGGGGGCGACACCCTTGGCGGGGGACTAAGGAAGGGGAGGCGCCCACCCGCCTAAACGGTATACAATATTAATTGTTATTGGGCCTCTCGTTATCTGTTTGGGCCTACGGTCATTCAGGCTTTCTTGAATTCTTGATCTACCAAGAAAAAAACGAATTAGCTTCTTGTACCACTGTCTATCTTGAGGCTTTCATTAGGTCAAAATTAACTGTTATCTTTTATTGTAAATGTATGTAGACTATGAAAATGTAAAGATATCAACTTTTTGTTTCTATGAGAACAAAATGAAAAGGTAGCAATGCACATTTCATTTGATAAATTTCCTTCCACGAATTCTAACATAAAGAACAAAAAATATTATATCTATTTTACAGTATATGTATGTTTCTATACATGCAATTCTCTATAAATTCCACTCTTGGCTAAAAAGGATCATTACTAATTGTTATGAGCACTCTTTTAAAAATCTTGTCTAGCTGTTATAAGGTCTTATCCCGCCTAGTCGTTCAGTCCATCTAGGGCCCCGTCTAGGTAACCGTTCTGGTCGTCTAGACCCTAAGCGGTCCCTCTCTGTCCAGAGTCCGCCTAACATTTTTTTAGAACATTGACTATGAGTCAGTTTGAGCTTGTGCGCGACTACACTACTTTGCTGATGCTCTCTTCACCTTCATAAGCAACTCAATTGATGTGTGATCACATCAATGAACTCATCTTCCTTGCATGGAATTGTGAGACCTCCCATTGGATGACTAAAACCAAACTCTTCCTCAACAAATTTGAGTAGTTCTTGAAATGAAGGATGGCTTAGATACGATATCAGCACAATGTACCTCTTCTTCTCGGCATCTCCTACATATACTATGACATGGCCTTTTGGAACCCTTTGCTGGATTTTTGACATAGACTTGAGCTTGAGAACTTGCTTGGGATTAGAGATAGCAGAAAGTAAACTTATGGCCATTGTTGAAAACTTGAAGTGAATGCAAGCTTCTTTAACTAGGGTTTTTTGAATCTAAGAGATTTGAGCTCAATGGTTTTTGTGATGGGGAAGCTAATTTTTCTCTCCTATTTAAACACATTGAATTCCCCATTTGGGTGTGGGGCTAAGTGTTTGGCAGACTACCAATCTTAGTCAAGGATATATCTCATTGTTTGCTTAGTTAGGTAAGTACTTATTGAGGCCATGACCCTACATGTTAGCCTTTGATTTGAGGCCTATCATCCAAGAAAATGAAAACGAAAATGAAAAGAAAAGATGTTAATTAATTTAATGTTTGTACTTGTACATTTTGAGATGAAGTTTGCAGCTTCATTTGTAGCTTCTTATGGATTCAATCAATGAAACTGATGGAGATCAATGAGAGAAAATCAAGGACAAATCCGTGTTAAGATGTACTCTAATGGATGATAAATCAAGAACAAACGCGTTTCTTCACCCACCGATCCATTCATCTATCTTGTCAATCTAGATAGTGTTATAGAATTGTGGTTGAAATGCATTTACTCAATGCTTCCGTACGCGAGTGCCATATGGTTAAATCCAGTGTTCTAAAAAATGCTAGGCGGATCCTAGGTGGAGAGGGACCGCCTAGCACCTAGACGGCCTAAACGGGCGCCTACACAGACTAGGCGGTCTCGTAGACAGGCTAGAAGATTAGGCGGGCTAGCACCTTCTAGTGCCTAAGCGAGGCCTAGACGAAACTAGCGGAGATTTTTAGAACAACGGTTAAACCTTAATAAAACTTAGGTACTTATACAACCTGGCATATACATTTAGCCACAAACATTAAATTGATAGAATAGAGAAGTTGTCAAGTCCAAGGAACATGTGGGTCTCAAAATAGGAAGTCATGTGTAGAGGTTGAAGCTTTAGAAGCACCAAACAAGCAAAGCCATGTGAAACTAATTTTGATGGTGACCCTTAATTTCCCATCTATAAATTTGATCAAGAGCAACAAGTTTCTCAAATCCAATCCAAACCCAAAACAAAAAATCTTCTTTTCATTCTTGTAAAATCAAATTCCAACTTCGATCACAATGGGTTTCCGTTTGCCTTCTGTGATTTCAACCACCAAGAGAGTTCTTAGACATCGCGTGCTTCCTGGCAAAAGTAGCCACCAAAAAGGCCATGTCGCAGTTTACGTTGGACATGATGAGAACAAGACGCGCTATTTGGTGCCTGTTTCTTACTTGAATCAACCTTTGTTTCAAGAGTTGCTTAGCCTTGCTGAAGAAGAGTATGGATTCAATCATCCCATGGGAGGCCTAACAATTCCTTGTGATGAAGAGAGCTTCTTGGATTTCATGTCTCAATTGAATTGCTAGCTCTTTGTGATCTCCCTATCATTTTGGGCTTCATTTTTTCTTTCTTTCATTGGTTTAGAGTGTACATAAGATTTTTCCACATTGTGATTGGTGAGTTTTGAATAACTTGTAATTGATCTCTTGTAAAAATTCAAATAAGCTAATTCAAGGAAGTTTGAAACTTTGAGAAAACATAATGTGCCATATGATTATATGCATATAATTAATCTTGTGGTTCAAATCTTTTGTTCAAACTATATAGACACAACAATACTATGTGCAAGTGAAAAAGACTATGCTTTGAGCTTATTTAGTACATACTATATACATACAAATATGTGTATCAGAAGAAGTGTGCAAGTTGCTTGATACTACATTTAACTATGCTCGATCACTTGCTGATGATCCTGGATTGTACACCCTAACACTAAGATTGTGAAGTTTTAAGCTACAAAATCAAGCAAGTAACATATTAAAGATAACAATTAAGAGCACTTTAAATGAAGATACAAGCCATTGGTAGAGTCTTCTATTGTTATAGAAGTTGCTTAGTCCAGAGTCCTTAATACTTTATTTTCAATGTCACAAATTACATATTGACATCATATTAAACAAACAAACAAACTCACACATCACAATTGCAAAGCTTGCCCATTTCTACCCCTCACCTGTAATGGGCAACCACTCAGAGCTTATTGCTCTTAACCGCAAGGATGCTATTGGTATTGGACTATTGGGTGATTCACCCCCTTAATTAACAAATTTTTATCTAGGATTGAGCATGGATCGGTTCAAACCGAAATATTAAGCGGAAGTGACCAAGACAAACCAAACATATCATTCGGTTTAGTTTTGGGTAGTGATTTTCAAATTTCGATTTCAGTTTGTTTTCGGTTAAATTTCGGTTTAGTTCAAATTTCTCAAAGGATATTCTTCTATCCATCTCAAACCGATAAAACCAAAACTGAACCAAACCAATTCAGTTTTGTTTTCGATTCGGTTCGGTTTTTGTCGATTTGGTTCAGTTTTGAACCGATACTCAGCCCTATCTTTTACCTAATCAAAAAAAACTCACACTTCACAATCTCTATGGTAATTCCTTAAATCATAATAGTACGATTCCTTATTATCACCCACAAATATCAATAGCTAGCTAGCTAGTACGGGTTCATTTGTTGGCTTGCTATCACTTATCATACCTACATGGGTTAATTAACTGGCAAGCATAAATGCAATTGACACAAACTTACATATCCAACAAAAAAATGAGCTGGTTAACTTCACATGGTGTTGTTGGTACATCAAATTCATTACAGAACATCACCCACCTCATAAACAGATATCAAGTGACCCAAGTACCACGGGCAAGCACCAGGACTTAGACCGTAGGTCTAAGTAAGGAGAGACATGTGGGCCAATTTCTTGATAAATAAGGCTGGTTGATTTGATTTGATCATCTCAATATATATGTATGTGGATGTGGGCTTCTTAACCACATGGGTCCTCCAAAAACTCCAGCTAAGTGGAAGATTAGAGACCCAAAAACATAATTAGTATACCCTTACATTGAATATTTGAATGTTGCATTGAAGCTTAATATTAATGCCAACACCGTTGTCTAGTACTATTTTTAGTCGTTTTTGCTTTACTCACCCCGATTCCATTCTCAGTTTGCTCTTTTTTTCGAGTTTTTTGTACTATTTTTAGTCGTTTCTACTTGTCTTGAGTGGCTTCTTTGTTGACCCACTTAGCCATTCACAGCTGCTGTTTTTTAACGACCTCTCGGACTACTATGCATTTTGGTACTCCAAATTTTTACATGTTTCAAAAAAAAGACACCATTACCTAGTACGTGCCACACAAGTAAAATCCGGAGTCAAAATAAGGATACTTATAACTTGAATATGTAGAAAGATGCGTCTGGTATGAGAAAAATTAAAATTTAACTATGTAACAGTAATAATCAAATGAGCATGAGGATGCGTAAAACTTGATATATAATTAAAGTCATTTTCTAAATGGAGGTTGCATTGAAGATTGAAATATAAAATCATAAAAAATGTTGTTAGTGGAGGGGTTGCATTGGAACTTGATAGATATTATTATACCTATAAGAAAATATTGTTAGTGGAAAGTTGAATTGAAGCTTATTATATAAATAAATATAACTAGAAGAAAAAAGTTGTAGTAGAAGGTTGCAATGAAACTGATTCTAAAACTCTGATGAAATCCATTAGAATAGAGGTTACCAACCTGGAAATAGAAGGATGACCCACCAATCCACCATATCAAAACTTCACATGAAGTTTATTTGGCTAGCTCTTTGTTACCACCAATTATTTCTATATTAATTCATATTTTGATGATACATAGAGACAAAAATAGCCCATAAATGCTCATGAATTGGATATCAAACCCATCTTCAAAACCTATAATTAAGTTGATCTCATCCAGCTAAGATAACAAGAAATATTTATAGATGGGAAGTTGATTTTATCAAGTTTAAACAGTTGGGTAAACCTTGATTTATATGTACTTGTTCAAAAAAATTCAACTATAATAATTTTAAAACTCACATAATCAATTCAAATTGAAAACTATAAGCTCCAGATCTGTTCTTCCAATGATATATAATGCATGAATCAATCTTAGTTCTTAGAAATTCAGCAAAAGGAGTTTCATGTCATCATAAGAGGCTTTAATCTCATGCTTTAGTGAACCATATTATCAGCATCCAGTACAGTTTCTTATGTAAATGTGTATGGGGAACTTAACTTGAGTAAAGATACAATATTACCAAAGCTCCATTGTATAATCAAAACCCAACCAGTTAATTTCTCATTGGACATATGACTTCAAAATACAATACATCCATCTTTCTTCACATACAGACAGCAGCTCTTTGAATTACATCAAGCTGCAAAAAAACTTGGTTGTTGCTAGACAAAGCCTTAGCCAACCAAGTCAAGATGAACAAACATCACCAGCACATCCTCCTTCGAATCAGACGGCCGTAAAAAAAATGTTTATCCACATCTCAAACTGTCAGGTTTTGATCTAAAGAAAAAAAAAATCAAAAAAGAGTTGTGGCAAGTAAAAATCAGCCATGTCTGAGCCAAAAACTCCATTCTGTTCAGCTCAATTGGCCAATCAGATCCACAAACATGTCTTCCTCGCAAGGGATCGTGAGCCCGCCCATCGGATGACTGAATCCATACTCTTCCTCTGATCTGCTTAGCAAGTCTTGGAACAAAGGATGGCTGAGATAAGACAATGGCACAACAAAGCGCCGCTTCTTGTCCGAGTCGTCTCCCACATAGACCGCCACGTGGCCCTTCGGAACTCCGTACTGGCTGTTCCTTAGGGCGCGCCTGGTGGTGGAGATAACAGATGGCAACCTGAGACCCATGAAGAATAAAAATGAAGTTGAAAGATGAAAGATGAAAACTTTAAGTGTTTTAGAAAGAAGGATGGATAAGTTGTGGTGCTTGAGAGATTGTGACCTAAGTTGTTAGTATTTATAGGGTGATTGGAAAAAACTGGTTTAAGCAGTTGGGAGATTTGATCTGATTGATAGGACCCACTGAATCAATCCTTCACATGGGAGCTTGATTTTCTGGTCCTGGCTAATAGTAAAACCTTGGGCCATGTAATTTGTGATCAGAGAGCCACATGCACAAGGAGGACAGATATTCAAACTATATATCTGTCAGAAAGTTTTGAAATTTTTGCTTCTTACTGTTTTGTCAGCATCAGATTGCACATGATGTTGTACAATAAACTATAGCCCAAGTGGATTGAAGGATCCTATGTCAATGACTTTTTCACTTGGGAGTTGCTGCATATTGCAAAAAATAACTGTATTTTTTCCAGGCATCAAATACTGTATATCATGAGATAAGCAGAGAATCCAAGGGAATTGAAAATGGCTTGAAGCAGACCCATGTGTAGTTTTGGGTAATCTTTGTATGTATCTCAGAATTTTTCAAAAATAAATATTCCTTACTATTTTGGTAAGGTATGGACCAGAGACAGAAATTGACAAATAAGAGGGGCCACTAGCAAATTACACCCTAGCCTCCTAGTTAGCTTGGGATAAAGAATTTGATTTGAAAGCCCACCCACCAGATTCTTAGTTAGGTAGTGCCAGTTTTTCCCTTGGTAGTTGTAAAGGTCATATACGATGGTGGTACTATTCGGTACTACATAGCGTACTAAACGATTTTCGATAAAGATAATAAAGCAAAATCACAATTACCCTTGAGAATATGAATAGTGAATTTTTAAGTACCTTGTAAGGTTGCTGCATTGTATTGGAAATAAATAAATGTGTACTCGAGTAGTAGTACCTTAGAATGCTTAATGAGAGTTGCTCCATTACAGATGGCCTTAGGAATTGAGCTCGGACCGAGCTATGGACCTTTAGAAACTATGGACATTATGTCAAATTTCGAGTCCAATTCTCATTTTCAATGGCGAGCTCATGTTTACGCCAGCTGAAACCTGTCCTTCACCAGAACCTCTGGTTGTAGAGTCAGAAAACTGACCATGAGCTTGTGGAACCACGGCAAATCCAGGCGACCTGCAATTAGAAGAAGTGTATCATCAATTGTTTTATCCACAACTAAAATCACTATAGCAGAGGATTATAGCTTAGTTTCGTTTCTACTGGTTCAAGCAAATCCAATTATCCAAATCACCAAATGTGGGGAGGCCTTTCCAAAGAATAATGCTGTTAGAGCTTCAGATAAAAAATAATGTATAAAAAAAACTGATATAGCTGAATATAGAATTTTTAAGTACTTGTGAAGTTGATGCATTGTATTGGAAATAAATAAATGTGTACTCGAATAGTGTTAAGTACCTTAGAATGCTTAATGAGAGTTGCTCCATTACAGATGGCCTCAGGAATTGAGCTCGAGCCAAGCTAGCGCCTTTTAGAAACAATGGACATTATGTCAAATTTCGAGTCCAATTCTCATTTTCAATGTGTTAACTAAATCCAGCTGCATCCAATATCTTTCTTCAAGCCTCTCTCCTTCATCAAATTACCCAATTGCTGAATCTCTTCCCTCATATCAAACTTAACATACAAGTTTGCCAACAGAAAGTAAATCCCAGCATTACAGGGCTCCAATTCAAGTGCCTTGTCAGCAACCAATTTACCTAAACTAACATTCCCACAATCTTTGCATGCACTAAGTAAGGCTCCCCACAATGAAACACTTTGATCTTTAACAGGCATCTCATTGACCATTTTCCATGCCTTGTCTAACTCACCAGCCCTACAAAGCAGATCAATTACACAACTATAGTGCTCAGGACCCGGAGTTAAACCGAATTCGTTGACCATTGACTCGAAAGACTCAAGACCGAGTTTGACTTGCCCAGTGTGAGCACAGGCGGATATAACAGAGAGAAAAGACACTCCATCTGGTTTAATTCCCTCAGATAACATCTCTTTGTAGAGTCTAATTACATCTATGTAAAATCCATTTCTTCCATAGGCACTTATAATTGATGTCCAGAGAACTATATCCCTCTGCTGGTTATGTCCTCCTTGAAGCCATGTCAAGTCAAAAACTCGCCACGCCTGTGTAACTAAGCCACATTTTCCATACATTTCTATCAATGAGCTTCTTATAAACACATCAGACTTCAAATCAATGGCTGATCTCAGGATAAAAGCATGTAACTGTCTACCCAAATCAACAGCACACAATCCAGCACATGCTTGTAAAACCGCAGTAAACGTAAAACGGTCATAATCCAGCCCCAATTCAGGCATCTTCCTAAACAACTCAATCCCTTTTGCCCACATCTTACCCTCCCCGTAACCGGAAAACAGCGTATTAGCACAAACAGTGTTTCTCTCAGGCATTTCATCGAACACCTTCCCAGCATCATCAACAAGAAAAGCTCTAGCATACAAACCCACAACAGAACTTCCCACAAACACACTTGCAAACCATCCAGACTTCACAACATGCCCATGAATCTGCTCCCCGAACCCAATTTCCTTGAGATTAGAACAAGAACTTAAACCATGACACAGAGCATAGCTATTGAGATGAAACCCTCGATTGTGCATAAAAGACAAAGTCTCAAGGGCTGATTCATGAAACCCATTATCATAAAACTGCTTAATCAATATACTAAAGGGCAATACCTGTTGAGGTTCCATGAAATTGAAGAGTTTCAAAAGGCTTTGAGAAGGGTTAGCATCAAATTTAAAGGATGTAGCTTTGTAAGCGAAGATGATCTCAGCTTGAAGATTAATTGACAGAAAGAGTAAATTGGTTCGGAGGAGGTGTCCGTGTAATTGCTTAACCGATTTGAGATCGCCAATTTCAGTAATTCTGATTAACAAGCGAGTTAACGGATCTATTTTTTGAACGAATTGCATTTCAGAAAAGGAAAAGGGCGGGAAATGGGAAATGGGAAACGGTTGGTCTGAGGCGCCCTCAGAATCGCTCACAAAACAGCTTAGGGGAATACAATGGGCGGATTCGATAAGGTTTGGCGGCTTGTGTTTGTCTTAGGAGTCTTGTGACTTTTGAGTTGTGACTGGTGATTTTGACTTGTGAATTTAGATTTTACTTTTGTAAGTTGTAAAGTGTTTTATCTACATATTTATGGAGGTATTGTTTTGTTAAAACTTTATAGTCAAGACTATGAATTACAACCGTTAAAAAAATCATATTGGAAAAAAAAAAATTCTGATTTTATGCTTTTATTGAAAATTCAAAATAATCAAGTTATTTACTCCCTTCGTTTTTTAAAGATTGTCATTTTAGTTTTTTTGGGTGTGTCTATCCGGCTCCCCAGAGCTTCGCTTCTAGGTACATCTGAATTCGACCTGGGTCGTGCACCTACCCGTAATTTGCGGGTTGCGGGTCGAATTTTTTTATTTTACGAGGTCAACCCGCAAATCACAATTTCGGGTCGCGGGTCGACCTGACCCGACCCGTAAACATCCCTAATTTTTTCCATCCATGAGACTCGAATTTGAGACCTCATTTTAGTTTATGATACAACTGCTAAGAAATTCAATTAATATATTAAAGCACTTTGAACTTTCTCACCTCTCTTTGAACTTCTCGTCATTTTGGGAGAAGCTCTTATCCTCGGGAATGAAGTTGTTGAAGCGTTTTGGTTAGGTTGTAAAAAAATCGAGATCGAAGAGGTTTAATGTGAGATGACACTGGACCACATCTTTCAACGAAATTAATAAGGTGGCGGAATACATCGCGAAGATGACACTTTCCGATCACATCCTGACCTAGAAAACGCTTCATGATCTTGATTATCTCATCTATTGAGATGCCCTAAGACGATCTACGTCTCATTCAATTACCCTATCATCCTAATTCCTTTCCTTATAATAAATAAAAAATATGCATATAAAGATCTTAAAGTATTATGCGTCAAAAGAATTAATATATACAAATTCCAATAATAGGTCTCATAGTTCACAAATAAATCATAAACTACAAGTCTAAAATAACAAGCATGTCATAATTAACAAGATTAAAACCACTAAAATGAATTTTTTTTCCAAGTGGAGGTAGTCAAGCCTGTTAAAGTCCGATGGGCCAATTATATCGTGGGGGTTCACACGTCTATCCGTGCACATAAATACGTTATGGCCTAGCATATAAGTCCATGGGGGTTCCATCCCAAAACCAATTAATTGACAATAGGAGGGGTAATCCATGACTATATGCTAGGCATTTATCTTTCAAATTCCCGATGTAGAAAAGTCTTTATCTTCCCAAAGCCCATAAAAAACAACCTAATTTGGGTAATTTTTTGAATCTTTTAATGTAGATAAAACATATATGAAAGTTGAGTTGTTGATATAATCTATAGGTTTTTTTTGGTCTTACATATAATATATAGTTTGCTAGTGTTGATCTTGATTACTCATTTTCGTGTTCATTTTCAATTTAGTAGCACAATTCAACTAGGAAGCTGATCCCAACTTTGATGCATCATATAAATCTTTTCATTTAATTTAATTGGCTCTTCCTTATCCAACATTTGGAATTAGAATTGGGAAAAAATATGACAACCAAGAACATGACTAATGAATCGGAACAAATTTGATCGATCTACATCTACACATCTTGACCAAAATTGATCAATCACAAAATCGGCAAAATATGCTTCATTTGTTAACTTCAAAAATAAAATATCTCAAAACGAATAGAACATTGAGTACAATCAAGAATTGTACTAATGTTGATCGCCTACAACATCTAAAGAATAATACTCGTCGCCCAAACTACTCGTAATGAGATCAATAAAGCTTTCCTCGCTACAAGGAATTGTAAGCGCGCCCATTGGATGCTCAAACCCGAACTCTTCTTCGACGAGCCTAAGCAACCTCTTAAAACAAGGATGGTTCAAGTACTCCAACGGCACAATGAATCTCCGCTTCTGGGTCATCCCACATCCAACATAAACTGGAACATAACCCTTTGGGACGCCAGTTGGGCTATGTCGGGTTTTCTGTTGTGAGGTCTTGGGAAAACTGGAAAGACGAATGATACCCATTGATACGTGAACGATGGTGTTTGATTAGCTTGCTTTGTTTCTTGCTTTGTTTCTTGAATAAGCTATAGTTTTGTAGGTATATATAGCTAGCTAGGTGAGTGTATTATTGTAACTTTTGTGTGGCTTTCAATCTTGAAAAAATATGAATGGGGTCTAACTCACATGGTATTGCTTTTGCCGTCTACAAAGAGGACGTACAAGTGTTTCCCACTTGTGAGTTTGTGTTCTTGATAAACAACCAATTTTTGTCAATTTAGGCAATGTCATGTATCTATCACATAATATAAGATTACGAATCGGTTTTGATCGAATTTATTTCTAATGTATCCAAATAAAATGAGAGGAGCCCAATTCCATGTTGATATATACCCTACATATTGTTAAAACGGTATTAAAAAGATTATAGTTGTAACGAGAACGATAAATATGAAGAACGTAGTTCACTAACAATGTGTTAGTTAAGTTTATGGGCTGAGAAACAGGATGGAGATTAAAAAAACTGATTACAATTAGAGGCGTTTTAAGAGTGTATATAGAGACAGTAAAAACCCTAATTTAAAGTATGGGCCATAGGCCCAAATGGATCATGATAGGCCTGAAAACAAAAAAAGTGTATATCGTCGTGGGGCCGGGAGTTGACCCTCGAACCCCCTGTCAGGGGGCTCTGTCCTCGAACTCCTGCGAGTACTAGTCAACAAAAGATTCAAGGCACACTAACAATAACAAAAACCGAAATGCACAGATATAGGCTTAAACAGAACAAATTATATTATTGAACATAAAATATTTTGAACTTTAACTAGCTAGTTCAGTATACAAACTAGGTTCATAACAGAAAACTGTAACTCCCAAATTATAATTTTCATAGTGTTGGTGTCGGAAATGACACCAACCCTATATTCTAAGGAAATGAAGTGTGTGATTCAAGGTATCCCAACACAAATATAGCGATTTTCATATAAAAATGATGATTGAGATTAGTACACTATCAATTTTAGCAACTTTTAGTATCCTACATATTGTGTGCAACATCCGGTTTCTGAATTTTTCAAATCGTGTGAAATGTAGAGCTTGAAAGTAGTTATGTAGTTTAGTGTTAAGTTGGATAAGTATTGTATGATCTATAAAGTTTGATAATTGACAATACATCATTAACGCATAAAAGTCACGTTTCTTTAACACTTTTAGGTCGATGTGTTTTATGAATTAGGTGGAATGATTAATTTGAGGTCCAAGTCCTATTCATACACGGTATTGATCTATTACTTGTCACTTTCTATATATGTGTGTATGATATAGCAACTTAGCATGCATGTATATAAATCAAAATACATATATAAAACATGTGAGCATCTTGTCTAAATAATTAAATATGATAGACCGGTCAATTGCTTTTATATAGTAGTATGATCGTGGTTAGTAATTAAATGCCCGACCTTCCAATATTTGAAACAACATATATAATTATTCACATATATTAACTCGATTATGAATTAGTACGTGTGGAGATAACTTTTTTTTTTACTCGTGTATGGACTTGGTTTTAAAACTCAAAATTCTATAGGAGATGTGTAATACATACTGTTGGATCGTGACGTGTTAGTAACAATACAGGGAACTAGTAAGGTTTTCTGGGCAGCGGAAATAAACAGTAAGAACACAGAATTTATAGAGGAAACCTTTTGTCCGACCAATCAGTCGTAGAAAGAAAAACCTCTACCCCTGAGACTCCTTCTCAGAGGATTTTCAATAGAATACTTTTATTAAGTTTCAACGATTACAAGGCAAGTCTAGTAACTAAGGCTCCTACCAAAGTTTTCTTGGTAACTACGGCTCCGACCGAAGTTCAACCAACTAGACTTCTACAACCCTAAGCGTAAACCTAAATCGAAAGTAAACTATTGACTTACTTGTGGATTCTTCACCGGAAAAAGCCACACACTCATACACTTGAAAAGCTCTCTTCTCAAGTTCTTCGTCTTCAACCACTCGAAAACCACCTCTTTTACCCTAGCTAACCCTAGCTATTTATAAGATAAGTTAAGTCTGATCTTCACACGTAATTCTTGCCAAATTACGCTGATATTCCACTTAACAAATCCCAACAATAAGGAAAAGTATTGTTTTGTGATTTGCGATCTTCAACCGTGTCGATTTTTGCCAAAACCGAATGATATCGGATCTCTTTAGATAAGATCGTGTGAAGATTGATCTTATCCTCTCTTTTATCTCCTTAAGCAACCGCCTACAGCTGTAGAATCTTCGTAGAAGATCGCTCGCAGAAGATATGGTAACTTGCCATTTATAGAAAGTCGCGTTCCTTCTCAGACGCGCTTCCTAAATCTGTCACTCGTTCCCTCCATCGTTCCTCACGATGTTCCTTCACTCGTGACCATGTACCTGTTTTCCTGAAACACTTACATGTAGAAGCAAGTTATATTTACTAAGTTTGTTATCATCAAAACTAAGAGAAATCATGGAACAACTATTGTTCCAACAATTTCCCCCTTTTTGATGATGACAAACCTATACAAAAATGCATGTCTAGAAACCAATAGAAATATCGATCAGAAAAAAAAATTCCTGTGTGGTTCTCCCTTAACAAATGCACTGTTGTTCCTACTCGTCAGAGGTAACAACTTATTCCCCCTCAGCCAAAGTTCCCTCTGTATTTCCTGGATAGAACGCATCTCTGCATTTTTCCTTACTTCCCCCTTTTGACATCATCAAAAGGTCAACAATCATCAAGCAAAACATAGACCAAATGAACAAATTTAATTGAAACTTAAACCATTCATAAGCAAAAGATAGTTATTATTATAGATAATTGTCGCAGGAATCACAGCCAGAGAAAACATAAAAACATAAAAGTCTTAACATCCAAGAAGCAAAAAAAAAATTTAAGCTGGGGATAGATGGGCTAAGGAACTAGAGAGGGTCCACATCATGGTTCGGAGGAGGTGGAATCAGTAGCAGCAGTGTCAGTGTCTCTCTTAGCCAGGTACCCAATGATGGTACTCAGCTGAGAGGAAATCTTTTGAAGCTCGATCAACAACTTGGCAGAAACACCTTCACTCAGCGAAGAACTCCCAACATCCTTCTGGGCAGTCTTCTTTGCAGCTGTTCCCTTTGAATCACCCTGAAAGCTCATCCTCGAGATATTGCGCATCTCCAGAGGTAATCCAAAGAACTCCTCTTTTGTAGGCTGATAAGCCTTTCGTTCCTTCAGTATAGCCTTCACAAAGCGAGGATAAGGTATGCTATGCTTCTTCCCAGTGCACTTAGCCATTTGCCTCATCATAATCTCCGGAAGACTAATACGTTCCTTCCTTAAAAACTTGTCCAGCAGAATCATATCATTGATAGTGAGCGTAGTCCTCTTCTCCAGCCTTGGAACAATAACCTTGATGAGAAACTGATGTGCAATCCTTGCAGTGTAGCTCAAGTCGGTGGTTAAGTAGGGACCAGAGGCAGGAACTTTTCCCATGACCCGCCTGATTAACTGAGCTTTGTTCCTTGGCCAGTTACTTGATGTGTGAACATCCCCATATCCTTCAGCAGGCACCTTCAGAATTGTGGCAACAGATCCCAAAGAGAAAGAAATTTCCATCCCACCCACAGTAGCAAAACCCATTGGACCAGTAGAGAGATTGGCTAGTTGATAGGATTGAAAGAATTGGGAAAGTAGGGACACATCTACCTTGACTCCAGCGTCACATATTTTCTCCCATCCCTGGAACTTGAGAAGTTCCCAAAACTCCTCCAAGTCATGGCTTTTCAGGAATGCTTCGGCGATCACCAGAGGAGGGACAACCTTCTTTGAGCGATCCTTCTTGGAGCTTGCCGCTGGTTCCATTGGCAGTTTGCCTTGCGCCTTTGTAGACTTGAGGTCCTTTTCAACCTCTTCTTCTATCTCAGCCTCTTCTTCATCACCTTCACCAACAGAGTCGTTCTTTTCTTCTTCTTCTTCTTCCTCACCATCATCAGTGCCCGAACCAACCACTTCTTCCTCTTCCTCTGGATCTTCTTCTTCTTCTGAGGATTCCTGAGCCACCTGTTCCTTTGGAACGGTGGAGCGAAGGGCGTACTTGGATCCAAAAGGAGTGACCTTCAGCTTTTTGGTTGCAGGGGAAGGGGTTCTTTCCGAGTCAGAGATGTGAAAAATCTGAGACGGTAGGGGAGGAACACTCTTTTTCGCCTTTCGCTTGCCACGACTTGTCGGCTTCACCCATCCTGGTCGCTCACTTATCGGCACAAACGCCTCCTTTTCAGGTTCAGCGATGGTGTCCTTCGGAGGCGAGTTCACCTCTTCCTTCTCCATTGCATCTTTGCTTTCCTGGGCATCCTCTGTTTCAGCAGCCTTCTCAGAGGGGTTGTCCGAGGGAACCACAGAGTGATCCTTCTCAGATTTGTCACCCTCAGTGTCTTTTGCCGACGAGGCCATGTCAGCGGTGGCCGCACCAGTGTCGGAAACAGTATCGAATTTGGGTTCGAGTTTGGAGATTGGAGAGGGAGAGGAAAGTTTGGCCTTTTTGAGGGTTTCAAGTTGGGCTTGAATTTTGGCGATCTCAGCAGCATCGAGACCCTCAAAGTTTAGGATTGGAGTGTTTGAGGAGGAAGCCATTGTTACAGAGGAGAGAAAAGATCGAAGCTTGGAAGAAGATTTAGGGTTTGAGAGAATTAAGGATGCGGAAAAAAAAATGACCGAGATAAGAGTTTATAAAGCACACCTCTTTCCTTCTTGATAAAGATCACAATCTTTCCCAAAGATCTTCTATCCAAATCCTTACGGCTAAGAATTTCCATAATGATGAATTTTCACCGCCATTAAGTCTTGTCTGCGTAGACGTCCTATCGTTCCCTGCAGAATTACTGTGCTACGGCTGGATTTTTCAAATGAGCAGTCACAACGGCTATACCTCTGCTGCATTGCTTATGTGATTGACGTCTGTTCTTTTGCAAAAAATCTTCAAAAGTAATCAAAGATGTTCCTTTAATGCAACAATATTTGCAACCACTAGTTCCATACCTCGTTACCATGAGTGGATAAAAAGGCTATGTTTGAACAAACAAGGGACTTGAGACGTTCCATTCAAACTTTTTGTGGGCTGAGAATATTTTTGACATCCACACAATTATTCCCCGTTTAAAGGTGATAGAAAGAGGTTCATAGAGAACGTTTGTGTGGACCAGGCTAAGGGACAGTCTTATAACCAACCATCATTTCGGCTTGAAGTGAGGGATAAAATAGATCAAGTTGGTTATTTTGGGCTAAAAAAGAAATCTGGGATGTAAGCAATATAGTTTCAGTTCCTTTTAGCATGCAATATTTAACAATTTCTAATATATACAACATCTATGCATAGAGGAACGATATAAGCCATTAGAAAACTTGTCAAATGATATGTAGTTACCTGAGAAGTTACCTTTTTAGTCAGGCATTGAGGGAATAAAGGACCGGGACTTGTTTACTCCAAGAAAATCATTCCTAGTAACATCCTCAGATGTTCATAGGGTTTTCTATCCAAAGCCTTGGTGAAAATATCTGCCACTTGATTTTCAGTCCTACAATGATCCATCTTGATAAAACCTTTTTCAACATTATCTCTTAAGAAATGATGTCGAATATCTATATGTTTGGTTCTAGAGTGATGCACAGGATTTTTGGAGATATTGATGGCACTTGTATTATCACATAAGATAGGAATAGTTCCAAGAGACATACCAAAATCCACCAGTTGTTGTTTTAGCCACAATACCTGGGAACATCAGGCAGCTGCTGCGACATACTCCGCTTCAGCCGTTGAAAGAGCAACTGAATTTTGCTTCTTCGATCCCCAAGACACCAATCATGGTCCAAGGAATTGGGCCATCCCTGATGTGCTCTTCCTATCCACCAAGTGACCTGCAAAATCTGCATCCGAGAATCCGACAAGTTGGAACGAGTTGTGCCTTGGATACCATAGACATAACGTGTCGTTCCCTTTCAAGTAGCGTAGAATTCTCTTCACTTCTTTCAGATGTGTTTCTTTAGGATTGGCTTGAAATCTAGCACAGAGACACACACTGAACATAATATCTGGCCGACTGGCCGTTAGGTACAACAGGGAACCAATCATTCCTCGGTACATCATTTGATCAACATCAACACCATTTAGATCAGCATCAAGACGAGTATTGGGAGAAATAGGGGTATCAAAACTCTTTGTAGAATCCATACCGTACTTCTTCAATAGTTCCTTGATGTACTTTTGTTGATGTACCTTTGTTCCCTCGTCAGTTTGCACCACTTGTAGTCCAAGAAAGAAAGTGAGCTCTCCGAGCATGCTCATTTCAAACTCACTACTCATGAGATTCTTGAAGTTTTCTACAAGTTTGGGGTTAGTAGAACCAAATATAATATCATCAACATAAACTTGAACTACTAAAACATCACCGGCTTGTTCCCTTAGGAACAATATTTTGTCGATCACACCACGTCTGTAACCATTGGCTAATAGAAACTGAGCGAATCTATCATACCAAGCACGAGGAGCCTGCTTGAGACCATAAAGAGCCTTATCCAACACATAGACATGGTCAGGGTGATCAACATCTTCAAATCCTGGAGGTTGTAGAACATAGACCTCCTCTTGTAGGTAACCATTCAGGAATGCTGTCTTCACGTCCATTTGATACAACTTGAATCCCTTGTGAGCAGCATAGGCGATTAGAAGACGGATGGCTTCTATTCTTGCAACAGGAGCATATATTTCATCGTAGTCAATTCCTTCTTGTTGATTATACCCTTTTGCTACAAGTCTCGCCTTGTTCCTTGTGACCACTCCGGTGTCATCAAGTTTATTCCTGAAAACCCACTTTGTTCCTATAGCCATCTTGTGCTTTGGCTTGGGAACTAGTCTCCATACCTTATTCCTCTCAAACTGATGTAGTTCCTCTTGCATAGCAACTATCCAGTCAGGGTCTTTTAATGCTTCCTTTACATTCTTTGGCTCTGCAAGAGAGATAAACGCATTGAAAGCACAAAAATTCTTAATAGAGGAACGAGTAAGCACACCTTTGTCGTATGGAGTGATGATGTTGTCAACAGGATGATCCCTCTTTTGATGATAGTTTCTGACTTCAATCTGAGTGGGATCTGTACTTGACTCCTCTTGTTCATGTTGGCTTGTCGTTCCATGTGAAGTTCCTTCTCCATGATCTTCCTCAATGTCTTCGTTCTGTGAAGTATCATCTTCTGGAACCAATGCACTTTTTGTGCCATCTCTGTCCAAATCAGGACTAGGAGGTGTAATATTTTCATTTGGAGCTTGTGCATTTGAATCTGGATCGACTTCATCATCTGAATCTGTGTTTAGAACCTTCAGTGCATCCTCGTTACTAGACAGGTTCCCTCCATTTTTGGACTCGTCAAAGACAACATGAATGCTTTCTTCAAACTTCTTATTCCTTTTATTGAACACCTTGTAAGCCTTACTGTTGGATGCGTACCCCAGAAAGATGCCTTCATCACTCCTTGGATCAAACTTGCCTAGCTCGTCTTTTCCATTGTTGTGAATGAAACACCTGCATCCAAAGACTTTCAAGTGGGAAATATTTGGCTTTCTGCCCTTGATTAGTTCATATGGAGTTTTTGAAAAGTTGGAACGTATGGTGACTCGATTAATGATGTAGCAAGCAGTACCGACTGCCTCAGCCCAAAAGGACCGAGGCAAGTTACTTGCCAACATCATAGTACGAGCCATGTTGTGTAGTGTTCCATTCTTCCTTTCTGCAACGCCGTTTTGTTGAGGAGTCCTCGGCGCAGAGAAGTTTTGAGACACTCCATGTTCATCACAGTAACTTTGAAACATGGAATTCTTGAATTCTGTTCCGTTGTCAGATCTGATAGCTTTCAGTTTTTGTTCTGTTGATGCTTCTACTTTCTTGATCCAGCTTTTGAATGCCATGAACGTCTCGTCTTTGGAACCTAGAAAGAGAGTCCATGTATATCTAGTAAAATCATCAACAATAACAAAAATGTACTTGCTACCGCCATGACTTCTCACCCACATGGGACCGCACAAATCCATGTGTACCATGTCAAGAGGATGAGAGGTGCTCACTGACAACTTTGGCTGAAAAGATGATTTGCTTTGTTTTCCTTTTACACACTCTTCACATAAGCTTTCTTTTTCTGCGAGAACTTTGGGAAGTCCTATCACTAGATTTTGTGAGTAGAGTTTGTGGATTCCTCGATGGTTAGCGTGACCAAACCTTCTATGCCAGAGATCAGTTTTGTCGGCTATTGTAACAAAGCAGAGTTCTTCTTGTGGTTGGAAACTTGAGTCGACATAATACACATTGTTTCGCCTCTTTCCTTTCAGGACCACAAGATTTTGTTTCATATTCTTGATCATACAGCCATCTGAGGTAAAGGTTACCTCGTTTTTCCCTTGGTCACAAAGCTGAGCAATACTCAACAAGTTGTAACTAAGACCTTTCACCAAGCTTACATCTCTAACGCTGATTTTATCATTTAGCTTGACTTCACCTGTTCCAATGATTTCTCCTTGATTGTTGTTGCCAAAGGAAATGTTTCCTCCAGCGTTGTTTTGAAGTGAGGACAGAATGCTCTTGTTCCCTGTCATGTGACATGAACACCCGCTGTCAAGGACCCAGCGGACATTCCCCCTCACTTCAACCTGCAAGAAAGAAATCACGTTTTAACGACCCAGGCCTGCTTAGCCTTCCCGGGTCGGTTAGCATAGCTCACAAAATGATGAATATTAGATTGCACTAAGGTAGCTTTCTGTGAACTCTTGGAACTAGAAGCAATATTTGAGGGATCAACATGATTTTTCCCTTTTTCATTTTTAGAATCTTGCTTCTTTTGAGGTTGTGGGGCCTGTTTCTTTCTTTTCTGATGAGATTTATCATACCCTTGATTTTTCTTACTAGACCACTGTTTCTTGTTGTTCCTTGTATTCTGGTTTTGAGCCCTTTTATTTGACATTTCTAGTCTAACCTTACAGTCTTTTTGAACATGACCTCCCCCACCACAGTGATAGCACACCCTATAGTATTCACCAAGATAGCGTTTAGGATGTGGTTTTTGGAGGGTTCGTTCCTTTGCTCGTTCCTTGGAAGGAACTTTATGTTGGTTCCCTTGAGACTGTTTTAGGTATATTTTATGAGCCGTTTTTCCAAAATACCATTCAGAGTTGTCATTAAGATTACTTTCAAGAATTTTGACTCTACTTTCTAGATGAACTACCTTATCTCTAGCGGATTGAAGTTCCCTAGCTTTTCTTTCCATTTTCTCTTCAAAGGTAAGATCATCTGGAGGATATTCAGATTTGTTTTTACCATAACCAATACCAGACCTAGCAGGACTGAACTCAATCTGAGTTCGCTTACTTAGTTCATGCTCTAATTCTTCATTTTTGAGTTTGTGAACAAGTAAATCTGACCTAAGTTCGTTATTGGCTTCAGTTAGAGTCTTAATATCTTTCTTATAATCTTCACATTCTGAACAAGGAACAACTGAAGTAACAGTAGTTTTTGATAATTTTTCTTCAAGATTTAGACATTTTTCATCAGAAGTTTCTATTTCATCTTGCATCTTTAAATTATCTTCAAACAACTTTTTAACAAGGATAACAAGATCAGACTGTTTAGCACTCTCTATACTAGAAAGAAATTGTTCAGGAGTTACCTCTTGATTAACATCTTCAGTCTTCAGAGCCATGGCACAGATCTTTGAATCAGATTCATCATCTGAGTCAAGATCCCAAGCAGCGATGTAGGCCTTCTTCTTCTCGTTCCCAGTGTCGTTACCTTTGGGACAACTCTTTGCATAGTGACCCTTTTCCTGACAGTTGTAACAAGTAACGTCTTTGAGCTCCTTCTTCTCAAAGTTGTTTCTTTCCTTCATGGCACCTTGCTTCTTGCCTCTCCTATAGAAGGATCTCATTGCTTTAGTTATGAGAGCTACGTCAGAATCTTCTCCTAGTTCACCGTCAATTCCTGCAGAGATATTTTCAATGGCCCTTTCCACTTTAAGAGCAATTCCCTTGCTAGATCTTGAAGCACCACTATTCCTTTTCTCATATCGCTCATAGTCAGTCAGTTTTCCAAAGATCTCATGAAGTTTGCAAGTCTTTGTGATTGGGTTCTCCTTGAGAAGTCCTCTTGTAACAACGTACGTGGGACCTAAGCCATCTACAATTGCAGAGACTTTCTCAGCATGGGTGACAGATTTCCCAATTCCAAGATGATTAATGCGATTGACCAAGCCTTCAAACCGAGATTGGTATGTGGCTAGAGTTTCTCCATCTATCATCCTGAAGTTGTAGAACTCCTTCTTCGCGTCCTTCTGATGACTTTCTTTTAGATCCACGCTACCAATGTGCATTTGCTCAATGGCTTCCCATGCTTCTTTGGCAGTGTCACAGTTGACTACCCTTAGGAGATCTTCAACACCCAAGGCATTGTTTAGTAGCATTTGTGCCTTGTAGTTCTTCTCCATTCCTGTCCATTCAGATTGGCCCCATTCTGTCTTCTTGTCCTTCTTTGCTTCAGGAACGACATAATCTCCATCTTCAATAACTGACCATGCTTGGTAGTCATTGCTTTTGAGCCAGGTGGAAGAGCTTTTTCCAGTGGTCATATTCTCCAGGAACAAGCAGTGGAGGCTTGTTGTTTCCAATTCCGACGTTGTGGTTGTTGTTCGAAGTCATTCTGTATTCCTGCACTAACACACAATCTAGAGCAATACCTGCTCTGATACCAATTGTTGGATCGTGACGCGTTAGTAACAATACAGGGAATTAGTAAGGTTCCCTGGGCAGCGGAAATAAACAGTAAGAATACAGAATTTATAGAGGAAACCTTCTGTCCGACCAATCAGTCGTAGAAAGAAAAACCTCTACCCCTGAGACTCCTTCTCAGAGGATTTTCAATAGAATACTTTTATTAAGTTTCAACGATTACAAGGCAAGTCTAGTAACTAAGGCTCCTACCAAAGTTCCCTTGGTAACTACGACTCCGACCGAAGTTCAACCAACTAGACTTCTACAACCCTAAGCGTAAACCTAAATCGAAAGTAAACTACTGACTTACTTGTGGATTCTTCACCGGAAAAAGCCACACACTCATACACTTGAAAAGCTCTCTTCTCAAGTTCTTCGTCTTCAACCACTCGAAAACCACCTCTTTTACCCTAGCTAACCCTAGCTATTTATAAGATAAGTTAAGTCTGATCTTCACACGTAATTCTTGCCTAATTACGTTGATATTCCACTTAACAAATCCCAACAATAAGGAAAAGTATTGTTTTGTGATTTGCGATCTTCAACCGTGTCGATTTTTGCCAAAACCGAATGATATCGGATCTCTTTAGATAAGATCGTGTGAAGATTGATCTTATCCTCTCTTTTATCTCCTTAAGCAACCGCCTACAACTGTAGAATCTTCGTAGAAGATCGCTCGCAGAAGATATGGTAACTTGCCATTTATAGAAAGTCGCGTTCCTTCTCAGACGCGCTTCCTAAATCTGTCACTCGTTCCCTCCATCGTTCCTCACGATGTTCCTTCACTCGTGACCATGTACCTGTTTTCCTGAAACACTTACATGTAGAAGCAAGTTATATTTACTAAGTTTGTTATCATCAAAACTAAGAGAAACCATGGAACAACTATTGTTCCAACACATACTCTCTCCGATTGGAGATAAGTGTCGGTTTAACATTTGACACAAATTTTTAAAAAATATTAATTAAACTGCCTCTATCTAGAGGTGTGTCCGATTCCGGTTCCACCGAACCATGAAACCGGGACTGGAATCGAGGAAACGGGGTAGCGGTTTTTTCTGATTCTGGGGTGGTTTTGGTTCGGTTTCGGTTCCAAGCCTTTAAAAAATAAAAATAAACGTTGAAAATGCAAAATCGTGATCGCGAACCGACAGTTCCGGTTCTGTTTCGAAACCGTTGGTTCTCGATTCCAAGAAACGTGGAAGCGAGACCGGAATCGGCCGGCCGACCGCCGGCTCCACCAGTTCTGGTTCCGGAATCACCGATTTTTTCAGTTCGATTCTCGTTTGGAACCGGGCTCACCTCTACATCCATCTTACCCACTGGGTCAATGTTGTTGTTGTTGTTGTCATTGTGAAAGTCGAAACAGAGACATAATAATACTATCCTGAAGTCTTAGTCGATTGACTAGACGCTCGAAGATAAATATAACATAAAGTTAACTTACATTAAAGAAATTATTTATATAGTTCTATAAAAAATGAAAATTTATTAAAGGAACTTGATGGATATTGGATTTTATAAGTTTTCAAGACAAATGGTTCAGATTGAAGTCATTCTCATATAAAGTAATGAATTAAAGATCATAATCCAAGTTGGGGTCATAGCTAAACTAGTCTTTTCTTTAGACAGTTGATAAAAATCTGACTCAAGTGGCACTTACAATTGAAAGGAAGATTAGTAGAAAAGATATGTATACACATGAGCATGGGACCTTATGTTTTGTTTTGGTGGAAATTTTGATTGAAACAAGACATTGAAATGAATCTTTCAAAGATATATAAATTGCTCAAGGACGTACGTAGTGAAATATTAGTTGCTCAATGCTCATGGAAAAACAAACATGATTAGGTATCGAGATTTGTAATGTTTAGACATGCTTTTGTTCTACAATTAATTTATATTTTTTTGTTTTAAAATTAAATGATGCAATACTTAGTGGTTTAATTAAGGGTGTATTTGGACGTACAATTTAATAGAGTATTTTTACATTAAATTCTTATTTTATTTAATTTAAAACAATATATTAAATGGTGCAATTTAGACACGTCTTAAATGATAAATTAACTATATTTGGAGGGAAATATTTAGCTAATATTCATTTTAAGACTTATGACATATATCTACTTCCATATATTTCTCTCTACTCTTCCTATTGAGCCATTGTAAAATTTTGACATTTTTTTTATTTTGTTTTTTGTTTAATATCCATGATGCTCACAAATGAGAATATACTTCACTAGAGTTGTAATTTAAATCTATGAATAAATTTGGTGAGATTTGCACCATTTAAATGTATTAATGGACTAGATTTAATTTATTTATTTTCTAATTTTTATTTATTTTTTAGGATTTATTAATTTTTATAAGGATAATACCCTATACATAAAATAACTCTCCGAATTTGAACTGTCACACATATACGTCACATCCTAGCTAGTTATTACTTTGTGACTTTGTGATAAAAATCAATGATACATGACAAATGTTCGCTTGTAGGAGTGACACAACTTCACAAAAGTGTTAATACTTCAATTTTTTTTCTTCCAAAAAGTACGTATAAGAAGCGTATCATCATCTTAATTAAGTTCATAAAACAAATTTAAATTTTTTTTCATTATTTATAGGAATCAAAACAAAAAACCTCATAATAATATCATATTTAACTAGATATTCGAATACATTTAAACCAATTTATCATGTACATACTTTTTAACCGTTGCAACTTAATTTCCATACATTACGCAAGATGTATACGACCAATATAATCGAACTTATCATGTGATTAGGGCACTTGATCGAATTACGATGCTCCAACCCATAGCTACTTATCAACCGATAGAATTTTCAACATTTCAATTATCATGTGATTACGATGCTCCAGCCCATAGCGAGATGCATTGCAAGAAAACCCTCATTGTCATAGATTTCGAGCTTAACTTATGAGTTTATACTTTACTCCATTAATTAATCACTTTTATAATTTAATGACGATCTTGGTCAACCATTGTAGTATAATAGTCTTATGATCTGGTTTGTTTAACTATTATACATACTCTTAAGGAGTTTGGCATTTTTCACTTTATTCCTAAATCAATTGAGTATATTTTAAATATTTAAATGCATATATATTGTTAAAAAAAATAGACTAAAAAATCCAAACTACACTAAGAAAAATATAAAGTACTGTAGGTAAATCACGCTCGCATAAATATCGAAGCTCAATCAACAAATAACTCAACAAGATACAAGCTAACGTACAACAAGATATGATAATAATTTGCTGTCTTTGATGCGCTCCTTTATTTAATGTACTATCATGAAGAAGAGGTCGATTGAAGTAGACAAATTATTCTCGTGCATAGAGGAAGATATCGATCGTCGTAATTCGCGTTCTCGACGAAAGTAATCTCGGTTGTTCGATGTCCGATTGAGCTCGATCCATTACACCTTTCCAAATAGGGAATTGGTTCATGAAGACCTAAGGATTTTTTCGGACATTTCAATTCGTTTTAGGGCTTAAATTAATATTTTAATATTTTTCGGGTTTTTCTGCAACTTCAGATTTTCTATCTTTAGCTTTATAGCTTTTATTTTTTATAGGTTTTTTTATACACATATGTAGCCTCGAGAAGGCGAGAACATAGCCAGGGGCGTAGCCAGAAAATTCTCATTGTAGGGGCCAAAAACAATTTTCAACATAATTAATGTACGTTTTTAAAAAGGTGTAGAAATATGAATTTAGAGAAAAAAAGAACATAATTTATAGAGAAGAGACTAAAATATTTAAAAAAATACAATTACATTAAGAAAACAAGAGTTTATAATGACAACTTATATAATTATGAATTACGTTTTAGAATACATTTAAGTTAAGAAAACAAAAATGTTTCAGAATACAAATTAATTGAATATATAAATATTAAAAGATCGTAACTCAAAAATAAAACTCAAACTAAAGCCCTCACGCTCATAATGAATTGTATGATTCGAGACATCCCAACAATAACTTATTGTTCAAAGTTTTCGTGTTCAATCACATTATGAAAGTGGGAAGTTTAGCAAAAGATAAAAGCATTTTAACTAAGTAAATGTCTTGTTAGAAGTTGTTTGTATACGTCTAATCTTCAAACGGTCATAACTTTTTGCTCAAATGTCAGAATTAAGCATATAATATATCAAATCAAAGCTATGAATAAGAGGAACATATATATGGAAAAAAATTGGACTGGGGGGCCATGGCCCCCACCCGCCCCCAAATAGCTCCGCCCTTGAACATAGCTATCATATCATTCATAATTTTCAGAGATGGTCTTTTTTATTTCGATGGATTTCCAGTTTTTTATTCTAGGGTTTCATTACTTGCGATTCTCTATTGTCTAAGCTCGCACTTACTTTGAAAGCTTCCTAGTGCGTCATCGATGGATAAAGATGATCAAATGCAAGCTACACACAACCTTCTATCTTGAATTCTTGATGTACACATAACATATATGCAGGCCCGTCGTTGAGGGTGTGCAACCAGCTCGGTTGAACAGGGCCCCGAAAATTTAGGGGCCCCTAATTTCTCTAACGTGATATATAATAAAAACGTTGATAAAATGTAAATGCTATTTCTCGTCCCAATGGTAGCTGGATAGATAGGGCGTTTCATAATTTTTGTTTTGGTTCGAGTTCGATTCCAGCTGCCAACATAATTTGTTTTTTTGCCTTAAATGATAGTAGGCCAGCTCATTCGTATTTTTGAATTTCCTTTACTGTATAATGTTTCAAATTTGTTTTCCAATTTCTTCACATGAGCCTTTAATTTTTTTACGTCAATTTTATTTATCATTTTCAATATGTCAATTTTTTAATTTTTTTTATTTGATTTAATAAGCGTTCATTTATGAGAATGTCCAATTTTTGTAATTATCTATATTTTATAAATATTGAAGTAATTTGAATTTCTCTATTACTTTATATAAATAGTTAATTATAATAATTTTTTATTAGGTATTCTAACATAATTAATGATTGAATATAATATAGAAAAAATAAATTACTTAAAAATACTTAACCGATGGATTATAATATGGTTATGGTTCACCAAATTATATATTAAAAATATATTTAGTAAAATTATGATCATAGATATATCTTTGAGAAACATTTTATTATAGAGATCTAATTATTTTAAATTTAGCACAGGGCTCCCACAATGAAGGGGACGGCCCTGCATATATGGCCTTATAGAAGTAGGGCTCTATCATGTGGAATAGTTTTGTTCACATTTGTCTTCTTGTACTATTATTGAATGGTATATAATTATACGCCTTTATATCTAGTTATAATAAGCTCGCGTGTTCAATCTTTCAATTGGACATGTTTTTGTTTCTTATTTTTAAATTTTTTAAAGTATATAAATATGTAGGGAGCATTTAAGAAATTAGACTTAAATATAGTAATCGACAACATCTTTTCCTGTTTGATGTTAGGTACTCAAGTCAATAATGGAAAAATTGTGAACTATATATCAATCTATGTGTGATGTGTGTACAAACGGACCCGACTAGGAATCTTCTAGATTTTAGAGGTGAAAGTTATGAAAAGACTACACCTAAAGTGTTTGATTAGCTTGCTATTATGCGATATGGAGTATCTGACAACAACGAAATAATCAGAACTTTAGACACGAAAATGAGAACGCAATGAAAGGGATAAAGGGATTCATACAAAAACGGCTACGAGAGTGGCAAGAAACCAAAAGGAATCACGATGAGGAGATTTTGTTTATTTTTTTGATAAGGAAAGAGATTAGGATGGCCACTAACATAGTGGTCGACCTAGGGCATCTTATCGGATGAGGGTAAGCGAATTTGAGTCAACTGCAAGAGGGATAGAGGATACATGTTTGAAGGATCCAGCGAGTCAACTGCAAGAGGAATAGAGGATACATGTTTAAAGGATCCAGCGATGAAGTCCGCCACGGAATTGCACTCACGAAAGACATGAGAAATACTTCAATCCTGGAAGCGGGCAAGCAAGCAATGTATGTTTTAATAAAAACTCCCTCTCTCGGGATCGCCTCGCTTCTCTTGTGTTTAATTTTCCTTTAGGACTTTATGTTTAGCATATATGCCTCGTCTGAGGGGATTTTCTTATTATTCTTAGAATGATATTAGGGGTCGGGCTATTCCCATTTGCTGACTATTTAGCCATTTTTTCTTATTAATAAAACTCTCCCCACCAACTTAAAAAAAAAATTGCATAAAAAATTTGTTACACCTGGCTTAGCACGTTCACTCCCTCCTTAGTTATTTTTTATAGATTTATTATGAAATAACTTAATTATATAAAATCAATCGGTTGAATTGATACCAAACTCACGTATGAAATCCCTCATCTTCTAACTTACGATTTGATTTCATTATTATACATTTAGTTTGTTAATTCTTGCATTATTTCCATAACTTTTACAATTTGTGATTACTTAATTCTTCTCATTTCTTTTTATTTGATATTTTCTTTTTTACATCTAAAAAATACTTATGTTATCTAGCAAAAACTCTACATACATAATTTTGTTACACCTAGCAAAAATTCTACTTAAAATCGTTACATGTTATACGGTTTATATAATTTTTCATTACTTTATTCAATTAACTCGTGATTATTACTAATTTAAATATATTAGTACTAACTTATACATGCAATTATAATATTTTTATTAATTTTAGCTATAAATTTGTTGTTCCATCACTACAAGAAAAAAACGGAATTTATCGAGGACAAAATTTCTCGGTAAAATGCAAAATTTCCTCGGTAATTGAATTTTACCGAGGATTTTCATAGACCAATAGTCCAATACATAACCTTGCAAGGTGGATTATTACAGTTATTTCTGTTTTTTGTACCTTAATCTCCTTAATTGAGACATTTAATCTTCCTCCACTTTCACAAACTCATTGAAGAAACTTGCTTTATGGTTCTTCTCCGTTCGATTGATATTCAATTCAACATGAATTGCACAAATCACTCTTTCCCTCTTGAATATCAATCGAATTGCACAAATTATGTCTTCAATTCAACGTAAATTGGCTGGTTCAATCTTTTGTACAAAAAACCCTAATCAAAGAGGCACGGTTCAAAGATGGGAAATAATTAATTTTACACATCACCGAACCCACGATTCCTAAATTATTCAATCAAACATGATCGATCACACAACAACTAATATTGTAAGCCATTGAAACGCCTCAAAATTAATTGATAGGCTACCAATACAATACACACAGAAACGGAATTAGGGGTGGGCTAGGGTCCGCCCCGACCCGCTCAAAAAAACTGAAAATCTAAGGTAAGCTTAACGAAGAATAGTGAAAATTAAGGCAAATCTGGTATTATACGAGTGAAAATTAAGATAAAATCAGCCTATAAAAATAAGTAGAAATTAAGGTAAATTTAGCCTACAAAATAAAATCCAACTTACCCAGAATATTATTTCTGGTTTCGTCCTTGCACACACACATATCTTACACATTCAATCATAGACATCAACCAAATCAATGATCAATCTCAACTATGAATCATGGAGATGAGCCCAAGGAAATAATCTTCCGTGCACGGAATCGTAAGCCCTCCCATCGGATGCTCGTACCCAAACTCCTCCTCGACCTCCTGCAACAGATCCCTAAACAAAGGATGGTTCAAATAGCTCACCGGAATCACCATCCTCTTCTTCCAATCCATCCCGACGTACACCACAAAATGTCCCTTTGGGACATCTCCAGTCGTTGATGACGTCATCCTTAAATAATCGCTCGCCTTTCTTCCTCCTCGTCCTTTCGAAAGGGTTCTACTAAAAACCCGCTTTGCCCTCACGAGTTGCACCGCCATTTAATTATATACTCGCAGACTCTGTACTCAAAACTCAACCTGACCCGAAAACCCTGGAACAATGTATATGGAAAAGGCTTAATAATGTAGTGTAGATATTGTAGCTAGGGTGTTGAGATTATGGGTTGTACGTGCATGGGGAAGTAAATATATATAGGGAGGAGCTAGCTAGGTTTTTAGGGAAGCAAATTGTGCGTGGAATGCAATGAACACTTGCAAGATGTTGCATGTGAAGGGGAAAAGGAAAATAGTAATTAAGAATTGCATTAATAATTGGTGTCACCCACCAAAAAGGAACAAGCTAGAGATATTTATTTATTTTTTTAAAAATATAAAAGAATAATTAATTAATTTGCAAGTTGATGTATGAAGCCCGCTATTCGAGCAGGGGATTTTTGAGGCCATCCGAAATGGCGTTAGTCACATCCAGATTAAGGGTGGTGACAACTTTCAACTGATCAATGTCGTCCTGGACAATTGGAACTGTCCTTGAGAGATTGAGATGGTTCGGTCCGACGTTTATTTTGTGCTTGCGGGCACATTTTTAGAGTTGGGGCATCTCTCACGTTTTTCGAGTTGTCAATTTTGTTTCAAACTAAATTGCTCAATCGTTCGTTGTCTTTTCCTCCAACTTACAACTCACCCAAGTCTTCTGGACCTCGCCCGTCTAGATGCTCTAGGTCAATTTTCGAAGTTGGTGTATCTCTCATGTACGTTTTCCGAGTTGTCAATTTTGTTGCAAACAACATTGCTCGATCGTTCGTTGACTTTTCCATCCCTCTTACAACTTACTTAGGTCTTCGTGACCTTGTCCGTTTGGATGCTCTAGGTCGATTTTAAAGTTGGAGCATCTCTCACGTTTCCCGAATTGTTAATTTTGTCGCAAACCACAATGCTCGTTCGTTCGTTATGCCTTCTCCGTCCCTCTTACAACTTACCCAAGTCTTCGAAAACTCATTCGTTCAAATACTCTAGATCGATTCTGCTTCCGTATATAGGACCCACCTAATATCTATCCTTATAATAAAAAAATTAATTTGCAAGTTGAGAGAGAGTGGTCATGCAAATGTACAAGTTAAAATAATCTATGAAAGTCTGTGAAAGATCAGCGCCATATCTGCTTTATGGAGAAGTCAGGCGATCAGGTATAAACCGTGGGCTTTCGTTGCTGGGTTTCCTGCAATTTCACATTCATCTTGAGACACGATTGTACGTATTATATGTGCATTATTGAGCCTCTGCAGAACAGTATTATTGTTACAATTTTGCTATCTAGCTAGCTAGGTACTTGTATCTAAGTAACATGTTATATATGCAATTTGTACGTATATGTTATATTATCCATCCATATATAACATTTGGAATTATGTGTTTGTATGATCGTTGTATATGTGGATCAAGATGTGATTTATTAGTTTATCTTATGTATGTGTATGAGGATCAACTTGCATAAGGTAAATAATTTCATTTGCCAAACTAGACCATATAAAAAAAAGTAATGGTTTTTCTATCCTATGCCCTTAGGGCATATGTTAATTAAGAATATTAATTTTGAAAATTAAAAAATCCTAATAGAAAACTAATAAACCCTATTGAAAAAATAATTAAATACAATTTCAAAATATGTTACTATTTTTGGGTTCTTATAGAAAAATCGAAAAAGTAATGGAGTTTAAAACCCTAGCTACTTAAATGATTTTAAGTATGGTATATGTTGAGAGAAGATTATCAATTAGAAAGGGGCATCATAGCTAGATTATTTTTGATCATTGTCTTGCTACTTTTGATTTTTTTTTTCCGGTATTTTTAGAAATATTGTCCATGAGAATTGAAATAGAGACTTTTAGGTACCATCTGACCTTAAAGTTCAAGCCGCTTAACTAGATGTCCGATGACACTATTTTTTATTAGTTAGAAAATATGTACATGATGTTTATTTAAGGATAACGTTAAAGATTGTATATTGCCCATCCCTAGCCTAAATCGGGTGTATACGAATAATCAGCAATCAATTATTTTGAAATTTGGATGCGGAAATGAATCGTGCAAAAGCTAACACTATTTAAAAATTAGTAGTAAATATCGTAGATAAGTTGTGTGAATCGAGACTATGATGATTCGGACATGTGCAGAAGATGTAACATAATGTGGCATTGGCTTTTATCCTCGGTAAATTCTATTGCGACGAAATTCAATTCGAGAAAAACTAAAAGATATCATTAGACAAGACCTTACCCTCTTGTCTCTTAAAAATAACATGATTAGATAGGATTAGGAACAGGGTTATTGGATTTAGGGTTTGGTCTGGCATATTTTTTATATGCATTTGGATGATTCTTGATCTAGTTTTGGGTTGTGAGTTCTTTATTGTGGGCTTTCAATTCCTTCTCATCTTTCTTTTCTTTTCTAACTTTGCTCCTTTTTGAATTTATCAATAGCATTCTCACGCCTTAGATTAGCCTTAGATTACCTTAGAGTGAGATTTAGGGTATGTTTGGATCACAGAGGATAACGTATTATCTTGCATTATAATATAGAATTTAATACAAAATACATTATAATGCAAGATAATGTATTATTCCCTGCGATTCAAACAGGTACTTTAGATAAGAAAATATGCAATAATTGCTTGAAAAATGTTTTTTTTTTCAGTTGACTAGAATGATATCTTCCAAAAATTATTTTATTCAATTCCTTAATTATCACCAACTGGTGTATTTATAATTTTTGTATATATTACATTATAAATGAACATATAAAGTATATTATAAATATAAAATATAAAAATTGAAATGAGAATATAAAGGTCAATAATAGAGAAAATGACATTTGCATAAATTTTTTAATTTAACACATGTCTAATATAGATATATATGCATTTAATTCAAATGCAAACAAATAAATTAAATAATATAAATATTCGCATATGGCACGGAAACAACAAAAACATTAGTCTCTAGTATATATAATACATTTGATATACGTATGTACCATCAATAAGTAATTTGAAACTGTCAATAAATTTTCGGGAAAGGGAGAAAGAAATTGTTGAAAATAAACCTATCTAATATCTAAAATAAGAATATAATTTTCTATTATATAAGTACATAAGTTACTTTTTTTTTTGTTGTCGGTTGGTTTTAGTATGAAACCTTATGAGCTTATGTGCTAGGTTCATATGCGCACGTACTTTCTTCATAGTATCAGAGTGGGCTTAGCTAGTTACTATCCGTCCCTTATCTATTTTTACTTAACCTACTGTGTGTCATCTGCCTTTTTTAGTTGCACCTTAACCTCCAATGTTTAAGTGTCAACTACTCTTCAATTTCCAGTTAAACTTGAAGAGACGTGTTGGAAATAAACATATTTCATATCTGAAATAACAATATAATTAAACTGTCTATCATTTAAATACATCTGTTACTTCTCCTATTATCAATTAATTTTAGAATAAACATATCGATACATTCCCAATTTACACATCTATCGGGTCATGGACTTTCTTCAGAAATAATTAAGGTAAATGTAATGTTAATGAAATACGTCATTAATCTTGAATGAATAGCAACAATATGTATAATTCCACCGGCCGGGGAGGAGAAAGTAAATGTAATATTTATAATGTATGAACTTTTATAAATGCAAATTTAATTGGAAGTGACAATTCAAGTTGTGGAGCCATGATTGGACACGTCGTTCATGGCTTAGAGATCATATATGTTAAGTCACTTTCCCAACGACCAAAGGCCTCTTCATATAAATTTTTTACAATGTAAGTCACATGTGTATTATATGAATGATTTCTCTTAAAAAATATTGAAGTATATTTTAAATATTTAATATTTTTAAAATTATTTTTTAAAGGTTTACGATTTCTTTTTAAAAATTTAGTTTTCATATTCAGTATTCAATATTTTTATTATATGCTCTTAGGGCATAAGATAGAAAAGTTGTTATACGAAATATCTAATCGATCGATGATGCATGTAAAATATTCCAAAAGAAATGAGTTCAATATAAATAATGCAACTATAACTTACATAAATGGTTTCCCACATCTAAAACATGAAAGCTAGATAATTGTCTACCATATAAGTACTTGGGTTATTCCTCCTATGGTTAATTGGATTTAGAATGGAATCTCATGGGTTTATGTGTTGGGTCTAACGCGCTTATGCGCATAAATGAACGTGTAAACCCCTATGTTATATTAGCCTACCAGAATTTAACATGGTATCAGAGCCATGTTCAGTCTAGGACTAGACTCCTGATCTATATGGACCGGCCGGCCTGAAGGCATGACGTCAAGTTGAACCTGGCATATTACAGAGTCAGACAGTTGCACTTGAGGTGGCGTGTGGAGACAAATGATTTCCCACATCTAAAATATAAAAAATAATTATCTACCATATAAGTATTTGAGTTACTCGTTCTATGATCAATTAGTTTTAGGATAAAACCCCATTGACTTATGTGTTATGCCCAATCGCATAGTACGCACGAATTCAACACGTCCCAAGTCTACCTATTATACCACATACTTTCTTCAAATGTAAAATTTATTAGAATGAAATTTAGATCAGGATGGGCCATCATACCCATATAACTAAAACACTGCAGAGTACATTGGTATTTGTTTAAATGGGCCTCCTGATTTGGCCCATAAAACGGTCCAATACTTATATCTAAGTCAAATATTTTTTTTTAAGGTAATGTCCATTAGAATAGAATCGGACACCGATGAATATTATTTTTAAAAACTTAACAGTTTAACTAGACGCCTAATACAATCTACGTTAAAATACTTAATTTCACATGTTTTTTCTTCTTAAAATGACATGTCATTAGACTAAGATGTACCAACATTAAAATTTGTGGACTGTATTTCACACATTTCAAGATATTTATGAAATAATCTCTCTTTATAGTGATATAAAAGACAAACCCATTTTTTCAAATGACATGTCATTAGATATTCAATCATTTAGAATTAGATGTGCCAACATTAGATCAAATTATATTAACCATAACCTAACAAAGTCCATATATTAGCATTAGTAACCTTTTGGCCAATAATGAGAATTAATCTGAAAAAACATCAACCTATAATTTTCTTGATTTGACCAAAAATTAACTTGACAAAAACCTAATCTTCTTACGTGGCCAGCCCCGACACTTGAGCTCCACATAACCACATTTCTTGATCAATTATAAATAAATTAAACTCTACATTTATCGTAACCAATTCAAGTTGTAGAAGAATCCACGTTTCTTAGCTCAACAATGTAACCATTTTTTTTAATATCTTTAGTCTCATCAAATCAAATTAAAATGACTTTCTCAATCTTTTTTTTTCTCTCTTGGTTCAATCGGCTAAAATTGTTGTTGTACGGCCGAACCGGGTACTACAAAAAGGTCTTTAATAAGGGCAAACCATCCAATTTAGTCTTTTCATATACATCGTTAAAGAAATTCGAATCCGAATCCCTAAATGCTTAAGAGAACCTAGCGTCTCATCCTAGTATACTAACTTGTAGAGCTGTCAAAAGATGACCTGATCTAAACCACATGAAAATTTTAGGGTCAACACTTGAAAATGTGAACCCAGAACCCGAAATAAACCAAACTCGATAGACCCGAAATCTGAAAACACGTTGGATTGATCCGATTTGTTATATTTTCATAATATATATTTATTTTGAAAATTTTAATATATTATTATTAAAATATATAAAAAAAATAATAGACTATTATTATTTAAATAAACTAATATTTTAATAATTGTAAAAAATTCGATTATCTGGACTTGTTGGATTGATCCAACGGATCCGAAAACCCACAACGACCCGACACGATTCGACCCGTGACCCATCACGACTCAAACCCGACCCGATTGACAGATCTACTAACTTGTGATTAATTAACTTTCTCAATCTAATTAATTTGACTATCAAAATATGAGGATATTAGGTTTTGCATATTTCATAGTACAAGCACGTACTCTCACGTCAAATTAAATTGTACATTTGGACAACCTATTATTAAATATTATTATTTAAATAAAATAATATTTTAATAATTATAAAAAATTCGATTTTCTTGACTTGTTGAGTTGATCCAACCCGCTCGAAAACCCGCAGCTATTCGACCCGTGACCCATCACGATCCGAACCCGACTTAACCGACCCGATTAACAGGTCTACTAACTTGTGAAAATTTAACTTTCCCAATCTAATTAATATGACTATCAAAATATGAGGATATTAGGTTTTGCATATTTCATAGTACAAGCACGTACTCTCACATCAAATTAAATTGGACAACATGGAAATGTCTAGCTATGTGCTAAAAGGAGAAATCGGCTAGTGATGTGAGTGCCTTCTAATTAGGGTAATTAAATTAATTAAACCAGTGGTGAGTATTAGTCTGGTACTAGTGTTGTGTACTACAGATTAATTTAGATTTTAACGTGTGAATTTGAACAAAATTAGAGGCTTGACTTAATTATGTATGAACTAAACAACTAAATAAGATGAGATCCAAATACCCCAAAACTTTGATCAACTAAATTTTTTTAACGAACTTGTTCAAATTGATTCAACCATGCATGAAATACGTAGGTAGAATTTAATTCGATTCGACGTAATATAATCCACTTATGTATATATAATTCAGCGAAGGATGTATATTTTATTGAAAGCGCGGACACAAATTCCAACGACATTATTTTTCGTAAAATAATCGAGTTAAAAGATGACATTATTTTTTTCATAAAAAAAATGAGTGAAAACAACATCATTTTAAACATTGTTTCGATCACATCGCAAAGGTGGCATTTAGGGTAAATAATGATAGGCTAGTTGTTGAAACAGATCTTTTCAATCTCATATGCTTTGATGTTATAGGACGGATGATTTCTCGACGAGGATCGATCCTCCTAATTATTTCCTTTATCAAAAATATTAAATAAGACTAAAATAAAAAATTATTTTAGTAATTAATTGGCCAACTCATTGGACAAAAACGGATCGGCACTGCTCCCTAGCTAATTCCTCCAACTGTGAAGAAGTTATCCAACATCTAAACTTCGGGACATAAATTATTCTCCATCAATTTTTAAGTTAATTGTTTCCTTCTATTGCTAGTTGTTTTAAAATGGAACCGCGTTGAATTTTGTGTGCTAGGTCATGAGCACAAATGTATGCGCTCAGGCGATCCCCTTTCGTCGATATTGGCCCACAACTTTAATATATTCGTTGTGTATGTTAGCATGAAGCTAGTGAAATAATTTTGATCGATCGTTGAATTTGAAATTAACCTAACGTACACTTCCACTTAAAATGAGCTCGATTTAATTATTATTTTTTTAAATTACTCTTTTTATTGTCAATTGAGTTTGGATGAAATTTTATGGGCTTCTGTGTTGGACCCATAACGCGCGCGCTTATATGCACGGACATACATGTTGACCCTCCTCGTCATAATTGACCCACCCGACTTTAACACAAAATTTCATGATCGAATTGAACTAGAAAATGATAAAACTAGAACAAATGAACTTAAATTTTTTTCCCTCCGATAAATAAGCAAATTGGTCGTCCCATCCCCACTAGTATAACATTGAGATTGCAAAAATGGTGATAGATCGGTCACACATATATGTAGGGGCTATATCGGAACACTACTTGTGTCTTCTTGCCTTATTGTGGGGGCATTTGCAAGGACAAATATTTTGCGCAAATTATTGATTCATGATCGAACTAACCATATTGTATCGTTGGAAGAAAACCGTACATCCGACGATACAATTAATATATAATTTGAGGGCTAAGTAGTAATCAAAACTATAGTGAAATATATTATTTATATTAAATTAAACAAAATTTTAAAAAGTTGGTAAATTATTTACACAAGGATTTTGCAGTGATTTTGTTAATAAAATCTTAAAAAAGTAGATATAATATATAAAAAGTTATTGTTGAAAATCAATCACAAATTAATACATGAAAGAATGAAATATTCGCGTCTTTTTTTAGTGTATGGATGAATAAGTTAAACTCAGGCGAATATTTTTTTGGTGGGAAAAAAGGTGGTATTCTCCGTTCCCTCAAGGAGAAAACTCAATCGAATATTAAATCATAGCACTTAATAATTATTATATAGCTTCTAATTAGTTTACTAAATCTATGAATTTTTTTAGAAACTTGGTATAATTAAGCACATACTATTATGTACGTATTGAGCATAAAAGCTAGCTACATATGTTGAATTAACAAGTTCCTACCACCATTAAAAAAAAACAAATTTCTACCAACAAGACATTATTGCCTTTAATGTTCTAAACAGAAAAAGGAAAAATGCAACATATTCTATAGCTTACTATAATATATTGCAACTCAAACTCTTTTTTTTTTTTTTGAGGGATGCAACTCAAACTCTATATAAAGAAGAATTTGCAACTTCATATGCATTAGCTCTTCAAAAGTACACTTCTCCTTTTCAAGTCTTCATTCCAACATATTTTACCTTTCAAAAACTTCTCAAGCAATCAAACAAAAAAATGCATATTGCAAGATTGCCAAAGATGCTAATCCAAGCCAAGGGATTGAAGAAACATCGATCATCAGCGTCAGATTTAGGGAGCGACGTTCCAAAGGGTCACTTAGCAGTTTATGTTGGAGATGTTGACAGTATGAGTCGGTTCGTTATCCCTATAGTTTACCTGAATCACCCTTCGTTCCAAGGTCTATTGAGGAAAGCCGAAGAGGAGTTCGGGTTTGAGCATCCCATGGGAGGCCTTACACTTCCTTGTAGTGCACAAGATTTCCTTTCTCTTATTTCGCAATTGAGTGGATCTTGATGGATTTCGCGAAATTAACGGTGATGTGGTTGTTGGTTTTTCAATACTCTTTCTATTTTTTATAAGAGGAATAAACCAAATTACAATAGGAGGAGTAAGTTTCCGATTATTACCTCGAATTTAAGAAGTAAGTATTATAGTTCTTATATGACCTCATATCCATTGTCTCAAGTTGCCAATTTTAATAAGGTATTGGTCATATTATATGTGCTCTCTTTTGTCCTTGACAAGGGTCATTTTCGAGTTAAAATTTTATTAATTAAGAGTATCCATTTTATAAATTTTTAGGTGAAAAATTATTATTATTATTGGGTAAAAATGTATAATTGCTATATATTGAGAATTGAATATTGTTGATCAATTTTTTTTAATCATATTTCTTTAAATTTTCGTTTAAAAGGAGGCATGTAAAGGTTAAAAAAAAGAAGTAAAGAAATAACAAAAAAAAAAAGAAAAAGAAAATCACACTTGTAATTGAATTGAAATACTATGGGGCAATTAAAAAATTTTCTCATCAGAAAGAGGGTTATTTACTTATTTAGATCAAGCACTTATTATATTCACCACGTGGATTTAATTATATAGCACTATGTTTCTCAACAAAATAATATAGTACCACGTAAGTACTACGTACCAATTAACATGTGCTTAATACAATTAATTAAGGGATTTACATGCTTGCAACTTGCAAGTTTGTCAAACATAACATCTCGATGAAATAAATTAAAATTTCTGAACTACTCACAATTTAATTACGGATAGTACGTGGATTAAAAAAATGTTATCAATTATTGATCGATGAAATTATAAGGTGAGGGGAAAGGTGAGAAAAAAAAATTAAAAATGAGAATTTTGTAATTAAGAAAACCAAAGTGATTGAATTTACATGAGGTGTTGTTTTATAAAATTATAGTAGGAAGAAAAAATCAATTATTTTATTTGTTAGTATTTTCTATGGGACAAATAATGTCTCTTTCATTGTCGATCTATTCTGTTTTTGGATGCTATTGCACTAAAGAATATTCCATAGAAAAAAATCGAAAAAACAAAAATAAATAAATAAAATGTAACAAAAAAATTTCTAAAGCATGCTTGTAATCTCTGTCCTAATGACATCGATCATATGTTTAAAAACGACACAAAAATATGCAAAACAATAAGAGGTTTGATTTGTCCGGGTGGCCTAGTGTTAGGAGGCATGGAGGTGTCAGAAGGTCCGAGATTTATTGTTTTCACCCTTCACTTGGGTGAAAAATCAAATCTCATTGTCCTTCTTTCATTGGGTCGAGCCGATCAGAGAAAGTCGGTTTATTTGATCTGTGAGCTTTGATGATTAAGAAAAAAGTCAAGGGTTTGTTTATAGCGTGAATATAATTAATACACATGCCATGTTTACTATATATATATTTTAATATCGACTAGATGTCTGTTGTTTGGTATATCAGTTTGATATTAGAGTACGTGATATCGAAGCTATTCAAATTAAAACGACTTGAGAAGATCACATGATAAGTGCATTAATGTTTTTCAGATACATATATGTTTTCGTTGTGGATAAATATATCTCACATCTGAAATCCATATAAAAAAATATTTAGTATATATAAACTTGGATTACTCATTTTATTGTGGCTTAGTTTTAGGATGAAACACCCACATGCTTATGTGATAGGTCCATATAGCGATGTACATACGTATTCGGCACGTCTTCAATCTACCTATTTACCGGTCTTGAACTTTATTCAGTTTGAATCAAATCCATTAGCTATATATAAGCCTAGCTAGCTAAGACGATGCATGCAATTGTAACTCCGGATGTTTGTTTAGTTTCATGGTGAGCTAGGTAAATTTCCATTTTTTCGGTGAAGGACGTTTTTATTCGAACCGAAAACTTTTAAATACTACTACTTTTGAAGGTTTAACTGTTTAATTAGATGTTCGAATATTCTAGATAGTTTTTCTATTTTACGGGCCGCCTTTTTATTTATATATTAAACATCGATACATGAAAAATGTGATCGAAAACTAAATATATAAAACTTGTCCTTCTGATAAATCCTTTTTGATACAGCTGGTTTTAAGAATACATAGATGTAGAGACTAAGGGAGGGTCTACACCCACATGCATGCATATGCACGATGAGCTTTTTGTGACATATATGAATGAAACAAGAGCTTAGTACTATTCTTATTAACTTTTGTTGGCCATGAGTAATACTATTGGAAGAAGTGGTGATAGATTAAACCCTAGCTAGCTATTTTGTAGGGCTGAGTAATTGGATAGATATGATCCGATACGGTCTGATATATCGAATATTCGGTATTTTTTCCTTAAAATCTCGATATATTTCCGATCTGTTAATGGTTAGATATCCAATAAAAAAATATCTGTTTGGATACCGGATATCCGAACTATCCGTTTTGAAAAATATTTTTACTATTTTGTATTTGAGCCCAATTTATATACCAGATTCGATCCGGTTAAATTGTAAAAGAAATTTTACATGGTAGAGAGAATCGAATCCTTGATTATTTGAAATTTTACAAAAAAAAACTCCTTAAAAAATCCAAAAATCTATGTTACTTGTATTTATGCGCACTTTCCAAAAACATAGTATAGTATTGGATATCTAGTTACCTCAAAACCATAATATGTATTCGATCCGATGACCTGGAAAAAATCCAAATTGAATCGGGTACAAATATAAATTTTGTGATCTATTCTGATTCGAACTTTATCGGATCGATCTGATCGACAAGGATATTAATTGGGATCGATCTTTTGAGCTTTATATTTTTATGTGAACTTAGTTTTCACATCATTTATTAGGTTGTCTTTGATAAATGACAAACCCTAGCTAGCAAGCTAGTTCGCATTCGATGGCGACTATAGATAAGATAGATGGTTGAGAGCTTGAGACCTAGTTTAGTTCTAACATGCCGTACATACATGATACATGCAAGTAACGAATAAGTACTAGTAATAGTATATAGTATACATATATTATAACTTACATTTTTTCACCTTATATTAAGAAACTTACATTTGATGTGATTGCTTTTGTTTTTGAGTCTATCGTAAATACCTACTTATTCAAAATAAGTGTGAATTGTTAGTGCACAAAAATTCTGTGTTCAGTATACTAATTGAACGCTTCTCTTTCTCATCCGTTCCAACTGATTCTCATAACATGTAACCAGCAAATTAATAGACACATCGAATGAACGTCGAGGAATAACAAGAAAACTAAAGATTCAGCGAGTATAAACCCTTGTGAACAATCAATCTAAGCGAATATTAGCCTGTTCAAGATCTCAATAGGTGTTTTCCATAGCATGAGTGAGTTTGAGTCTATGAAAGATGGAGAGTCAGGGGATGAAATTTCTTTTAATTAGGGCCGAAAATTCTATCCTCCTGGACTAGCCAACTGCCTTAAAGTTAGCCCAAACAATGAATATTCTAACCCCTTCTCCTGGTAAATTCTATCTTTAATGAAAGATAAAATCTTCGGGCTTTCATGTATTGTAAATAACTAATGCTTTTTATATTTGTCTAGGGGTCGGGCTATCTCTCGTTTAATTACTACTTAACCCGCTTTCTTTTGGTAATAAAATGGGCTAAAAGTTCGGAGAATGTTGTCTCTCCTTCGATAAAAAAATATAGTATAGTGTAATATATTTCTCAAAGACATCCTATTTATGGCTTCTTTTCCAATTGAAGGCTAGGTATGGTTAGCTTCTTAGGTTTACGTATATTATATAGGAGTACAATATATTTCATTTAATTGTTGATCAGCTGATCGTTACTTTTCGTTAAACAAGGCTGACCCATGTTTAAAGTACTCTTTCCATTTGGTAATTGATGTTGGATCAACAAACGTGACAATGTGTCTCTATACTTGGTCATTATTGAAGATCTTGTCACCCATCTATTTTGTGTTGGTTGAAAAAATAGATTGTACACAAATCAATACAAAAATGACTTAGAAAAAACATATGGTTTAAAAACCATTCAAGTTACGATCTTGTGATATACTCGCTCGGATAAGAAATAAGTGTCGTTTTAGCACTTAACAAAAGTTTTAAGAAAAACGTTAATTAAACTCAAAATTTTAAATTTTTTCTCAATTTTATCACATTTTAAATATTCACAATTTATTTGTACGAATGAATGAAGAGCATTGGTCAAATAAAACAAATCTCAATAACATTTTTCATATCTCACTCATAATTAATTGTATATAAAATCTAAAACGACACATTATTTCTAATCGGAGTATTTAGTATGGTTCATCGTTGCACAATACATAATGAAGTCATGAACCATTTTCCTATGCATAGTGAAAGTTCAATCTCAAGAAAATGTCTCATGCCAAAAAGAATTTTGTGGTAAGGACTTCTTTAGGGATGGATTTTTGTGTAGGGCCAAGATAGGCAACTAGCTAGCCCAAGAAAGGCCCATCTTTGGGCCAGTTTGGCCCATATCCAATCAAACTGAATCTCGTTTCACTACTATTAATCACATATAGTTACAAAGCGATGAAAATGGGTCAGATAATAGGTAGGTTGATCACTTTGGTCACCCGGTCCGTAAGATTAGTCGTTTCACTCGACTCGCATGCTATCCGCAAAACTCATTACATGCATATATCCTATCCACTCTCATTCGTCGAGTTTCTGGGTGGTTCGAGTAAAATAAACGGATGAGTTATTTCTTGAATATTCCGAGTTGTTAGTCATTCATTCGGGTTCGGTGTTCGGGTAGATCGGGCATCTGTGGATGATTGCAATCCCTATCTATATACTAGTATTCAACCCACTCTCATTTGTCGGGTATTCAGATGGGTCGGAAAAAATAAACAGATGGTTTATTTCTTGTACGTTCCGAGTTGTTAGTCATTTATTCGGGTTCGGTGTTCGGGTGGATTGGACATCTATGTATGATTTCAATCCCTAAAATCATATAGTATTTCTAACACCCTTCTTCTGTCATTAGTGAGCTATTGTTTGCCCATTTCTCCAATGACACAGTACACGTACAAGCCATTCTCAATGAAAAATAATGGAAAAATGGGGCATTCCGAGAATCGAACTCGGGACCTCTCGCACCCAAAGCGAGAATCATACCACTAGACCAAATGCCCTTGTTGATTATAACCTAAGAAGTTAAATTGTATTGACAAATATAAACTCAAAATAACTCGCCCATAGCTCAGATAAATTTTAGCATGTCCATGATTAATTAGCAGGCAACTAATTTTGTAGCTCTAGATAAATTAAGCTAAGCTAAAACTATTATTAATTTGTTCGCCCAAAAAGCTAACTATTTTTTAGCTATAGAATAATATGTTTTTTAATATATAAATGGTCTAGAATAATATGCTAAGTTTAAATAAAACTGTTATTTATTCCAATTAAGATACGTATATCCATTTTAAAAGGGAATTTTAGCCAAGCTTATATAGAGAGGATAGCAAACATTTGTTGAATTCTATGAACACATTTGCAAAGTGTTAGGAGAGAATATAGACTTTAAGATTGAAGAAATAATTTTAGTTCAAGAGGTTTACTTGTGTTACATGTAAAAATATAAGTATATATATGTATGTCGGAGACGGGTTGAGTTACACTGGAGTTTAATAAAAACTCTATCGATGTATTTGGATAAATCTCAACCATTCAAATATAATTTAATGGTCGGATTTAGTTATTTTCTCTCCATATCAAATAATATTTTTTTTATATGTTTTTCTTAGAGTTCACTAATTTACAATGGTATTTTATCTATAAAGTTTCTTATAAACTTTACCAGAATAAGACCGATTCGAGACTCTGACTTGTTAAGGAGAAAGACTCGAAATGCGATATAACTCGAAATATAGATAGAGTTTAGATTTTCTAAAATAAACAAATACATTTTAGAAAAATTAACTAAAATATGGGCTGATGATATAGGGAGTAAAATTGATCCAACCTTTAAATTATAAGACGGAAAAGATTTTTCCAAATCCACCAATGAATTTTTTATTAAATTCTACCATAACTTCATTAAATATAGACAAAATGAAATTGAGATAAGCTACAAAATTATGTTAAGCTACAAAAACAAAATTATGGGATGCTTATACAATTAAGGAGGGAATAAGATTAGGCACAAGGTTTTGACACTTTGGTGCACATTCTTTAAATTCGTTGCCATCGATTTAAAAAGGTTTGCCCAGCCTACTTTTATTCTGTATGTACGTAATCTTTAATTTTTACTATTTTCTTTGGTCAAAAGAATATTAAAAAAGGTCTTTTGTACTTTCTGGTTGTGGATTACAATAATTGTTTGTGTGCTTAATTACTACACTTATAGAATGAAAGTGAAATTTATTTTGAAACAAAAATTATAAATGGCGTTCGTGATTATTGTATATTTTTCAATTTTAATTAACCAATATAGTTGGTAGATGATAACATTTGTGACTATTAAGTCATGAGATTGTGAATTCCCTTTGCTTGTTGTAATGACTTAAGGTTTAATTTGGTGTTTTGAAATTAATATGAGATGTAGTTGAAGTTGAAACTTATTTATTAGGCTAAATTCAAAACTTTCTTTTTGTAGATAATTTTTTTAAATTCCGTTAAAATTGATCAATAAATTTTTTTTTATAATTTATGGGTAATATATGGAAAAGTTTTTCATAAGTCCATATAAAGTTGGAGAATATAGTCTATATTTTGGATAAAATTTCAACTAACTTTAACTCTATTAAGCTTCGATAAACTTACACCAACTACACGTGTAGAACAAAAGATTATTTGTTTACATAAACTTCGTTAAGTTAAACATAAGCTTCACCGAACAATCCCTACTCACAATAGTTATAGTAAGAATTATTTCCAACGAACAATATCCCTAATCATAATAATTGGAGGGAGAAGATTCGAGTGGTAGGCAGCTAGACAGTTGAATAGACCGGTCCACGGGGACCTTGAGGCTTCGGCGCTATGTTTTGGTTTTATGTTTTATGTCTCGGTTTGTGTTTTTTTTCCTCGTCTTTGCGTTTGTTTGCCTTGTTTGTTTTATGTGCCCTGTGATCCCGTCAGGTCTTTTGGGCGCTCTTCTTCTACATTAAGTCAGAGGTGCCCCTATCTTAATTCCCATATTTTTCGTAAGAGAAGTTTCACTGTGTAATTGTTGTTATTGTGAGCCAAAATAAAGAGGATAAATCTAGTTCGAATTTGAGATAGAATTTATTCAACGTTTCACATCAAACATCTAAGACTAGTTTCTAGAAGTCGAGTGATTTAGCAATAGCATCTTGTCACACTCTTAATGTTTCTATCATCCAATTGCATGTTCTTTCATTAAGTCTCCATCATTCTATTAAAATATAGATTATATCGTTTGAAAGTGAATGAAATACATATTCAGTTTACATCATCTCCATTTTTGTCAGTTTCGTGAATCTAGATTTTTTTTTACTACTAATGATAATATTCCTGAAACAATTTATCTTAAAATGTGTAAAAATTAGTTTAAATCAATTATTTTTACGTATTTTAATATAAAATAGTAATGTTTTTTTGTAAAAGAAAAATTACATTGGTGAATGACTGAATGGTGATTAATTAAGCGTGACTATAATAATTTAACATAGGACGAATATTTTAATTTAAATTTTATTAAAAACATCAATATTTACAGCTACTGTGATACAAACTTACCTATTAAAACCTAATCACTCTCCAAATTAATCTCCCTAATCACTCTCTTCCGCCCCCCTTAAATAACCAAGCGGCGGTGTACACTGTTCTGCCAGCGAGAGCAATAAATTAAGCAAAAGAAAAAGGAAAAAAAGTCCCTACCCTAGGTCGGACCGGGTTGAAACTCCGGTTCGCATTTACAGGGTTCCGGACCGGGCTCGTGAAAGCGGAGCGCGGTGACTCGGCGGAGATTTTCTAAAAAGACAAAAAAAAAAGTCCCTACCCTAAACACGAACCGGGTTCAAGCCAATCAAGAAACACCGGAGCCCAATAGAAGCATCTGAGAAGACTCGTCGGGTCGAAAATCCGGTTCGCATTTACCGGGCTTGGTGAACCGGATCGGGCTCGTGAAACCGGAGCGAGCGGCGGTGACTCGGCGGAGAGTTTCCAAGAAAACGGCGTCGTCGCAAGGGATGGAGACTGGGCCGTCGACGTGGCCGAAGCCGTACTCCTCCTCGGCTTCCGCGAGAAGCCTCTGAAAGGCCGGGTGGCTCAGGTGCGACGCGCGCACCACGAATCTCCTGCGCTCGCGCCCCACGATGACCGCCACGTGTCCCGGAGGCACATCCGGCGGTGCTGATTGGGATCTCCCTCGCCACCGCATGACGAGCTCGCGGAGCTTCGCAATGCGGCGGATTGCGCCACCCTTTTTCCCCATTTTTGTGGAATGAAAATGAAATTCTCTCTTTTCTTGTTGAGCACCGGGGAGGCACCGTGGAGAAGTTCGCTTTGAAGGTTTTAAATTGTATGGGTCGGTAGGTTGCCCCTGGAGTTGGGAATAATTACGTCTAAGCCATTTCGAGTGCTAAAGGAGAGTTTTTTTTTAAAATTTAAAAACAATAGTATTAGAATATTGATTTTTATATAATGCGATACTTAATTTTCCTCAAAAAAAAGAGAGATTAAGATACTTAATTCAGAAACTAAACAGTAGAAATAATAATAAATCATGTAAAAATATCTTGAAAATCCTAAAATATCAATTCTTTCTATTTAAAAGTTCTTTAATAATTTGTTTTTAGAATTTTCAAATGGAAAGATTTGATAAGTTGTTGGGTAAATATATTCTTCTTTTTAAGTTGAATTCGATTGGGTTTGTGGATCATTTCAAAGATCTCACATCTCTTAAAAAATCTTTTTTAAGAGATGTGAGATCTTAAAAAAGGTGTATCCTTAGTTTAGCTATTATGAGTAAGTGCTTATTAGAAGTATTAATTTTTATAAGAAAGAATTCTGAAATTACCTTTAGATACATTAACATTAATCATCTTCTCCGCGGTAAATGGTTATTTCACTTATTTGGTATCAGATTGACACCAACAGGATTTTATAGAAAATGGATACACTCGTAACAGTCCATTCAAAATTATACACTCCATTCAAAATGATTCCATAAGAATTTATCAAATAACCATTCATTATGACAAGAGAGTACAAGAGCTCAAACAAAATTGAGTTTCAATCTCAAGTTCTCAACACAAGAATTATTGTTTGTCTAACCGATTAGAATCAGAAATGTTACTGAAATAATCGCAAAATGCATCAAGAATCTCACATCAAAAGTAAAAACATCCACGGTGCATCTCCTCCAAATAGCCCCATCAATGGTGAGATTTAGCTTTCATCTACAAGAATGAAGAAAGCAAACCAATCAATCAGAATTCGAAATTAATTCAATTTACATGTTTCCATAGCGACAAGGAAAAAAAGAACTTCTAAGAACAAGTTCAGATATAACATCTGAATAGGGATGCATACTGAAAACAGCTTCTCAAAACTTGTTAACACACTATTTCCACAGGGTTAAGGATTACTTCCATTGATTATATTGTAAATCCTTACTTTGAATAAACACATGAAATCCTAATTATCCCCTGCTCACCGATCTCCGATCTCTTAGAAAAGGAAATGTGTATGCAGAAAGCCAAGAAAAAGTTTATCATTCATTCTAATATTCATACTAAGCATATAAATTCCATAAGAGCCTGAAAATGAAACTTCATTGTAGAAACACAGGAACATAACAGATCACTCAGATACATTATACAAAAAAAAAACATGATAAACTAGGAGAAGAGTGATAGATCAGCTGAACTAGTTAGCATAGCAAGAAGTGAATTGTAATTCAGAAATTTTGAGGTCAAAGATATCATTACAGATTCAATCTGAACAAATTCAGCAAGTGATCAACCTTCAAAGATAGAAAACAACAGCATCGGTATAAGAAAGTGCCAAATTAAAGGTAGATTGTCCAAAGCTCAACTAAGAGAAGAAATCCAAGAGAGATTCATCCTTCGTTCTCATGTTCATACTAAACATACAATTCCATAAGAGCCTGAAAATGGATTTTTTCTACAGAAATACAAGAACATCACGAATCACTCCGATACATTATAGATTACATGACAAACGAGGAGAAGAGTGATAGATCAGCTGAACTAGTTACCAAATAAGCAAAAAATGTGAGTGCTGAACTGTAATTCTGAAATTTTGAGGTCAAGGATATCATTACAGATTCAATTTAAACAAATTCAGTAATCAACTTTGGTAGACAGAAATCTAATGAATAAACACCAGCATCAGTACAAGAAATGTCAAATTGAAGATCAATTGTCCAAAGCTCAACTGAGAGAAGAAAGGCAAGAAAACGTTCATCTTTCATTCTCATGTTCGTACTAAACATACAATTCCATAACAGTCCGAAAATGGAACTATTTCTACAGAAATACAAGAACATCACAAATCACTCAGATACATTATACATAACATGACAAACGAGGAGAAGAGTGATAGATCAGCTAAACTAGTTAGCAAATAAGCGAAAATAGCGAGTACTGAATTGTACTTCGGAAGTTTTGAGGACAAATATATCATTACAGATTCAATCTTAACAAATTCAGTAAGTGATCAACCTTCGAAGATAGAAATATAGTATACAGCACCAGCATTTATAAAAGAAAGTGCCAAATTAAAAGTCAATTGTCCAAAGCTTAACTAAGAGAGTAAAGCTAAGTGAAAGTTCATCTTTCATTCTCATGTTCATACTAAACATACAAATCAATTAGAGCCTGAAAATGGAAGTTTTTCTACAGAAATACAAGAACATCACAAATCCGTCAGATACATCATTATAATTTATACATAACATGACAATCTAGGAGAAGAACGATAGATCAGCTGAAATAGTTAGCACATAAGCATAATAGCGAGTACTGAATTGTACTTCAGAAATTTTGAGGTCAAAGATATCATTACAGATTCAATCTAAACAAATTCAGCAAGTGATCAAGTTTCGTAGATAGAAATCTATGAATAAAACACAGCATCAGTATAAGAAGTGCCAAATTAGGTCAATTGTCCAAAAGCTCAACCAATTCTTCAAATCCGGAGCAAAACTAGGTCAAATTCGCACACAGATTACGCTAGCAATTGAGAGATTTATGTACCTTGAGATACTTAAGCTTCATGTTGCCATAGACAACACCAAAAGCGAAAGCCGAAGCGCGAGCAACCTGCAATTTCACAAATTAGACATTCAAATTTGACTTAATCATAATTTCTGAGAGAAAAATCGAATGGGAGGAGGCAGATGTGAACTTCCGATAATGAAATGCGAAATTAATTACCAAAGCGAGTTGGCTGACACCGGAATACGGACCAGGTGGTGGCGCCATTTGAGATTCTTTCTCCGACCACGCAATTAGGCGAAGAAGAAGAAGATTCAGAGAACGTGGAAGGTGAAAAACGGATTAATCGCTGCTTGAGAGATTACTGATTAGTCAATGGTCGGCCATTGTTGTCCATTGCCAATATAGCACAGCAGCCCTAAGGTTTGGCTTGCGTGAGAAAAAAGATCCAGTATTGGGCTAGAAATTCTGGATTATACTAAGTGTTCGGATGGGCTTTGTACAAGAACGTTTAATGGGCCTACGAAAAAGTCCATGAATAAATAGATGCAAAAAAATATTGTGTGCATTTAATAATAACTATAAGTTTTTTTTTGTCAAAATCAACCGTTTAAAACAAGTTTTTTTTAAATGATTTTAAAGTAAAAAATTTAATTATAAGATATACCCAATTTCAACCTCCTTAAGTTATTTTCCGATAATATTTTATTTAAGTTAGACCAAAATCTATTTATAAAACAACTACATGCAACTCTACTCTGTCAGTGCATGCAACCGTGCTTTGAAATGAGGTTGAGAAAGTTTTAACATAAATGCTAAATTTTTGTAAGTAGGACTTTTTTGCTATATAATCAACAACTTAATTTGCTTGCTATTCTAGTGACATGTTATTTTCTCATTAAAACCTTTTCAAAGTTACCATTATATTATTATGTTTTTTTTTTGAAGTACAATAAGGGTCAAATTATCAACTTCTATTTGGATTTTAAATTTTATCTTTTTTAACTACTTATCACATAACTTTTTTTTTGAAGGAACTTATCACATAACTATATATGCTTGTATTAATGCGATATTTTACGTTTTTTTGTCGAAGGAGAGTTGACACTCTCCGTGTCATCAATGGAGAAAATTTATTAATATAGCTCGATCCATATAACACCCTCAGACGAGTCAAAAGCTAACGACGTAAGAAAGTATGCGACAAAGTTTGCCTCTCTAAAATTGTTCATAAATGTATAGTTCTCTTCAAATAAAGCCTTGACATTGAGAAACTAGGTTGAATAAGGGGTGATAACGATCCATGGATTTACTTAGAAATAAAACACAGCATGTGAGTCTAATTTTAACAAACTCTCTTGTAATGGTTTCCTAAATTAACTGAAACCCTTGCAACGCGCCCCAAAGCTTGGCCATTCAAACAATACACATAACAATATAATGGACATTATCATCCTTCCACTGCCAGTATAAATCTCTAATAACTCCTATTATCGCGGTGTTGTCTTGCCTAACCAAGCCATGTCTTCAACTCATCAACACACTTTTTCAATTTACCAATCACTCATCCCTCGTTATTGTGATCGCTAGGATTCTTCCAAACATTCTTAATCAAAATTTGGAAACCTTTGGTTTGCAACCACATGGCCTCAAAACGAAATGATTTATGTTCCTTCCACTCTTCCGGTTCACCCTCCTCCACTTGAAAGCATTCCATAAGAATTGGTAAGTGGTTTGAGCCTTCTCTATCTAAATATCGAATACACCCTCTCGGGAAGCGCTCAAACCAACTCTCACTTGTGAAACCTAACCCAACCTTTCTTGTGTGAACCCCTCCCTCGCATGACCGTTATCCCAAGTGTATTCCGTCTTAGAGAAAGGAAGCTCATGCGAACCACATTGATACAAATCATTCTTAAAATCCATCATAAGAGGCCAATTTGGCACCACCCCACCCTATTTGTCTCCCATGTTCAAAACCTGATTAAAGTCATCGATACAAAGCCAATCATCATGTTCGTTCTCCTCTAGCCTCTTAAGAAGACTCCACGAGTGTTGTTTATCATCCTTTCGAGGACATCCATAAAAGACGGTAATTCGCCATGGACCTCCACCCTCCTTTAACTCGACACTAGCATCAATATGGTGACTAGTGTAGGATTGATCCATCAATATGGGACAACTCTAAGAGGGTCAAGAGTGGAACTAACCGAACTGAGGTTCTTGTGAGTTGGGAACCTCCGGTGGCTGGTTTTGTTAAAATCAATTTAGATGGTTCAAGGGATAGCAATGGGCGTACCACGGTTGCGGGCGTCATCCGCGATTCTGATGGCAATTGGAATTGCGGGTTTGTGCACAATATTGGTCAGTGCACCGTTCCCATGGAGGAACTTTAGGGTATTATTGATGGCCTTGAACTTGCTTGGTCCCGTGGCTATAGACGGATCATGTTCAAAGCCGACTCTAGCCTCGCTGTCAGCCTAATCAAGAATGGCGTCAACTCTTCTGACCCCCTCTCTAGCTTGGTTTCTAGGTGTCGAGCTCACCTTAGTCGGCCTTGGGAGGTCTGACTCACTCACGTCTTCAGGGAAGCGAACATGGTCATCGACTCCCTCACCAAACTTGCGTTTGAGTTTCCTATTGGTTTTCATGTTCTTTTGGATGCTCCTCCTTGTACCTTTCGTATTTTGTTTGAGGATGTTGCGGGGCGGGCCACCCCGCGCATTCAGAACTCTTAATGCCTATTTTATTTAAGTTTGGGGTTTTCCCCTTTTTTCTGATAAAAAAAATTATAATTATAATTCTAATGAAAAAAAGAAGGTAAATTTCGAATGGTGACCACGAGATTTTGCGTTTTCTACGAAGTACACACATTTTTAGGTTAAATTAATTATGATAATTTAATACAAAACTAAATCACTATGTAAATAATTTTATAGTTTTATAAATTAAATTCAAATTTTAGTTTATTTCTAGTTTTCATATGCACAAATAAAATTGTGGTTTAACATGATAAATGTATTTGGACTTTCCCACTCCATGAAAATAGAAGAAACATAATTTACATTTTTATTTATTTTTAATTTCAATTGTAATCAATGCAGTAATTAGATTTTTCAATTGATCCAAACGGAGGAAAAACGGAGAAATTAAAATTACATTTGGTTACAACTTGGACTTGTCAAAATTTCGTCGTTACCATACGGAATTATATAAAAATGTGTGTACCACGTAGAAAATACTATAAGAGGAGGTCACCATATAAAATTTCCCAAAAAAGAAAAGTCATTCTCCCGTTCTAACTTCCCGAAGCTACTTCTACACTCAAATTTACGCTCCAAAAGACCAAAACCCTCAATCCGGCTATAGTTCTCTCCTCGGAGGATAATGGCGTCGTATGTAGCACTGTCCGCTACCTCAGTGATCCGTTCTATTCTTCGAAGATGTGCAGCACATGAGGTCAGATAGATCTTACTCCTCCTTTGTTTGTTGACATATACTGTAATCCTATGAATGATTTTTGGAGACGAATAGAGCACACTAGAGATTTAGGAACTAATCCTGCAAATTTGGAGACGAATAAATCACACTCTAGGCTCAACAACATACAAATTAACCCCAAAACCCTAGAAAATAATTGACAAACAAAATCTTAGTGCAATCATCGATCAATAAAGAGAGTGACTCTTTGTTTTACAATTGTAAATATCAGGTTACTGTCAGTAGAGTGTTTCAAAACAGAAGTGAGAAGTCTGCAAATGACTATGTGACCAGGGCATTATCTTCCAATGCTACATTTCCAATTGTAAGCTTGTTTTTGAAATTATCTTTCCTCAAGCCTTTGTTTCATTAGATATTTGGAAAGAGGACAATTGTTTTGCTCCTTTACTGATTAGAGTTTTTATCTATGTCATGCATATTGCAGCTGCTATGGAAATAAAGTCAAGATTGGTGTCAAACTTGAAGCATTTATATTCTTCGATGAATGCAAAGGTTAGATTGACATCATAATTTAGCTTAGATAATATAGTGCTTATAGTTCCATTTTTTGGTCAATAATCTAATTGTTTATGTAAGTAGATGAAGAGTATCTTATGGGGATGTCCTTTGAAACTAGAATTTATTGTCAATTTATTGCACTTTATTCGTTCTTAATACTCTTTCGCTGAATGCAAAGGTCATATATAAATTATATAAATGCAGTGGTTCACTCCGGTTTTTGGCTAGCTTTTTGTTGTTGTCATTGCCTCTCATTCTCATTGTTTTTATGTTGTATGTGTAATTATTCCTGGTGCAAAATAACTTAATAGGTTTGGTGATTGAATATTTCTAATGTATAAGTTTGAAATTAGGGATTTGCTTTGAATGGTGGCTTTGCTGTGAGATTTTGGATCATTTCTCATTCATGTATCCCATTCCACGAATGTGTCGAAGACTGGAAGTGACATTTACATCAACATGACTGCAAATGAGAATCTTGGCTCGATCCAGTCATCAACCTAAATGTAAGTTGAATGATGTTTTTGACTTTATATTTTCTTTTCAATCATTGATGTCATTGAGATTGATTTTTGTTATTTTTTTTCTCTTTTAATTTTAAATACCAAGGAATCCTAAAATTTAGGACATGATATTGATGTTACTTTTGGAATTATCTCTTTATTCATCCATTGACACAATACCAATTAGTAAAAGGAAATACTTGGTATTAGTCCCATTTGGATTGATTCTTCAATTTTGAGAGTTTTTTGCCTCTTACAAATCCTACTGCTATTAGAGTGGGACATATCTTAATAATCTGGGGGAAAACACTATAGTTTCTTAAAGTGTGGAGCGACGACGAGCGTCAATCCAAACCGAAGTGAAAGTCCGGGGGTGATCAAGACAAAGGCCAACGTTGGGAGAGGAAACCCTTGAGTTACTTCCTTTGCGAGGAGAATCACCTTATGCGGGATTGCCCATCCCGAGGTAAGCTCAACACTATCTTATCCTCAAGGGACGAGGAGGTCGAGCGAGGGGCGCTGCGACTAGGAAGATAGCTCTGCGAGCCAACAAGGGAGGCGACAAGGGGATGTCGCACTGGACAAGGGGGCGATCCAACCAAGATCATGTCAAGATCGAAGGAGAAGCGTCCTCACTTGAGGAACAAGGACGAAGTATGCTTAGACTTGGTACGATACGGATGTGCTCAAGACTGAGGGAGGAGGATCCAACATCCAAGGCGGAGCCATGACATGGATTCCTTAATTATTTTTTTAGATTCCCCTTTCCACTTTAACACCTATCATCATTTTTTACTTATTTTATAATGAAAAGAAATTTTTAGTTGGTGTCTTTTGTTTTTCAAAAATATTCCAAATAGGGTTATCTTTCAATTTCAAAAAAAAAAAGGGTATAAGAAAATTTTAATGTCAAAATTATTAAAATAAGGTTATTCTTATGAGGTACTTATGCACTTCATTCCTTAAAAAAAATTATTAGCCATAAGTTCGTTAATTAAATGTCAAATTTTTTAGAATAGTTAAAAATTAAATCGGTAAGAATACCAAACTTTACATTAAATCGGTAAGTATTATTATATAACATTCATTGGTAAGAAAAGAGATGTATTATTTTTTATGTATAATTCAAACCGCGCGTTGCAAGTTGCAACTTGCAAGTGATCTAATTTCCCCGTCTTCTAAAATTCCACCGTCTTCTCGAGCTTCCCGAGCTCCTAAACCCTCGAATCCATCCTACCATCTCCGATTGTTCTAGAGATAATGGCGTCCCTCTGTGTTGCCCGTCGTCTGTCCGCGAGCTCACTGTTGCGCTCCCTCCTGCGAAGAATCTATCGAGCTGATGAGGTCAGTGCAATGTTTATTTACATATACTAAATCACACTTTAGAGCTAGGAACTAATTCTGCAATTTTGGAGACGAATAAGAATGCAAACCACACCAAATCACACTTTAGGCTCAACAACATAAAAACTAACCCCCAAAACCCTAGAAAATAGTTGACAAACAAAATCTCAGTACAATAATCGATAATGATTGCAAAGCATATACATGTTGACTTGATAGATGTAGTCGATGACTCTTTCTTAGTTGAGATGAAGTACATATCAACAACAATTTATTAGAAGAAATAGGCAAACTAGACTCTGAAACAAGACGATGCAGGAATCATTCATATGGATGTGAAAAACAATGGTGCTAACAATGTAATGTAGCACGTCCAATTAAAGATCGAGAGAAGGATGACAAATTGCTTCATTTGAACAATCAATTGTTGAACTCAAGAAGGTCACCGACCAAGTATGATACAATTACTTTTGAAAGAAGGTCACCATATAACCTAAGAAGTAGATTAGTAGAAACCCCATGCCTCACTTGTCATTTGCCAAATGAATTTGGTCATATATAAATTATATAAATGCAGTTTTGCTTTCTTTTTTTTGTGGTCCTTTTTCTTTAGTTTTACAATTGTAAATATGCAGGTTATTGCCAGTAGAGTGTTTCAAAACAGAGGTGAGAAACTTCATTTTAGCGGTTGATAAGAAAGATGATTTTCATGTCATTGTTATAGGTCTTTGTAAACGATTTTTTGTGCTTTAATTAATGTTAAGAGAATAAACTGAATAATAAATATTAAAGAAAGTAATTAAGGGTCTTCTATTGTTGAAAACTCAATACATTAAAGAGGTATAATGGCTTAGGAGTAGAGATTGAAACTGTAGCACATTTTTTCTCTATTTAACGTTGTCTCTATTAATAAGAAAGACAAACAATAATTTTACGTAGAATTGATCTTCTCCTCTCAAAAGAAATCTACTCCTTTTTGTTCTAATATTTTTCTACAGAAATTTCTGCCGTCGTCTGTTGAAAGAGAACGAGATTCATGAATTTCACATACCAAAATTCAATCAAAATTGGATCAGAGGCGCCTCCAGATATCTGCAACTGAAGAAGCTAACTCACAACACTAAACTAGTGATGACATGCATTTACATAGTAGTTTTAGGTTAGTCTTAGTCTCTTTAAGTGGTTTATTTTGCATGTTTTGTCTAGTTTCTTAGCATCTTTAGTGTTCTTGTAAAATCGGAATCTACACACATATTATATTGGATTTAAGGTGTTTTTGGAGAACGGATGATGTTGTAAGTCGAGCCAAATTGATGGTGAAGTTGCCAAGGAAAAGCTGAAGCGAGAACCTAAATCAAGAAGAAGCTATGGTTGAAAATTGTGGATCATTGAAAGCCAACGGAAGAACATGGTCTAGGATGGGGAAACCGCGCCCACATTTTGGATTGTCTGGACCGCGCTTTGAGCTATAAAGAAGAACATAGTCCAGGACGGAAATCCGCGTCCGCGGTTTGCCAGGCCTGGACCGTGTTTTAACTCGTGTGCGAGATTTCTATCTTTAAGTCAAAATTATCTTATTTTCTTATTTTACTTGTACCCAAAACAAGTTTTCTAGTTTTTCAGTCTTTTGTTTGGGTTTGTGTAGCGGGTTCTAGATTTTTGCCAATTTACTTTTTGCTTGGAAGTAAAGTTGGAGATTGAAGACTCTTTTGGGATTTTGAGTTTGATTTGTTGGATCTTAATCAAGTTTGTATGTTTATTCAATCTGTTATGCTTATTCTCATTATTGATTTGATTTCTTTCTTCTCTACCCTTAATTCTAAGATTGGGTTGAACTCAACAATGTTAGGTAGACAAATATATTAAATTGCATAATTTGATGCTTGACGCTTTTGTTTGATACAATGTTATTTGTCATAGTAACTTTGTGAATTGGAACTTGTTAAAGTTTGAGACTCAAAGGTAATAACTTTGATAAGTAGTTAAGTAGGAAATTGAGACTGAAAGGTACTTTTTCCTACTGGAACTCTAGGATTTTAACCTGAGTTTTCTTTATTACGAAAGTGTTGAGATATCTCTTGTGGAATAACAATTGTCATAGAAATCTTGAGATTAGGTTGGCTTTACAAGTCACAAAAGTGGATGTTGAGTCAAGTTGATCTTAAATTCTAAGTGCTTAAAGGTCTAAATTTTAATTTGCAAGTCGCGAAAGTGGATGTTTGCTAATATTCAAAAGAATTTAATGGATACATTAGACAATTACCTTCAAACAAAGTCAAAACTAAGATTGTGCAATAATCTTTTAAAGTTTACCAAAGCATATTGTTGGGGGGATCTTGACCTTATAAGCTTTTCTCCCATTAAATTTCATCCTTATTTACTTGTTTTCTTGCTTATAGTTAGTTTAATAGCTAAAATCACACCTCCTTATTTTCTTATTTTACGATAAGCTACAATTAATACTCACGTACACTTGCGGGATAGAATTTAGCCTATCAACCAATGACGGTACAGGGCGAGCAGTGCATGAAGTGCCGAAGACGAAGGTTGGCGTTCGACAAAGTGATGGACTATTGATGGGAAATCGAGTGCGACGACGAATCTTAGCCATGGATGACGTTTGCTATGGCAACATCTAGAAATGACACGAGGGAGCGCAATAGAGGTGCCATCTCCAAATCCGGTGAGGACGAAGGGAGCGCACAAAGCAATGGAGGCCAAGACGCAGACGGGAGTAGCAGAGCATTCGGTGGAAACAACGTCGCTCATTGCCAAGGCATCGACGACGATCGTAGAATGGCGTCAACAACAACACGAGTCAAACCGTACTCGAGGAGATTTTTTTGGGGCATCCAAGCATAGAAAATTGACGAAGGAGGCTAACTCGACATGTCTAGATATGACCCTCAACGTAGGCGTGGTCATGTTAGGGGCGGCGAGGAGGGGCGGTCGCCATGGGCCCCCAAAATATAGAGGCCCCCAACAAAAAAAAAATACTAGTAAAAATAGGTCTATTAATGTTAAAAAAAATCCATTATTGATAAAAAAAAGGTTATTCATTATCTAATATAAAAAATAAATAAAAGTTGTATAGAAAAGCACATTTATTTGATGGGCTAAACAAGGTCCATTTATATGTTAATTCAAGGGGCCCCTAAATTTTATTTCGCCCTAAGGCCCCTGAAATAATTGAGTCGGGCCTGGGTCACATCGGCATGAACGACAGGGTCATATCAAGATTGAAGACGGTCACAAGATTGAAGACGAGTCTCAACGTGTTGAGGGGGCAAATGCCTACAAATCCATCGTTATGAGTCAAAGATGAGATCATCAAGAATCTAAGTTGGCAAAGTCACACGAGGAGGTCCTTCGTTTGAGATAGCTTTGGAAAAGGATGCAAGGGAAGACTCGTGAAGCCAAACAAGCTAACCCTTGTTGAGAGTGGTTCATAGATTGAGACGCCACCTGACATGAATCGAAGGGCACGAGCCGAGATTGAATAAGCAAGCAACTTGATCATCCCTAGGAATTGATGTGCGATTTAATGATATTAGGACGCCTCGATTAATTGCCACGGTTACTAGATTGAAATAGTTCATGAAGTATCGGCAAGAAGAGAGAGAGCACTTTGTTTCATACTTAGGAGTCAAGTTACGAAATCCTCGGGAAAAGGGCCGAAATGATGTCTAAAGACGTACTGCAAGGAATTGAATTCACAAATCATTGAGTTGACTTTTGACAAGTAGTCCAAGAGAAAAAGAAGTCGAAAAATTATGAGCCTTATATAGATGGAAAGCTGAGGAAATCATCTACACTTTGTCTTTTGGCATCGAAACCAGAAACGTACTCGAGCAAGGCCAGAATTACAAATCAAGTTGAGCATCCACATTGACACGACAATATCGCGTTGTTGTCTTGCAAGGGCTCGTTTAAAGGTTACGGTTTCCCAATCGAGACGATTCAGGAGGCGTTGGAAAGCTAAACGAACAAATTGCATCTTGTCTTCAGAATTGATATCCAGATTCATGCTTGAAGTAAACCAAACCTGAATGCAAACAAGATGCAGGAAAAAAAAGCAAGGTCTTACGAGAGGTTCACCTAACATTGTTGGGAATTGAATGTGATTGATTTGATTATTCCAAAAGCTTTTTGTTATGTTGGGAAGACTGTTATTATCTTTATTGGCCTTCTTGATCTCGTGGAGTCTGGTGCTGAGATTGCAGTCGCCATTGCTGGTGAAGTAAGTCAACTCATCGATGAATATGTGTTTATATACTTGTAAATATAGGGGATATGGGAGACTAATGCGTAATAGTATTTTTTTTGTAGAGAATAGGGTGGCTTTAATAGGTCGACCGATCTGACCTGTAATCGGGCTTGTAATACGGTTTATGTGTCGAGTCACATGTCGACATATTTGACCAAGTCAAATGACCCATTTGATCCATTGACCTGCTTGACCTTTTTGATATGTTTGGCTTAAGTATGAGTCATTTTAATTCGATTATATATCCTATTTAAACAAAAAAAAATGACCACTTACAAGTTACAACTAATCAAAAACTTTTAGGGTATAATATATATTTTTTTTTGCTAGAAGAAGAGATAGTACTCTCCGGCCCCTCAAGGGGGCGGGTATAATATATATTATTATAAAGAGCAAGTATTATTATACTATTATAAAAAATATATATATAAAAAGTAATACTATGGGTTATAGTTTTTATGGGTCGACCCGTAAACCGTATTCTCAATGATATTAACCCGTGATTGGGTCATTTGAGCTACCTAAGAGAGAGTTTTGAATATCTTAAGTTTCCCAAAGTGGGATATGTGGGTGAAGATTTAAGTGAAATTCGAGAGGGAATTTTACGAAAATTGAATTCAGTTATGTGACAAAAAAAATTGAACTTATGCTTATATGGCTTTGTATACTATTTTTTTTCTTATCAGGTTGGGCATACATGATTGGGCTAGACAAGTTGGCCGTGAAGATTACAAAGTTACCAGAATTTATTCGTACCTTGAAGAACCATTCCGACCCTATGAAATTGCAACTTATGATCGCTTCACAAAGTAAGCTCTTCTTTCATATAGATACACACATTGTCTTATAAAAACACATTTTAACAATGTACCTGAAGTCATGAAGCATTGAGTTCTTAGAGACCAACTGAAAAGTATAGAGTTGTGCTGCTTTCGAAACCTGAAGTCATGGAGCAACTCATATATTTTTGGTACAAGCTAATGCACCGGTGAAAAGATCGAGTGTTAGATTGAATAATTCTGCCCTACACTCCACATAATAATTCTTGTATAATATATAGTAGTAGTATTAGGGTGTTGTTATGGTTTTGTGGGTCGCTTTTTACCCTTATAAGCTACTTAAAATTGAAAAATTAAAAAATTAAAAAAATTTAAAAATTACCCTTATAAGCTACTTAACATTGAAAATTTTTAAGAAAATGTAAAAAAAAAATGTCAGAAGTGGGATTTGAACCCACGCCCTCTTACGAAGACCAGAACTTGAGTCTGGCGCCTTAGACCACTCGGCCATCCTGACTTTGTGATACTAATTTGTTTATTTTAAACTATTGTCTCTACTAAAATGTGAACAATTCACACGTATTTGTGTGTAATATATAGTAGTATAGTATTAGGATGGTGTTAACTTATGTGAAACTGTTTTTTAATGTTGTTTGGTTTTGTGGGTCGCTTTTCACTCTTTCAATATAATAAGAATCAAGATTATATTAAGTTGATGTGTTCTTATATATTGGATAAATGGTGTACTTGGGTGCATGCATATCTATTATGATGCATTACTGCATTAGTAGGAAATTTGAAAGGTAATCAAATGCTAACTCTCTTCCTTACCAGAGCAATTCTTAATTCTATTGACCCAAGATTACATTGGATCACCAACCAAATATTCACAGACGACAAAAAATCACATGAGGTCCTGGAGAAATTAAGAAAATGACAACAAAGGAGGAAATGGAACTCCTCATTACCACTTGATGGTGCCTATGGTTCTCTAGAAACAAGAGAGTCTTTGATAACAACAATGAAACAAACTTGACCAATGCAAATCACATTACTGAATTCATCCGAAACCAGGTTAAAGATTGGAAATTTGCAGAAACCTTTGCCTCCCCCGACCCCCGTACTCAAAGTGCACGGGGGAGGGAAGGAAGAAAGCGTACGAGGTGGGTAAAACCCAAAAGAGACTATATTAAATTGAATTTTGATGGTGTAGTGAGTGCATATTACGTGGCTTCGTATGGGTTCATCCTCAGGGACTCTAGTGGCTCCCCCATCCATTTTGACGGAGGACTGATTGGTCGGCAGTCTGTTTTGATTTTCGAGACCATCGCCTTGCGCCAGGGACTACTCGAGGCCACCAGACGTGGCATTCCCCGAATCCAGATTGAAGGCGATAATTTGCAGCTGGTCAAGGTCGTGCTCGGTGACTGGCGCTGCCAGTGGGAGATTGAGTTGTTGCGTTCGGATATCCATTGCTTGCTTGCCCGGTTCCAGGATTGGAGTATCTCTCACGCCGTTCGGGAGTGCAATTCTGTGGCGGACTTCATCGCTGGATCGTTCAGACGTGACTCCTCCGTCCCACTTGCAGTTGATTCGGGTTTCCTTACCCTCATCCGTTAGGATGCTCTAGGGCGACCACTAACTTGTTAGTGGCCACCCTAATCTCTTTCCTTATAAAAAAATGCTAACTCTAATAGTGGAAGATTCACATGCAGCAAAACTCTAGAACAATGTACTGGGATCCACAAAAATAAGAGAAAATTCTATGAAATTTTATTGAATAATAATTTAGTAATGTCCTCGGGGCTAAAAGATAGAAAATCAGAAATTATAAGAAAGCTCAAAAAATAGTAAAATATCATTTTTAGCCTTGAAATTGTTCGGGGTGCCTGAAAAAGGCCTTAGGTCACGGAAAAGTCGTGTTTAACTCGTGACCCATTTCCTGTTCGGAAAGGTATAATGGAGGTCAATCAGACAACCATTTTGTTTCCGATGCGTACGCTCATTCTGACAATTGACTTCGTCTTCTATGTGTGCGGACATCCTCTATACATCATATTACATTAACCATATAAGCTACTTAAAATTCAATTTTAGCAAGCTTCTGTGTATTAAAAAAAATGTAGATCAATTATCTTGAGACAAATATAGGTATATGGATCAAGAATTTTAACAAAAAATGTCAGAAGTGGTATTTGAACTCACACCCTCTTACAAAGACCAAAACTTGAGTCTGGCACCTTAGACCACTTGGTCATCCTGACTATTTGTGATAATTATGCAGTCCATTACAGCATTCACCTTCGACAAGTTGACTATCAAAAGGAAATTATTATAGCTTTCTCTAATTAGAATTCTAATTCTAATAAAAAAGAAAAAACAATTCATTTTTATGTCGTATATCTAAACCATCCCGTTCTGTAACTTCTCGGAGCTTCTACACTGAAATTTCCGCTCCAAAACCCTCCGATCGTTGATTCATTCTCTCCTCGATCATACGAGTTGCTTCTCTCTTCTCATTGCTCATGTTCCTGCTCTTTTCATTTTCACGCGTTTGTTCGCTGGTCTCCAAAATTAAGATCAAGATAATGGCAATATATGTTGTGAATCGATGTCCGTCTGCTAGATCAGCGACCTCAATGTTGTGTTCGATTCTTCCAAGGCTCTATCCTACTTCGTTTAGGGAAGAATAGCATACAATTGCACACGAGGTCAGTTCAACCTTACTACTTAGACTGTTTTTATGCGTATTCAATTGTTTAGTTCTACTTAGGTAACCTTACTACTTATGTTTTTTGGGATTATCTCTTTATTCATACATTGACACAATACCAATTAGTAAAAGGAATGTATAAGTCCTTTTTTGGATTGAGATTCTAGTTGGGAAAGCTATATTAGGAGAATAGGTTCGGATTCATATGTTTTTATAGGTTGGAAGTAACTTGTTTCTTGTTCTGATTTGCATTGATATGTTTGCTCTAGGAAGAAGGGGTCTCTTATATTAGTAAAATCTTTTGATATATCTCTATATATACAATATAAAAAGATCTTTCTTTATCACATGTCGGTCTTCCATTCATTTACTCTACGTGTCAAATTCTAGAATTTTTTGAATTTTGAATATTAATATTATCCATATTTTAAGTCCCACAACATCCCTTAAAATTTTCCAAAGAAATTGAAAGCATTAATTATTTTAGGAAAAAAATCTTAAACAAAACATGTGTATGGCATGAGAATTCAAACTATCATAATATATACAAAAGTAGATGGAAAAATGACTTGTAATAATACCAAGTATTCACTTTGAACCAATAATAATACATACTTTAGAAATCACTAATCTATATACGAACTATTAAAATAGTAATCCAAAATATTGCGAAGTTGAAAATGACCTATAATAATACTAAGTATCTACTTTGAACCAATAATAATACAAACTCTATACAATCTAACGAAGAAGACAACTCAAAACTCTTTATGAAACCCAACGCTAGAACCGAGTGAACCTAGATCTAGGGTCGTGGGCGCCTAGTCGATCTTCGACCATCTCCCCTGAACTGGTGTATTCAGAGACTATGACGCCCACTGCCCTATCTCCAGCCCACCACATCCATCTCTTTGGTATTCTAAGTCGGTCTAATCGTGACGTCGACTTTGCCCAAATTTAAGTCATCCAAATCCAACCATGGTCGCTAATCTTCGAGTAAGAAATTGTGTTGTTTTGTGAGTGTTCGTGTTAATTTTGCGAATTCGTTTGAAATCCATTCATGGTTGCTAATTATCGAGTGAATATTGTGTTGATTTGTGATAATTTGGGTTTATTTTGAAATTTTGTTCGAAATTTATCCATGATATTATTAACATGTGGGATTTGTATAAAGTTCGTATTGCTATTGCTTCAAAGTGATACTTCATATTATTACAAGGCGAGATTTGTATGGTATTATTACAACCTCGTAGTCTCTGATAAGACTACGAGGTTGCTTCTCCTCTCTTTTAATTCATTTGGTTTCTGTTTTAATGTAAAACATTACAATTCTCACACCTCTTTGTTCACTGGTTTCCAGGATTAAGATCGAGAAATCATGGCTTTGTATGTTGTGAATCGTCGTTTGTAAGCTAGATCGACGACCTCAGTAATGCACTCTATGTTGCTGAGGTTCTATCCTATGTTTTTTGGGGAACAACGGGATACATTTGGACCCTATGAAATTGCAACTTTTGATTTCTTCCCCGAGTAAGCCCTCTTCTTTCATATAGATACACATTGTATTGATATTATTGTCTTCTAGAACATTTTGACAATGTACCATGTACTTTCGCGTTATTATGTATAGGATTGAAGGTAAAAATGTACCATGTACTTTCGTGTTATTATGTATAGGATGAAAGGTAAAAAATTTTAAAAAAATAAAAAAATGACATAATAGTTCGTGTATAATATATAGTAGTATTAGAATGTTGTTGAAAAAATTTTGAAAAAATAAAAAAATGTCAGAAGTGGGATTTGAACCCACGCCCTCTTACGAAGACCAGAACTTGAGTCTGGCGCCTTAGACCACTCGGCCATCCTGACTTTGTGATATTAATTGGTTTATTTTAAAGTATTATCTTACTAAAATGTGAGTTTAATTTTACAATATCCATAATTCCTTGAAACTACGTGTAATAATCAAGTGATGAGTAGTATTGGTAATGTAAGTTTATTATGATTTTTATTAAAAAAAATTAGCGATTATTCACAGTACATTCTGATGGTAAATTATGAAACAAAACTTCTGTAAGTCGAGCTCAAGTAATTTCCTGAATACTCTAATCCAGTATTAACTTAATGTCTTAAATCATAAAGCTATAGCTTTCCTGAATACTCTATTCCAGTATTAACTTAATGTCTTAAATCATAAAGCTATAGCACCTTTGCTTGGTGATGGGAAAGCACATCTATTTTACCATGATCATGATATTTTTATCAGTTGCAAAGAATGCCCCAATGTTTGAACAACTGGAAAAAAAATTATACCTGTAACTTGCCAGAATTTCCATTTTCGTCCCAAATTATAAGCAAAATTGTAAAAATCGTCCAAATGCAACGTACAAAATAAAGAATAGTCCCACCAGCCGTTGTTACAATAAACAAAACTCTCTCATTCTCAAGGCTCATTACAAAATCAGCCATTTTCAGCACTGTCATATGCATTAGACTTGTGCTTCGGCGCAAACGAGAACCCGTCAGGGACCTTCCCAAGCAACATCTCTGAAATCCTCACCTACAAAATACAAAATGGAACCAAGATAATGAATCCCGATGTTTTCTAGACACGTGTGTTTTTTCAAGAACGAAATTAACCGTTAAACCTACCCAATCAGCAGCAGAATCAGACGCCATAAGAGTTTCCAAGTCATTGCGTCCATAGTATGAAGGTGGCCTCCAATTCAGCCTCTGTGGAATGACCTCCAATAGACCAACTGGCACGTACCTACACATGTAGCTTAGCCATTCTAACAGGAAATGTCTTGTTGTCTCTACACCTGCAGTTTTTTGTTTGCCGAAGTATTATAAAACGACATGTCTAGTACTTATAATGCGTGGTGTTTCAACACTTTTGGTTAAAAAGGGCATTTTTTTTTCAAAATACTTGTTATACCAAACATCACAACATCAACATCATCATTGCCCAGTAAAGTCTCGCTCAAGCAAGATCTGGAGAGGGTCAAGATGGGCGCCCGAAAGACCCAAGAAAAACTAAAATTCAGCTATGTGACAATAATAACTGAATTTAGTCAAAATGCGCCAAAATTGTTATACCAAACATACTTTTTGAAATAAGTGTATAGGATAACTAAACATGTGATCATTATGTGTAGTGCCAAGCAAACCCTAAATTAGATGCACATACCTTTTGAGTCAGAACCCCAATGTTCAAGTCCAAATCTGACGTAATCTTTCAAGAGATCAAGTCGTTCACCAGAGCTTATGTCCCAATGCCTCTGCTCCTTGATTTCGGTAAATAGCCATGGCTGCAAGGGGAAAAACAAGATATCAGTGTTAAAAACCTCAGCTGAATTCATAATACAGAGTATTTACAAACGAAACAGATCATTAGAATAAACCTTTATCAAGGAACCCCTGGCAATCATGGATGAGGACAACTCAGGGCAGTCTGATAGGTGTTTATTCCAATCCAAATATGAAAAGACATCTCCATTTCCAATTACTTGTAGAGTGCCGCGAGCCATTTTCACACATTGGTATATGTAGTCCCAGTCAGCAAGCTTGCTGTAGCGTTGCTGACGTGATCTACCATGTATGGTCACTGCACTAGCTCCCCAATTTCCGATATCTGCAACTATAGAATCAACTTTATTCCTGCCTTCCAAGTATCCTGTACGAACCTAGTCATTTTGACAAAACAAACATAATGAACAAATCAGAAAAAAAGGAAATGAAAAGTTGATTTTATATGAAATAGCAAGACTAGAAATCTGAGGTACCTTGACTGTGATAGGCGTTTCAGCTGTTGCACAAGCTCCCTGTATTACATTTTGCATACGCTGGGGTTTTGTAAGAAGGGCGGAGCCTGCTCCCTTGTTCACAACTATGTCAATTGGGCACCCCATATTTATATCAATGAAGTCCACAGAGCATTCTTGTTCAATAAGTTCCACGGCGCGAGTAACTGTATCAGGATATGCACCACATATTTGTACACCAAATAGATCCTCTGACGAATGGCGTCTAAGAAGCGCCCACTCTGAAGCTTGACCCTGTTGCACACGTGTAGTTTATGTGTCACGATTAGCTATGTGCTATATATATATGATCAGTAAATACATTCAATGACCAAATATAAACAAAGACAGAGACCGACATCCCTCAATAACACTCACCTGAAGAAGATTTGTACACATAGCCATTTCACCACAAGTAATATCCGCTCCTAATGCCTTACAGAGTCTTCTGAAAGGAAGGTTCCCAACTGTTGTAAGTGGTGCAAGATATAACTTCCTGCTAAAGTCTATGATTTTCTTCTCTCGAGGATGTAACTTTAAGCTGGCATCAGTTTCAGGAACAATATTGTCCTCAGTATCCAGTGCCTTGGTTACCGAACATTTCTTAGGACTTTCTTTCAAGACTTCTTCAGCAGCTGCAACAAGTATCAAATCTGATTCAGATTTGTTATCAAAACACAAATAAAATCCTAAGAAAAATGTTCAGCCGAATAAAATACCATCATGTATTCCATCAGTGCAACAGTCCTCATCATTTAGAGACTTTGATTTCTTTAGGGGTCTAGTGTCATCAGTAGTAGTGGTGCCATCAGCAGAATCCTCTTTATCAACCATTTCATCATCTTTATCATGGCCATTCCCTACAACAGCACTGGAACCATTTGATATGGGCTGTTCTTCAACTTGCTCATCCTTGACATTTGATGGCTGTTTGATCTTACTCTGAAAGAAATACAATGACCTCCAACAGTAAGTACAAGAAGGACCAAGCTATAAACGCCTCCACCACAAATTAAGGAAGTTTCAATCTTGCTTCACACCATAAAAGAATGAAAGCAGAAATTCAGTTTGGGTTAGAAAACAGTTTCTTATCTAGGGCTAAGTACTAAGTTAAAAATCAGTTCAACACAAAACTTTATAATACATCACTGCATTAACAGTACAATCAAGACACAAAATTTTCATAAAGTCCAAGAAATTGACAGAGTCATTCACTCATCCATCACCACAGACCTTTCCATTTCAAAGGGGATATCACAAAACCAATCAAAAGCCATGAATTGAACAATACCAAGTTAAAGTAATACAAAGTACTCGACATCATACATATATCCTTCCACATTAATACATGTACATGATTGATCTAAGCATTAACAAAACAGAAAGGACTACACATACCCCAATCCTTAGAAGCTTGAGAGCAGCATCAGATTTTTTAAACGTCATCTTATTCTTCCACAAAAGCTTCTGAACATCCTTCTTCAACACATTCACCTCAGAACCTTGCTTCTGAGCAGCCGCATTCTCACAGGCAACACCAACATTGCCATCAGGATGCGTCCCCAAGAATCGACAGGTGATCGCATAAGGACACGGACTTCCAGAAAAGATGAAAGGACATGTTCCCTCCAAATCAGCAGGTTTCTACAAACACAATCCAAAAACTCACATTAATCAGCCAGCTGATACAGCAGGAATTGCAAAGGGAAAATGAATTGAATGAAAACCTGTGCTTTATAAGCCTCCACATCGTGGCCGAATCGACACTGAGCTCCATACTTACAGGAGCTAGCGTCTCCGCTCTTGGCGACCTCCGGGCAGAGATTCACCGAAGATTTACGCTCCTATAACAATCAACAGAACAGGAAATTGAATTTGAATTCGAAGAACAACAAACAATAATTAGTCGCGTAAAGAGAAGAGAGATAGAGAGAGATGCCTCTTGACGCTCTCGTTTGAGCTGGCGCTTGGACTTCTTCTCCTTGACAAGCTTGGAAGATTTGGACTTGTTTGAAACTTCCTCACGCTTCCTATCGGCGGCGGAGGAAGGGCGAGCCGGAGGTGGACAGAGGAACTCCCGCTTCACCGGAGCAATGGCTTTTGCCACCAACTCCTCCGCGGTCGGCGGCGGAGGAGTTTCCGAAGGTGCGGGGATGAGTTCAGGTTCTTCTTTGACTATTGGTGCGGGGATGAATTCAGACTCTTGTTTGATTACGGATACGGAGATGAGTTCATGTTCTTGTTTGATTACAGGTGTGTGGATGAGCTCGGGTTCAGGTTTAGGTGGAGGAGGTTCGGCCATGGCGGAGAGCGAAATGGGAGGTTTCTTTACTTGGGAGTTAGGGTTTTGAATGGCGATGGAAATTATTAACGGAAAGTTTTATTCCAATAAAAAAATAAACGAAAAAAAGAGAAGAAAATATGGTTTAGGAAAAAAGAAGGAATAGTATTTTTGAAATTGTATTTCATATGATTTTTTTAATATTGGATTATCACATTTATACATTAGGTTTTTAAGTTTAATTAATCTAACAAGTACTCCGTGTAACAATTGGATTATCATATGGTTTTAAGATGTGTTTTATTTTATTTCATATGATTTTTTTAATATTGGATTATTATATTTATAAATTAGGTTTTTGGTCATTGTCACCCCAGTTCAGCGGAAAGCTTTGCTCCATTAAACGCTTACGTCTGGTCTGGAGTTCGAGTCTTGCGAGCTGCTCCCCCAATAAGTTTATTTCTCCCCCATTGAGAATCGAACCCTCGACTTCATCACTACGTTGCATGCTTGTTGGTTTATAAATTAGGTTTTTAAGTGTAATTAATCTAACAAGTACTCCGTATAACAATTGGTTTTAAGGACGTGTTTTATTTTATTTCATATGATTTTCTTAATATTGGATTATTACATTTATAAATTAGGTTTTTGGTCATTGTCACCCCAGTTCAGCGGAAAGCTTTGCTTTATCAAACGCTTACGTCTGGTCTGGAGTTCGAGCCTTGCGAGCTACTCTCTCAATAAGTTCATTTCTCCCCCACTGAGAATCGACTTCAGCACTACGCTACATGCTTGTTGGTTTATAAATTAGGTTTTTAAGTGTAATTAATCTAACAAGTACTCCGTATAACAATTGATTTTAAGGATGCATATATCACATCCACGGAGGTCGATCAGTCGATCTTTCTAATTGACAAAACCCTAGAAATCACAGAATCTGTGTATAATCAGTCGGAGAAAGAGTTCTTCACCGGCATATCTTCTCGGCCTCGTCGAAGCCTACAAAGGTGTAAACTTCGTGTATGTATCTCTAGGTTTTATTCTTGTTCCCAATCCCTAATGATCCAAATTTCGATAGGTTTGAACTTGTTCTCAATTGATGCTTTTTTCTGGAATTCGTCATTCGTGATTCTGATTCCTATCATTATACAATCAAAGACATGAAATCAATTTGGATGAATTAGCTTTAATTTTTTTTTTCTATAATAAAGGAATGATCTTGTTTGGTGAACGTGGTGTTTGTGTGCTCTTGTTTGTTTGGTGCATTGTTTCCTTTCACTTGAACCTTTCAAAAACATCTCAATTAACAAGTGGCAATGGAGAAAGTTCTGTTTTACCCTGTCTGTCATCACCCTAGTCATTATATGCTAGTTAACATACAATGCTGAATTAGTTGTGAAATGAGCTACTTATTTCTCTAAATGCTATCCAAGTACAATTCTGTGTAGACTTAACCATGCCAATCCAATTTTCCTTGGAGAAAGTTCTGTTCTTTAGAATGATGCACTTTATTATTTACTTCACACATCTATTATTATGCTCTACACCGATTTCTTAATCCTGTATTCATATATTTTTCATTTGATCTTATTAAATGTGTTTATCATGGCCTTGCATATTCCATTCCAGCTTATTAGTGAACTTTGTGCAGGTCAGTCGAATAAGAAAGCACCATGTCGAACTGGTCCAAAACCTCAAAGCTTGCCTCTGACATGTTTCACAGCTTGTCTAAAAAAAGGCCACAAAGATCAAAGCTTGTTGCCTTTGACATGTTTCGCAACCTGTCTAAAAAAAGCCCACCTGAAAGCTCGTCTGTTCCTCAGTTTGACATGAGACGTTTTAAGGCTGTTGCGTATTCCGGGGCTGCCATCACATTTCTATGCTACAGCATTGACATGAATACGTATTCGGATAAGTTCCATTTCAATGTTGTCCCAAAATATCTGGAAAACAAGTTGGGGGAGTGGAAAATTAATAAGATGAAGGAGGAATACAAGGAGGGTTTAATGCCACCAGAACACCCTCGTGCCACGAGGGTGAGGTCAATAGCAAAGAATTTGATTGAATCACCCATACTTTCGTTTGGTCGACGATGTCCTCTTGCTAAAGAATCTCCGAAGTTTCTCAACTGGGAATTGACCGTGATTGATTTGCCTATTCCTAAAGCTTGTTGTTATGCTGGGAAGATTGTTATCTTTACTGGACTTCTTGATCTCTTGCAGTCTCATGCTGAGATTGCAGCCGTCATTGCCCATGAAGTAAGTCAACTGATCGATAAATGAATGTGTGCTTATTATATACATGTTTTTAGGTATGGGACTGATGCATAAAATTATTTTCGAGTCAATTGGTCAATAATTGAATATGTGTAGAACTGTAGATACATGTGAATATGAGGGATATGAGTATGGGACTAATGCATAAGAGTATTTTTGAATCAACTGGTCGATAAATGAATATGTGTTTATTTTTGAATCAATTGGCTTTTATACAATGCTTTTGAGATGGATATAACCCCTATATCAATTTTGGTGCAGTCTAACTAGATTCAATTATCATTGTCACGTAGCTGAATTTTTGTTTTCCTTGGGTCTTTCTGGGTGCATCCCCTTTACGCTAAGCCAGGGGTGCCTCCATCTTGACCCTCTAGATTCCGCTCAAGCGGAACTGCACTGGGTCTATGTCGTCGTATACATGTGTAGAATGTAGATACTACTCTCCCTATTCATACATGTTAAGTTTCTCAATGTGGGGTTTGGGGTTCAAGAAGTAAGTGAAATACGAGAGGGTGCTTGCGAAAGATGCAAGAATGACAACATTAAGATAAGCAAACTGAATTCAGTTATGTAAGAAAAATAATTGAACTTATGGCTTTGTATATTATTCATGTTCGTATCAGATTGGGCATGATTGGGCTAGACATGCTGGCGTGAAGATTACAATGTTGCCTTGGATAATTTGTCTCCCTCCAATTTATTGGTACCTTAGAGAACCACTCGGATCCTATAAAAGTGCAACTTATGATCGCTTCACAGAGTAAGCTCTCTTCTTTCATATAGACATTGTATTGATATTGTCTTATAAGACACATTTTAACAATGTACCATGATTATTGGCTTTTATACAATGTCTTCGAGATGAATATTCACGTAAGCTGAATTTTAGTTTTTTCATGGGTCTTTCGGGTGCACCCCCTCTGCGTTAAGCTAAGGCTGCCTCCATTTTGACCCCGTAAAATCTGCTCAAGCGGAATTGCACTGGGTCAATGTTGTTGATGTTGTTGTTTAACAATGTACCATGGTACTTTTGTGTTCTTATGTGTACAGTATTGAAACGGAAGCGGATTATTTAGGGGGCCTGTTGATGGCGTCTGCAGGATATGATCCGAGAGTAGCGCCCACTGTGCACGAAAGGCTGAGCAAAGAAGTGTTGAAGAGTGACAATTGCTCTGAGAGACCATCTGGAGTGTATAGAGCTACGTTGCTTTCAAAACCTGAAGTCATGGGGCAACTCATCTTTTGGTACAAGAATGCACCAGTGAAAAGATCCAGTGTTAGATTGAAGAATTCTTCTGCTATACAGTCCACGTAATTATTCATGTATAATATAGTAGTAGTAGTAGTAGTAGTATTGGATGTTAACTTATGTGAATCTCTTTCTAAGGTATTTTGGTTTTGTGGGTCGTTTTTTCACTCTTTCAATATATAAGAATCAAGATTAATTTAAGTTGATGTCTCATAATTCTTATATATTTGGATAATTAGTGTACTTGGGTGCATATCTATTTTTTTTTTTTTATTTTTTTTTTTTTGATAAAAACTCCCAAAGCTTCATTAAGTTAAAACCAAATCATCCGACAACACATCATAAAAGTCTAGCGGAAAATGGAAATTATCAAACTGAACAAAGGGGTGATCCGGGTACCACCGACTAAGCCAGTGAGCAGCTCGGTTAGCACACCGGCGAATAAAACTCCATTGACAACCAGCAAAGTCATAGCTGAGATTGAGAGAAAAATGTCAGAAGTGGATAACATGACCAAAATGCTATGGAGTTGTAGATCATATCAAAAATTGAAAAAAAAATGTCAGAAGTGGGATTTGAACCCACGCCCTCTTCAAAGTGACAAAGTCATAGCTGAGATTGAGAAAAAAATGTCAGAAGTGGATAACATGACCAAAATGCTATGGAGTTGTAGATCATATCAAAAATTGAAAAAAAAAATGATTGGTTAATTTAATAATATTTCTAATAAAATGTAAGTTTAATTTTATAATAGCGATAATTCCTTTGTGTAATTACTAATAATCAAGTGATTAGCATATTGGTAATGTAAGTTTATTGCGATTTTTATTTTAAGAAAATTAGGGATTATTCACAGCAGAATCTGATGGTAAAATATGAAACAAATTTTATGTAAGTCGAGCTCATAAAATTTCCTGAATACTCTAATCCAGTATTAACTTAAAATCATAAAGCTGTAGCTCAAACCCAGTGGTCTAAGGTTTATTTGTACTCCTATCCTATTTGGCTAAATTTATAAAACTATTTTCTTACTAAAAGAATTATAAAATAAACCATTAAGTGAACTTTTATTTATTGATGTTTTGGGTTAAATCACGTTTACTTAATTGTTTATTTGTTTCACCTACAAATTGTATAAGATATTTCTTCCGTTTATAAATACATGTTGTTAACAAAATCTACGGAGTAGTTTGTTATATCTTTTTAGTAAGAATAATCCCACCTACAAATTTATTTACTCCCTCTATTAAAAAATACATGTCGTATTTTGTTATATCTTTTTAGTTAAGTTAACAAAATCAACGTAGATATGTTTAGTCAAATTGATTCAATCCGAATCTACTATATATATATATATAAAAGCAATAAGGTTTGGAGTCTCTACGTTGCGCCACCTCAGCTTTTTCCACATGTCGTTTTGAGAATACGCCACCTTGGATTTTGCCACATGTCACATTTACCTTAAGCTATGTCATTATATTTTTTACACGTCATATGCCACGTCATATTATATTCTGCCCTATCATTAACATGTCATATTTAACTATAATTAATAAATAATAAATAATTCAAATAAAAAATTACAATGATTACATAAGGCAATTTATCTTAAAATCAAAAAGAATTTTAGGTAATTTATATACAAACACCATATCAAATCATATCAATATATATACTTTCCAACTTTTCAATTAATGAACACATTGGAAATTATAAAAGAGTATATTTGTTTGATTGAATTCATAATTTTTATAATAACAGTTATTTGATTTTATATGTGAAATATCTTCTTACTACATATTACGGTAACAAATTACTTACAGTAAATTTTATATTATATTTTTATTTATCAATATCTTTTTATAGTATATCTAAAAAATATCGAGTCATAGTCGTGCATGGCACGACGGGAATAACTAGTATACATTATTCTAGATGATGATGGGAGTTGATTATTTTCTTAGCGTTATTCTTCGTTGATATAAATTTTAGTTATTGTTATAAAATTTAGATAACAAATTAAATTATCTAGAATTATTGTTATAAAATTTATGTAAAGGGACATTTATATCTAATTTTATATAAAGAGTTATTATTAACTAAATTATAATAAAAAAGGTATATTATTAAAAATAAATTAGTAAAATTAGCCTAATTCTCTCTTTTTGTTAATAATTATAAACAATGGTTTTTCAGAAGTAATTTAATAATTTATTTTTTTTGGTAGAAAGTAATTTAATAGTATACAGGAGAATACTAATCTTCTTTCTGAAGTATTATAAGCAAAAAAGACTGACAGGTAACTGAAGGAGGCCAATGCATGTCATATGTCTCTCTTCACACCTTTCACTATGTACCTTGTTTATTGTGTTTTATAATTTTCTCCCTCTTTCTTCTTTCTTCTTAGGATTGAATCTCCCTTTTTCTTCTGAAACCAAACCAAATTCTCCGATTTCAATTCTCTTCTCTCTCTGAATTACATATATCGTTGTCTCTATGATCGAGATGGGAAACCGAGGGCAGGAAACAACGGTTGGCTCGGTTGGATTCTTCGGCGGCGGATCCATAATTTTGATGGTGGCGGTCACGGTGGCGAGGTTGGTTTTGCCGGTGGTGCTGCCGCCGCTGCCACCCCCACCCGTGATGATGTTGTCGGTGCTGGTTCTGCTGTTGGCGCTCCTTTTCTTCCTCGCCTTCTCCTCTCCCTCCCACCCCTTTGCTGCCCCTTCTTCCCGCTCACTTTGATTCCTTTTTGTGATTTCTTCATTTTGAATTTGAATTTGGTAGTAGTAGAGCAGTAGCTACACAAGATACTAGTTGTATGTGTGTGTTATTCTACATGTTTATATTTAGATTTATATTCTAAATGTTTATTCTCATATATTTATATCATTTTATCATACAAATTTCTAATCAATATTTTTAAAAGTTAAAAAAACTGCTTATTTAACAGTTTTTAATGTAGAAAATAAAAATAATGACTTTTTTATCACAAAACTCTATAAATATATAACAATAAACATTTAGAATATAAATATATTTTTAATTTTTTTTATCATTACTTAATAATTTAAATTATTAAATAGTGTATAGTGGAGTATAGTAGGTTGCACCGTGAGTTGTAGAAGATCCGGACTCGTTATTCTATGCTTCCTTGCGTTCATTTACTTCACTTAATTAATTAGTACTGTACTAGTACATATTAGTCTAATCTATCCTTCCTTTTCTTGCAAGAATTTATGGACAAAGCCATCAAAGCCCCATCTTCATGCTTTTTTTCCCCAGATCACAAAACATAGTAAACATTTCAATTCAATACATTCATGCAAATTACAAGCAAATTAATATATGAGACATTAAACAGCAAGACAAATAGATAAAGAAAAACTGATAACAGATATGATCTGAACAAGGTTTTTTACACTTGAGACATGTTCTGAAAATGCAAAAACTTAAACCTGTGTATTATGATTTATGCAGAACGAATCTACAGCTATCTTACTATCCCACTAAGTTCTCTCCCTGTGGATGCAGAAAAACAACAAAAAAGAATTGATTGAATGTATCCATGTATGTAATGCAAAAAATAATTAACTGATTAAAGACAGACAGGTGATCATATGAAGAACTCAAGAAGCATTGTTCCTTTTATTATAGCACCTACTCATGCGAGCTGTTTGATTCACTCTTGACACCCGAATCGCTCGGCTCATGTGCCGTTATTGGTTGCATCTGGTGCTGAAGCATTTGATAATTTACAAATCCAATTGAGTTTGAGCCTCTAGATTGATGATAGTCAGCAATCTCACCAGTCATAATCCTCAAGCGTTGGATCTCCTTGGTTAAAGTATCATTCAAGGCTGTAAAAAGATCACATCATATTGTCAAAGATGAAAATTTTGTAATGTGACAACAGATTCTGAGAACAAGCAGTGTTGTCAAAATGAAGTCAGTATAAGTGGAGTTTATACCATTACGAATCTGGGATTGTTGTTCCATGGCTAAAAGGCGAAGCTTTAACTCAGTGTTTAAGGATGTAAGTCCCTGGGAATCTTTCTGCACATCAGTAAACAAAACTGTTGATACATTTCCAGCTGAAAGGGAGAAGAAGATGATAGTTTTAGTAAGCAATTAGATCATTTACTTGTAACATTGTCAGCTGAGCAGATAGTGTTGTTGCTTCATTTTGTAGAGTCTGAACCTTATGCTCTAACTCAGTAATATATCTCATCTTCCGCTCCTTTGAGCGAGCAGCAGATTGTCGATTCGCCAAAATCCTAGAAATTGCAAAAATAAATTATCAAAGAGCTTGTAAAAACATCGGGTTCGCTTGGTATTCATATCAATTATCATGATACCAGATATGGGTATGAAGTGGTGTTTGGCATATTCTGATATCGATATGAAAGAGATATTTTAAAATCTCCCAAACATAGGTATATCAAAGATGACGCTCATACTCATACCTTGATATCCATACTAAAACCGATATCTGATATCTTTGATGTCAATAATACCAAACGAGCCTGTTTTCAAACCAAATATGTATCACTCCCAAACAAAACTTTCAAACAATGAATGAAAAAACAAACTCAATACCTCTTCACACGTTTAGGGTCATTCATTGCAATCTCAGCAAGTTTCTCATTTGCCATGATCTTTTCCAGTTCCGACCCACTGAGCAAACCTGTGGAAACCTGGCCAGCAGAAGGCTGTAGATTTGGAGAGCCGTCATTGAGTTGGAGTTTCCCCATAAAGCTATCCATGGAAATGCTTCGCTGATGTCTAACAGTAGGTGCAATATCACCTCCAGCACTCCTCTTAAGACCTTCCTTCAAATTCCCACTGCATCCACTCTCATTTGCACTGCTCTCCGTATCATTATCGCTGTTATCACTCCCTTTTGTCTTTGAATTACTAGCTCTACTATCCAAATCCTCGTTATCAATGCCATCCAAGTTCATATAAGCTTTGAGCAAATCATCCATGGATTCTCCATCCAGTTTCTTCTCGATTTCCTTCTTAATCAATTGTGCTGGCTTAGCCGTGCTGCCGCCACATTGTTCGCCAGACAACGTCCTCTGCAGACCGGTACTACCATGTGGTCCCACAGGCGGCAGTGGTGGAGACTGAAAAAGACCGCTATTAAACCCAAACGGAACGTCACTCATAGACCGTCTGTGCAACTTTCTAGGAGGCAGACCATCTCTATTGGAAACGACAGAGCTACCTCCACCAGATGGTGGCAATGGAGAAAGCATTGGATTGGAACCACCATTACTGTTTTCTTGGAAACTAATAGCATCCTTTTGAGCTGAATCGAAGTTGAAGACAGGTGGCTGAGATAAAGATCTTGAATGAAACGAATTGTGACCATAATTCTGCAGATTCATTTGCTGGCCAGCAGGTCTATTAACTGGAATCTGAGAATAAGGAGAAACAGGTGGCATTGGAGGGTGAGAAGGGGGAATCCCAGGCACTCTTCTGACATTTTCAGAGCCTGAGCTGAACAAATTCTGCAAATTCTGCCCCATTGGACCCTGAATTTGAGAGAGATTTAGCTGGGAAACATCCAGATTGGGGTCGGCTAACAGCTGGTGATTAGAAAAGGCTTGCAGGCTTCTCAGAAAATCGATGTTGCCTTTCTCCGTATCCCCCATTTTTTCCTCCCCAAAATCCTCCGAATCACAAACTCAAAACGCTTCAATCTACTAGTCCAAGTTCAATTTCAGTTTATCCCACAGAAATCGTCAACACTCGAACCAAAAACCTTACTTTCACACAAAACCCTAGCATCAAGCAAACACACGAATGGAAAAATCAAACACAATTTCAACAAAGCAAGACGAAAGGGCAAAGGGGATTTCTTTTTTTCACAATACCTGGAGACGAAGCAGCAACTTCTAATGTCTACGAAGCCCCAAACACCATACATTCACACGAAACCCTAAAAAATCGAGCAAACAATTGAACAAACCCCGAATTCACAAAACTGAGCGAAATCAACAGTATATTCATAGAGAAAACGAAGACAAAAAGAAAACACAAAACACCTCGAGAAGAAGGGGAAATTCTTCTAGTGCCTTCAAAGACCGTCCTCCATAGCTGAGAAGCCAGAGAACTCGCGGCCGGAAAAACTGTTAGCCGTCGCCGGAGTTTTCTTCAAACACCTCTTCTTCTTCCCTCTCTCAACCTTTCTCGCTCTATGTCAGAAAAATGAAAGACAATAAATGGTATTTATATTTAAAGGCGAAAATAAATATTAAATAAAAACTTTGTAAGGGATTTTGAGTGAATTTGCATTTCATTCCGACTGAATTTGCATTTGGCCATAAATTTCATCTTGAGGCTCCCCTATCCCGGAAGGATTTATGGAAATATGAATATTTTTCTCTCAATATAATATTTAATTTTGAAATTATATTACTCTATATAGTTGCATTTTATTAGCAATATATTTAATTTCCAAAGTTGCGTTGAAGAACCGCCCAAATATAATTTGTACGATATTTTCCATATATGGCTAGTTTAATATTATAATTATAAAATAAAAACCTTTATTATTTTATTATAAAATATTGCTAATTAAGCTTCTTTTTGTGTAATAATGTTAAAATATTTTGTTGCTAATTCATGCACAATAGAGGCGCACGTACATACATTTTGTAACCCTAAATTGTAGTATGATTGTATGAAGTGTATATTGTAAATAAATTATATCAGTCATTGTAAGGTATGTTATTCGAATGTATTTTAAAAATACTTTTAAAAACTTTTCAAGATACTAAATTTTTTATATAAATACAGAGTTTGGTTCAAATGAAACAAAATCTTATCCTGAAACGAATGCATTTTTTGTAGTTAGTAGTGCAATTTTCATACTTTATCGTGTATTTTTCGTACTTTTTATAGTGTACTTTTTCGTAGTGCACTTTCTGTATTTTTCAATACACTTTTCATACAAAAGTGCACTATTAACTAGGAAAATTACATTCGTTTTACATTTTAGGATAAGAGTTTATTTCATTTGAACCAAACTCTATAAATACAATAAAAAACACACCCTTATTAGTTGCATATTTTCTTGAAATTAAATTTTCTTTAGTATATTGACCAAACAAAAAAAAAAGTCACTATTGAGTGTATATTTTTTTTATTTTATGTTATTAAAGTTAAGAAATGTTTACCTAATCCCTTGACCTTTGAAAAAACGTGTTGCTTGTAGATGGCTTTTAATTTTGATCATGTTACATGTAGCTTGAGTAATGTTATGGTGAACTAATTACATCTACAAGTAATTCTTTGCATTTCAATTTTCTTTGTACAAATTAACTTTAGCTATGCACGTGCAATCTCCTATCTATCAATTTCAATTGGTCATATCAATGACTAAAAATCGTCGATCATGCATCGAATCCGAAAAGGACACTCTAAATTATGCACATGAACATATATTGATCTATGGCTTGCATTAATTAGTGTATATTGTAGATCGATATGAAAACAATTGCGTTATAATTTAAATAATCATGTTATGCCCTCACCAAAAAAACAAAATAATCATGTTATGCATGCGATTGAGCGATTCTCAAACGTCTAGTAGGATTTAATTTGCATTGGTGCGCTACATGACTACAACACCATGTATTAGGGTTAGGGTTGGGCAAATTTCGGTCCGGGTCGGATTTTTGAACTAGATTGACCGGACTGAGGGTATATTGATCCGGTCTTCGGTTCATGAATTTTAAAATTCCGGTTTCGGTTCGGACCGACTTTTTTTAAAATATAAATATAAATTTATATACATAAATAATATTAATATATTATGTTATAATTTTGTTTTTCATTATTTAAGTTTCACTTTTATGTATGTACTTCATAACATTATATTTTTTCATAAATAATACATAAATTTTCTCAATAAAAACATCATTTTTTTATTTTAAAAAATATTAATTTAAAAAAAAATCCCGGTCCGAAAGTGGACCGAACCGGGACATTCCGGTCCGGTCCTCGATCCAAAGATTCAAGAAAGTCGGTTCCGGTCCGGTCCGATTTTAGACCGTTGCCCACCCCTAATTAGGGTTGGGTCCTATTTTTATGTTCAGTTTGGCTAATGTGTGCCCATGGGCACACACTAAAAGTGATAATTTGGGAAAGTATTTTAAAACTATTCCCTAAATTGGAATTAATGAACCCTTTTAAAAAAATCAAAACTAACAAACAATATCCATATTTACCAAAATTAACATTCTTATTGTGTGCCCATGAGCACACATTAGAAAAATCCTTTTAACGTTTAACAAAATAACCCTTCAAATATCGAACACTAAAAAATCAAGAATATTGAAAATTAGATATGCATATGAATTAAATTTTTTATTTTAGTTTGTAAAAGTTACTTAGGCCATTTTAACAAGAAATGAAATTTAACATTACTAATCAACTATGTTAAAGTTAATGTTTTAAAAATCTCGTTTAAGTTCCTTTTAGATTCCGTCTAGCTAGGCGTTGAAAGGTCCTTGCCTGTCTAACACTCTAAGCATTGGACAATCAATTTATGTTCAGAAGTCGCGTTAACATTTTTTATAACATTGACTAGAGTACGTATACTATATTAATCATCACTAACAAGCTAATAAATTTATGGATTAAAAACCAACTCGAAAGACAGAAGAACGTAGAATTATTGTAGTTGTATGTAACACGCTCTAATAATTCTAGTATTATTTATTCAGTAGTCTTATATTTTTTGCTCCAGCTACAAAATTCAGCTCCAGCTTGTATTATATCGAACAGAGACTTAGTCACGCCATGGATATAATGCCCATGCATTGTACACATATTTTAGATAGTAATAATACACGTTGACAATAGAGAGCAACTTGTAAAATTGGATATATAGTTTGCATATGTTTGCCCTAATTAACTTTTTTGTAAACTTTACAATTTACATGCACAATTTGATCACAAAAAGTCTTAACAATCAAACTCACTTTACCCATAAATATTGTCTCCTATCTCAACCTTTTTGTAAACACATGCACAAGTGGCCGGCGTGAATGACGACGATGATTGGCTTTTAGATTTGGAGAAATTTTGGTCAAGTTGACCCTTTTTATCTTGCAAGATATCACGGTTTAAACTTTAAATTATAATAAGATCGATGCCCTTAATCCTTGGATGATTGAACACAAAAAGCTAACCTTTTTTGGTGGATCCATTTGATTTTGTGATATACAACAATACTTAGACTAAACAACACCAGGCCGGGTTCTGGAGGCTCCGTCCGGGGGTCCCGCCCACGACGATGGTGCACAACGTGATCTGTTTTAGACTTATGACTCATATAAATGATTAATGTTTTATAAGTTGTTTTGTGCAATTTTTTTCAAATAAAGCACATGCGTATCGTCTAACATTATGACTAAGTACTAAAGAGATTTAGTATCACTAATTCACTATCATTAAATCAAATATCAGCATCAGTCAAATATACTAGTGTTTTTGGGAATTGGGGAGCACAATGTACTACAAAGTTGCAACTTAAGTCATATCATCGAAGCCAAAATTTAGTCATGGTCCGGATTCAATAGAATCGTGAAATCGAACCGGAAAAAAAGTATAGATGGTTTAGAAATCGGGTTCAAAACCGTGGAACCGATAAAACTGGTGGTTGGCTAGTCCCATTTTTTTTTTTTTTGAATCGATGGAACCGTCGATTCTCGCCCTTTAAACAAACAATAGTAACTGGAAATGTAAAAGCGCGACCACCGTGGCCCCAAAACAACCGTAGTAGTTTTGAATTTCCAATGACTACTATTTTTTAAAAGGACGGGACCAATAAAAACCAAAACCAAAAACTAGACCGAAAAAATAGGGGTCAACCGGTCCCGATCCCAAATCCATATATAGTTTCGAAACCGGACCCATGACTAAGCCAAATTTCAAACACGTGTCGGACGCGAACGATGAAAAGCAACTTTCATTCCACGTACATGCAAGCAAAAACTATTAAAATATGGACACGTGGCTTGGCATGATTGATCAAGTAGTATTTGGACAATTTGGTAGTAGAAAATTAAATAGTTCTTCTCTAACTCAATCAAAAACAGTATAATTGGGCCCCAGGTGTAACACCCCGACTTTCGACGGGGCGCTACTTGGTGGTAGACCCTGTCCGGGACTACTCAAGTTGGTTCAACAACAAATTCACTAGGATTCTGCAACTCGGACACGGCGAGAAAACAAAAACAAAACACCCAACTTTTTATTTTAAACAGAAGGTGAAAATCATGATAGTATTTTTAAATTCATAAAAAGAAAATAACAATCAAATCATTATGTATTCCCAAACTATCCTAAATCAGTTCTAGCCAACTAGTACAAAGCATTTCAACAGACAACTTTTAAGATATAAGTAACCAAATCCCAACAACCCGAGCCTAATGACACGTCGCCAACATCCACTTTACCACTTTGTAGAGAATCCATCACGATTTTTGACAAGTACCTGAAATTGTAAAAATATTCCCCGAAGGGTCAGCTACAATTCTAATTCAAGTTAGAAAGCGTGAGATGCATATAGAACGTTTAAAAAAAAACCACACAAAACCCTAGCAATCAAAATTCACACATAAATAAATAATCTTCGCTTCATATCAATTCAACACTTAACGTTAAATAATCATACAGACACTCATACACAGACACACAATCACACAGACACAGATATGCACCCACATGAGCACGATCAAACCAATACTCAAGCCACATCGAAATTCAAACCACTATTCAATCAATCACACACACAATCCTAATCGGCAATGCAACTCTTCCCCCACCGCTACATTCCGATACTATGGCGCTTACTCACCTGCGCCCGAGTGCAGAGGCAGGCCCTCCCACTCCTCAAGAAATATCATCCTTCTAACCCCCGGTCAAGCCTCCACTGGAGCACTTGCCAAAACATTTTAGAATTTTGAAGGGGCCCGGCCGACACACGACCATGCCTAGACGTCTCTTCGCCACCGATCGTCATCGTACATAGTCGTGCCGGTTACGCTGCCAGCATAGAGAAAACCATTCGAAAACTAGTCGTTTAAGAAACACATTTTATAAATCCAGTTCGGCACACACCACACACAAGGAGATAATAATTCAAAATACTTTTCATTATTTAAATGGAAATGGAAATGGAAATGGAAAGCCATATATAAAAAAAAATGAATATTTTCAAACAAACATGCTTCACACACCATGCACATTCATGTCACTCATATTATAAACGGTTAACTAAGTAAGTTGTCAATTCAATCATGCATGTCACACGTGATATGGAATCATTCCAAAATGAGGTCTATACAATCAATCCACTCAATTAACACATAACGGTCGTAAGCAAAGCAAGTCGACAAGCCATTAACCTCGAAAGACGGAAGCAAACACGCAGCGGAAGAAAAATAGGCCTGAACAAGTCACAATCACAATAACATGCACAACCACAATTTCAATTCAAAACACAATCAAAATCACAGTCACAATCGCAATCATAGTCACGAACGCACACATAGCCACACTCTCAATCACAAGTTCAAGTTATCATCACAATTACTAATAAAGTCACACTTACAATTACAACTACAAATACAATCACAAATACCAAAGCAATTACAATCACAATCACAATTACAGAAATGCAAACACAGTCACAATCGGATTCTCATAGGCACACTCATAGTCACGATCAGATTAAGAATTCACATAGATATAGATTAAAAGATTTTAGTTAAAATATTAAACGAAGGGACTAATTCTCAAAACCAATTCTACACACATGGCACTCAATCTAACAAGAACTGAATTAAGCCGAGCAAGTCGAAGAACGACTTACCTGGTAGACGAATTCTCGCAAAGGCAGACGACTTAAGCAAACGAGCAATGTGAACTCCTAACAAAGGTAACACAACAAGCTACTATCACAACCATAGTTCGTACTCAAACTAAGTTTGTATTTCAAGAACACTTCCTTATAATCAAACTTTAGTTTCCTTATAGAGGCAAACGAAAACCCAAACTACTCAAGCAATCCGATTAGCCAACGCCTACACTCGGATACAATTTAACCAAAATACTCATATGTATATATACACACACGTTTGTTTAGTTAACTAATACTACTCGACTTGACAATTTAAAGCATGTTCCAAAGTTTGACCCACTAACATCAACTAATTAAGAAAGACACGTACATGACTACACAATTAACTATGTGATTAATCCTAAAATAGGTCAACTCATCTAATCCTTACCTAATTTAAACAGAAGTAAAAATTCCCACAACACTAAGATGAAATCGCCACTATCTAGTTAATTAACTAAACTAACTAGCATACGAGCTTCAAATTACCTACATGAACTTATCTAAACCGAGATTTATTTAACCCGATCAACCAAGTAGTGGTTAACAAATAATTAACATGACAACTCAGAAGTCTCACCAAGGTTACACTCCACAAATTACAATCCAGAGAACATCAACTAGGATCAAACAGAACAACAAAACAAGATCGAAATAGATTGCACCTTTTGATGCACAAGCTATATAACCACAACGGCAAGGCTTCAGGTCCACGACTCGATCGCGGTATAAGAGACACGGTCGCGCTGTCATGGATAGATCCAGATCCGTACCGGATCGAAGGTCAGAGACAAAGGTGCGCGGTGAGAAGAACCCGACGGAGGGTCGAACGGACGGTCACGCGCGGAAACAAAGGCGGCACGAGTATGGCTGGCGTTGGGTCACTGTCGATCGAACACCCTCGAAGTTCTGGGACTGACAACGTACACGCAGGGCAGGCTTGCTCGATCGATGGTGGATTGGACCGGTGAAGAGCAAGCGAACCCATCGTTAGTAGGAGCGGAACAGCCTAGGTTGGGGCTGCCTCGAACTTGCTCGACCCTTGCCGATGACAAGAAAGATGATGTCGTGACCAAATTCGCGGGTAGAGGACGTGATCGATGGATTCCCGACGAGATTTCGGCGAACCAAACCGTCGAGGACGACAGCAACGAAACAGGGGACTCGTGAATAGCTTAGGTGAAGGTACCGACGGCCAGCAGGACAAGAGAGGAACGATGACAGAAAGGTGAAGAATTTATCGACAGTTAGGATCGCCGACGACGCGTGGGATAGCGGCGGCCTCCTTTCCTCTCTCTCGGGTTGTCAAGCAAGCAAGTGAGCTCTAGGTTTTTTTTTTTTTCTAAATGAGCAGAGAGACAAGTATGTAGGTGAGGTTTGGGATGGTTGGTAGATCAAGCCCCAAAATTAGGCTTCTCGACCCACTTCTAGAGAACATTTGTTGGACTATAACCCATCCACGAAATAAGAAGAGCGGGTTTTGGAAAAATTAGAGTAGAAGAGTTAAGTTTATAACTAATGATTGGATAAACGATAAGCCGGACATTACACCAGGGCCCATAAAAGAGGGCCCAGATTCACATGCCCATTGCGTGTGATTGTTATCGTACTCTTCGTATGTGAATAATGTGATCATGAACCTAGAATAATTCCAAAGGCAGAATACATATACAGACACTTGTACTTGTGTAAAATAGTCACTTAGACACCTCACATTTGGTTTTGTTCTATTGAACACTTAAATTTAGCCTTTTCTGTTCTATTGAGCACTTGTACGCTTATATTATAGTTAAGTGTATTACACGCGCATTGACATGGCAAAATTATATGCCACATCAGCGCCACGTCAATGCCACATATGTGCCACATCTATAAATATGGTTTATATTTTTTTAAATGTTTAAAAATAGTTAAAATTTAAAAGTTTTTTATAAAATAGTTATCCATTCCTAAAATTTCTGGAAAATAAAGCAATATATCAGATCTATAGATCTTGGGACGGAGAAGAAGGAATCAGATCCAGAAACCAGATCCACCGGTGGTGAAGAATTGGAAAGCCGGTCTCCATGTCAACCGTGCTTCTTATGCCCTCTTTCTCCGAGTCCTTCGATCCGTCCTTGCTCTCTCCTGTTCTAGTTTCTCGTGATTCCTTCGTTCCGTCATGCTGTCTCCTGGGTTGCAAAGGGGATAAAAATGGGGGGAGACACAAATTCGGTGTTAGCATTACTAATCTGGCCAAAATTCCTGTGTCCTCCATCGTTTTCGGGTCTAATCTGGCAAAAAATAGGGGGAAGACATAATGGAGCCCTAATCTGGCCAAATCTCATTTTCGGGTCTACTCGAGATGGTCTCCTTCCAGATCTCGGTCTCGGTCTCCTTCTAGATCTCGTTTTCGAGATCTTCTTCCAAATCTCGTTTTCGGGTCTCCTTCCACTACTCTTCTTGAATTGAATTGCGTATGTTCTTGATTTGGAATTACAAAATATATAAAAAAAAAGCTTTGAGGCATACACAGGTTCGATTTATACTTGAATGATGCATATTGAGATTTTTGCTCTTGGGGATACACAGGAACTATCAAAGTGGGTATTATTTAGATTGTTGGAGTGGGTTTGATAGCAAAGGCAGTGGGGTAGAAGGGAATGAAAAAGCTTGAGGGGGCTTCAATGGCGTCTTTTAATTATTTTGGAATGGAATTACAAGGAGTGAAAAAGCTCTGTCGATTTCATCTTTGGCAATGGCCTCTCCTTCTTTGAGGTTTGATTAATTCTTCTGGCCTCGATCTATCACTTTCTTTATTTAGTCTGGTTTCACACATCTAAAGGAGATAATAACTTTGAGCTATTTCTGTTGGGATGAATTAGAGAGTTAGGATAAGGAAATAATATATAAATTTAAAGGCAATTTGATGATTATTTTTTTTGGTTTTAGTATTGGATTAAATTAAAATAATATTATAGCTAGCTATCATCCTAAAGAAAATGTATAATGCATAGTTGATTAAAAAAAAATTAATTTGTTTTTTTTGTCATTCAATTTCAACACCACTCGCCCATTAGAGAGTAGAGTCAATAGAACACAAATAGTTAAATTCAAGGTTTTAATAGAACAAAACCAAAAGTGAGGTTGACTATTTTGCACAAGTACAGATGTCTGTATATGTATTCTGCCTAATTTCAAAAGCTTTAAGTATAAAGAAATCCAAACAATTTGTATAGCCATCATTTATAATTATAACTTTTAAGTCCTATAAAAAAAAAGTTTGAGGTACATGGTTAGTAATCCATTTTTTATACCCAGAAAATTTAATTACACATTTTAGTTAGGTGCATAATTATATAAAGTGTATATTTAGTATGCTAAATTGCATGACTAGTATGATAAACAGATAAAGTACATAATTAGTAGTATCCCATTTGTATCAAAAAGTATAAAAAATGGATTTTTTTATGCTCTTATCATTCTATATCATTTTTTTAAATTTCAACTCTTTGCTTTTTATCTAATAATCATTATAACTCTCTAATATTCATCCTAAGCACTAATGCACTATATTTGCACTTAAACCTTCTATTTTCCCCTTCTATTATATGCATTTGATTCTTCAAATCAATATAACAAGTCAACAACCATCATTTTTTAATATACCAAGATGGTAGTACATTTTATTTGTAAATAATTATTATACAAAACAATCAACATGCTTCATTTTATTGGTACACTGTCTAATTTGATTGGTCATAGCCACTTCTAACCTAAATTTCTAGATAAACACTTAAAAAAAAATCCAGCGTCTCATTCTGTTAAATTGACTAGTGATTGCTTAACAAGTAACATGTTTCAATATAATTATGAGAATTTCTAATGTGTGCCCATTAACACACAATACTGATACTAATTTAGTAAATTTGATTATTGTTTGTTAATTTTAATTTTTTAAAAAGGGTTTATTAATTTCAATTTAGAGAATAGTTTTGATTTTTTTTTTTGTAAAATTAGTATGATTATTATGTGCCGCCTATGGACCCAAATTACCTGAACCGTTTATCTATTGCTTAATTTGCCCAATTATATAATAAAAGAAAGATAATAGTATTGAATAAGTTCTAAATTCTAATACTTTGAATTTAATATGTACGTGCTAATAAATGTGACTAAAGAAGATAAGATTGCATAACTTATTTAATTAGATCGACATTTAAAGATGCATAATATATAATCCAAGTCGTGCTTGTTTATGGTTATGGGCCTTATGACAACGTGTGTCCCAAGTCCCAACGACTTCAATTCATAGAGTGGGGGCTAAACACTAAATGTTGAAATTTAAGGGTACATTTTGTATAGAAGAAACTAGTTGTTCCTGTCGTGCCATGCACGACTATGACTCAATATTTTTTAGGAATACTATAAAAAAAGATATTAATAAAAAGATAATATAAAATTTAATGTAAGTAATTTGTTGATCGTAATATAATTTGTTTTTTAAAATCAAATAAAACAAATTAAATTTAGATTATTAAGTTTAAATAATGAGAATAATATATACAATGCTCATAAATTGTTATGGTAAATTTTCAAATTGTGAGCTACAATAAAAGTAAAGTATTTTGACCAAACTTTTGATAAGGAAATATTTTGATTAAAAAAAGCATAGATTTATCAAAATATATAGGCCTATGATTATCTGTTTATATAAAATATTTTTTATAAGGAAAGCATATTTTATATTTATAGTTAAATATGACATGTAAGTGACAAGATGAAAATAATACGATATGACATATGACATGTCAAAAATTACATGACATGGCTTAAGGAAAAGATGACATGTGGCAAATTCCGATGTTGCGTATTCTAGAAGCGACATGTGAACAAAGCTGACGTGGCGCAATGTGGTGCCTTCAAACCTTATTGCTTTTATATATATAGTAGATTTCGAAATGTGAGTTGTAACAAAGGAAAGTATTTTTTTTATAACCAAAGGAAAGTATTTGGATCAAACATCACATAAAATGTTATGTTAAAAAATTTAAATTGTGGATCCAAAAATTTTGATCCACAATTTTGTATGTAGTGTGCACGATCTATTCTTTATCTTCATAAAAATTAATTACCTAAGATAATTTTTTTTATATAATTTCTTTATATTAATATTCAATATTAATTCATTAATAGTTTACATATAACCATCACAATCTTTTATTAACTTTTAAACAAAAACTGATGTTTTTAACTAAAAATACGAATTTATTTTAAAAAAGGAATAATTAATTTTTAATAAATATTTTAAACCTTATTGATTTATATATATATAGTAGATTAAAGCTAATCTATTTGTAAAAAAAGCCACCATGATTTTTTTTAATATCTTATAGAAATTAATGTTTAATTAAATATGGTAGAAACTTCCAAAATTACAATTTGAATTACTTCTAAAATATTGGATGATATCAAAACTTTCAAATATAATATTTAAATTCATAAGATTTGTTTCCAAAACTATCAATTTATTTGTATAATTTATATGAATTAATGAGGAGATGACATGTGTCAAAATCTGATGTGGCGCATTTTATGAATGACATGTGACAAAAGATGATGTGGCGCAATGTGGAGGCTCCAAACCTTATTGCTTTTATATATAGTAGATTAGTAGGTCTTAAACTTAAATTTCAAATATTACTAGTTTTTTTTTTTTTTTTTATCAAGTAAGAATTATGAGCTACAAACCGCTTAACCATTATCTCAACCTACAACATCTTTGAAAACGAGAATCTAAAGTTTTAAATGTGTTTGAATTTAATCTATTGAGAGTGAATTGGCAATAAATTTATCGATTATTTGATTCACCTTTCGAAAACCGTGATTAATCTTATAGTGTTAAAAAGGTTTTTTTGCTGAGCTAGGATATCAGAGATGAGTTTTATATCGGTACAAGGACCCTTTTTTTGGTAAAAGGAGAGACGACACTTTCTATCCCTTTAAGGGGACATTTTATTAATAAAAGGAAAAAAGGGCTAAGTAGTCAACAAGCGGGGGATAGCCCGACCCCTTACATCATTAGACAGAAAAGATAAAACACCCTCCGACGGGTCACTCACTACAAGAAAACCTAGGCTAAAAAAAAGCGTACGAATCTAGGATATCCGCAACAGCGTTAAGTACTTCTCTAAAAATATGACGGAATTGGATGGACCAGTTCCTTCTAAGGTATGCTGTAGTAGGCCGAGCATCAAATTTTGGGCTCAGCCCAGAGGAAGCCCAATTGTTCGTCTAATATGAAGCCCAATTCAAAATATCTTCCAGTTTTGCCACTCCGTATGAAACGACGTCGTTTGCCCAGAGTCCCGTTCAGTATATGCTTACTTCGCTACTGTGATTATGCTGAATTGCTGATTGCTCAGTGAGATCCACAAACCAGGCAAAACAGCCATAGCCATATCAGAGAGAGAAAGCGAAGATGGCAGTCGCACTCAACAATGGATTCAAGATGCCGATAGTCGGTCTTGGAGTGTGGAGGATGGAGAAGAAGGACATCCGTGACCTCATCCTTAACGCCATTAACCTCGGCTATCGCCATTTCGATTGCGCTGGTGAACTCCTCTTTCTCGCTCTTTTTCTCTCTGTCGATTGATAAATTTCGCTTGTAGATAGTCGTTTGATCTCAGTTCAATTAGCTCATCCGATTCAACGCTTGGACTGTAAATCCGTGTTTTTTTTTTGTGAAATTAGACGGTGGAGTAGTAGGAATTGCATCTCAATAAATAGTTTTAGAAATCGGAAGTATATAAGCATAGGAAAGTAGGAATTCGGAAGAACATGGTATGCATCTCTGGTAAAGTAGAGCTGAATGTTTGTGCTTAATGCTGTTGCTTGCAGCTGATTATCTGAATGAAGCAGAAGTCGGGGAGGCGCTTGAAGAAGCAATTAAGACAGGACTTGTTAAGAGAGAAGATCTTTTCATCACAACAAAGGTAAGAAGAATTTCTTCAAGGAAGAATAATCTCCCTTTCCATCATATATGTTGATTTGCTGTTGTCCCTTCTCAATTGCAGCTGTGGAACTCAGACCATGGCCATGTGCTTGAAGCCTGTCAAGACAGCTTGAAGAAGCTTAGGCTTGAGTATCTAGATCTTTATCTCATTCACTTTCCTGTAGCCACAAGACACACTGGTACTCATTCTTTTGAAGGCACTTTTACATATTGAATGCACCAGGGCTTTTAAATTTCCATCGTCAAATTAGATTTAATTATGTACATTTAGCTGAATACTTTTAATCCAACTTCTCTGTTGCTATCCATGCTTCACAAGTTTCAAATAAATCATTGGTTTTACATACAGGTGTTGGAACAACAGGAAGTGCTTTAGTTGATGATGGTGTGCTGGATATTGACACCACTATATCCTTGGAAACTACATGGCATGCTATGGAGGATCTTGTTACAAAGGGTTTAGTTCGCAGCATTGGCATCAGGTAATCGTCCCAATTCAATGCTTCGAGTTTTAGCATCTAAATTCCACATGATTGTTTGCTGCTCTATCTGCCATATGCGTATTCTGCATTGCTGTTAGCATTTCGATATTGGATTTGTTAGGCACATGGGGTAGTGAGTTATATGAATTTGGAAATGAATATGTGTTAAGCTAGACAGAGCTAGAAACTGACAGTTAGGCTGTGAGGTAGGGATTGACACTCATTTGGATCATGTGGTGACCTAAGGAGTGATATCAATAAGGGCATTAGGCCAATAGTTAGTGATGGGACCCTGCCTAGTTGCTGCAAATGGGATATCACATCAGTTAAGTTTATTCAGAATATTACTTTGCTACCTGGAGGTGCATTAGGCCAATAGTTAGGTTTATCAATAAGGGCATTAGGCCAATAGTTAGGTTTAGCCATTTTCAGAGTTGCTCTCATCTGGAGGTGCCTTGGAATCTCTAAGATTCTTGTGCTCTGTTATCTGAGTTTATAGTGTTCAAAGTCAATTGTGTGTGTTTCGTGATCTACCCTTTATTTGGAGTAAACTTTTCTAAGAAATTAGTATTTACGGTATACAACCACAACTTTGTATAGCAATGCAACACATGGCAATAGTCCATTGGAACAAAATTTTATCACTCGAAGAGATAAGAGTAAAAACCGTGGTCATTTGTTATGGGTTTTTTGCCTTTGGCATATGTTGCGCTCTTTGAAATACATACAGACTCAAGAAGAGAGACCCTTGAAATATTTAATTTTGACTCTGAATCTCATATCCTTACATTTGGATCCTAAAATTCCTTGATTATGTTTTATGATATCTCATTTGCAGCAACTACGACATCTTCCTCACAAGAGATTGCCTTGCATATTCCAAAATAAAGCCAGCAGTCAACCAGATTGAGACCCATCCATACTTCCAGCGCGAATCTCTTGTCAAATTCTGCCAAAAGCACGGTATCTGTGTCACGGCCCACACTCCATTGGGAGGAGCTACAGCCAACGCTGAATGGTTCGGCACTGTGTCCTGTTTGGATGATCCAGTCCTAAAGGTAGATTTCAAGCATCTTCTCTTACACAATCATATACAACTAGTGGTGTTGGCTTAATGTTTCGTATTTCTTGGAATAGGGTGTGGCGGAGAAATACAAAAAGACGACAGCACAGATTGTACTCCGGTGGGGAATCCAAAGAAACACCGTTGTGATTCCAAAGTCGTCAAAGATGGATCGCTTGAAGGAGAATATACAGGTCTTTGATTTTGAACTTACTAATGAGGATATGGAGCTGATCAAGACCATTGATCGTAACTATCGTACCAACCAGCCTGCCAAATTCTGGGGAATCGATCTTTATGCATGATGATGAGGAGAAGGAGATTGTTGGATGGAAAATTACTTTAAATAACTGAGAAATTTCTGGTCTCAGATACTGTAATCTTTTCAACATTTCATTTCTGGTATCAAACGCTGTGTTAAGTGTTAGCTTTCAATTATGGGTAAAAAAAACAGCATCAAACAATCTTCCTCTTACCCGTTTTTAACCAGTAAAAGCATGGATTTATAGCATACATGATAGTTGTCAAGCTTGCATCAATAGTCAATACATCTATGTTTCTAATTTTTTTTTATAAAAACCTCTTTTAAAATTTTAGTTTTTACAAAACATGCTCAACCTAAGGCTAGAAAACTCTTATAAAATCTTACAACATATGTAGATACTTAGATATGTATAAAGTAAAACACCATATTATCACCAATTCTGTCTATGTCTCACTAGCTCAGCTGGTAGTTATCATCGGTCCGAATAATAACGATCATGCCCTTTCGGCCCATCAACCACCAAGGCGACGACTAGACGAGCCTCTAGCTCGGCCAAGCTCGAGCCACTCGATCTGGATCTCGACCTCGCCACACTCGACGTTCTTGAGCCTCAGAATCATGCCTTGCACCATCTTCCCCTTCCCCATCCACACCACCTTGCTCTCCTCCGCCAAGCAATTACTCCGGCTCGGCTGCACCTTCTTCACCGCTGTCCCCACCGCCAACTCCCCAGACCCTAGCTTCATGCTCTCCAAATACGGCCTTATGTCGATCTCCGCCTCCCCCATCGGATCGTTCTTCGAAAATCTGTCCTGCAAATCCACCGATCATGCCCAATTCAATCTAAAACTCATCAAACGACCATGAAACAGAGATCAACAACAACAATGACCCAATGTAACTTCCCTTACGGGGAATCTGAGGGGTCAGGATCAGGGCACCCATGGCTAGGAGCGACCAAAAACCCGACAAGACCACAGAACATAGATAGGAAAAACAAAGCAACCAAAAAGCAAAGCCAGGAACAAACACAAAGCAAAACCATGAAACAGAGATCAATTGGGGAAAATCACTGTAAATTAAGCACAAATTGATCGAAAATTTGAAATCCCACGTCCTACAAATCGGTCCAATTCAATCCAAAATTCAGCAAACAGCAATGAAACAGAGATCGATTTGGGGGAAAATCACAGTAAATTAAGCACAAATTGATCGAAAATTCGAAGCCCTAGGTAATCGAATACGCTGAGCTTGATTTGTTCATGGAAAACGGCAATGAAACAGAGATCGATTTCGGGAAAATTACAGTACATGAAGTTCGAATTGATTGGAAGCTCAAAAACCATACATAATCGAAGACGCCGAGCTTGATTTGTTCGTCGGGATCGGAGATCGAAACAGTGAGCTCATCGTTCCACTCCGGATTGCAATTGGACTTGATTACTCTCGTCTTCACCTTCTGTTTACCTAGCTTTAGAACGACGTACGGATCGCTGGTGCGGATGTCTCGGACGGCGAGGTTGATTCCTCGTTTGACTCTGATTCTCATAGCTCCGAGAAGCTCTTTCGCCGCCATTGTTAGGGTTTAACTCGAACAGGTGGAGATGAAGAAGATGTACGCTCTTCTTGAAATTATTGATGAAATTGAAACTGTTGCGTTGGCCTCTAGAGTAATACTTGATGGATCTGAATCTGCTTGATGATGGAAATTGTGTTATGGAGACCATGTCTTGGTTTGAATATTCAATATTGTGAGGAAGAAGAAAGCTTGCTTCCATTGACTAATTCAAATTCAAATTCTCTACGTAAGAAGATAATTGACCGTATTTCCGTTCCCGCTGAAAAAAACTGTATATTAGAGGAAAAATTACATAAAATGGCCCAAATTTTGGATAGTTACGAAAAATAGCCTAAACTTTTTATGTACTTTAGTAGTAAATAATAAGTTGCATTATTTGATAAAAAATTCCTATACTTGAATACCCAAATAATTAAAAATTGAAATTATTGTCTAAATTAATTTGTTGATTTCAATGTTCTAAAAAAACGCTAAGAAGGCCCTAGGCGAAGAGGGACCGCCTAGCGCCTTGACAGCTTGGACGGACTAAACGATCTCCTGGATAGGTTGGAAGGTTAGGCGAGATAGCACCTTCCAGTGCTTAGGCGGATCCTAGACAGAGCTAGGCGAAGATTTTTAGAATAGTGATTGATTTATGGATCTTATATTTAAGTATTTAATCATGTATACAATTAGAGGCTAAACAATGTGCTACCAAATTGGCTTGCATTGAACATTAGTGATCTCGAGCAAAAGTTGTCTAATATTCTCCCGAAGTTGTACACAAAATGATGATGTAGTTAGTTTTTTGCATTGCACTTGGGTGCATCATAATGTTTAGATCACTATAATTAACATGGACTTGACATTCCATTAAAGGAAGGACCAAATTTGCATAATAGTTGCTCATGGGTTGGGAACTTCAATAGCAATAGTTTACAATCATTCACAGATTACCCTTAAAACCATAATCTACATATTGTATGTCTCACATTATACAATTATTGTATGTCTCACAAATTACCCTCAAAACTCGACCCGAACAGACAACCCAATCCGAACCATTTGAAACTTTGATGGTTGAAACTCGGCCCGAAAATCAATGGGCCATAGAAAGATCCGGACTTGGGTGACCTAAACCCAATTGGATTAAAAATCGAAATCTGTTGGGTTGATCCGACTCGTTATTTTTGCAAAAATTATAACATTTATTTTAAATGTTATAATGTATTTTATTATTAAAAATATAAAAAATAGTTTTATAAATAATCTTAAAAAAGTTTGACTCTCTTGACTCGTTGGGTCGACCTAAAACCGCATGAAATCTGTATCAACCCGACTTGATTGACCGGTAAAATTTAACAGTCTGAATACTCAATCAAAATCCGAAATCATATAATCCAAACTCAACCCATTAGCTTAGCTTTTGACAACCATAATACTATTCCCTCCCATATTCTAAAAATTTTCAAATTTATACCACATAATAATGTTAACAAAACGTCTTCATTGCACATTAAGCAATTTATATATTGTATTCAATCTCCATAAACCAAACAAACACACGCACACACACAAATACAAACCATTTATTTCAATTTCCATAACATGGGTACAACGTTTATATGCAAGCCAACGATTGATTTTCTGTCTTGTGGATTTGTCTTCCACTTAGTTGAGCTTCAAGTACGTACCGTGTCATTCAATTCTCTGCACAATGAATTGACTACATAATTAGATTTAAGTTCAAATAAGAAGATCATTATTGTACTAATATGAGGACAATCTATATTATATATATGCATAATTTTGTATGATTATATTTATGTTTTCGAGTTTCATATTTATTCTTTCCATATTACTCAATTTTATGAATATATACAACTTAAAAATATGATAATGCAACTCTACAGGCATGATAAAAAGATGAAAGATTAAGAAAGATTCGTAAATACAATAATATAAAAATATAAATATATAACTTATAAACATGTATATAATGTAATATGAAAAGTATGAATATGCAATTCAAAAATATGAATACAATCATACAAAATCATGTATAAGAAACTGAAAATCATGAATATAAATATATTGTCCACACGATAGCACAATAATACTCATTTTACTTGAACCAGATATATATACATTTTATGATCCTTAATTAAGCACGATTCACTTTTGAATAAAAAGTATTCTTTTTGAAAAATTGCTTTTATTTACTTTAAAATGTTTAAAAATAATTAGTTTTTTTACATACTTCTAATATTTACCTGATAAAATTTTCAGCCCATTCCGTAGCAGTACGAGTCTTGACACTCGAAGAGTTTTTCTGATAACGGTCTTTTCTCTCTTCATCTGGCATTTCTAAAGCCTTTTTAATTGCACCAACAATCTCATTGATGTTCCATGGGTTTACAAGGATTGATCCATCACCTAAAGATTGTGCAGTACTTGCAAACTATCAAAGACACAAGAAAAACACTTGCATTTTAATTTTGTCCCCACAACAAATAAAGAATTCCTATCAAACAATATTTGCATTATTACCTCATTAAGAATCAAAGCACCATTTTTGTGGCTAGCAACATACTCATGACTGAAAAGGTTCATGCCATCTCCTAAGGATGTCATAAGTCCCACGTCTAGGTAAATCAACCAAAAATACAAAGGTTAATATATTAATCTCTCAAATGTCATGCAACAAGTCATATTAAATAAAAATCTTTACCAGCCACAACATACAGAGCACGCAATTCATGGAAATCCATCTTTGTCAAATCCAGAGCACACAATGCAGGGGGATTTAAAGCCTGCAAAAAAATAATACCCATCTTTGTCAATAAGTATATATGCTTAAAGGCCCGTTTAGTATTAATATTCTGATATCAAATATCGTTATCGGACCATATCTTGTGTTTTGTATGGCAGTATATGGATATCAGACCATATCTTTAATTTCAAAACAAGGCCCATTTGATATTGATACCCTAAGTTTAACACGAGTCAAGGTAAAATGAGTGTGCACAATTTTTTTATTCATTTCAATGTCAATAAATGGATACTGTTTCTATTAGTATCCACGTCTATGTTTACTATAGCGGAACCTCACTGGGTCAATGCAGGCCCGTAGCTTAGGGAATGCAAACAACCCATTAGCACAGGGCCCAAAAAAAATACAAGGGCCCATTTCCGTTAAAAAGTCTATATTAGATATAAGAAAATTGCAATTAAATATCTCAATTGATTGAAAATGAGAATAACGAGGCGGGTTACCTGCTTCCAACTTTCCACTTTTCAGTTTTCACTCATTTAATTATTTTTTTACCTTCTTTCATCAACTTCTCCTATTTTCTCTTTCCTTTTTCTCTCTCCTATTTTCCATATAGAATTAATTACCCATTAACCCACCCTCACAACACCATCTCAAATCTCAATCACATTTCATCCCTATTTTTAAGCTATGAATTTCCATTTTGTAGCCTTTAATTTTTTTTCAATTTCCGACCTTTTTCCATTATTTTTTTTCTATTTTTCATGTGTTATCTACTCACCCTTTCTCAAATCTCAATTCTAGAGAAGTCTTCAAGCTTCTAAGTTCTAACTTATTATCAAACGACTAATTTTTGTTTTATAGCCTTATATAATGGAGTTTAGGGTGTAAATTTCACCAAAATTTTTCACACATTGTATTAATATGTATTAAATTTATTTAAATTTATAAAATATGAGGGCCTAATTTTTTAAAATAGAACAGGGCCTCCAAAATCTTTAAGACGAGCCTGGGTCAATGATGATGATAACACATCTAGAACATGAATAAATGAGAAATTCTCAGTGCTACGACGGATACGAAAAGATTCAACAAGAGCCATTATAAAAAAACACAAATTTATGTAGAATTTTATTAGAAGTCAAACGGTCCAACAATTATGAGACGTTTCAAAGAGTATTTAGAGACTCAAGAAACCCTAATTCAGATTCTACCAAAAAAACAGACACCCTAATTCAGATTATGGGCCGTAGGTCCAAACAAATAATGATAGGCCCGATAACAGAATACATAACATATTGTTTTTTTGGGAGATGCGTCGCCCCTCGCCCCCATCAGCAAGTCCACCATCCAGGGACAGGACACTCCCTAAACCCCCTACTAGGGGATCCATCCCTAGGACCTCTGGTGGGCACCGATCAACGACAGATTCAAGACATATTAACATGCAGCTTGTGAAACTACCATATATCACACTAAAACATATTTTGCAAGCAATTCAAGATGCTATGGAGTTAAAACACACCAGGAGATGTATGTGAAGTTTGTGAACACTAGCCAAGGTTCCGAATTCGCAATTAACGCGTCCATATATTGTATTAACCTCCCTTTTAAGTTCCAAATCTGTGCAAACAAAGACAAACAATGTATCATCTTAATGCATCCATACTTGACATAACGAATCGATTATGAATACTTAAAGTAGTGACAATAATCTTCATAGCAAGTATAGTTGGTTAAGAACTAATGTATGGAAAAAGGAAAGAAAAGGAAGAACAAATACATACACTCAGACTCAGGCATATCAGTTCTTGTAGGCAGAACAATTTGATAAAGAACAACCTTGTCCTCAAATAATGTTCGATTTTCTTTAAGAAACTTTTCAAATACAAGCATGTTTTGAGCTGTCCCTTTAAGCATATCAACTCCTAATATTATCTGTCATATAGCATAACAAGATCTCTTAGAATGAAATGGAGTAATATATATAGACCAAGAAATACATGCATTATGATCTTGGACTAATGACAAATTATTTACCTTCTGATCAGAATACTTCTCTTTTACAACCTTTATAGCGGCTTGAACTTGAGGTATTCCAAGCGCGCTAATGAATCTTTCCGAGTCGATCCCAACATGAAACTGACAATATTGGACCATGTAACATAAACTTAATCGATCATAAGAGATTGAAAAAGATTAAGAAAGAAGAAGAAGAGAAAAAGCACAAACAATAACCAAAACTAAGATATTGGTTCAAAGTCACAACCTTTTACACATATTATGTGTTGCGAAAGAAGTTATGCCATAAGCATTTTATCTCCAAACTTACACAAGCTACACGAGTCCGCTTTCCTTGATCACTTTCCACCACTTGAGGTGTAATATTAAGTCCTTGTATACGAGCGCAATCGCAAAGAAAGTTTGTTGCATCATCATTAGTATGAAAACTGCAAGAAAAATGGATTGATAAACTTGAATAAGCAATACTAGAAGAAGATCAAGGGCAACTTGTCAATGAAATGAAAATTGCAAGCCTATAAAAACTTGGAAGGGCTATTAGTTTAAGAACATAAGAATAGAAGCCAAACAATAAGGCTAGGCCGGCTTTATTATGTTAAGAATAATAATTTTTCACGCATTTCAAGATCTTTATAAGTAAACAGATATGTACCTAAACAAATCAGATTGTACAAGTTCAAATGGCAACGTTCTTTGAGTTTTAGAGGAAGGAAACGACGTATGGAGAAACTAACCGACTTTCATTTCCTTATCATGGCTTTTAAGGCACTTTGGGAGGAACATAAGATGGTACTCATGACACCAAATGAAAGTTGATCGGTTGGTTTCTCCATAAAGTCGACTCTATTATGTTAAAGATAATTACTTTCCACGCATTTTAAGGTCTTTATAAGTAAACAGATACGTACTCAACTAAATCAGCGGCTAGAACCGCCTGTACTAGTTCAAATGGCAACTTTCTTTGATTTTCAAAGGAAGGAAACGACGCGTGGAGAAACCAACCGACTTTCATTTCCTTATTATGGTTCTTAAGGCACTTTGGGAGGAACATAAGATGGTACTCATGGCATGCACCAAATGAAAGTCGGTTGGTTTCTCCATAAAGCCGACTCTATTATGTTAAAAATAATCACTTTTTATGCATTTCAAAGTCTTTATAAGTAAACATATACGTATGTACCTAACCAAATCAGTGGCTAAAACCGCTTGTACTAGTTCAAATGGCGACGTTCTTTGAATTTCAGAGGAAGGAAACGACGTATGGAGAAATCAACTGACTTTCATTTCCTTATTATAGATCTTAAGGCACTTTGGGAGGAACATAAGATGGTAATCATGGCACCAAATGAAAGTCGGTTGATTTCTCCATAAGGTCGGCTTTATTATGTTAAAATAATTACTTTTCACGCATTTGAAGGTCTTTATAAGTAAACAGATATGTACCCAACCAAATTAGCGGCTACAACCGCTTGCACTAGTTCAGATGACAATTTTCTTTGAGTTTTAGAGGAAGGAAACAGCTATGGAGAAACCAACCGACTTTCATTTCCTTATTATGGTTCTTAAGGCACTTTTGGAGGAATATAAGATGGTAATCATGGCACCAAATGAAAGTCGGTTGATTTCTCCATAAGGCCGTCTCTATTATGTTAAAAATAATTACTTTTCACGTATTTCAAAGTCTTTATAAATAAACAGATACGTACCCAACCAAATCAGCGGTTACAACCGCTTGCACTAGTTCAGGTGACAATGTACTTCGAGTGTGATCAGAGGAAGGAAACGGCGTATGGAGAAACCAACCGACTTTCATTTCCTTATCATGGTTCTTAAGGCACTATGGGAGCAACATAAGATGGTAATCATGGCACCAAACGACATCGCCTTTTACATAGTGTTCTTTCACTACATCAGCAAACATTTGATTCGCCTTCTTATAAGCAGGAAGCCGAGACTCATAATTTGTTATGGCGAGGTGATCAGCTTCTTGAGAAAGTGCAAGACAGTTAAAGAAAGGCCACAATTCATTGTTGCAATAGTCTTCATAATGCTGATGTACATTATCCTGATCAAGAAAGACTGGTATACACCCCTGAAAATCAAAGGAACAAAGGTTCATTAAATTTGTTTGATATAGGAATAGAATCAAAGATTCAGATTCTTATAGAGTTAGACCTTTTCAGCAAGAGCTTTTGTAAGTGCCTTCTGTTCTTTCTCATCAGGAACATTCAAGCCAGCCCATCCAATCCATCTTACTTCAAACTCCTTCCCATCTTCATAAATACAACAATGTACTTACTATATATAAATGCAAATTTTGTACTAAAATAAGTAGGGATGTTCAATGGGTCGGGTCGCTCGGGACCCGCACTGACCCGACCAACAATTTGTGGTTGCGGGTCGACCCGCGACCCGTGTGGATCGGGTTGCAAATTGATTTTTTTTAATTTTACGGGTTGTGGATTGGGTCAAGTTAAACCCGCGTGGGGTCGGAGGTTAACCCACAATCAACAATATTTTAAAAAATAATATAATTTTTTATAATTTTATTAATATATATCGACCCACAAATCTGACGGGTTTTATAAAATAACCTTTTTTGGTATAGGTAAAATAATATTTTTTTTGACCCAATCAACTTAGTCAATTGGGTCGACCCACAACCCGACTCGCTAGACCTACAAGTCGGGTTGCGGGTTAATTTTTTTTTTTTTTTTTACGGGTCACAGGTCGGGTCAACCCGACTAATTGAGCATCCCTAAAAACAAGGACCATAAAATAAAAAATGACATACCCAGAAGAGCATGGTATAAACCACCAACATTGATGTCCTGAAATGACCATGTATCTTCACCAGTACTCTTTACAACAGAAACCGGGAGCCGATAAGCCACTATTAAAATCCTCTGCTTGGATTGCTCAACACCATTGTTGCTCAGCACCATAGTTGCAATTCAATCGTTCTGCACTAAAAAATTAAGCTTAGTCAGCTTACTACTTGAAATCTAATGTAAAGAATTGAGTATCCAAGTGTTCCTAGATAAAGATAAAAAGAATCAACCTTAGGAGGTTAATAAATGCATATAAAAGCTAAGTCAGTATAAGTCTAGCATATAAGCCCGATGAAGGTTCTAACACAAATCATATAATAATTTGACGCAAACCCATAAACTATACTCCCTTTTATTCTTAAAAAGTGTCGTTTAAGTCTTTAGAATTTGATCTAAATCAGGTGACGTGCACTAACCCAAAAAATCTCTTCTATGCCTTCCATAGCATCATTATCCCATAAATCATGACAAATAAAGAACAGTAATCATGAAATAAGAGAAGAAAACCCTAGACAGATTTTTTTGAATGAGAGAACCGGCGATTCCACCAGTTCCCAATTGTAAGAATCAACCAAGATTTTGAGGTGTTAGAAAAACTAGGCGATCATTCTATATAAAAAAAAACATTCCGAAAGCAAAATCAAAGCAAGAAACTATAACTCCACAACCAACATCCATGAATTAATCCAAGTTTAAAATAGACAAAGTAAAATCAAAACCCACTAGATTGAGCAAATGAACAAAATGAATATATATATATATAACAATTTACAATCTTCCTTTTGAGAGATATCTCAAGATAATTTCTATTCTAACTTGATATACAAGATGAGATAATATAAAAACAAGTACCTTGCTCAATGGAACTTGTTGAGGAAAGGATTTGAGAAGACAGAAGAGATTGTTGGAGGAAGTGGGCAAGTGTGTAATGTGTTAGTTATATAAGAAGAAGGTCGTGTACATACAAAACATTTAATGATTTTGTTTTAATACCAAAAGAGGAAAAACCAAGACGTGAATGTGTGAGACTACAATTTGGAACAATGTTTTTCCCTTCTAATGAAACAATTTATTACCAATAGTAATAGTATGCCCGTGAACGAACCTACTCGACACAAATTAAACGATGATAAATTGATGCATGTGCGAGGAGTGGGACACCGTCAATTTTAACAAGGGGATTAAATTATTGACAAAGGAAGTACATATTTTGGTTGTTGTAACAAGGTTTCTGTAGGTAAATCTGCGGAAGGATCATTGTTGAAACCTGCGAAAACAGAAAGACCTGTGAATTAGTTTACAAAACACTGGGGGCGCGATATCGGCCTCGTGCCAGCTCCGCAACCCCTAAACCTGAGCTCGTTCCGACACCAACATAAGCAGTGGCGGACCCAGGATCTCGAAAAAGGGGGGGGCGAAAGTACACAAAAGGGACTTATTTACGGGATTTGTCAAGGGAAAAATAAGCTAAAAAACTTGGTTCATTATATGAAACAGGAGAATGTCATCCCTAATCACTTAGGAGGTATATATTATAAATATATAAAATCATATTTAAAATAAAGTAATAATAAAATAATCTAACATTTATCTTTAGTATTTATACTTATTTGTATTGTTTTTTTTTTGGTTGAATATTTGTAGTGTTTCTAATACTGCCCAAAGTTGTATTTTGATGTATAACACTTATTGAGAAAAAAATTAATGTGATATTAATTTCTAAATGACAAATATCAAATACTAAGAATTATCAAATATTATTTTATATCATTATATGCTTAATTGATATATACTATACAATAATTAACAACAAAAAATATAATATGATATATTTTTTTTTATTTTGTACATACTAAATATAAGTAAGAAATTCTTTTCTTAATTTTACTTTTTAATCAACCAACATATTTAAATAGACAAATTAAATTCATTATAAAATATAAATAACAAAACAAATCTCTCTACTATTTGTTTATGTTCTCAGAAGTAATAAAAAAGGCAAAAAAAAAAAATCCACAAAAAATAAGAATGAATTATTACGTTACAAGCATTGAAAGACTTATAAAATTGAGAAGCCCAAGAGAACAATAGGCCCACTGGTCACTGCATAATCTATTAGTCTGCATGGTAATTATTGGGCCACTGGTAAGTAAAAAAAAAACGACGCTTACCAGGAATTGATATTCTCAATAAGTGAACCTTAGTGTAGTACTATCATTCTATTATTGGATTCTAAATCACAACATAAAAAACCTTTTCGCTATCTTTCTTTAATTCCAGAGGAGGATTAATATCTATTTATTAATATTTATTTATCGAATAAGATTTAGATATATCTATTAGATCGTAATTTTATGTACCAACTATTTTTAGATCGATGCATCCCATATTCTTGTTTCGACAAGGGGATGGAAAATACATGCGAGAAAAAACTCTCATTTTGTTTGGGGTATCCTAGCCTTTTTTTATTGAATATTGTATGGAATTTTATTAAGTTAGGAAAAACGGTAATTCTCTCTTTTAATGACAGATAGAAAGTAAAAAAAAGCAATAGACAATTTTTCATTCTTTCCTCGACCCATAAAAATGAAAAGAGAAACTCTGAAGTCCACAAGCCTCCCTAGGTCCGTCACTGAACATAAGTCAGGTGCGGATTACGCTAAGAGACTTCAGATTTCCCACAATTAAGGGGAGCCACACTGGAAAAATGTTGTTGTTGTATGACAATTTACTTAATTTTTTACTTCTATTTGTAAAAAGATAAAAATTATCGACATGAAGGAACATTTTTAGTTTTGTCACTTATATATGAGGACTTTTTTTGTAGTTAATTTTTATTATTTCAATGTGTTTTCACAGGGTCGACCCGCAACCCAACCCGACCCGACCCGTAATGACTCGACCTGAAATTGCGGGTTGCGGGTCGATCCACAAGTTTGGTTGCGGATCGGGTCGGGGATCAAAAGTAAAAATTAACCCGACTTGCAAATCGCAGGTCAAAAGTAAAAATTTAACCTAGTTATGTGAATTTATTCATATCTAGCAATGTCTAGGTTAAATCTAATTTTTAGAGGCCTACATCGGCCGAAATTGGACTCGGATGTTCTAGAGAATCCGCGAAGACTCTCGACCTTCTTCTCCTTCCTCGATTCTCTGTGAATTTATTCATATCAGCCGCAGAAAGCAAGCACCTTTCTCCTTATCGAGTCGCGATTCTACTTCTTGAAAAGAACCGAAAAGCCCTAAAAATCAGTCGAAGATGGCGAAAGACGGACCTAACTGGGATGGTCTCCTCAAATGGAGCCTCTCGCACTCCGATGGCACCGATTCTCACCGTCAATTGAGGTATTTTCCTTGAAAGAATCTAGTGAAACTCAATTTTTGTGAAAAGTTTGGAGAATTTTGAAGAAATTTCGGTATTTGTTATAGTGAGGAGGATAGGAGGTGGTTCATGGAGGCTATGCAATCGAATTCAGTTGATGTGGTTAAGCGGATGAAAGAGATTACACAAGTTATGCAGACACCGGAGCAGGTTTTGGAGGCTCAAGGTGTAACTCCTCAGGATATTCAAGGTGGGTATTCTTAATGTTAATTTTATGAGAGTTTATGGAGCTTTGTGGTGGTCTTTAATGGTGCAATTTTTGTTACAGATATGCTAGATGAGCTGCAAGAGCATGTGGAATCCATTGACATGGCAAATGGTGAGCTTCCAATTTTCTTTTTCTACCTTATTCATCCTCATGCTTAAGTTAAGATTATTCAAGCAAATAAAAGAGCAGTTCTTTTTGGGGATGACTGAAATTACTTTGTTTGAGGCCTAATTTTTGTGCAGTAATTTTGTTTTTTGATATATGCTGGTAGTCTTGAGCCTAATTCATTTCATTGGAGTGCAGACCTATTCTAGATGAGGTTTAGCTTTGTGAGTTTTTTTTTTTAGGGTATATTTTCAGAACATATGCATGAGTTAATATGAACAGCATTTTGCTGGAACTGAAAATGGGAGCTTTGAAGATGTAGATTTGATAATAAAAAAATGTCAGAATAGTGTTGATCTAATTGAATTATACCCATGTTTCGCTGATCTTTTAGTGGGCGAAAGTATGTATGGCTTCAGGATGATTCCCTTGCTGATACTAGTTTGTGTTGACTGCACTGTGTTCAGAAAGGAGAATAATCTTGGATGGTCACTCCTGGTGCCTTTTCTAATTCTACAGAGTTTGTTGGTTTGATTGAACAATGTAGTTTGGCGGTGTGGTTGGCATGGATAGATATTATTTTTTATTTGCCTTTGAAGCATGCTTATTGGGTATCTGTAATATCATCCATGGTAAGGAGAGATTGATGTCTTGTGAACCTTGTGAATTTTTTTTTCATATGCATTACAGATCTCCATTCAATTGGTGGCTTGAGTCCTCTTCTTAACTACCTGAAGAACAGCCATGCTAATATCAGAGCAAAAGCGGCTGATGTTGTGACAACCGTTGTACAAAACAACCCTAAGAGTCAACAGTTGGTGATGGAAGCCAAAGGTTTAGAACCACTTATCACTAATTTTACATCAGATCCTGATGAAACTGTGCGGACAAAGGCACTTGGTGCAATATCCTGTGAGTTGTGCTCTTTTTCTTTTTGATAATATAAAACCATTTTATCCAAGTAAAAGTTGACTTTCTTTAATCCCTGTTTTGTTATATAAATTGAAATATTTAGTCCCAATTTTTGGTTGCTAGCCCTTATCAGACACAACAAGCCTGGAATTGCAGCATTCCGCCTTGCAAATGGTTATGCAGGATTGAGAGATGCTTTGAGTTCTGAGAGTGTGAGATTTCAAAGGTAGCTGCTCAAATTTGAAAATTCCTCCCTGCCATCAGCATTACATTTGATTCCAAATCTTAATATTGGAATTGGAAAGACAAAGCTTGGCTTATCTATGTTTTTATTCCCTCTTAATAGGCTCACATTGCTCTGGTTCTATTCAGGCTTTCCCACTCAAAGAAGCTTATATTATTTTGCAGGAAAGCGCTGAACGTGCTCCATTATCTGTTGCAAGAGAACAAATCAGACTACAACATTGCGACTGAACTTGGATTCCTCCCGTTGATGATGCACTTGGCCTCGAGCGAGGATGGAGGAGTACGAGAAGCAGCCCTTGAAGGTATTCTAGATATTGCGCGTGCCAATGCTGATGAGACCAATAATAGGTCTGGTAGTCTGATCATCGCTGAAGATGATAAACTCAAGCGGCTACTCGAGGATCGTATTAGAGACATTAGCCTAATGTCAGCAGAGGATCTCGGGTCTGTCAAGGAAGAGAGACATCTCGTCGACTCCCTGTGGAATGCGCTCTATAAAGAGCCCTCTTCTCTTAGAGAGAAGGGACTTGTTGATATTCCTGGAGAGGACGCGCCTCTAATTGATGTTGCTAGCAAGTATTTTGAACCCCCTCTTCGAGCATGGGCACCGAAACGGGAACCCGAAACTTCTGGTCCTGTCAAAGAGCAAGCTCCTTTGCTATTAGGCCCGGCTGTCTCTCAGGCACATCCCATTCAGCACAGTTCAGATCAACAGTATCATTCTCCTCAATATCCTCAATAGGTGGCCCTCTGCTGCTGATGCTGCTGCTTCACACTGCTTTATGAATTCACTATCCTTTTCAAGTTTCTTGTGCTGCTGTTGAAGTGATAATTTTGAAGTTGAATTTGTGTTAGTCTTTTTTCCAGAGAAGAACAAGCACGCTACTGTACCTGAAAAACGAAAACATTAATGATAATCTAGTATAAGAAGAAAGTCGTGCACACACAAATCACCATTAATGATGATTTTGTTGCAGTAATATCAAAAATGGAAAACCCATCATGTGAATTTGATAGTACAAATTTTGTATGTTTATTGGTGTCTTGGTGTGTAACGACTGAGGAGCCGTCCAATTTCTTACTTCTACCTAACTTTCTATTTTCAAAAATTTCCCCAATTTATAAGCTTCATCCCTAAGTAATCTCTTATTCTCTTATGTTTTATTTTTCAACTAGTGAAACAATTTACCGGTTCCAATTTACCGGTAAAGATGTAATCTTTATAGATGAGATGCCTAAATTCATGACAAGATTGATGCCTTAGTTATAAACTAGTTATACCCGTCGTGCCATGCACGACTACATGAATTTAATAGTTTATTTATTTAATGAATATGATTTTAATTTAATATAAAAAACTTATTATCAGAAAAAAATTATATAAAATTTTACAATTTGTGTCATGTGAAAGCGGGCAAAAATTATTAAGGTGAGCCCACTATAATTTTGATGACTTAGTGATAATTTATTTATGCAAAAATATAAATAAAAATTATTTGAATTAGAATCATTTAATTTTAAAAATCTTTTACAAAAAATATAAAAAGGTAAAAATAATCTAAATTCTTGTAATTTTTTATCAAATTCAATTCTATAAAAAATTTGAATAAAAATTAAAAATATACTTAATAAGAAATGATGAAAAATATAAATAAAGAATGAATTTTTTAATAATAAGAAAATCATTTATATTTACATAAATAATTGAAAAAGAAAAATAAGGAAAAGATAATGCAATTTTTTTAATCAAAGTCAATTTAAGCAAAAAATTATCTAGATTTAAAGTTCTATTTTTTATCAAAATTTTATTAAAGATAAATATTTTACATAAATAGATAAAAATATAAAGAAATTTTTTTTATATAATTTTAAATAAAATTCGAATTTAATGTTTTTCAAATAAATAGATAGAAATTTAATTGAAAAAACTAAATTAATATATCTATCTTAATATATAATATCTAATATTCTATAATTTATTTTAATTTTAGATAAAATCTTTTAGATCTATCATAATTCCTAATATATAATAGATAACATCTTTATTTTAGATAGAATTTTTCCTGGATTACTTTATCTTATTTCTATATTATCCTAAAATAATTTCAACATATATAAATTCTCAAAATAAAAAATCCTATGTGGCGAAATCCTAGGTGGTTTAACGTGAAAACGACACGTAAGAAAATCCTAGGTGGCGCAACGTGGTGGCCTTATTTCTTGCGTCTTTTATATATATAAATAGATTTCATTTGGGGTGGTGATGAGAACCATCGTCGTATTCATTTGGTAGCCTGGGACGAGGTTTGTGGGCCGAAGAATGAAGGTGGTTTGGGTCATCGGTCCATGAGAGAACTTAATATTGCTCTTGTGGGTAAACTTGGATGGTGTTTTCTTACTGAAAAATAATAAGTTATGGGTCGACGTTCTCCTAGCCAAGTATATTCGGCCTTCAGGTGTGGAGAGAGCTAATTCTTCTTATGTTTGGAAGAGTGTTAAGACTGGAGTGAGCCGAGTTGTTGTTATACGATTCAAACCCACAAACAACTCAAGAACTCGAAAAACAAAGAAGATAAGAAAGAAGAATAGTAAGAACACAAGATCTGTTTACGCGGTTCGAGTAAACTCTATATCCGCGGAGCCTCAGTGAGGAGAATCGTCTCAAATCCACTATTTGAAGATCAAGTTCAAGAGAGGTTACAAAGTACACGAGCAAGGCAAAGAAAACACAAAAATGAAAGCTACAAAGTAGATCTAAAAGAACAAGAGAAGAGATTAGGGTTTCGGCCCCCTAAACAGCTACACAAGCTTCTAGAAGAAGCTTTTGGTCGTTCGCCACCACAGATCTCAACAATTTAGGACGCCGTCACCGAACTCCACCGTTTGGCTCACCGGAGAACTCCTTCCTCCGGATCTCTCTCTCTTTCTCTCTTTCTTTCTCTTTTTTGGAAAGCTCTTAAGTGCCGAGCAAGCTAGGGTTGTGAATGAGCTCCCAAGAGCACGAAGCGAGGTTTTATAGTAAGTGACGAGCTCGGAACGCAACGTTTCACTTGCTTCAGAAGCGAGCTGAAGAATTTGGGCCACAAACAAGTTGGGCCTTTCAAGTGTTCGAGGTAAAGGATAGATCCAAGTGTAAAGCCCATATGCAAGCCCTGATCAATTACCCTCTAAACCGGATGAACCGGGGTGACATTAATCGATCCGGTTCACCTATGAATAAACCTTGAACCATCGATCCAAACCCGGTTCCTGAACCTACATTTTCTCTACTATTTAACTACATGTACATTGCTATACCAATCTCTATGTCACTTATTATATACATGACTTAACCATAACATGTTGTAATAGGATCTCGTTGTTGTGTTGCTAATGGATCAATGGTGCGTTTTTGGCTCGATGTGTGGAACGTTTGTCAACTTTGATAAGAGAATAAAAATCTTGAATTTAATTATTTCTTTGACATCTTAAACATATATAGAAACAGAAGTAACACACTAAAATATAAACAGAAGCAATAAATCAATATCATTCGCAAAAATTACCCCAAAAAACTCCAATCTACACATCTCATATTATCATCAATTGCCTCTTAATTTGCGCAAAATCATGATCATGCCCCTTTGAAATCAAGATCATGCCCCTTCGACCAATATCTAAAATTATATACATTGGACATATAATAGCTCCGAATCGAATCTTTTTAGAAAGAAGATCTTTTGTTACTTCCACCAAGCTCGAGCCACTCAATTTGAACCTCGATTTCCCCACACTCGACATTCTTGAGCCTCAGAATCATGTCTTGCACCATTTTCTCCTTCCCCATCCACACCACCGTGCTCTCCTCCGCCAAGCAATTACTCCGGCTCGGTTGCACCTTCTTCACCGTCGTCCCCACCACCAACTCCCCCAACCCTAGCTTCAAGCACTCCAAGTACGGCTTTATGTCAATCTCCGCTTCCCCCATCGGATCGTCTCTCCAGAATCTGTCCTGCAATTCCATCGGTTTTGTCCAATTCAATCCCAAAAAAAGCAATGAAACATAGCGTTGTGACGAGAATGATAAATATGAAGAAACACACAAAGATGATAAATATGAAGAAAGACACAAAAATTTAACGTGGTTTGGTTCACTTACCATGTGTTAACTACGTCCACGAATAGAAAAACAAATTTTTTTATTTTGGAGGCTGGAAGACCTGATTACAATTAGAGTTGTTTCATGAGTATATATACAGAGAGAGAGTTTGAAACCCTAAATTGAACTATGAACCGTAGACCCAAACAGATTACGATAGACTTAAAAACAGAAAACAATCCCGAACCGTGTGTCGGGGCTCCGCCCCTGAACCTTGGCGAGTATCCGTCAACAATAGATTCAAGGCAAATTAACACTAAGATCGATTAACGGAAATCAAAATAAAGCAATTATTTGAATTAGGAATTAATTGAGAGTTCGAAACCCAACGTGATCGAATACGCTGAGCTTGATTTGTTCGTCCGGATCGGAGATAGAAAGAGTGAGCTCATCGTTCCACTCCGGATTGCAATTGCATTTAATCACTCTCGTCTTCACCTTCCGATCGCCTAACTTCAAAACGACGTACGGATCACTGGTCCATATGTCACGGATCGCGAGCTTAATTCCTCGCTTGACTCTGATCCTCATAGCTCCGAGTAGCCCTTTCGTCATTGTTAGGGTTTAGCCAGATAAAGAGAAGAAAAAAAAGAAAAGAGAGATCGATCAATCAACAGAAAGTAACAGAGTGATGAATTGGTTAATTGATCGATGAGTATCCATGGTCCTTTTATAATTTGATCGATCATGTCAATTTTGTTATGGTATGAATGTTTCGTGGAAGGAGGGAGCTAATTTGAATTCTCTACGTAAGAAAGCTAAGATAATTTGAAATTTTTACAAGAAGTACGTGTATGCATATATCATGCATGGAATATAGGTCAACATATATGTTCTCATCTTATGATTAATTAGTTACGTATACTTTTTTTTGCTGAAAGTTGGTGCTCAATTACGTGTAAGAGTTGGATCTTTCTCGTGTGTAGAAAATAGAAACCTAAGAAGAAGTCAAATATTGCTAAAACAAGGAGAAGAAAGAAGCTCAGTCAAATAAGAATTAAAAGAAGGGAATAACGGGATTAGACCGTTAATCCGTTATCCTAAGCTCAGTCAAATAACGGTCTAATTCATTGTCCTGTATTAGACCGTTAATCCGTTATCTTAAAGATTAGAAACGGTTTTTTTTTTAACAATGTAAAAATTCGGTAGGCGAGACATACTTGGTGTATCGAGAAGTTGTCGGAGACGGCAGTCCAAACCAATAGGCAAACAGGCACAAGAGAGCCAAAGAAGAGTAACACGAGAAATCAAGAATAAAAACAACCAAACGGGCAAACTAGAAATGAGTTTAGGTTCGAAGCGGGTATAGCACTATTATATAGCGACCGACAAAAGGTCAAACCATCACGGTATGTGCGAAAAGGACTATTGTCGACGTTCTCCCTCTACTGTGATAAAGGATCTTTAAAAACCGAGAAGCATAGTAACAACCTGGTCCCAAATGACTCTAAACAAGACCAAACTTCGAGCCCAACGGAAAAAATATTTTTTTTATAAATTATACCTAATAAAATATTTTTTTATTAAGGGATCTATGTTCTAACATGGGAGTACTAGTAATATACCTTATTTAGATTTGTTTATATCTTGGATTTCTTGTGTCATATACTCATATAGGTCATTCTTATTTCAATATTTTTAAGATTACTTGATTTGGAAACTAAATTTAAAAAAAATAATAAACTCTATAAAAAAAGTTTAAATCATTCTAACTTATTTTAATTGAAGATTTTTATCATATGCTCTTGAAACACGTTACAACGTGAATTCTTCGTTGTGCTGTGTAAGATTGTCACACGTCCTTTCCTTTTTCGTCTTTGGAATTTCATGTCATTAGAGCATATAGTGTATGTTACTTCATGCTGTTTGACTTATAGTGTATGCTTTTTTTCATGTTAGTTTATAGCGTATGTTATTTCAAGGCGTGCTTCTTGTACATATTGAAGCTAACTCGTTTACAAGTTTTTCCTCAAATTTCGTTCTCTCTCTCTCATTCTGGTTTAGTATATTTATGCTAGTAAGTTAAAAAAATTATAATTTAAACTCTAAACCATATCTTAATCAATTATAAAGCCGAACATCTTGCATAAATAACCTATGTTAATAACATTTTATTTAGAGGAATTGGCTGAAAACCACCCGTATAATATGGCATATTTCACTTAACCACCCGTATTTTGAATAATTATAAAAAACCACCCATATTAAACCCTCCGTTAAAAATCAACCACCCAAAACCCAGATCCGTCCACTTCCGTTAAAAATAGTCTGACATGGCAGCCAACTCACATTTTATTTTATTTTTTATTTTATTTTAATTTCTTTTTCTCTCATTTTTTCCCTCTCTCTCCTCCCCTCTCTTTTCATTCTTCACATATCAATGCCCGACTCCCTCTGCTCTTTCTTCCTCCGCCATCCCTCACCCCTCTTGTTCACATGAACCCAACCGGACCACCACCTCTCTGCCTGACCACCATTGTATACCAACTTCTTTGCCTGCTCGAGTCCGACCACGCAGCCCTCTCTGCTCAAGCGACCTGTACAACCGCCATACATAGCCGCGTATAGTCGGAGCAACTCACCAAGCTCTACGACTCCATCTTCGAGGGCTTCGACTCCATCGTTCTAATCTTATTTCTCCCCCAATTGAAAAAATCCAGATCTGTTTCCCCTCTCCCAGTTCACAATCCCCCAATTGAAAAAAAACAAAAACCCTTGAACAAAACCTACTCTTCAAATCCTCCTAATTCTAATCCCTTGACTTCTCTCCACCAAATCTCTTGTAGAAAGATGTTTATTCGTAGCTATGGCAACGAGCAATTGAATTATCTCCCGAAATTCGGCCATGGCAAAAATCTAGAAAACCATAAGAAGAGAAATTCGAGGAGGGAGTGAGGCAGTTGTCTCCGATTGGGGTAGCGTATGTCTCCAATTGGGTCGTCGATTTTGATCCATTGTCAAGGAGGGGAGTGAGGCAATTGTTGGATGAAATCGTTGGTGGTGATGGAGGCGAAGGGATTGTGATGAACAATTTCGATTTTAGGGTTTGAAATTGAAATTGGAGGAGAAGCACACCGGCAGGCCGAACAAAGGATCCGTAGGTACGGGCGTGGACGGAAGAGGGCGGCACGATGGAGGTGGGGTGGTGGTGGCGGTTGACGGCCCGAGCTTGATTCCCCGATGACAGATCTGGTTTTGGTCTAGGATATACCCGTGAGAGAAGGAGGGAGAGGGGTATGATAATTTTTTATAAAAGAGAAAGAAAAAAAATACTAAGATATCCCATATGAGTGTAATGCCATGTCACTATGGTGATTTAAAACAATGTGTCCATCTGGCAAGGTTAAAAAAAACAATTAAATTTTGAGGTGCCATGTCACTTTTTTTGGACGGAATCAAACGGATCTTGGTTTTGGGTGGTGAATCACTAACGGAGCATGTAATATGGGTGATTTTAAATAATTATTGCAAATACGGGTGGTTAAGTGAAATATGGCATATTATACGGGTGGTTTTCAGCCAATTCCTCTTTTATTTACTACCTCCTATAAATTCCAGACTTGTAATTGAATCCAGTAAACGAGGTTAATTTCAATTCCTTAATATCCAATCCGACTCAATTATGATTCCAGGCAGCAAGATTCATATTAAGCAAATTTCAAAACGCACTCCTTTTGATCAAACTTTGACATGTATACAGTATCATTGGCAACTGCAAAAGCTCAAAATTCTGCCATTACTACTACCTAAAGATGGCTCTCTATAT